>JAECXO010000044.1:1717500-2317500 GCA_018152825.1 Scaptomyza hsui | reverse complement strand
AAATTGGGAGAAAAAAAAGCGAGAAAGAAATTGTTAAGCATGATTAAAAAGAAGAAAGCTTCAGACCAGAATACAGTTAAATGCAATTTATTGCATTGCAAATAAATACACGAAATTAACGGAGCGAGGCAACTTAATGCTGAGTTATGCATACAATTATAGTATGACAACAGCAGCAGCAGAATTCAAGACACTGCAACAACAATTGGCCACAATTAGGCCAAAATAATATAAGCCACAGCAACAATTGTGAGCTGGCCTTGAAAATAGCTTAAGAAATGCTACATGAAATGCATAAAACTAATGCACTGATGGGGAGTTTCAGCGCGGGACGGGGAATCTTAAGTATTCCCAAATTATTTTAAAAAATATTGTAAAATATTTGTTTGCTTGATGCGCAGCTTTAATTAAAGAGAGGGAGATGAAGAAAGAGACAGTGAAAGAGAGGCTGGAGGTCTGAGTAGATTTACAGTTATGTACAATACAACGGCAGCCAGCATCCACGAAAAGATAAATTTAATTAATGATGATTTTGGTGTTGTTCGATTTACCGGTTTTTGAACTTTTCCCTACGCCCAAAACCAGACGACAGCAGCCACAAACAAATTTAAATATCTGTTTCTCTCTCCCCCATTTTTGGTAATTTATTCAGCGTTTCATTTCGTTTTCGGTTCATTTATTTTTGCGAAATGCATTTCTCTGCTGAACAAGGAATGAATGTGTGTCAAAAGGCGCTAGAAATAATCCTTAAGCATTTTCTTGTCACTTAAGGGCTTTAATCGACGACTAGAAATTGGGTCAAGTCTATTTGCTGTTTTTTATGAGCCAGCTGAACTTGACACTGACACGCGTTTAAGCTTAATTGTCAACTTGGGCTTATCAAACAGAACATTTGAGTCGAGGGAACAATAACAAGTAGTAGTAGTAAAACATATGAAAAATAAATTTACCGTCCGACTGCAGTTGTAATCGAATACAATGTTTACATTTTGGATAATAAAAAAACAATTGATATGTAACTTGCTGTCTGCTCATAAGGTTGCTCATTAAAACAAAATCACTTTGCCGGCATACTAATAAAATTACGAGGGTCGCTCATTATATTAAAAACTAACTAATACATCAAAATGCAAGTATGGAACGCTCGGTTTTACCTAGCGAGTGTTCACTGTATTATCTCCTCATATTTTAATGCATCTATGAAAAGATTCCCTGGGAATGTATTATTTCAATAATAATTTAGTTTCAAACCCTTTATTAAAAGCAAATTGGTAAGATAATTTTGGAGAGGAAAGTTTTTTTTTTAACAAATACTAATTACAGTTAATCAGAGGAAACATCTAACGCCCAATTGGACACACTAAATTATTAGCTAATCTGAATATTTTTTAAAAATAGCCCTGGAACGTTCTAAAATACAAAAATCAATGCCACTCAAAATTGCAAACTAATTAGCTAATTTAATAATGTTTGCTTGTATTTATAAATTGACATTGTTTTAAATATTAACTGTTTTGGCTTATTTTTTGGACAAAAGGAAATCTCACCATTGAAATTTTTGCTAAATATCAATAGCTTCAGCTGTTGTGTCAGTTTTTTAAATTATTTTGTTTTTTCGATATATGAATATGCATGCCATTAAAGCATTTAAACACAGTCAGGCGCCAGGCACAAGACACACACATGACAACATTTGTTGTTATAGCAACAAAACCAATAGCAACATTTGCCAATTGCCTACAGCAGCATAAATAACAAACAAAATGGATAAATGCAAATTAAAATACAAAATGCAAATCGAATTTCATTATAAAATTAAATTCGGCTGTTTCACAGTTTATGTGGGCAAAACCATTGCATACTTGTAGGCTGCAATGAATTTAGCAAGTACCAAAACCTGGCAGTATTTAGGTAAAAGAAGGAACTAAGTAGATTCAAAGGAAAAACTATTTTATTTATATAGATTGTTATGTTAACCTGCATTACGAACTATTTAATATTTCATAATATGCTGTACTTACGGTTCTGCTTCAATGGATTTCAATTTGGCCACATAGTTGGAAGGTATATAGCCCTCTTGGCGTGTTTTCTTGCTGCGCGCCAGCCACCAGTCACCCTGCAATGGAAACAATACATCAATACAATAATGTACAAATATATACGAATGTTTATGTGTATGTAGATAATTATAAATACCATTTAATGTTAAAAAACAATGAGATAAAGCTACTACTAAAAGGCTGATTATCGACGAAATTGTAATTTGTTTAATTGTCAGATAAGCCACAAACGTAGTAGTCAACAATAAATGCAGGAATTGATAAATACAGCACAACTGCCAGACATAATACATGACTCAACCATATAAAAACTTTTTTATGAGGAATTCGGAGTAGAAGGAACAAAGCTAACGACAGATGATTGTGCAAATATATCAACTTTAAATATAATTTATTTAATATTGTATTTGCTTAAGCACTCAAATATTTATTTGCATGGCTAATTTTGCCGACAAGCAAGCATTTCATAAGAAAACGTTGAAATTTAACAATTTTGTGATTAATTAACCAACAATCTTGTTGCTGCCGGCTTGTTTTGATTGCTATTGTTTCAGTTGTTGCTGTTGTTGCATTGAACAACATTTCGCACAGAGCTTAAACTATAATTAATTTATCTGTCGTCAAGAGAAAAATAAAATCAAATGCGAAATCAAAATGAATTAACATTCATACAAATTCAATACGAATTTTAAGTCTCACAAATACAAAACGTGTTTCGCACTCTTTTGAAAAATCAGCTAACAACTTTGATGGCATGACAATTAACAAGCGCGGCACTTGCTCATTTGCAGCAGTTGGACATTCATAGATAGTTCATACTATTTGTATCGGTGGGCAATAGAAATTTACTTGATTGTTGTTCGACAAGCAATTTGCAGTGGGCGATGGCACAGCTGTTTACAAAAATCGCACACTCACGCAACTTGCCAGCCAGCCAAAAGCAATAACAGTCAACAGAAACAACAACAACAACAAGCATAAGTCAGACACGCTATGCCAGAAAGTTAATGTTATACCCTGCAAGAAGAGCAATTAGCGGGCTTATAGATTTAAATGCATACTTAATTTAAATCGTTTTCTCAGACTAAAACGATGTCTTCGTTAAGAGTATTACAATTTATCTTCGATTCAATTAAAAAAAAAATAGATCGTATAGAGCATCACCTAGTCGCCCATATTTGACACTAAAATTTTCTTTTGCAATTTTTATTACATATTATTCGTGCAATTTACCATTCACGCATTGGTTTTGCTTCGTTACGATTGGCGTGAAATAAAAATAGCAGTTGAAAAGAAAATAAAGAAGTTGAAAAATTATATTAAAACTTTATACAATCGGTTGGCGCGTCGTCGGTTTTTGGTTTGTTTGATTCGCTTACGCGCTTTCCATGTCTGGTTTGGAGTTGTTTTTTATTTCTTTCTTTCTTTTATTATGTTGTTAAAGCATAACAACAACAGCCAAACCAAAACCAAAACCACAACACTAACAACCAACAGTAGAAACTGGCTTTTGCCAAATTTGTGCAGTCGCTGGGATAAAAGACAATAACAGTTAGATATTCATAGGAATATCAAAACTAGTTTTCTTTATCTCCAAGCTGTTAACAATAAATTGCAATTGGTTTTATTTTTATTTTATTTTTATTTCTTCTGTTTCTTGCTTGTACTATGATGTGATGGCCGTCTGACAAACCACAACATCCAACCAATCCACCAATCCCCGCCTCTTTTTTCGTTGGGAGTCAAGTGCCTTTGCTATCATTAGCCTGGCGCACGATAAACTCTGTGGAAAGGTCAATGGACACAAACATTTTAGGGTTCATTGTTTATGTGTTGCTTGCTTTGATTTCTTATGTTTCTTCTCTTTTTAGCATGCTCTACTTGCCCTTCTGCGTTCCTCTCACTCTCGCTTGTATATACTTATGTATTTTCTTTAAAAGTGCATTTCATAATCGCTTGTTGCCTTTTGGTAGCTACTGTTGCAAGTATGTACACAGTATGTACTATGTTTATGTGCGCCTTGATTCCAATGAAAATTAAAGTGATTTTATTCTTAGATACGCTTTCATTGTAAATTTCTGAGTTTTGAAAGGGAAATAAAAGTCGGATTTCTATTGTTGTTAGCTTAAAGATCATTTTGTCCCAACTGTCCCAACTTTTACAGTTAATCAAAGCCAGTAGATAAGCCATTGACCCAAATTCGAAAATTCCCTTAGTTAACATTAGTTTGGCGGCGTTCTTTAAAATTTAAATTTATTTTATACAAAATTTGTGTTCTGTGGATGTCAAATTTGAGGTGTATTTTTTTTTTTTAATGAGAACGCTCATAAGCACATCTTTTGCACACTAAAATTACCTTGCTTTGACTATGGTAGCAACATTTCCTTATGTATGTAGCAAGTTCTAAATAGTCCTAGGCATAATCTTAAAATGTTTGTACAGACCTAAAAGCCCATACATAATCGCAGACTAAGAGGCTGCAACAACAACAGCACAAACAAAAGAAACTTGCAAATATAAAGCAGCTGGGAAAAGGGGAGTAATGGCGCTTGCGGGGCATCCTTGAAGGGTTTCACTGAGCTTCCTGCTGCTGCTGCCAAAGAGCCGAGCCCAAATGCGTCAAGCAACTTCTTTTTTTCTTCCATTTCTTCTACTTGTACTCTTGGTGCATAAGAGAGCGTGCAAAGAATGTGCAATGTGCAAGCGACAAAACTGCACATGTGTGTGAATGAGCGTGAATGAGTGTTGGTGAGTGAGTGTTTGTTGTGTGTTGGGTGTTCATGTTGCTAAATGACAATGAACAGCAGAGACGACGACGACGACGAAACTGACGTGGCACACCCATAAAATATTTGAACACATAAAATTTTGATTTCTATGCATGACGTTGAACTAAGCAAAGTTGTAGTTGCAGGCAAAGAGTTTACAAAAAAGGAAGTCGGGCAGCTTTTTTTGTTTTTGTTTACATACCCTGTAAGCACTAAATATGTGCAGAAGGGTTGCTTTGTCTAATTGAAACATAAAAAGAGTTTTGATCTGTAGAAAGGAGCAATTCTTCAATTACAATTTCTTACATTCTTTACTCTTAAAGAAGTTAAAACTATTTTTTTTTTTTGATAATTCGTGTATTTATCAATGGAATGTCAAAAAAGCTTATTAGATCAGCTTACTAATTTTAAAATATTTTATGCTATTTACATTTGGAAAACAAATAACGCTCCCAGTGAACTTAAAAAATGTTGGGAATATTAAAAGTTTATAGACAATGAGAGTGTCAGTCCTTATTGTATATTTCATAAAACAAAACATTTATCATTTAGCAAATACTCTCAGTATTTTAAGCATTTTGTCTAGAGTATTTGTCGTCGAGGTATTATTGGTTTTATAGCCTCTAGTTGGCAAGTTGAAAGTCTTGTCGATGGTGCTGTAGTAAAAGTTGTTGCTGCTGTTGTTGTACTTATAGTTTAATTAAGCAACGCTGCTGCTTGCACAGCTACCGGAAATGGCTGCGAGTTTCGAGCTTCGAGCTGCTGGCTGATTACTCTATTTGCTTTGTGACAGCTGTCCGAGAAAGTGAGAGAGTGTAAAAGAGACAAACATCATATTTATGGATGCTATGCGTTTGCGAGTTTCAGGGCTACTCAAATTGCAGCACATTCTATGTTTTTGAGGCGCAACTCTTGGCCCGGTGCCAAAGGTGGACGTCATGCTTTTATAGGCGCCGCCACTTGTCTGAGCAGTCAGCCAGGCGGCTACAATTGGCCAAGCGGCCAATCGTAAGGTGGTCATGGCTACGTACGCTGACGTAAACTCTTTAAATATGCATGCCATTATAATTTGATCTGTGTCTGCGCTCTTCTTCTGCAAGAGTTGAATGCGCCTTATGTCACAACACAATCAGAATTTCGCCCCTTGTGTGTGGGTTGGGGGTGTAGCATTTGGCCTCCAAGAGTCTAATCATAGAATCTGTACAGAATTATGCCAGCTATTTGAATATTTTGTCTGCCCTGCCCTGGTCCGCCTGTTTTCAAGTTGAGCTGCAGCAGTTGGTGTTTTAATTAGAACCGAAAGCAATAACAAACAGAATATACTGACTTGACTGCGGTTAGCCGATATTTGTATGCCCTTTTTCAGCTTATACAAGTACATATGTGTAAATTAATAAGTTAATGCCAATTTAACACTTTAACAAAGGAAAAAAAACACTAAATGGCCAATTAAACGTTAAATTAGGTGGCAACCATTGCTGTTAACATTTTTAAGCTAATGGTAATAACAGAATTGCTGTTAAAATACGTCATGCTGCTTATGTTGTAAGAAGCCACATTTAGCACACATGAAAAAATTTAAAATTAGTTGAAAATTGAAAAGCAAAATAAATTTTTTTTTTTGTCTCCATTAAAATTTGTAAGAAACTCTAACTGATAAAACAGCTGTTTTTAAGCAAAGGTTGCCAGACTGTTTCTTTTTCATTTCAAACACTATAATCATAATTTATAAATTAGATGTTTTGTATGTGAGATGTTTAATCCAGAATTACATTAATTTCTTTTTAAAAGCCCAAGTAAGCGTACTTTTTAGTTAGTGTATACTTAAAATACAAACTTGCGAGCTACGAAAACGGCGAGACGGATGGACGTGCATTAAAAATACACAGTCTGGTCTAGAGTTTGAGTTTTGTTGGCTGCTGGTTTTTTTTTTTTTTTTTTTTTTTTTTTGAGTCGGTTCAAGTGGCGAGTGGCAAGTTGCAAGTGGTGGCAGCTATGGCCGCAATTACAGCGTCTGGTTTTGTGCCAGCTCAACATGCCCCCTTTCCATTTAAAACTACAAAATACAGCCAGTGACATTGAAACAAAAAATAACAAAAAAAAAACGTCGGAAAACGCAAAAGCGAAAAAATGAACAAGTTGCAAATTATAGTTAATACGACAAAATGCTCGCTGAAAACGAAACCATTGTTTTGTGATAAACAAAAAATAAATAAACAAAGTATAGAAATACAGAAAAATATTATTTTTAATTCTCATAAGCAAATATCCATCAAAGAACAACAAAAATACTTTCAAGGATAAAATATCACAACAAACAATCATGTTATCGATAAATCGATTCGATAAGAACTCTCAATGTAAGCGTTAAATATGTGAATAGCTAAAAACCATGAACAGAAAATTGGCATGACTAAAATAAGTTTTTGTGATTAAACACGAGTTGCATGCGGGCAGCTTGAATGAATCGAATAATTAAAGCTCTCACGAACTTTGTTGTAATTAATGCTCAGCCAATTGGATTAATGCCTTTCGTACACATACAAAAATGTAATTGATAAGATATAAGATATTCGACCAAATGAATTGCTCAGTTTGGTTATCAATGCGCTCTCTTTCTCTCTCTCCTCAATCAGTTTCTCTGATGATTCACTCACCTGTGTGTCATTCAATATCTCTAAGTGCTCACCCTTGCGGAAGCTCAAGTCCTCGTCAGTGCGCGCATCGTAATCGTAGAGGGCGACAAATATTTTTGCATTTGCATTGGCTGCATCGCTTTCGGGTATCTGCGGCACTGGACGAATTTGCTCCGCTGGCTGTCCGGGCATGGGCATCGCTATTTGTGGGACTCCGACGCCGACGCCCACAACACCGATGCTGGCGCCGGGATCGTCGAGAGGATTGCGTACATCGCCTGTGTGCGGATTATCGTTGTCCGGTTTCTGTGTGCGCAAACAGTTACCCATGGTGAGGAAGGTGGAGCAGCTCAGTGCGTGATTTGTGACGTATATTGAGGTAAATGCAATGAATGGAAGCCAAGTTGCTTTGTAGTTGAACGAATGTGTGGAGTTACTGTTACTTTCACTCACACACACAGGCGCAGCTGAATGCACGCCAATTACAATTCAATTGCACTCGTTTGTTTATACTGAGGACGATACACACTCACATGAACACACACACTTCTTGTTGTTGTTTGTTTGCTCACTCGCGATCAACATGGGGTGTTGGCACTTATCTCTCTCGCTCTCTCGCCTATGTTTGTAGCGCGTCGTCAGTTAATTAATTAGCTTATCAATATTTTGGTTCATTTCTGTTGTATTTTATATACGCGGTATACGGTATTTTGTATTTATTATTTTATAAAGCACTCTCTAACTATATCAAATGCTTACACACTAGCCGAACCACTGTTGTGAGTGCGTATGTATGTATTTTTCTGGTATTTTTTGCATGTATGCATGTATGTGTGTGATGCTGAGTGGCTAAACAAGACGGGATGCGACAATGAAAAAACAATTTAAAAACACTGAATAACTATTAAAGCACATGCATACATTATTATTTTATTCTTTTTGACCATTTATTGCAATTGTTTTACATTTTTAAGTTATTTAATTTACGAGTTTCAGCTGCAGCGAAAATGGCTCCCCGATGAAAACCTGCGCGACAGTCGATAGCACTGCAACAGCGATATCTTCGATACATTAATAACAGACATGCAAAGCGATTATAAATAGATTGCAACCATGTAGTGCTTTACATTTTTATCGAAGGAATTTAATCGAGTAATGTTAAAAAGCGAGTCTTTTATAGCATGAATGAAAGAAAACCAGATTGCGCATTCGTTGTGTCAAACAAAATCTACGTCATCATAGACAGCTGCTGTGGCGCGCAGTTTGAATTTAACGGTATTCTTATTGAAAACAACATTCTTGACTGGAAAAATTGTTTTTGACCCTGTCAACGCAGTCAACGCTTTGGGTATGTTCCCTTTGCAATGTGCAAAGCTTGGTAGTTGTTTGTTTTAAAGATATTGTGGAGCTTACTTGCACATAAATATCCAAGCAAATTGCATACAGCACAAAAATGTTGTAGTCTACCGTGACGTCACAAAATCAGCTGTTTGCATGAGCAAAACTAACGGACCTGCGCAATGCGCAATCTGGTTTCTTTCATTCATGGGAGTCAGTTGCTAACATCTGACAGTTCAGAAAAATGTTATATTGATTGCTGTTAACAGAAAAGTTTAGCAGAACTTAGTTCATTTGTGAACTTATCAGATTCGCTCGAGTGAACGAGTAAATACAGCTCTGCATTTTCTCAGTTTTTATTCTGCAATTGACAAGCGTTCTAGAAAGAAGAAAAATCGGAAAATATCTGAGAAAACTTTTTTCGTTTTTCATTAATTAAAATCTTTGCACAAAATGGATATAAAGTCATTCTTATTTTCCTTCTGTGCCAAGAATCAAACGGAGCCCAAGTTTGAAGTGCGCCCAACTGGTAAGTAAACATACAATTTGGAACAGACCGGTGAAAATTTTCACCGTTCATTCTTAATTAAGGCCCGAAGCACCGCCAGCGCTTTCTGTGCGAGGTGCGCGTAGATCTTTGTCCATATGTCGCTGTTGGCAATTCCACCAACAAAAAAGATGCCGAAAAGAACGCCTGTCGCGATTATGTCAATTATTTGGTTCGCGTCGGCAAACTGAATATTAAAGATGTTCCCCCGGAGGCGGCTGCATCTGCACCAGCTTCATCTGGCGGCGATGGAGATGGCAATAATGCACGTGCTGGTAATGATGTCCAGCAGCGTCGTGTTTTTAGTGGCGCATCAGGGCCACAGGATTTGGGTGAGGCATATCGCCCACTCAACCATGAAGGTGGTCGCGAACGCTTCAGCCTTTTTGATCATGTTCAGGAGCAAAAGGATATGAACGAGGCAGAGTCAATTGATGTGAATGCTGCCATTCATGGCAACTGGACCATTGAAAACGCCAAAGATCGCTTAAACATATACAAGCAAGCCAACAACATTCGTGACGACTACAAATATACTCCCGTGGGCCCTAATCATGCCAGGTATGCACCAAGCACCGAGAAGCTTCCACTTCCACTTGGTTTCTATTCTCCCTTATTATTATTTTTTTTTTATGGCAAGCTGCGCACTGGATTTAGCGTTTGTTTGGCCTAAATCTGGAGCGCAGCTCGTAGTTATGGCTGTGCGCAATTTATGAAGAAGCATTAAGAACCACAAGCATAAATGCACACAAAAAAATTAAGTACACGCTCGATATGGTAAACGGAACAAAAACTAAAACGCTTTTGTGATTGAAAGATTTAATACTCTTGCAGATATGTACATAAAATGAATCCCTCTAAGCTTTAGTAGTACTTCCAATTAGTTAACAACATATTAGTTGCTCATACTAATTAACAAACTGAAAAAAACAATCTGTAAGATATGCTTGTGTATATTAAAAACACCGTTAGTAGCTAGTGTATTATGAAAGAGTGTTTAGTTTGTTGAGCGTGCAATGTACATAATTAAAGCTGTACCGCGTGGCTGGGCTTTCAGAGCAACTTGGCACAACAAATACAAAAACATGTCAACACAAATTGGAGGCAAGATTGTATTGAGTCAGTCATGTCCCCAATAATTTCACAGAACCGTAACCAGCTTTGAGACTGTTTGTTTTGAGATACATATATTGAAAAATGTGCGCATTGTGGCTCTGAAAGTCTGGCCTACGTTTAACGAACTAAAGTTTCATCAGTTGCGCACAGCACACGTTGATTTTTGATGATATTGACCGCTTTGGTAAGTATAGATGAAACAGAGTGTACAAATTAACAATTTAGTAACGCTTCCCATCGATATATGCAGGAGCTTCATGGCCGAGCTGTCCATATTTGTGCCGGCACTAAAACGCAAGGTTACCGCACGTGAGACGGGATCGAATAAGAAATCGGCGAGCAAGTCTTGCGCCCTTTCGCTGGTGCGTCAACTGTTCCATTTGAAGGTAATCGAGGCATTCAGCGGCACGCTCAAAAAGAAGAAGGATGAGGAACTTAAGCCGTATCCAGTTAAGCTCGAACAACAGCTTATCGATAATGTTGATGAGGTCATCAAGATGCTAGATTTGCCTGTGGTTAATCCACGCAACATTAAAGTTGAACCAGATGGCGTGCCCATGTCTCTAATTGTAAGTTATTAAAGACATTACATACTTATATCTCACACGTAACAATTACACCCAAGCAGGTGACACAACCTCGCTTGGAAATGAACCCGGACAGCGAGGGAGGGCGTCAGGAGAACATTGCGGTTATACCTTGGGCACCGCCCCAGCCAAACTGGAATGCCTGGCATGCATGCAACATTGATGAGGGCAATTTGGCCACCGCTTCATTGGATGAACTCTCCACTGACTTTGAGCGAGAGTTGCGTGATCGTCGTGAGAACAACTCGGAATATCGCCAGTTCTTGGATTTTCGCGACAAGCTGCCAATTGCAGCTATGCGCTCCGAGATCATGAACGCCATCAACGAGAATCCCGTTGTAATCATACGCGGCAACACTGGCTGCGGCAAGACCACTCAGATTGCCCAGTACATCCTTGACGACTATGTCACATCTGGCCAGGGTGCCTACGCTAACATCTATGTTACCCAGCCACGTCGCATTTCGGCCATTTCGGTGGCTGAACGCGTCTCACGCGAACGCTGCGAGCAACTGGGTGATGCTGTTGGCTATTCGGTGCGCTTCGAGTCCGTTTTTCCGCGTCCCTATGGCGCCATACTCTTCTGCACCGTGGGCGTGCTTCTGCGCAAATTGGAGGCTGGATTACGAGGCGTCTCTCATATTATTGTCGATGAGATACACGAGCGTGATGTGAACAGCGATTTTGTCTTGGTCATCCTGCGTGACATGGTCGCCACTTATCCGGACTTGCACAGTACGTAATCAATATATGCAAGGATATTCATTTTTGACAGTGGTATAATATGACTCTTTTGTGATTATTTCCAGTTATTCTCATGTCTGCTACTATTGATACGACGCTCTTTTCCAAATACTTTGGCGACTGCCCGGTTTTGGAGGTGCCTGGACGCGCTTTTCCAGTGCAGCAATTCTTTTTGGAGGACATTATCCAAATGACTGGCTTCGTGCCGTCCGCCGAGTCGCGGCGCAAGCGTAAAGAGGCTGATGACGAGGAGCGTATAATACTTAAGGATAATGATGAGGAGGCTGAATCGAATTTAAACAAGGTGTGCGAGGAGAAGTATTCACTGCAGACACGCAATGCAATGGCCATGCTGTCTGAATCGGATGTCAGCTTTGAGCTACTCGAATCGCTCTTGATGCATATCAAATCGAAGAATATACCCGGTGCCATTCTCGTCTTTTTGCCCGGCTGGAATCTGATCTTTGCCTTGATGAAGTTTCTACAGATGTCACCGAATTTTGGCAATCCGGCATATCGCATATTGCCCTGCCACTCACAGATACCACGCGATGATCAGCGCAAGGTGTTTGAATCGGTGCCCGACGGCGTCACCAAGATTATATTGTCTACAAATATTGCTGAGACTTCGATTACCATCGATGACATTGTGTTTGTGGTGGATATATGCAAGGCACGCATGAAGCTATTCACATCGCACAACAATTTGACCAGCTATGCCACGGTTTGGGCCAGTAAAACCAATCTGGAGCAGCGCAAGGGACGTGCTGGACGTGTACGTCCTGGTTTTTGTTTTACACTTTGCTCACGGGCACGCTTTGCCCAGCTGGAGGAGAACCTGACACCGGAGATGTTCCGCACACCGTTGCATGAGATCGCCTTGACGGTGAAGCTTCTGCGCCTGGGCGCCATACATCATTTTCTGTCCAAGGCGCTGGAGCCGCCGCCAGTGGATGCCGTCATCGAGGCGGAGGTATTGCTGCGTGAGATGCGCTGCCTGGATGCCAATGATGAACTGACGCCATTGGGTAAACTCCTTGCCCGTCTGCCCATTGAGCCGCGTCTGGGCAAGATGATGGTGCTGGGCGCTGTGTTTGGTGTCGCTGATCTTGTCGCCAGCATGGCTTCCTATTCTAGCACCTTCTCGGAGGTGTTTGCTCTGGATATTGGCCAGCGTCGTTTGGCCAATCATCAGAAGGCACTAAGCGGACGCAAGTGCTCGGATCATGTGGCCATGATCGTTGCCTCGCAGCTGTGGCAAAATGCCAAGCATCGTGGCGAGCAGGAGGAGGCACGTTTCTGCGATTGGAAGGGACTACAAATGTCCACCATGAATGTAATGTACGATGCCAAGATGCAGCTGCTCGATCTGCTGCAGCAGGCTGGCTTTCCCGAGGAGTGCATGTTGCCCCATCCAGTGGACTCCAATGCCGATGATCCCGAGCTGGATGTCTCGATGGCGCTGCTCTGTCTGGGCCTCTATCCGAACATCTGTGTGCACAAGGAGAAGCGCAAGGTTCTGACCACTGAGTCAAAGGCAGCGCTGCTTCACAAGACCTCGGTCAACTGCAGCAACTTAACTGTGACCTATCCCTATCCATTCTTCGTCTTTGGCGAAAAGATTCGCACTCGAGCCGTCTCCTGCAAGCAAATGTCCATGGTGTCGCCGCTTCAGGTGATGCTCTTTGGCTCACGCAAAATAGATTTGGCGCCTAATAATGTTGTGCGCGTCGATAACTGGCTTAACTTTGAGATGGATCCCGAGCATGCTGCTAAGATTGGTGCCCTAAAGCCGGCCCTGGAGGATCTGATAACCATTGCCTGTAACAATCCCAGCAGTGTTCTTCAACTTGATGACAACTATGGACGACTTGTGCGCGTCGTCCGTGAGCTTTGCGAGCAAAAAGCCGGCGATTATGGGCTGCATCGTGAGTCTGGTGTGATGCCCCACATGTCTCGCATCTTCCGTGATAACAACAGCGGATTTGGTGGTGGACCAGCCAAGCGCCCTCGCTATGATGGCGGTGGTGGTGGTGGTGGGGGTGGTGGTGGTGGTGGTGGTGGTGGTGGTGGTTACGGCGATGGATCGGACGCCGGTGGCAGCAACTTCGGTGGTGGCAGCAACTATGGCGGTGGCAGCAACTATGGCGGTGGTAGCAACTATGGCGGTGGAAGCAACTTTGGCGGTGGAAGCAACTTTGGTGGTGGTAGCAGTTTTGGAGGTGGAAGTCGTGGCCGCCGCTCTGGATTTGGCGCAGGCAATCGTTTCGGCGGTTTTAACAGTGGACGTTTCGGTGGTGGAGGAGGAGGTGGCGGAGGCGGTGGCGGTGGCAATGGCTTCAACAATAGATATGGGGGCGGCGGAGGCTTCAATAATGGAGGTGGAGGTTTCAACAATGGAGGTGGAGGCGACTTTAACAGTGTTGCAGGCAGTAGCGGCGGTTTTAATAGTGGAGGAGGAAGCTCATTTGGCGGAAGTAACTTTGGCAGTGAGGGAGGTTTTAGCGGAAGCACTGGTGGCACCAATAACAAAGGTCCCTTCTCCAATCAAGGCTTTTAATTTATTTTATCTATAAAACAAATTTTTTTTTCCTTACAAATAATTATACGTATATACCAAATATATTCCAACTTAATAAAAACGCTGCAGTTAAAATTTTTGCACGCAAATATTATTTCTTTTATTTATTTACTTTTTGTTTACTTTATTTTTACATTATTTATAATTTTTTTTAAATCCAGTAACAGTTATTGGCAGTTATGGTCGGAAAAGGGCTACCAAATGTTATCGTCAGGGCTGCATCCTAGTCGATAGTCAAACTGGCTCGTTACATTAAATATTCGCAATACAAATATATTTGAAACATAGCTTTATTTAAGACATATTTATGTTTATTGTTATTCTACATCTAAGCAATCAGCAAAAGCCAGTATTTTTGGAGCAGCCTGCAACAATATTTACAAAGGTTGGTAGGTCTGTTGCTGTGACAAATATAGCAGCGTACCCTGCCTTTTTGCTTTTATCGATATAGTCAACGATAACTTGCAAACAGCGCCGCCATTCAATTAAATACTAGCGTCATTTGCTTTTTTCTTCGCGCGGTTTTTGTTTTAGAATTTAGTTGTTTTGTATTTGCTTGTGCTTTAAAAAATAGGTATTGGAATGGATTTCGATAATGCCAAGGAAAACATTCAGCCCCTGGCAAGTGGACGCAATGTGAGCCTGCTGCAGGCCTCACTCTGCCAAGATGCCTCCCAAGAGCTAAGCGCCCAGCGGAAGCAACTGGAGTTGGACATACAAAATTACACTGGCAACGATCCGCTAGAGCCGTGGTATGCCTACATATGCTGGATTGAGCAGAGCTATCCCGCCGGCGGCAGCAACTCAGGCCTGCAAAAAGTCATGCACAAATGCCTTACCCGCTTTGAGCAGGACGAGCGCTACAAACAGGATCGCAGACTCATCAAACTCTTTATTAAATTCGTAAGTGCAGTTGTTATGAACTTGAGAAGTATTTAATGGTAATCTCTACTTATAGATGGGCAACCAGGGCGATCAAATTGAGTGTTATCAGCAGATGTACAATAGCGGAATTGGAACTATGCTCTCCGATTTCTATATAGCCTGGGCCTACAGCTATGATCTGAGCGGCAATATGCGCAAAGCCAACGAAATCTTTCGCCTCGGCGTAGAGTGCCGCGCTGAGCCGCTCGAGGAGCTGAAGGAGGCTCAACAGCATTTTGGCTACACGGTTGCCCAACGCATGCTCTACAGCGAGGGCGAGGAGACAACTGCTGTCACCCAGGAGCTCAACGATCGCCGCCTAGCTTTGCGCTCGCTGCGTGGCCAAAAGCGCGACAATACCATTACAGTGGGCAGCGTGCGAACAGGAGCAGCTATAAAAAGTAATATGCCCGGCGTTGTGCAGGTAAGTTCAGAATGCATTAAAGAAAAGACTTTTTTAAAAATATAGCTAACTCTTTTCTCTGATTTACAGAACTCTGGACCTAGCACGAGTCGTGCTGGTCGCAGTGCGAACCGTCAGCTGGAGGTGTATAACGATGAGAATGCGGATTTAAATGTGCCGCTGCCAGAGCCACCAAATGCTGCTGCAACCGACTCCGCGCCTGATGGGAAGTCTAGCTTGCGTTCGATCATTGATGCGGCGAGGCAGCAGGAGAATCTGAAGGAGCCCATTGCGTGGAGCAAGCCGCACAAGCACGGCAAGATCTTTGGCACGACGGCTGCACATGATCCGGCCTTCCCCATACACGTGGATGAAAAGCCGCTGCCGCCCATTGTTGATCCTGAAGGCAACACCATCAAGGCCTTTAAATATCCGCAAAACTTTGTGCCGAAAAATACTAAGCAGGATGCCTGGGTGACGCCGGTGACCATTGAAGATGAGCCTGACTCGAATACGCTACCGTGCTACAATAAATGCATGCTGTATCCACGTCCCAACATGGAGTTCTCGCCAGAGGAGTATCGTGCCTACTGTTGGTTCCAGCAACGCAATGATCAGCATCCTTATGTCCAGCGTAACGAGTCCTGGTGGAGCAACGGTCCAGCTTTTGGCGTGCGTCGCTATCCAAACTTTGCAAGTGCCTCCAGGCCGCAAAAACGCGATGAGCTGGATGCCTACTATAAGCCGCCAGCAGCGCCGTCCATAACCACATTGTTGGAAAAGATATACAACGATGAGGAGGAGCAGGAGTATCAGCTGGAGGAGCTGCTGGTGGCCAAGTGGCGACAAAAGCAACTCGCCGCACATGGCGTTGCAGATATGGAGGAGACGGTGTGTCTGCCCGGTGAACAGATGCCGCGCCGCAAAAGTTTCTTTCCCCCCATGCAGCCGGGGTCTTGTAGAAAATCCATTATGCCGCGCATATCGTGTGTTATGGAGGAGGAGGAGGACGAGGACGAAGAGATGGTGGTGGAGCTTCAGGAGAAACAGCAGGAAGAAAGTCAACCGATGGATAAGCCCAAAACACCAGAACCAGTAGCTAATCAAATATGGACAGATCCTTCAGCAGAAGTTGAAAGTAAAACTTTAACTCCAGCCCCAGCTGCAGCTCCGTCAGCTCCATCTCCCGTTGAGGATAAATTTGTTATGCCAGCGCCGCCGACGCGTAAAATAGAGATTTTCGAGGATGAGGTGATGCCACCACCAGCCACAGTAAAGCCCACACCCAGCGCCTTCTTCGATGCGGATGAGACGTGCTCCACGCAGATGTTCAATATATTCATTAAGTCGCAAGCAGTGAGCACGCCCAAGGCGACACAGAAGCAGGCATCCACACGTCAATTTGGCACCATACTTAAGGAGACACCAGCATTGACGCCGTCGCCAGAAGCAGCTCCACTAACTCCTGCCAGTGAGGAACCCGTAGAGTCGGAGGCAGTCCCTGTAATATCGCCCATGCTACGCAAGCAGCTCTCAACTATACTGGAGACATCGGAGCATGCGGTTGGCGGTAGCACCAAAGGGTCGACCCTTACATCTACTGCCTCCACATCGCCGGGATCGACATTGCAGGGCGGCGAATGCACGCCAGGACCGACGCGACTGCAGCGTCAGCTTTCCATGGTCGGCGAGGAGCTGCCGTCAGTTACGGATGCTGCTGTTGGCAACTTTGAGCGACTGCAGCTATGGGAGCCAAACGCGCCCAGTGTGCCGCTGATGAAATCCCTGCGTTTTCAGGAGGATAAAACAGAAACGGTGCCCCGTCCACTTCTATCCTGCTACCAGGAGGATAAAACAGAAACACTGCCCCGCCTGCCATTGACCTTGCCGGACATATCGCTGCATCAGCGGATGGCGCAGCCGTCGGTATTGCAGCTGCCGACGCAGTGCGACGAGGACGACATGTGCGGCCTGTTTGCCAAGACGCCGCCAATGTCAAAGGCGTATGGATCACCACTGTATGCGGCCAATCCCAAGCGCATTTGCGATCAGCGCACACCGGACATGTTTAGTAAGGCCATGAAGCAAGCGGAGCAGCCCAAACGCCACTCCTTCGAGGTGTATGACGACCAGCCGTATGCTTTACCCGGAGCCAAGCCTAATGTTAATAAACTGGCGGACTCATTCATGGCTGATTTATCCTTTGTGCCGGAGACACAACAGCCGCCAAAAAGTCAGGCGGCTACACAACAGAAATTCGAAATCTTTTTGGATGATACAATGCCTCCACCGTTGCCGCCAGTGGTGCCGCCAATGATGAACTGCACCTTGCAGGAAACTCAACCAGATTTGGAGGTCATTGGTCCAGCGCATCTAACAGCCTCATTTATGAAGGATTGCACACAGCTTAGCAGCTGCCCCATTCCGGATAAGAGTCAAACGGCAAACAAATTCGATATTTTTCAAAATGACTCCATTGCACTCCTGGCATCGCCCCCACCCCCACCACCCATTGTTCTACTGGACTGCACGTTGCCCGAAACGCAGCCGGAAGAAGAAACGCCTGCTGAGACGGTTGGACCTGCACATCTAACTGCATCGTTTATGAAGGATTGCACTGAGCTAAGTAAATGTCCCGCAACGCCATCAGGCACAACAACAACAACAGCAACAACAACAGCATCTACCTCAACAACAAAAACAACAACAGGAACAACAACAAAACTCAAGTTTCTGCAGTCATCTAGTTCACAGCCGGAATCGGGCAAACAGTCAAATGATTACTTTGAGCTAAATGCGGCCACCGAAATGTTTGCCAGAAACATAAGCATGATCAAGAACTCAACGCTGCTGCCCGAGGCGAGCAGGAAGCGCAGCAAGTCGCCATTGAAACCGGTGACACCGCCTAAAAGTCAACCCGTGCCACCTATAATCATTGAGAAAGCCGTGGACAATGATGTCAATGATAGAAGCATCTATTACAAGTCCACACCTTTGACGCCAAAGCAATCGTGCCACGCTTCCTGGCACGTTGCTATGCCCAAGAAGAACTTTGAGCATCGCAAAACCTGTGTTGATGATTCCGAATTAAATGCCACGCTGGCCAGTTGCAACGTGAATCCATTCAGCGTGGATGTTATTAACTCGCTGCTGGACTCTATTGAGTTCTCTTTGTACATTGAGAAGCTGCCCAATTGTCAGTTGAAAGGACATGTGCAGCGCCTGCAGTCACAGTCTACGCTCCAGGTCAACGGTGAAAAGTTTGACGTGCACAAAATAATAGGCAAGGGCGCCTACGGTTCCATATTCAGTGGCATTCATTGCAAGTCTGGCAAAAAGGTCGCCTTCAAACAGGAGAAACCCACCAACTATTGGGAGTATTATGTCTGCTTGGAGGTTCACTCTCGACTGGCCAGTGAGGAGATGGTAATATCTATGAGACACATGTGTGGGCGTCACCTTAACTTATCTTTTTATTTTATTTTATACAGTGTTCGGCTTATATGAGCATTGATTACGCTCTGGTTGGCAACAACAGCAGCGTTTATATATCCGAATTTTCCAATTATGGCTCGCTCATCTGCGTCTGTAATAAGTACAAGAAGCACACGAACAATAATCTGGACGAGTATGTTGTTATGCATCTCTGCTGTCAGCTGCTTGACATTGTTGATCATTTGCATGCTTTGGGCATCATTCATGCCGATATTAAAGCGGATAACTTTTTACTCATGAAACCGTAAGTGATAATTTTATATTCGTACTTCAATCACAATACTCTTTGAATTCAAAGTTGAACTACGAATTTAAAAATTGCTTTTCCATTGTGTGCTTACAGCTTGACCAGCCAACCAAATGAGCTCAGTGTGCAGCTGATTGACTTTGGTGTAGCGATTGACACCAAACTTTTTCCGCCCAATCAGACGTTTGACTATGTGCACAATGAGGATGCCTTCAAGTGCATTGAGATGCGCACCCAGCGCCGCTGGACATATCAATTGGATTTGTTCGGTCTGGTTGGAGTGATGCATGTTCTGCTCTTTGGCCGCTACATGGAGGTGACACAGCGTCAGGCTGGTGGTGTTTGGATGCCCAAAACAGCATTTCCACGCTACTTCAATCGAAAGACTTGGGAATCTGTATTCCGGACTCTGCTCAATATACGCGACTGTCGCAGCATGCCAAATTTACAGGAATTGCGAACGATGCTCAAATCCGAGCTAGCCTCAAATGAGAAATATGCTGAGACGGCCATAGCCAAGTTCAATATGATTATGCAGAGGCCTGATAAATAAACCGAGTCCCATGTGTTTTTTTTTTTAATTGTATGATATTTTAATAAGTGCATTATCTGTGTAATAAATCGACTTGTTTATTCAATTCCACATAATGGTTTTAAAATCGTAATTATATACTGTCAATATTCCCCAAGAATTGTGTTAAATGTATAAGTTGTAAAAGTTTAATAAATACCAGCACATACATACGTTTTGTGTCCCAACAGATGCATGTATGTATTATGTTTCCTATTTTTCAACAATATTAAAATGGTCTTTGTAGACCACAATTAAACGCTTTGTGCCGTTATAGTCGCGGTTGTATTTAAAATTTGCCATTCGCTTTTGCGCGTATACGCAAAATAATTTCAACCCAATTAAGCGGTTTTACGTAAATTTTACAATGCGGCGGCGTCCGAGTATTAACCGAATCGTACCCAAACATCGCTTACCGCACCCCGCTCTTGACACCCCCTTCGCGACCAACTCTACTCGATTCAAAGTGCAATGTAATTTTTGGTTGAATCAAATAATTTTGGTTTTAGCATTGGCATTTTGTGGATGTAAATGTGGATTTGGATGTGGATGTGGATGCGGGCGGATGTGCTGCTGGCGCCATTTGCATTTTACGGACATTTGTCGTTTTAGTGTGGGTAGCGAAGTGTATGCAATGTAGAGTACTTCTACACACATAGTATAGTATATGGGCGCTAACCGCTGCTATATACGTTTCCGGCCATGTCGTCTGCGTTGTCGTTGCGTGCGCGTCGCGTCGCGTCTCGTCGCACAATTGGCCCTGTGGTCGTGTGCATATGCACAGCATATAAATCAAAGTCAAAACAGCTAGACATGATTCACAAATGATCAAAACAGACGAGCGTCCCAGCACAGTGCACCAACCAGCTAAGCGCCGCCGTATGAAAGTCTTATAAATCAACTTGCTGCTGCTGCTGTTGTTGTTGTTTGCTGTTCTGTTTGCACGGGCTGCTGTTAGCCATGGCCAGCATTGTCATTGCATGCGGTTGGCTTTCTGACTGTCACTGCTAAGTTGGCACAAAATTTTTTTGTCCATATCGCGCCGGCAGTACGAGTAGATTGTCAAAAATTTTGATTGCCATAACTAAAAAAAGGCTGGCAAGTGTTGTTTGGAATTGTGTATACGCCTAGTGCGCATGTTGAAATACTTTTGGCAGCAGTGTTATCCCGCAATATGGTAATTTCAATTTAAAAAGTCTGTTTTTTTCTATGCCAAAGACAATCTCAAGTTGATTTTTATTATTATTTTAAGCATTACTTTCTATATTTTAGAAATAATTAAATTTTGGGCCGAGGAAACAAGAAAGACCTTAACTATGAATGTTAATTATGTTGACTTCAAATTTAACAAAACATCAAATTTATTAATATCAAGCGATGTGTTAAAAAGAAATTCGAATAGTTGAATTTTAAAATTTTTACACAACAAGCTTCCTTTGACCGAAAAACAATTTAATTTATTTTATTTAGCTAGAATGCTCGTTAGTTGGAGCATCCACTTCTTAGTATTTGAGTCGTTTCAGTGACCCAGTTATTGAAGAGAATAATGAGAAGATTAGCTCTCGTTCAGGCATAAATGTATATGATGTTGAGCTCTTGCCAAAGGCAACCGTAGTCAGAGCAACTCAAAAATGTAAGTTGATTGTGTACATCTCTAACCTACATATATAAAATATATAAGACAAATAATAAATAATTTTGGAAGCATTTTTAGTTTTTAATTTTCAAGCCTGTTTGGATTAGGTGATAAAATATGATATTCTCTACAGTATGTGTATGCACAAGGAACATCTACACATCTGCATATACTACAATTTTGTGCAAATTTAAAGCAGCTGCTGTCTTAGTCTGCCCGGAGTTTTATTTACCAAGCAATTGTTGTGGTTTTATTTGAGGGTACACACTAATGCAGCCTGGGTCTCACATGGACATACATGATTTATGCAAATTGAAAATGACCTTAGACCCTGACACACACACACACACACACACACACACACACACACACAAATGAACATTGTCCATTTACCATGTCATGCTTGTTTTACATACACACACATATATCTATGTGTGTGTGTGTGTGTGTGCATTTTTCGGCTCCTGTTGACTTGATTGTGGCAGCTGCTTGCCGCTTAACTGCTGTAAGGTCCACATCCACTGGATCCACAGCCATTTGCAGTTGCACAGCTTAGCAGTGTGGCAGTAAACCCCTTAAATACATTTACTATAGAGGAAGGAGGAAGGTTTTTATAACCTCCATGCCTCCATGCATTTTGCATCATCAAGTATTTTTGCACCATTATTTCATGAAATTCACATTTATTTTGCAGCTGCTCTTGGCTTTAAGCGCGCTCTAAACAATATCTGACGTTGGCTATACTAAATATTGTTAGTACATACATGCATATATGTCTGTAAGTATGTGAATAGAATTTTGCAAAGCTGTTCAATGTCTTTTTCTATGGCATTTGAGAAATAAACTGCATATTAGAAATGCTTCTTTGTCGCATAGGCCAACACAAAAAACTCTTTTTTTTTTAAGCTTTTGAAAGCCATTTAGGTATAAAGAAGGATGTTTGAGAATGTTTTTCTATTTACTTTTCAGACACAACCTGTACAAGTAATGAATAATTATAGCCTTGACTCTAGTCTAGACTCTAAATAAACAGTTGGAAATTCCTTTTTAGTTGTTTGTCTACAATGATTAAATAGTTAATAAATTATTTATTTATTTATCGTTATGATGAATCATTTTCAATAATTAAAATTTGACTAAATTGTGGTCAGAGTTCGTTATATAAATTTAAAGATATTTTATGTATTTTACTTTTATGACGGAAAAGTATATTTTGAATTAATGAAAATGTTTGTTCACATAAATTAAACTAAAATGAAATCGAATAAAATATTTAATCGATGCAATAAATGCTGATTTGTTTAGGCTATTACCTTCTGTGTGGAAAATGCAAAAGTCGTTGGCCAAAAAGCATTTTTATTAAACATACGATGCATGTTCAATTTGCAATTTGTAAATTATTTTACCATCGTATTGCATTCATGTGGAATTACTTAACATCAATTTTGTCTAACTGGTGAAAATGAAGTGCAGTGCTTTGTTTTACAACATTTTTGTCGCAACACAGCTACAGGTTTGATTCCTGCTCAAAGGGCAATAATAAACAATTTCTCTCTCGTTATTTTAAAGTTTTTCGATTAAAAAATTTACGAAGCTTGCGATTTATGATGAGGGTAAAGTCTTGGGATGGATAAATAATAAAAATAAATAAATAAAGCAATATAACTTTTATGGTTTGTAATGCACTCATAAACAAAATGGGTATAAAACCTGAAGCTATTAAATGTTACAGAAATGTATATTGATATTAATATCTGAAAACTGATGAAACAATCAAAATGTTTGTCACGCTTGTGTAATTAAAAAGTGTGTTTAGCAATTCTAGTACTAAGAACCGCTCACGAATGCAATATTTTAACCAGTTTTTTATTGTTACATTTCAAAACCTTTTTTCATCAGATACACGTTTGATTATATGTATATATTTATATGTCTACTGTGCAAATATTGCTTAAGAAAATTTCAATCTGGCATAATGAATTATGCTATTGTGTATTATGTCATCAATCCTCAAAAACCATCAGGCCTAAAGCAAAAAAATTTTTTTTTATCAGTTGTTCGACTCTTAATCAGACTCACGATAAAACATATTTAGGAACAAAACTCAACAGAACAGAGTGTCTTATTGCAATTATAAACGCTTAGTACTTGTTGCATGTTCACATACAGACCTACTCTTCCGTAGTATTGTATATGGCAGGCGGGGCTTTCGAAAACGCTCAGACGTATTTCAGATATTGACAAGTGTGGACTGTCTGGCAGTGAACGGGTAGCCGTTTTTTTTTATATATACTTATATGTGTACAATTAAAAACCATATAATAATAAAATATTTGTAAGTGCTGTGATGCCGCAAATTAATTTGGCTAAAATTAGCGCTGCTGTTGAAAAAACAGGTGAATATTTCCAGTGAAAAAAAAGGAATTTTATCTGGGTTAAGTGGAAAAAAAAATTCCTAAAACCAGCAGACTAGATTGTGTTCTATTAAATGCATTTAAAGTTGCGCTACTGCAAATGAATACATTTATTTTGTGCAAAATATATGAAAAGGATATTGAGATTATCAAAATCATAGTATATACAGTGCGTGTAATAATTAAATGTATGTTTATTTAAACAGAAACAATATAATAGTAAGGTTTATTTAAACATGAATTGTAATACAATCATTTATGACATAGTAATCTGTTTCTATTATGAATCAAAATAAAACAGTGTTAAGTGTTTAATCGTTTGTTTTAGATTAATAAAGATAGTTTATTTTATCTTCAAACTTAATCAAACGGTAGTAAAAACACATCCGCTTTCGTCAGTGAATACAAACGTCATAATTCTGGCATGAACATTTTTTCGTCACGATAAGACATAAAACGGGTTCTTAATCTACAAGTATTTCCAATATTTAATTTATATTGACCCACTAAAGGTTGTACTGATTGGATTTTTTTGCGTCACGATAAGAAAAAACGGGTTCAAAATCTACAATTATTTCAAATATTTAATTTATATTGACCCACTAAAGGTTGAACTGTTTGGATAACTGTTGAACTTTTCGCCATTGATTTTAAATTGATTTGTTGCTAGTCAAACTGGTCGAGCTGGCCAAAATTGATTGTTTTGTGCCGATAAAAACAGCATGCAATTTTTACATCGAATTGGAATTCTATTGACAAAAAAAATGTATGGTTCGATGAAGTTATTATTTAGAAGATATCCTCTATAAAAACATTGAATCAGAAGCTTAATAATTGTCTATTGAAATAATTGCGCTTGTTGTGTTTTTTTTAAGCAATCTGATCGCTTCTACAAATTTAATGCTCTAAAATAAATGTAATATATTTATTTATAATTTGACTTAATTTACTGTTAAATTAACAATAATTACTGATAATTGCTTGCTTTTTTGTTTGTTAACTCATCTCCTTTTAAGGCCCATGCATCGGCATACGACACTTGCAGGCAGCGTTGCTGTTTTTGGTCATTGTCGTTAATTTCATAGCACGGCTTAATGTCAGCGTTACCCTTGTGGCTATGACCAATGCGGCCACCTCCAATCCCGACTTCCCGGTATAAATAGACATATCTTCATTCATGAAAATTATACTAATTACTTCTGTTTTCTGCAGGAATACGATTGGACAGAGGCGCAAAGATCCTATATACTCTCGAGCTTCTACTGGGGCTATATTGTGACGCAGTTTCCCGCCGGTTTTCTAGTGCGACGCTTTGGCGCCAAGATAGTGCTCCTCATACCCACCCTGGCCACAGCGGTGCTAAGTGCATTGACGCCTTATTGCATCGGCTGGGGTGGCTGGGTGGCGTTTAGTGTGCTGCGCATAGTGATGGGTCTGTTCCAAGGCCTAATCTTTCCCTGCATACACGAACATTTGGCAAAGTGGTCACCACCCAAGGATCGCAATCGGTTGGGCGTCTTCGCTTACTCCGGCTCCGATTGTGGTTCGGTTATGGCCATGGCTCTGAGTGGACTTATTGCGAACAGTTCCCTTGGCTGGCCGGGCATATCGTATGTGTCGGCTGGACTGTGTGGCATCTGGTGTGTTCTCTGGCTGCTCCTCGGGGCCAACAATGCGCCCAGCTCACGTTTAGTTGGCCAAGTTGAACGGGATTACATTGAGCGGTCGATGAGGCGCAATGATGGCTTCCACGCCCAGAAGATACCTATACCGTGGCATGCTATTTGGACATCTGTGCCCTTCTATGCCCTGCTGATAGTGCGCAGTGCCCAGGGCTGGGCCAACTCAACGATGCAGCTGCAGACGCCCGCCTATATGCACGGCGTACTGGAGATGGATATTATGAGCAATGCTCTCTACTCGGCGCTGCCATTTTTGGCCATGTGGTGCATGTCGTATGTGTATCTGTTGTTTGCAGATGTGGCCATTTCCAGGCAATGGATGACGCTGACAACGATGCGCAAGTCCATCAATACGGTAGCCTTGTGGGGACCGGCGGCGGCGCTGATTGGCATTGGATTTCTGGACAAGAGTCACACGGAGCTAGCGATTTTGTTGATGACCATTAATGCGGGCCTAAATGCGGGCACTGGCATTGGCAGTATTCTAACCATAATTGATATGTCACCAAATCATTCGGGCATGATTATGGCAATCACAAATGGTGTTGCCAATATTTTCCCGCTGTTAACACCTCTGCTGGTGGGAGTTATTGTCACCGATACGGTAAGTATCTATCTTTATCATTATCTTTAATTGTGACTTTAACTAAAAGTTTCGACTTTTATGTAGGCATCACGCAGTCAGTGGCAAATTGTGTTTGCATTAACTGCGATTGTTTTTTTCTTCGGCAACTTGGTGTACATCATTTGGGGCACGACTGACCAGCAGCCCTGGGATGCGGTGGATTTTCTTAAGCAGCGCGACGCCGAGCACAGTCAGGATATGCAAATGAAATTAAAAGATAAACGATTAAAAATATAAAATATTTATTTTATTTTTATTTTATTTTATTAAATTAGATATAATATGGAATATTAAATCTAAAAGAGGCAATACAGGTTTCAGGGAGTACTAGCAGCTAATTAGGCCTTCAACTCTATCCGGATTAAAATTAAATTTTGTGGCTTAGATTAGCTTGTTTAAAAAAATTTAAAACCTTATTTATATTGTCGGTAGTGGGAGATATTTTAATGCTTTCGCAGTTGTTGTTAAATTTCTTGTACCAATGATTAAATGTAGACCAATTTTCTAATTTGTGAGCTTTTAAAAGCTCTTTGATTTTTTGCATTAGATGCGCTCCCTACAAGGGGGTCGTTGTAATGAGTGGGGAATGGGTGGCGAGCCGTGCTGCATCTTCAGCGTTGTCATTCCCTGCAATACCCATGTGACTGGGTACCCAGAACAAAGTTATTTTTCCGCGGTTGCTTATAAGGCTGTTTCTGATCTCTACAATAATTTTATTTTTGGAGTTTAAGTTTTTTATAGCCTCGATTGTGCTGAGACTGTCTGTGCATATGATGTGGTGGGCTTTTGCTGCCTGAGCAATTTTGCATGTGCTTCGGCTTTGAAAACTATGCCATTATAATATTATTATTATAAAATATTTATATATGTGTATGTATATATTTAGAAATGAAGATTTGTTTAGGATATCACCTTTTAAAGAAAAAGCAAAGCTCGTTCAAAGCATTGCACATATTGGCCAAAAAGCATATTTATTAAACATACGATGCATGTTTAAATTGTAATTCAGATAATTTCTAATATATTTATATTAGCTTCTTAAAAGGAGTTAATAATGCTTAAAATATTGGAGTTAGTTGGGTTGGCAACAAAAGTAAATGCACAAAAATAAAAATCAACGGTTGAAACTCAGTAAATTTAAAATAAAAAAATTGTTACCATTACGTGATTAGCAATCCTGAAATGTGCAAACTGTAATATAACAGCAGAACTTGTAAAATTCAATGTGTGTGTTTTGGTGTTGCAGCGACTTTAACCGACAAAATAGGTTGGATTTACCACAAAGTCTCCTTATAATGGACCAAATTAAAGTTGTGTTTGTCTGTGGTTGAAAATCTGAGGTGAATGCTGTGAGAGACTCTTTTTTATACCCCGAACCCATAAAATGGGTAAAAGGGGTATAATGTTTTTGTGCAAAAGTGTGTAACAGGCAGAAGGAAGCATCTCCGACCCCATAAAGTATATATATTCTTGATCAGCATAAACAGCCGAGTCGATATAGCCAGTCCGTCTGTCCGTCCGTTTGTCTGTCAGTCTGTTCTCCTATACCATAAGCAGAACCAGTTTGTTTCAAATTATTGATAACTATTCTGGTTTTCGATATACACATGTAATCGATTACAACAAAAATTAAAATAATGGGTAACGATAGAATTTTTCTGAGAATTTCATCAAAATCGGTTGAGAAACACCAGAGATATCGAAGATTGAAATTTAGTCACAGATGCATCAGACAATGGCTGTTGCGTTAAGTATGGGGTTCGGGGTATCTCGTAGTCGGGAAATCTTGACAAGAGCCTTCTTACTTGTTTGAGTTTATTAGCGGCTTGTTTCTTTTCGATATTGAGAGATTGTAGTTTTTCGTTACACCATGGGACTTTTTACAGTGTTTATTTAATGCGGTTTGTGGGATGGTGAAGTAAGCACTTTGGACAATTATTTTATTTAAGTAAGCTGCATCTTTATTGATGTTGTTGGATGAGGGTGTATTATCGTTAAAGTACTTATGAGCATGGGGTAGTGGTCGCTACCATGTAGATCATTTAAAATTTGCCACTGCATAAATGAATGAGGCTGGTTGTCCGATAAAAAGCTTGGACATTTGGTTTCTTAGCGTTTGATTTCATAGTTGTTTTGGATGTGCTGGGAATTATAGCGACAAGATCATTCAGGTGGTATAATCGAAAGGTATATATATATATATTTTTTTTTTATAGTTGAGCTATGTGTGTTATAAGTTAGCTTACTAAATTTGCAATGAATACAGCTGTATCGGTTCGTTTCTTTCCTGCACTTATTTCAGACCGATAAAGAGAGCGAGTGGATTAAGATTGTGAATGTAGATAAGAACAATAATCTGTTTGTGCGACTTTTGGGAGCTGGCAAAAAGACGACTGTTTACATCGAGATCAACATTGAGACTGAATTTAAAAGTTATTGTGACATTGGATTGCTTTCATGTGCAATTACTTAACATCAATTTTGTGTGAATGGTGAAAATGAACTGCAGTTGTTTTGTTTAACAACAGAGGAGCAACAGGTTTGATTCCTGCAAAAGGGTATCATGAAAAAATTTGTTTTCGCAGTTTTGCAGGTTTTTGATTGAAAAATCTACGAAGCTTACGATTTATGAGGAGGCTAAAGAACATCTTCTTTTTAAGTGTTAAGATAAAAGAAAAAATAAATAAATAAAACAATTTTAATTATATGGTTTTTTTTATGCATAAATGTGCAAAAAAAAAACCTGAAGCTATTAAATGTTACAGAATTTGATACTGATATTAATATCTACAAAATGATGTGACTATTAACATGTTTGTCACGCTTGTGTAATCAAAAAGTAGGTTTAGCTATTCTACTATTCACGAATGCAATATTTTAACCAGTTTTTTATGATTACATTCGGAAACCTTTTTTTCACATACACGTTTGATAATATGTATGTACATTTCTACTGTGCAATTATTGCTCAACAAAAATGAATTACAGTATTCTGTATTATGTCATTAACCCTCTCAAAATCGTCAGGCCTATAGCTATAAACTTTCAAAATTTGTGATAATATGCAGCGAGTGCAAAAAAAAAGAATGTATCAGCGGTTATCGCACTCTTAATCAGACGCACGATAAAACATATTAAGGAACAAAACTCAACAGAACATATAGTCTAATTGCAGTTATAAATGCTTAGTACTTGTAGTATATACATACATACCTACTATGCAGTAAAATTTTACATGGCAGGCGGGGCTTTCGAAAACGGTCAGACGTATTTCAGATATTGACAAGTGTGGACGCTTCGCCTGTGTGTTTGTAGACTGTCTGGCAGTGAACGGGTAGCCGTTTTTTTAAATATATATATATGTGTACAATTAAAAACCATAAAATAATAAAACATTTGCAAGTGCTGTGACGCCGCTAATTAATTTGGCTAAAATGAGCGCTGCTATTGAACAAACAGGTGAATATTTCCAGTGAAAAAACGGAATTTTGTGTGGGTCAAGTGAAAAATATAAAATCCCAAAACCAGCAGATTAGATTGTGCTCCATTAAATGCATTTTTAATTGCTGGTAATAATAAACCTATATGTTTGTATGGATTTTTGTGCGATACTGCAAATTAATACATTTATTTTGTGCAAAACATTTGAAAAGAAAATTGAGATTATCAAAATCATGGTGTAAATACAGTAACAGAAGCAATATAATAATAAAAAAGTTGATTTAAACATAAAATATTAAAATTGCTTATGACTCAATGAAATAGTAATCTCTGTTTTTATTATAAATCAAAATAAAATAGTGTCAAATGTTTTTAATCAGTTATTTTGATTAAAGAAAAACTAGTTTTTCCATCTTTAAATTTAATCAAACGGTAGTAAAACACATCCGCTTTCTTCAGTAAATAGAAACATCATAATTCTGTAATTAACATTTTTATTCGTCACGATAAGATAGAAAACGGGTTCCTAATCTACAAATATTTAATTTATATTGACCCACTAAAGGTTGTATTGATTGGATAGCTGTTAAACTTATCGCCATTGATTTTAAATTGATTTGTTGCTCGTCAAACTGGTCGAACTGGTCAAAATATTTGTTTTGCATACTAAAACTGTGCCTCAAAAATAAACATCATGAAATTTTTTACATTGATTTGGAATTCTATTTACACAAAAAAATTTTATAGTTCGATGAAGTAATTATTTGGAAGATATCCACTTTAAAAAAAAACAACATTCAATTAAAAGCTTGATTATTGTGTATTGAAAAAGTGTGTTTGTTAAATTTTATTTTAAAGCTATCTATAGCTTGTACAAAATTTAATGATTTAAATTTTAAAAGTAATGTAATACACATATTTTTTTTATTATTTGACTCAATTTGTTACTGATGAAACTGCTTGCATTTTTTATTAACACTACCCACTTTTAAGGACCATGCATCGGCATACGACATTTGCAGGCAGCTTTGCTATTTTTGGCCATTGTTGTGAATTACGTAGCACGGCTTAATATCAGCGTTGCCCTTGTGGCTATGACAGATGCGGCCACCTCCAATCCCGACTTTCCGGTATAAATTGTGTTGAGTATATTCAAGAAAAGTTGTATAATTTTTTTTGTTTTTTGCAGGAATACGATTGGACAGAGGCGCAAAGATCCTATATACTCTCGAGCTTCTACTGGGGCTATATTGTGACGCAGTTTCCCGCCGGTTTTCTAGTGCGACGCTTTGGCGCCAAGATAGTGCTCCTCATACCCACCCTGGCCACAGCGGTGCTAAGTGCATTGACGCCTTATTGCATCGGCTGGGGTGGCTGGGTGGCGTTTAGTGTGCTGCGCATAGTGATGGGTCTGTTCCAAGGCCTAATCTTTCCCTGCATACACGAACATTTGGCAAAGTGGTCACCACCCAAGGATCGCAATCGGTTGGGCGTCTTCGCTTACTCCGGCTCCGATTGTGGTTCGGTTATGGCCATGGCTCTGAGTGGACTTATTGCGAACAGTTCCCTTGGCTGGCCGGGCATATCGTATGTGTCGGCTGGACTGTGTGGCATCTGGTGTGTTCTCTGGCTGCTCCTCGGGGCCAACAATGCGCCCAGCTCACGTTTAGTTGGCCAAGTTGAACGGGATTACATTGAGCGGTCGATGAGGCGCAATGATGGCTTCCACGCCCAGAAGATACCTATACCGTGGCATGCTATTTGGACATCTGTGCCCTTCTATGCCCTGCTGATAGTGCGCAGTGCCCAGGGCTGGGCCAACTCAACGATGCAGCTGCAGACGCCCGCCTATATGCACGGCGTGCTCGAGATGGATATAAAGAGCAATGCTCTCTACTCGGCGCTGCCATTTTTGGCCATGTGGTGCATGTCGTATGTGTATTTGTTGTTTGCAGATGTGGCCATGGCCAGGCAATGGATGACGCTGACAACGCTGCGCAAGTCCATCAATACGGTTGCGTATTGGGGACCGGCGGCGGCGCTGATTGGCATTGGATTTCTGGACAAGAGCCAGACAGAGCTGGCAATTGCGTTGATGACCATTAATGCGGGCCTAAATGCGGGCTCTGGCATTGGCAGTATTCTAACCATCATTGATATGTCACCAAATCATTCGGGCATGATTATGGCAATCACAAATGGTGTTGGCAATATTTTCCCGCTGCTTACGCCTCTGCTGGTGGGAGTTATTGTCACCGATACGGTAAGAATCTACCTGGCTTATCTTTAATTGTGACTTTAACCACAAGTACCGAGTTTCTCTTCTATATTCTTACAGACCTTACGGAGTCAGTGGCAAATTGTGTTTGCATTAACTGCGATTGTTTTCTTCTTCGGCAACTTGGTGTACATCATTTGGGGCACGACCGACCAGCAGCCCTGGGATGCGGTGGATTTTCTTAAGCAGCGCGACGCCGAACACAGTCGGAATATGCCGACTCCTGAGTGGACAAAGGATGGAACAACAAGAGTAAAAAATGAAAAGGATATATAGAAGTAAAGCACAAACAACAGACGAGATTAGCTCTGAACTCAATATAAGTAGAAATTAAGCAACAACTTAATATGCCGCTTGGCACGCGGCGTATTCGCAATGAATGTGTATATACATATATATTTAGCATTGCATGAAACCAAAATGTGGTTAAACGTTGATTAAACCGAATTGTTGTAGGCATTTCTGTTTTGCTTGGCCACGGCGTTGATTTTAATTAAAAATTCTTAAAACGTTTTTGCGTGTATTGTAATTTCTTGTTTGCGCCAGGCAGCATTTTTTCTTTCTTCTTCTTTGGCCGCAAAATGTAATAGAAAATTCTTACTACTATTTCTTCTTTTGAATGAATTCATTTTCTATTTTTGGTTTTTTGGGCCACGCATTTGCATGACCAAAAGCAGCAGCAAGGCAACCAGCTAAAGCCTTACAGTCAGTCACTCAGCGCCAGGCGACGGGGTAAAAATTAAAAAAAAAAAAGTATTTCACAAAAAGAAAAATTGGCCAAAAACTTTGCACACAAATCAGAAAAATGGACACTTGGCGGAATTTATGCACGAACGCGTGCGCACAGTACGCTGTCCGTCCGGGAATTGTTTGCCAGCAGTCAGCAGCATCCCAGCAACAACAAGAAGGCCAAGCGACAGCCGCAGTGCCAGCCCCCAGCGGCTTACAGTCGTCCTACAGCTACTGGGCAAGTGGAAAGTGGCATACGGCAGTTTTTTCTTTGCCACCCTTTCTGCCAGAACCCAAAACCAAACCGAAAACCGAAACGAAACCAAAACGAACATGTTTTTCAATTAAAACCGTTGAGCAGCGCACAAAAATTCATTTGAATTGCCCACAGCGGACAGCAGCCAAAGACAAGTCATAAATGACCACTTCCATTCACCCACACACACGTAGATACATGTGTATATGGACACCATTCAACCAGCAATACAAAAGAACTGTGCGTATTTTGTTTGCTTTTTGGCAGGTGGCACATGTAAAGAAAAACCGTTACTTATATATATTGAAAATTTGCTTTTTTTTACAGTTATATTTACAATCATTTTTACTAAAAGGTATTAAGTGAAGATATTTTGGTAATAAATAAATTTTAAAATATTGATTAAAATTGAGTATTAATAAAGTCAAATGGGTGAAATATAACTATATAATAATTATAATAATTGTGTTAAATTAGAAGAGAAAGCTTTAGTTCAATAAAAGTTTTTTCGTTTAAGCCCAACTGAAAATATAAGACAAAACACTCCTTTCAAGTTCAAAAGTTTAAACTTTAAAGCATATTCGACCAATGATTTATTTCGGTCTTTATGCCTTTATGAAAATCCTCATGGCTTTAATAGCAAAGTATAATAAACAAATATTGTCCTATTGAATGTGAACATTTTTGTAAAAACTCTAAGAGCTAAAAACTTGTGGAATTTGGCTTTTGTCAACAGCTTTAAGTTGAATTTATTAAAATTTTAAAACTCACTTTTCAGTTACTCTTAAATTCTGATTTTTCATAAAATAAAAATTAAATACATTCAGTTATTGCAGCTGCGTTTGAAGATTTGAAGCCCCTTTTTCTGGCATCTGTTTTTACATCCTGTTTATAGAGCATGTGTATGGATATTTATGTACATATTTCCACATCGCAGAATTGGCAAATACTCATAATGGAGGAAAACATAACTACTAAAGGCAGAAAAAAGTACTCTTTTTTGGTATTGGCAACAAGCAAACGAAATATTAATATCAAATTTTTTGTGTGCGTGTTAACTGGTTAAATGTTAAAAAAGGGCTTGAAAAAAAGATGAGAGAAATGTGATGCATTCGATAATATCGGGCATAGCTTCTTTATTGGTAAGCTGTGGATGACGGCAATTTAATTACGGTTACATTTTCAAATAAGATAAATAATTGAGTATACATCAAAGTCACATAAATAAAGTATACGAAAGTCCTCTGGGCTTGTTGAGGTTTCAAGGTTCTACAAACAACATAATTTAATACTCATATTTCAGCAAATAATTTTGGGCACATAAGTAAATGCGAATATGCAACATGATTGAATAGATAGACTTTCGCAATTTATATTAATGACATGACCGCAAGAGCTGCAATTTGGATGCACATTATGCGCACTTCATTAAACCAACAGCCCAAAAAGCAGCAGGGCCAAAACGGCTTTGGCAAGCATATTGTTAGTTACTTATCATCATTATTATTATTTGTAAGCATGCACATATACATATATATTTGCATATGTGTGAAAGTCAAGATTCTGTGCTCTTTGTGGCAAGCTGTTGCTGCTGCTTCAAACTGTAGTACAAATGGCAAATGCATGCCCCCAGCATCTAAGCATAAGTTGGTGGCTTATATTGATGCATGAAATTCGATATACTTGCAACTACAACTACTACCATCGTAATCGCATTCGTGCCTCTCGTATTTCAGCTACTATTATATAGTGAGACATGCATTTATGCAGGGCGTAAATTTCAAAATTATAATTGAAGCAACATCATCAGCAGCAGCAGCAGCAGCAACAGCAACAGCAACACTTGAGAACAACAATACTAAAGATAGCTTCATTGTGTTTGCCCAGGGGTCAGAGTCAGAGTCAGAGTTAACATCAGTGTAACAACCAGTGTTTCTGAGTTTCCATGGAGATGAGCGCGTGTCACGATACTAAAGTAACCTATACTGTTAATGATGTAATCAATGACTCACATACCAACATATTTCTTAAGATGAAAATAATGAACCAATAAGCATTCCGTTTTAATCTTAAATATATAAAACCTTTTAATAGCAGTTTAAATTCTACTTATTCAATCTTTAAACAAGTTGTGTATTCGAGTCACGAATTGAGCTCAACACTCATCTGAAGTCAGATCAGAGCATGAGCCAGTATTGGACTAGGTCCAGCAACCACATGGACACACAATATACAAATACTTACACACACAAACACACTGACCCACACACAAACACACACACACACACACACGTATCAAGTGGAGCAAGTGCCGTCAAGCACAGCAATTGCTGGAAATTTAATTTATGCCCGGCGCTTTCAATTGAAGCACGACCAGCAGGGCAACAATAGCTGGAAATTAACAGGCACAAAAGCGTACGAGCAGGCACTCTCCGGTTTGATCTCTTGTTGCTGTTATTGCATAGGTCGAGACGTCTACACTCTCGTGCTGCTGCTGCTGCTCATCTCATCCTGGCATGGCGTTGTCCAATGACCAGCAAATAAGTATGTCGTTGCTTTTCTTTCTTTTAATTTTGGGGCGCTTAATTAATATTGCGTATACGCAGGCGCAGGAACTGATGCAACTGGCTGTCGAGGACATGCCCTACCATCTGTTGTCCCTTGCCGTAGCACTACTGTCCATAATTATGACCCCACTCCACTCCACACTACCCATCCATATGTACATATGTACATATGCATGCTCCTTTCCTGAACACGAGCAAATTTATGCGCTGCATTTTCTTTTGTGGGCCCCATATTTATGATGTACCATGACTGATGTCTTTTTTCACTTCAATGCCGCGTGAAAGGGCCATCGGCATATTTTTATGCAAATGCCAATGGTTCGTTCGCTGGTAAATTGTGGTCTATTGTGCCAAATACGTTTTCACTGCGTCGCTGGCTTGTAAGTGCATTAAGGCCATATTGATTCAAAGAGTTCAACATTGTGAGTTCTGCTTAGCTGGCAGATATTATATCTTGGTCAGGAACATCTTGAGAATTTATGAGTTAAGGTAAAAGTTGGTCATACAATTGGGAAAACATACAAAAATTGAAAAGCCCAATAAAATTTTAGGGTCCAATATATACTATTACAATATAAATTAATACTAGGGCAATTTCATGACGAAATAAATTAATTGCACTCAGTAGCTATATATACTTTACAGTTACTTTCATGATTATTTTTGCAGTCGATTTTAATCAATGCTGGTAGCCAGAAATTCATTTGGCATTTGTGTATATTCGTTTGAATTTCGTTTCCATTTTCTTAACACTTTTACTGCCTCGATGGTGCCGTTTGACCTTGTTGCAAAAGCTGGCACCTGCCGCACACGTTTTAAATAAATGAAGTGCAGATCAGGGCGCTCCAGCAGCAGAGCAGCAGCAGCAGAGGCAGCAGCAGCAGAACAATGGCAACAATGTGGCGCCACATTATATTGTTAATGTGACGACTACAAAATTCTGTCGACTTGTCGTTTGGCAAAGCAAAAAGCGTAGCCAAAGTGCAAGCCAACAAAATGCGATGCCAAACGGCAACAGCAGCAGAGCAGCAAAAGGATTTTTAGAATTCATTGAATTTTAAAACATAACAATAAAGCACTCAACATTTGCCATGTGCCAAACGAAACCAAAGGTACGATACATATGCATGTACATGCACACATACATATATACATATATGTGTTTGAATGTGTATGTGAGAGTGAAATGTATCTGAGCGTGTTTATCTTAGCTTTAGCCAAGTTTGCTGCTAGCGCGCATTCAACGAGCTTGAAAATTGCACTGCACAAATGCAGTAAAGTTTTTCGCGCTGCTGCCGCTGCTGCTAAAAGGGAAAATCGTATTTTGTAATGAATCGCAGCTGCTGCGCTGTTGCAACAACGGAAGCAGCTGAGAGGAGTGCAACTGATTTGCAGTTCATTGGCATATGCCAGCTGGAGCGTTGTCTGCTTTCAATTTTCACAAATTTAAATGTCACATAGTTAAGGCATTAACAACTGATCGAATTTATGTACATACATATGTTTGTATGTATCTATGTACATATGTACATATATGCACATCCGATGAAAGTTACCCACTTTAAAAGCTCGACACGATTGCGGGCCCCAAAATACGTATACAGCAATAAACGTGTTGATTTATTGATTTTGCACGTCGCATAATTTACTTTGCCTGCATGACAGCATAAAAAAATAACAACACAAACAACAACAGCAGCATTTGCAACACCAACGCCAATGCCAACAAGCAGAGCAAATGAAATCCTGTGCTCCTGTTTATTTCCCAGCCATGCCTTTTTATATACACTGTTCCCCGCGGAGAATATAAAGTATTGTTATGTCCAGACTTCAGATGCTCGAAGGCTTTACCTGTTTTTGATTCAATGTGTTTGTAAATGATTTAAGAATTAAGAGAAACTAGTAGGGCATGAGTAACATACAGGTAACTTACTATAACTGATCGGAAATAAAGAGATAAATTCTTCCGATTTCAGCAATCAAACTTGTAATATTTATTTAGGTTATATGAAATGATTTGATTTTTTCAATTGGACATTAATGTTATTGAAATGAAGAGCTATAGAAAACACGTTTATAAGGAATAACCATAATTTGCACAGTTGCTAGAGTGTTCCACAGTCGTCTACAACGTGCTTACCTGCTTGCCTTCAGTGTATTTTCACTTCTCTTCTCCATTTGCTGGCGAGCAATGTCTGCCTGATTGTCATCTCGTTGCCTTGTTGTACTACGTTGCAGTCGCTACTTTTTTGCACCTATCTCTATCTGATGGCTGCAGCAACAACTCCAACAACAAAAACACTGACAAAAACAACAGCAAGAACAAGCCAAGCAACCAGCAGACGCCATGTCGTGCGCCATTTTTAAGTTGTTTCTTGAAACGGAAACGAAAGCGGTTTTCATATGCATGTACGCGCACACTAATACAAGTGTTTGTAGGTGTGTATGTGTGTGCTGCTGCTGCATGCCTCTGCGTCGTTAAGCGCCTTCTCCATGTGTGTGTGTGTGTGTGTGTGTGTGGCGTGTCTAGGTGCCGACAATGTGATATAGGGCTGTCGCTGAAGCAGATTTCTTGCTGGCTTTCCCACATCCGTATGCCAAATGTCTGCGACAGTGAGCTGGCTAAGTATGCGCACGGCAAAACTGACAATGCAAGATTGCTAAATACTTTTTAAATCCAATGCGATGCACAGTCAGCGGGAGGTGGACATTTTTTTTTTAAATTTTTTAAATCAATGAAAAGTTTCGGACATATTAAATTTAGCTTAAGATAAAAACTCTTTCATATTGCTACAAATTTAAAGCACTGTCGGGTATTTTATATGCTTGAAATAAAATTTTTAATGCATTTTAATATTTTGTGTCTTAAAGATAGTTGACCTACATACTAAAATTTACAACACGCCAAAAGTTGAAAGAAAATTATGCAAAATTTGAGAAAAACTATATTAAATCACCAGCTTAGATATTTATGCAAATTCATTTTTTTAAGTTCTGTTTTATATATTTAGAAGCAACAATTCGAATAGATAGGTTTGTTTGAATAATAGTTCAAAAGTCAATAAATATATTCCAAATTCGTAAGTTGACCGAGCAGAGTTTCCCCCCTCCTTTGATTGTTTATTGTAGTGCCCCGTGCAGCTGCATATATTGCTTTTGGAGCTCCCTTGCCCCCGCAAGCAACCTGTCTAGCTATCTCGTTTAATCTATGCTCCTCTCGCTCTTTGTGCGAGCATGTTAAATAAATTTGCATATTTTAGTTCATCGTTAGTTTGGCAAAAGCTCAATTTTCTATGCAAAAATTCAACACTGATGACAAAAAGTGAACGAATTACAAAAAAAATAAAGAGCAGGAAAATAACCAAGAAGAAGAAGCATTGAGCGAAAAGCAACAAAAGACAATTTTTGCTTTGTGACTTTGCAGTTCAAAACGTTTTGCATGTGTTGTTAGGGAAGTAAGAAAGAGACAGGGAAAGAGACAGAGACAAAGACAGAAACAGAGAATGGGAATGGGAATCGGTCTACAACAGAAACTGGGGACATGCTAATGAGGCATTTGTTATGCTGCATATTTGCAGTTTGGTTTTTTTGAATGTTTTTTTTCTCTCATTCTTTTCTCTTTCTAGATTTCGTCCCTATGAATGATTTGGCACAGGCAAAAAAGGGACATAACAGGGAAAAAGTGAGCTCGCATGCTGTCAGCGTTTCGTTTGATTTATAAAGCCGCATTCTGGGCATTTTTTTTTTAGTGCTCAAATCTAAGCTTTGGCGATGCAAGCGTTGCGCTCTTTGTTTTGCACCATTGCCTTGTTGTTGTTGTTGTTGTTGTTGCAGTTGTTGTTACTTTAATGACACATTTAAGCGCAACCGCAGCCCGTAACAACAACGAGGCATGGCAAGAATAACAGAGTGTGTGTTTGTGTGTTTCTGTGTGTGTGGGTAAGGATTGCATGTGTGCAATTTCTATACTCGAGTACATGTGTGTGTGTGTGTGGAAAATTGTTGTTGTTGTTCCTTTTGGCCCAAAACCGTTGGTTAAAATGCCGAGACACACGCTTGCGCGAAATTTTATGATAGTATTTTGGTGTAATGGCGTACCGCAGTGTAGCAACAGAAGCAGCAGCAGCACCAGCAACAACAACAGCAACAGCAACAAAAACAACAACATCAGCTGCTGCTGTTGCTACAACCACGGCATTGCCTGTTTGTGTAATCTAGTGTTGAAATATGGTTTTAAGGTAGATTCAAGGCAATTTACCATATTGGCCGCAATACAATTTCCGCCCAGCAGCGGCAGCAGCAGCAGTAGCAACTACAACAACAACTGCCGCATAAAGCCACATAAATAGCCAACAGCAACAACAACAGCAACAGCAGCAACAAGCGTAAGAGGCAGAATACGAGCAGCTGCAATACCAGCGACATGTGTATTTAAATTTGGTGCGGCTTATGTTATTTGTCGCCGTTGGATAAATGTTGTTATTATTTTGGATCAGCTGGTGCAGTAATGACAACAATCCCACATGCTTCAGATATCAACCATATAGTATATAAGTATGCGGCTAATTTAAGGTCGCGATTAAACAAGGATTTTAAATTAAAAATTAAAATCATAATCTATATGAGTGTTTTTTTGCGTATACTTAATGTTCATTATGAGATTTAAGAACCTCTTAACATTATAAAACAAATTCAGCTTAAAAAATACTAATATCGCATAAAAGTAAGCAATAAATTTGCTGTTAACATATACCTTCAACTATTTACCGTATACACAGTTTAAAATGTATTAAATAATTTATAAAAATTGTTCTTAAAGTTGAAGTTGAATTCAATTGTTGATAGGGGAAACCTTCTCTTTAAAATATAGAGAGTGCCATTAACATTGTGAACATAGCAATAAAATGCTCTGAGATTTTCGCTGATGTAAAGAATTAACCTTGTGGACAGATAACAATACCTCGACTTTACTTAACTAAAAAGGGAGTATGTATGTACATATATCTAAGAATAATGGAACATTGTATAGGTTATGTGTATAACCTTTACATACTCTTGCGCATCGCATTCTTTTGTAAAAAACTGCATCAGTCTGGTTAACTGCTTTCAAGTTTTTTGCAAATAACCTCAAACAACTGACGCTTTTAGCGACGACAAAAAGAAAATTAAAACAATAGAGCCATGCCAAAGACCAGATACCCTGCAGAAAGAAGTCCAATTGCTAAATTAAATAAAAAAGTTGAAAACAAAACTTGATCATGTATGAACTTTTTACATTATAGATCAAAAATATACTAAATTCTATGTGGTTGTAATAATGTGTTACACACTTCACGACAAAATAGAATTACCAGTTGCAAGGGTGTGTTGAAAAAAAGCAAATGCAAAAAGAATTCGCCTAGAAAAGTGGGAAAGGGATTGTGAAAATCTTGACACTACCCTTCGCCTGGCAAGCAATTCATTTGAGCGTGCTTTGGCATTATTGCCACCATCTCCTTTTGCACGGAACCCATTCCCCCACCATAGCCCACCATATAACGAGTGCGCAGAGTCAGCTGTAAGCCACAACTAGATTTTTTGGTTGCCGCCGCCTTCGTTGCCCTGTCGCTAGGCAATTTGTTTGTCATTGCATATACATAGCCATGTGTGTGAGTGTGTGAGAGTGTAAGGGTGTGTATATGCAGCATTTTCTTTTGGCTGCCACTTTCTGTCTGCTGGCTGCCAGGACGAGTTTACCCTATCTGAAAGCACCCAAAACTCTAAGGCCAATCGTGCTCCGGGACTGTGTAGACAGACGGGAGATTTATGCGCTTGCCAAGCTGCAAGCAAGCAAACGGACAGCAATTAATTTGCATTCTGGTAATTAATTTTGCATTGCTGTAGTCGCCTCGGTTTCTTTTTTCTTTTTTTCTAGATACGCTTTTTCTTTGTCTTTTCGCTTGTCATTTGCCAAATTGCTGATTGCATTTTAAAGGGCAACGTTCCTAAGGCCAATTAAGTGCGGTTTCCTTCCAACGACTCTTCACTGCTTACCTGTTGCCTATGTATTTGGTACAAATCAATCACAATGCGTTCCATTAATTATGCATTTTTACCCTGTTACAACATCATTTTTTTCAGTGGAACATGGCAGCAATTGTTTGCTTTTCCATATTGTACAATTCTGAACACAGCAATTGAAATTGTCAGCGTTTATACGCAAATGCCACACGGAATACAATGCGAGTACATGCACGCAGTACGAACTTCTCCCTCCCTGCCTCAAGTGCACTTTGCGCGCACAGTTTTGAATCTTGAAGTTGAAGCACCGCCCACTTGCGCCTTATTATGGCGGCCAAGAGACAATTGTTACAGCGCATCTCATTCTGGCCGCCATTTGTTGCCACTCTGTTTATATGCTGCTGCTTCTACAATAGTCACTGGGTGCAACAAGGGGCATGCACAGTTTGTTGAAATCCACAATCCTGTTTACTTGTTTAAAGGAAAATCTTTCAGCTTTCAATCACGTTAAATGTTATTATCTCATTATTGCCATTTTATTTTATTTTTACAATTTAAATATTTTTAGGATGGTTCTGATATACAATGCAAAATTGTAACATTAAATATTTACAAACAAAACTTCGATTTTATTTTGTGTTTGCTCTTATTTTTAGTTCATTTTAACTTTATAAGCATCTTACCTTTAAGCACTTAGACTTACGTTTATTTACACTTATTCACTAACTTTATCGGAATTTTAGTTCTAAAAGTTTTCTGCAAAAGTTTTCTCTCAATTTTGTTTGAATTTTCCTTGGCTGACTTAGCATTGCTTAAGACAGTTTTAAGATTTTTTAGTATTTTTGAGTGGAAAATTAGACAGTCTCTCTCAGCTCTTAAGTTTTAATAGGGTATATAAGTGTCGAGTACTTGTTCCGTATTAAGTCTTGTTGTGGGCTGTATGAATCACAGAAATGCAATTGTCGCACTGTTGTTTGCTGTCCAAGCAACTTGCCAGATGTCGGGGTTGTAGTAAGTTCATAAAGCCTTTGGCAGCAGCTGCGAACATGAACTCATTTCGATCAAGTGAGTATGTGAGGGTGTGCTGGCGTGTGTATTTGTGTGTGCTGGTGTGTTTGTGTCAATGCAGTTCATTATTTTGCTCATTTCCTCTTAATGACAATATCAATTGCTATTTTACGCCATTGTCTTGCATTTCTATTGTCTCAGTTGGTTTTCATTTAATTTGATTTTCAATTACGTTTAATTAATTAAGTGTAAAAGCGTTGACACACACACTAACACACACATACACCATCGCTGTAGGGTTTGGCAAAATGACAATAATGCCCCTGTCTGGCTTGAAGTTTAACGAGGGGACTTGCAACAAATGGGGCGTGTGGAAATTGTTCAATGTTTTGTAAGCATCAGCGAATCTAATTTACGTTGAACGAGCTTGCAATACGCATACATATGTATAAGTATTAAGTATTCACATGCAATTACAACTAACAATAAGAGCCCCCAAGGTCAATGACACCAAATCACAAAGTTTTATTTGCCGAAATATGTTTTGAAAACACTTTAACTGTATTAATGGACGCTTGCATAATTTACGCAGATTAATTTGCTGTTGGCTGCACAAAAATTACCATTGCGGTGCTAGATAGCTTAACAATACTCTGCAATAACAAAATGGCTAGCAGAGTATTAACGTATCTGAAAGTGAAATTTATTTAATTTTATATAGCATACTCTTCGGCATATGTTTTAATTGATATTGGAATGTAAGTTTCATGCGTTTATCAATTTCAGTCTCACTCGATATTTGGTAAAAGCAGCCATAAACAATTTTTCAAAGTTTTGTAATTTTTCGATAACTGTTTGTGGCAAACAAAACTCAAATTTGTTATGCTCAGGGAAATGCATAAAAAGAAAGAAAAACTGCACTCAAAAGTTGTGCGTCGTTGGTTACTTGACAAATTTCTGGGGAAATATCGTATGTGCCCCATTGGCCCCTTGTTACTGCTACTTTATGCCAGCCGCGTCCTTCGCCAATGCATTGCAAGTTAATTTAAGTTTATTCTTAACAGTTTTTTATTATTATTTTTATTTAAGTTGTTGTTGCTTTATGTATAACCCTTGCAGCATGGCACAGTAATAAATTCATTACAAAATTGTCGCTCTATAAAAAGATAAACAAACGCCAAAGCACAGCGTTGGCGAGTGTGGGTTGCAACTAGTGGTATGGGTTGGAGGGGGGTTTTGGGATAGCAAGTGGAAATGTTGGCTGAAAAACATTTTTATGCGCTTGCAAACGGGAAGTCAAAACTTTGGCGCAACGGGAAAATGCACTCAAAAATTAAAAAGCAACAACCCCAACAACAACAAAAACAATATGAGCAGTAAGAAGAAAACTGCAAAATTTTCGGAAAATGCGCACAAAATGAGTGTACAGAAATAATTTTAAAAGTTATGCTATTTGTATTGCCAGCTGAAGTCGCTGCGTAGCGACGTCACCGTAGAATTTTACCATGGAGTTAATGTTATTTATGAATCATTTTCAGTTTATACACTGCGTATGAGTAATTTATGGTATTTATTTTAAAACTGTTGCTCCCGCAGCTGCTGGATCAGTACCATAAGTAATTGAACTGGTGATTTTGGACCCTAAACGATAGTGCATAAAAATTATTATTTATTTATTTTATTAAGAGTTACAATTGAGTCACTTTTAAAAAATATTAACTAGAAAACATTTGGTAAAAAGCTCTCGCTTAAAAGCCGGCGACAAGTTCAACTTCACAGAAGCTCGGTGCGAAAGCAATGAGAAAAATTTGTCTTTGACTAACCCAGCATAAAACTCTACACGTATGGCTTAACATTTTAGAACGCCTTTTAAGCCACGTTCGTTTTTAAGCTGCTTGGGGGTAAAAAGCAGTGAGCAAAATAAGAAAAAGTATAAATACGCAACGCGTTGGCAGCCGTTGGCCCTTTACTATGAATGTATATACATATGTGTGCAAAAGACAAAAGCAGCAAAAAATTCGCATATGCTTCAAATATAATCACATATATTAAGTAAAAACATAGAAAAGGATTCGCAGTTGCTGCGGATTTTTTTTTGTGTGCAACTCCCGCTGCAGCTTTGTGTAGACTAAATTTGTTCAAGTGCTGTCGACTCGGTGAGTGCAACTGCGGAGTGCGCTACTTGGCTAGAAAGTTGTCTAAAACCCCAATGTTTATTAGATCTTTAAGCCCTAGCTCTGTCATTTAAATGGCATAAGCTTGGAACAAGACAGAAAATCAAAGGGTAGCTCAGCAGTTGGTTTGTTTTGGCCAATGCCTGCAGCAGTAACTGCTGCTAGTTAGTCAGTTGGCCAGTCAACCAGTCAACTGTCTTTTAATTATACAACTTAACTTGAAATTCATGCAGGCGCATCTAATGTCGAGTCGAGTTGAGCAGAGTTGACTCTGCCCATTCTCCCATTCGTCGTCACAGCATTGTATGTGTGTGTTATATTGTACTTATTGTGTGCAAAACGAGACGTATACGTTATACGTGCAAAGCAAAGCGCCACAATTCGTTTATAGAAAATATGCCAACGGCTCTATTATGACTTCTTCAAAAATTTACAGTCTGTTGCTTAACGCAACATGGAAGAAGCGTTTTTATATTGCTTGCACACACACACACACACACTCAACTCACACACACAAATACACTCGAATTTTTCACTCGGTTTTTCTCTCTCTAGTTTTGAGCTCGTTTTTATGTTTGTGGCAAACCGTAGCCAAGTTTGCACTGCAATTATGATTGCTGCACGCCTCCACACAACCGACCAACCATCCCCAGATACTCCCTCCCCGCCCCCTCTGGAGTTACAGCTCACTGTCTCCGCTTCTCTGTGGCCGTTTACATGCCTTCTTCGCTCATTTAATGTATTTCCAGAGTGTTTTTTTTTCTTCTTTTTTGGTTTTTTGTCTTGCAGCTGCCGCGTTTTTTCATTCTTGTTTGGCAGCCGCCAACGTCGACGTCGACGCCGCTGTTGCAGCGCTTTTGTTTTTTAGCCGGAAGTTGCTCAAGTGTTAATAATTTCATTATTTCCGCTACGCTGCACCCCATACACACAAACACCCACACATACACATACCCATACACCCATACAGGGCACATATGTGTATGTTACAGCTGCGGCTGCCGGCTTTGCTCTTCTGACTTCAGGCTTTGCCCAGCTAAGTTTCAAAATACCCTTACAAAGGACCTAAGGTATTTTGTAGTGTGGCTGTATGTGTGTAAGCAGTTTTAGAAATAATGTATGCTTTTTAAAATCATTTTAAATAAACGATGAGCATGTAACTACTACTAATTATAAATATGTAAATTAAAACTTTATAAAATATTTATTTAATTGCTTAAAATATTCTGAGCTGAAATCCCTTTAATATTTTTACGATTAAAATAAGGTATTACAACTTCGTTATGTACTGAATCTTTTTTTTCTTGGTCTCGTTTGTCTATAAAAAGGCCAGAAAACTGCTGCATGTGTAATTTTTACGCTTTTTCGTGTATGTCCTAGGCGGCATCTAGTTTTTTGTTTCAGCCGTTTTCTTTTTTTTTGTGTTTAATTTTTTTTTCTGAATTTCTTGTGTGGAAAAAATGTAATTACATACGCCAAAAGTAGTTGAACGGCTTGAATTGGGGTTGGTCTAAGCATAGCAGCAGCAGCAGTAGCAACAAAAACAACAACGACAAAGAGTTGGCAAAAGGCAAGCGAACCAAAGAAATGTATGCTCTACATCAAAGGATATAATTTAAGGGTCTTAAATAAATTAATACGCCGCTTGCTTTAAATTTGAAACTTTTTTAATCTGCTTGCGCCGTCTATCTATGGGTGTGTCTGTGTGTGCGAGTGTGTGTGTTTGTGTGTGTGGCGGCAGATAACAAGCGACCGTTCGTTGGGCCTGAGGCTAAAGGACTTAGTTAACGTACTTATTTTGGGCACATGTCAAAGGCGCCGGTTAAAAAGTTTACGACTAGTTACAAATTAGTTTTACTAGTTGGCATTTTTTTAAAACATTCCAACTACATATGATAAGCTTAGTAGAAATGCAACAAATGAGAACAGAAATGACAAATCATCGACAAAGCTACTTAACCTCTTTGGAAAAAGGGCTGCATTTTAATAATTGGGCCCAATGATGATAAGGCTATCACGCAGCTTTCCCATATTATTTATTAGACAGTTTTGTAAACTTTGTAAGTTGTTAAGTAACCTATTTCGTAATGGAATCTTGAATACCACAAAGTTGATTTATTATTATTTATTTTTATTGCTTCAATATCACATTTGTCGCTCAAAATTGGCAGAAAAAATATTATTTTTAATAACATTACAAAAAAGTTGAGTATTTTTATGAGCATTTAAATGTTTACAATAAACGAGTGGAATGCAAACGAAATTCAATGAACTTTTTTGTAGCTGGCATATAATTTAAAACGCATTTGGGTTATTTGAAATGGCAGCATTGCCTCAATTACAACAACAACAACAAAAACACATAATATCTGTGTGCACTGCAGATGCATTTCACATGATGCTGGATTTATGTGCAACAAAAATGAGCAGCATGGATTGCTCTGAATCCCTATCCACAGGCCACACACACATACACGCATATGTCATAAAATGTTTTGAAATGCATGATTTTTATACATATTTGGCCAGCAAAATGGCCGCAACAACAAAAGGGCCAAACGTATGGCGATGCTTACATTTGTTCAGCGAGCGCATAACTACCGTATGAACATGATGAATTCATAAATATAAATAAACCTTTCATACCATATGCAATCATGCGTATTTGTTGCCATCGTTGTAGTTATTCTCGTTGTTGTTGTTGTTGCTGTGTGGCTATTGTGAAAAATGGCTTGTAGTTGACCCAGGCCAGAATCCAACCAGGCAGCAGTCAGCAGTCAGCAAAGCAATAACTAAACCCACTCGCTCCTTCCCTTGGCCCCTCCCCACACTCTTTTCCATTTTTAGGGTGGCATCAAAAGCAAACGAAGCAATCAAAATAATGGCGGCAAATGCATACAATGGAAATAATTGCCGGTAATCCTTGGCTACTAATTTGTATACGCTTCGCTGCTGGTGTTGGATTTGTAATGTTTCATGTTGTTTTTATTGTTGTTGTTGTTGCTACTTATTACAAACGGTCGCAGTTATAGCTCCCCTCGCAGCGCCACTATTCATTATTTACGTAAGCTTATTTGGCATGAAAATAGTCCGAGCTGCCACACAGCAACAACTAACACACACCCCCTTCTCTACACCCTGCACATATATTATGCTTGCAGGTTAGTTTTATATTTATGTACGTGTGTTTCCTGTGTTTGCTTAACGAGTGTGTATGTGTTTTAATGCGTTTGATTAAATTCGGATTTATTTTATAAGCCCAATTTGATGCCAATAAAACGCAGTTTTAGTTTGAAAATAATATTGATATATGACTTATAATTTGCAGGACACAGTTTTGTATGAAAATAACTACAAAATGATATAAATAATTTAGATTGGTTAGCAGTTTGGGTTGTAATCTCTGTGCAAATCTGAAAAACAAAGGGGTTTTTTTATGACAAAATGTTAGAAATAGATCAAAATGTTTAAAAACCTTTTGCTCTTAACATAAATAAATGTTTTCGATTACAACAATAATTTATCAAATTAAAAAATAAATTAAGAAACTGTAGTCACAATAATAAATATCTGTGAAATTCAATTAAATCGGTTAAAAACACCGGAAATTTGGAAGGTTGATGTTATGAATCGCTATTTCTGGTTCCTCTTTACAAAACCTACCGTATCAGAAATGTGAAACTAACATAGGTGATACCTTAGCTAGCGGTGATTTGTGTGTAAAATGACCAACTCTTCAATCACATGAAAATGCCATAAGATAAATATTTTTTAAATTCAGGTTACAAAAAAAAAATCAGGAGGTTCAAATATTGGTTTTTTGATTGTCATCATATTTGGTATTCAATACTAAATAAACAACTAAAACGTGATGGGTATGTTAATAGTAGTATTTAAATAATTTAACTTATGATATTTAAAGCAGTGTTGGGATTATACTTCAATAGCCATCTAATTAAATTTGTATGCTCACATGATTTTTAAATTGCCTGCCTGCTGTGCTGCTTTTGCTGCTGCTGTTGCTGTTGCTGCTGTCGCCGGGCATGTTAAATTTAATTACTAAATATGTGTCGCATAAACAAGTTGCCAAAGAGTTGCAAATGAAAACAGTTCGGCAGCAGTGACAGCACCAGCAACAACAACAACAACAGCAACAACGATTTGACAACCGCAGCGACTACAAGCGACTAATTTTAAATGCAAGCTTTGGAACACCGAACAAACACAAAAAGGAGCGTTTTACAATTTTCCAAAAAACAGCAACAAGAGAAAAAAGAAATTAAATCAGAATTTGCGGTCCAGCGCAAAACATGCAAGGCTTACCCTCACACTACACACACGCACACACACACACTTACGCATACATTTAAGAGCTGCAACGACATACAACTCTTGTAAGAGCGAAACAGTTGAAGGCAGTCGAATATAATATGCTCTATGCCAAGACTTAAAGACTTAAGATTATAACTTATAGTTAAATCAAGTCAAGCTTGACAAAAAATCATTTTTGATTAATTATTTATCAAAATACTATTTAATTTTAATCAAAGTTTAAAGTATGTGATGAGGTCACAACAAGCTTAGTGAAGCCTCTAAAATAAATAAGATCAAATCGCATATATACCCTGTCAAATATGTTGAACACTTGGAATAAACATTTATAAACACTCGATACAAAAACGAAGCGGGCGCAGATAACAAAAACTTGTTTAGCAACCATTTTGTATATGTGTGTGTGTGTGTGCTCCATTTTTGTTGCTGTTGTTTGTTTCGTTTGCTGTTTTATCGTTTGGCAACGCTGCCGGCCGTCCACACACAGTCACACACACGCACACACACATTCAAGTGGCAGGCTGCCGACAGAGTCGCCTGGACATGGACTCGCAATGCCCCATTGCTCGGACCAGGACACATTGCCGGCGCCACGCCGAGCTGCTGTCTAAAATTGTTGAGCATGTATGTGTGCGTGAGTGTGTGTGTGTGTGTGTGTGTGTGTGTTTGCCCCACGGGGTACGTGCATGCTGAGCCGTGTCTGGCATTTTCTTGTGGCCAGCTTTTGTCGCCATTTGGCCGCTGGGTAGTGGCAATATTTATGGCATGTCAACTGGACGCTGTTTCGTCCCGGAATTCGTCCTGCTAATGATTTCAATTTCAGGTTAAAGTCGCTCTCCGATTTAGTTGAGAGCGTTTGCGTTTCGTGCTCTCATTTGGCAGGTCCCAGAGCCACAAAGCCAAATACATAATTCTCAAAATATATAACATAAATTTGCACAACTTGCCTTTGACTATGAGTCTGCCGTTGCTGCTGGGGAAAACTCGAGCTACGCTTTCACTTTTCGCGCTTAAATTAATCCTTGGAGTGTTGCTTGGGTTTTGCTTTTGCTTTCACATTTCGCATTTCGCTTTCGCCTCTTCAAATTATCGTTCCCCAGTTGTGTAGACAAATGTGCCAAGTCTCTAAACTACTTGGCATGGAAATTGCATTGTGTGGTGGCATCCATTTTCTCACTTTTCACCCTTCACCCTTCGCCCCTTCGTTACTTGCAACTGATTTGAACAGTTGCAATTCACAATGGCAGTCATAATTTGAAAAAGCAAGCAAATACTTGCTCGTATTCAGTGCAAATTCTAGGCGTGTTAAGTAAACACAACTCAGAGCGTTATATTACCAAATGAAAGTTACAAAATTATGGCGAATATTTGGCTGGCAGCAAGGGTGAGTTTTGTGGTTTGTGAATTATTTCAAATTATACGTGCCTCATTGTACAAAGAGCTTTGATTGACACATGTTTGCCTCAATAAAGTTCAGAGTTAATTGAAATATTGTAAGACTCAAAGCCATTTATATAATTAATTGCATATTAGATAATCGTTTATTAGTAGTTTCTTATTGCTTACCAAAATTAATTTATTTAGAAATCCGAATTGTAAAGGAAATCATGTTTCATTAATTAAATCTGCTTCATTTGATTTTGTATAGAATGAATATTAAAAGCTATTATGAAATGTAAGCCAGTTTAAGCATTGGTAAATAAAATAATTAAATTTCATATCAATAGTTTGTTATAAGTACATATATGTCCGTTAATCTTCTATACGTCGCCCCTGAAAGTATGCAATTTTTGTTTAATATTAAACATTCTTAACAATTGTGCTAGTTTTCGATGAAGCATGTCTATATATAGTTTCCTATAAGTCACGTCTTTAGTTGTATGTATGCATTGTACATTATAAGGTACGATTTCTATTTGTATTTAAGTATATTTGCATAATTCTGCCCCATGGAGTTGGTGACTTTCTGATTGAGCCACATTGACAAAAGTGGCGTCTCCATTGTGTGATTAGCGCATAACTTTGCATTAGCATATACCACTTCTATGTACAGTATTGAGTACATAGTGGATATTTGTATTTGCTGTTGTTAATGTTGTTGTTGTTGCTGGGGGTGCTGCAGCGCAGTGCAAACGTCAATAAAAGTCAATTACATGCTTGCAATTTGCTAATGTAAATTAATTAGTAGTTGTAACCCCAGAGTCGGTGGCTGCGGTAACTAGTTCATTAAGCACCAAAGTTTTTTTTTTTTGATTTTGTTGCTAGCCAGCACTAAAAGTTGCAAACGTGTAAAAAGTTGTACAGCGTATATTGAATTTAGTTTTTCCGTCAAAAGCAAAAAAAAAAAAAAAAAAAAATGGTACAAGAGAAATAAAAAAAAACAACTCATTAGCGCTGGGTCAAAGGTAAAAATTACATTAAGTACACGACACGTGGGTGTATGAATGCTGATATGCAAAGGGTAAGCAACTCACACAAAGCGACAAATGGAATGCAAATAACATTAGCAACGGGTTAGCAATAACAAACACCACAACAACAGCAACAACCGGTCCATTGTGCTTGGAAGGGTTGAAGGCAAAGAACAATGCTGCTGTTGTTGCTTGTTATGTTATTGTCGTTGCCGTTGCTGTTGCCGTAACCCGTTTTAAGTGACACTTGCGTAATTTTCGACAGGTGCTAAGAAAGCAAAAGACGACACTTCACACAATGCGTTGAGCAAAACAAAGAACCAGCAGCGGAAGAGCCAAAAACGAAAAAGAACCTTGGCAGCAGCAATAGCAATAGCAGGAAAAAGCGGAAAAAGGAAAAGTTCGTTGAACAACAATTACAATGAGCTGCTGTTGTGGGTGGCTTGGCTTGGCTTGGCTTGGCTCAGCGGACATTGTACAGCTGTCGCATTGTTCCAGCAGCAAAAAAAAAACACAAAAAAATATATATATACTTTTTCTTATTACACAATACAATAATAATAATAATAGTTACAAGCGTGGCGCACAATGACAGATTTGTCTTCCGTTTTTCTTGTCGTCCTGGCGCAACACGTGCAGATATAAATTGCGACTTTGCCACAACAACAATAGATACAACAACAACTACAAAAGCAGCGGAAACAGTAGTTGTAAGCAACAACAGCAGCAGCAACTGACAGCAATACAAATTTTTGCAAATTAGTTGCACTCTAGTATTATTTAGTGCATAAAACGTCGCGACTCGCAACTGCATGACAAATTAGCAGCATAATAAAGTGGTCCACTCTGGTATTACTATAAGAAAAATACGCAACATTTCTGCGTTTTTTTATGTGCGCTAAATATATGTACGGACATTTTTTACACATAGAGCCACAAAAAACGCATAGCTAGCTCTTTGTGCACCAGATACCCTGTAACTTAGACACTCTGTTGTTATTGTATATGAATAAGTTGTTGACTTTGACTACTTTTCTATGTTACTGGCATTGAATGTTTGAAGAATGTTTTTACATTCACAACTAAGGAACACAAGTAACGAAATAATAAAGTTAGGTATCTACATAAGTATATGTATATACCAAAAAGCTATGTGTACAGTACTTCATTTAATTGTGTCTTGAAATCGTCTTATCAGCTCAAGTTTGGATAAAGTAAACTATTTTTGCTTATCACTTTTCTGTTTTAAAATATAAGAAAGCGTAAAAACAAAAAGTTTATTCTATTGTATAGTTTTACACACTCTCTACAACAGTTTTAAATGGGTACAGGGTATATGTACATGCAATTATGCGACTGCCTAATATGTGTGCAGATTAGAAGAGCGAGCTCCATTTTCGCTGCAGCATTGCAAGGCAGACACAATTGCGGCGCATCGACACTAGTCCATGCATGTCTGTGTTAGTGTGGTGTGTGTAAAAGTGTATAGCGGCGCCTGTATGTATGCTTCACAGATGTACATACATATCTTCAGTTTTGCGGCAGTCCGCAGTCGTTAGACTCGAGAGTCGTTTTGCTTTTTTCTAGTGCGTTGCCGTTGTTGTTGTTGTTGTTGGTGTGGATGTTGTTGCCACTGTGTTGTGTTTTTCTGCGTTTTTTGAGTTTGCTACAGTTGGCTGGCTGGCAATTGTTTGGCCCAAAAGTATGCTACTTGTTTCAGTGATTTTGTACACACAAACTCACACACACACACTAATACACATACGTGCGGGCTGAAAAACCGCATAAAGCTCACAGAAAAAAAGCGAGCAAAACGACAACGACAGCCGACAACGACATGCAAGTGAGCAGCCGTCCGCAGTTGTCGACGTCGAAGTTACCAACGCAACCGCAGGCCAACAACAACAATAGTAACAACAGCAGCAGCAACATTATTACCAACTACAACAACAACGACGACAACAAAAGTTTGACAAAGTTACAGGCAGCAGTCAGTTCATGCCCATACACACACACATACATATATATACACGCCCATCTCCATACACCCACAGACACACACACACACACACATCATTCATTTAACAACGAAACACAGAACACAAAGCTATTCAGATTTCATGATAAGCATCGCTTATATGTATTCTTGTTAAATATTAATTAAAATATGTACTTTTGTTGTTTTTTCTTCTTTTCTATGTTTATCATTGTTTGGTTTTTATGTCTTGCAATTTGTGCCATTGCTCTTATTTGCATTTTATCGAAAAACTTTAATACTCTTTGAGATTGTTAATGTTATTATCAATTGCTTATAATTGGAAATTGTTCTTGTATGTGAATATCACTGTTCAAAGCACCGTTTTTGTCGTTCTTCGACAGTTTTTAAGGTTTGTTTACTTTAAATCATTAAAAAACTTAATTAAACACAGTAGCGAATACTCTATGAAATAATGTACAGTATATTTGTCGGAGATCTCATTGTTGTCCTTAAGGATTTTATTTTTAAGTTCGTTAAAAGTAATTTGCCAGCTTAAAATAATTTGTAATAAAAATACTTACCTACACATCACTTGACAACACTGGCAGCTTTGTTCCTTACCTGAATTCTATGCAAAGGATACGCAAGCTTCGGTTTTCTGCAGATTTGGTTGTTGTTGATTCCTTGCTCCCCTGGATATTTGTGTTAGCCTGTCACATGGCTTATTGGACAGCTCTGCCAGCAAGAACAAAAAAAAAAAATAGACAACAAAAGGGAAGACATGAACACATCCGGTTTGGGTTACATGCTGTGGAGTAAACCGCAAGCTGTTTGAAAACGACAATGGCGTTGCCAGCATTTGAGCTAAAAATTCAATTTAAAATATTTGTATTTAATTTTTTTAGTTTTCTTTTATTTATTCATTTATGTATTTATTACGATTTATTAAGCTTACATAATAGCATACATAACTTTTAGTTTTGCGTATTGTTTAAGTTTATTTTACTAAATTACATTTTGTGTTCGTGTTGCTGCTGTTGCCAAAAAACATGACGCACTTTTTGATTGCATTTGCATTTCGCTGCCAATTTGCTTAACTTTATTTGTTGATGATGCTGTTGTTGTTTGCGGCACGTAAAAAATTGAAATGCAAATAAAATATATGCAAGCCAAAACAAATGATTGTAATTGTACAGCAAACTGCAAGCTAGATTTTAAAAAAACATATTTGGATAATTTGTGGGTGCATAGAAAAAAATGCATAAAACTTCCGAATTGTAAATATATAATTGTTTCGTTTTTTGTTTTGTGTATTTTTATTTTTTTCTTGTTTTGCTGCACGTCAATCTCGTATCATTGCGAGAAGGGGAGAGGTGGCAGGACGCGGGATTAAGGCACAGCAATTGGCATTAAAAATATAATTAACTTAATTGCAGGCATTTCAATTCACTATTTAATTGTATTGAGCACCCCCTCTGGAATAGAATGGGACTCTTACAATTTTCTTTATATATTTTTCTTTATAAAGTCGGTATTTTGGCTTACTTAATGTTGGATGTGTGCGTATTTTTGTTTTTGTTATGTGTGTTTCATGGCAGAAGGCGCGGATTGAAGCGACCCATGAAGAGTATCATGCCCGTCGGATTGTGGCGCACAAAGTAAAGGAACGGCTTGTCGAACCGGAGCCGAGGAGCATCCGGAACACGCGCCTGTCGCGGACGCAACGGCAACGGCAGCTCCAAGTACTTTGGATCAAGCAGATCATCGTAGAAGCCACGACCTAAGGCGGACTCCTGCACCAGCGATCCAAAGTCAACAATGGCCTCCGATGAATCGTAGGCATCATCGTCCGTGGCATCCACATCCTTGTTGCGTTTGCGCAGTGGCGGTGCCGGATACATTTCGACGTGATGATGATCCGAGATCTTGTCCTCGCCGCAAGTGCTGAATGTGTTGATCTGTATCATGTCCGACAGGAAGATATCGCGATTGCCAGCTCCCGTTAGGCCACGCAGATCGGCAAAGTCCGACTTGAAGAGACCCTTGAGACCCATCTTCTGAAGACCCAGCGAAGCGTTGACAAAGGATCGATGCGAGAAACGTGGCAGCTGCACCTCCATGCCTGGCCGATCCATCAGCGCCGTTAGCAGCTTGCTCCATGCATTCTCCTGGCCAAACGCCATTTCAACCAGTTGGCGCTCTAATCTATCCAGATTATCCGTGGGCGATACTGAGCTCTGATGTCCGGGCATTACGTAGATCGTGCTAACCGTGTCCTGAATGCGTCCAAAGGCCACAACCGTGGCATCCAACTTGGGCTCATAGCCGGCTGTAAATCCACTGCGATAGAGGACCGCTGGAATGGGCACCAAGCGACGCTGACGCACTGTGGGATGCACCTGGAAGAACATCTCGCCATCGCGATCCGTTGTTGAGGCGCGACCACAATCTGTCTGGAAGAGATTTGCTGAGACGGTGGCCAGTGGACCATTTACCCAAACGCTATTCGTCCTCAAATACTCCAACACCTTGCCCATGGTGTGACGCTTCACCAGAAGATTGGTGCGACGCCTAACAATATCATTGACCACATGGAAGTTGACCTCCTCCACGTGACCCGAATACAGCTGTTGAGTTTTTTCCTTAAAGAAAGGAAGAATCTTACCATTAGCCCGATCACTGAAAATCTCGCGAACAAATGCTGCGGTGGCAATCTCGCTCTCCATCGACTGCTCCACAGAGCTAGTGATGTTGCGGAATATCAGATGCGGATTGAAGCTGACCATATCGTCCAGCTTGAGTATCTCGTTCATTTCACCCGATGTACTGCCGCGTGCACCCAAAAACACCATCGACAACATGGAGGTCAGCGCAAACGGTGAGATGACCAAACTTCTTGCCGAGCTAATTTTCTCCGAGGTGATTGCCTTCCAGTAACTAAAGGCTAACTCATTGCATAGTCGTGCAAAGGACAGCACATCGTCCTCCAAATGACCCGTGGAGGCCTCCAAGCCCTGCGAGCTCATAGGACTTGGCTCTAGCTTAACTGGTGGACGCGTTGCTTGCGTGGAGGCAGCCATTAGGTTGGTCAGTGAAGCGGGTCGCTGCATAGGTCTTTGCTGTGATTGTTGTCCCAAAGTGTTGCTATTGCTATTGGCATTGTAGGGCAGCACCTTGGGTGGTTGAGCCGGCTCCAGCTGATTGTAGCCGCCTAACAGTGAGGGCTGCACATAATAGGAGACGGGTTTCAATGTGTGAAGTCGCTTAGTTGTTGTGGGTGGTGCTGTTGTGGTGGTGGTGGTTGTGCTTGTGGTGGTGGTCGAGCTTGTTGCTGTTGTAGTGGGAACTGCCTTCTCGGTTGTGCTGCTGCTGCTGGGAAGCAGCATGGGCAACTGATAGCTGTTCTGATCCTCCTCGTCTTCCTCATCCGCCTGTTCAATGGGCTGATTTCCATAGACGTCTAGTGGCAATGTTACTTTGTAGTTCTGCTCTGCCTCGGCAGGCTCCTGCTCCGGGTAATGTTGCTCCTCCTGTAGCTCAATCTGCTGTGGTTTCACCACACTGGCCGTCGTTTCACCCAGTTTCACATAGGGATCCTCATCGTCTAGGCTTTCGTACTTTTGTGCACTCGTTGTATCCTCCTCGTTAATCGTCGCCGTTAACTCATCAGATGTATCCTCCAAAGCCTCCTCGCTTACTTCAGTGGTGCGCACAGTGCTAAGCTCCATCTCTTCGGTCACCTGTTCCGAGCTCAGTGACATATCCGATTCGGACGATACGATAGACATATCCCCGGGTATTTCCGTAGCCAACAACTCAACGCTGGCTGTAGTCGATTGTTGCTCCTGATACTGATACTGATTCTGCTCCTGTTGCTTCTCTTGCTCATTGCTTCCAGCTGTTGCTTGTTCTTCAGCTGGCAGCTCGCTGTACTGTGGCAGCAGCTGTGCCGCATTTGTGGCGCTATCCTCGACACTTTGCATCAACTCAGCCTCCTCTTCTTTTTGTGCTTCCTCTGCGCTTTGCTGCGTTTGTTGTTCCTGTTGCTGCTCCGTTGATGTTTGTTCTGCTGCGTCTTGGTAAACATTTGTTGATGCCGCTGTTGTTTCTTCTTTGGTTGTCGTTGTCTGCTCCTCGGCACTTCGCACTGGCACCTGGTCTGTGCTGGCCTCCGTTTGGATTTGCTCATTGTAACCGTTTGTCAACATCTCGGGCATTTGTTCCTCATCATCCCGCTCCGCGTCTGGCTTTTCGCTATAGAGTTGCTCCGTTGTTGCTTCCTCACTAACATTGGGTACCTTGATGGCTTCCTCGTACTGTTGCTGCAGTGGCTCATTGGCTGCTACTTCACTGCTATCTGTTGGATACACTGTTGTTGCCGTCTCTTTTTGTTCCTCTTTCTTTTCCTCCCCTATGACTTCCTGTTTGATTGCTGATTCTGTTGGTTTCAGAGGCTCTAGTCGCTCTAGCTCAAACTGCTGCTGCTCATCATCCTCGTCCTGCTGCTGTTGTGCATAGATTTGTGAGAGTGATAAAATTGGCACCTTGTATGTAGTGCTTTCTACGGAAGCTTCAGTTGAAGCCGGAGGATTCGCGTAAGCGGCTTCCTCCACATTGCTTGACTTTATGGTTGTGGTTTCCTGCTCCTTCGGCGGCTCTTCCGTTGTTGACGTGGTTATCCTATGTACCGGCTTATCCTGTTTTGGTGGTAGCAAAAATGAAGTATTAAGCTGGGCAAAGTTGGTCAAGCGATGTGAATCATCTACGACAGGCTTGTAGGCTGTTTCCTGTTCCTGATCTTGGGTGATTTGCTGAATGACGTCGGACATAAGGAACTGCAGTTCATCTTTCGTTTCGTTGGAGCTCATAAACACATCGGAGACCAAAGTATTGCTTCCATCCACCAAGGTGGAGGCGACAGTCGCTGCCTGTGTCTGGAAGTTGGACATGGAGATCTGATCCGTTGGCTTGAGCACTTCCAGATTAAGCTGCTGCACCAGATTGGCTATCATGGGAGTTACCTCGGTGCTATCCTCATCTTCAAAAGCCACGGTGGTGCTCTCCGAGACAGGTAGACGTGGCATAGTGGGTTCGCTGGCTGCTGCCATGGGCTGTTGCTGATAGTAACCACTGGTGGTTGATTCCTCTGTTAGCTCGGCAATCACAGCCTCTGGCACATCCGCATAGAGAGGCTCAAACTTAACCACATGATTGACCTCTGCCGTTGGTTTGATTGTCGTAGCCTCAGCTTCACTCTCAGTTTCTTTTTCGGTGTCGGTTTCGTCGAGTCCCGCCATTGGTGTGGTCATCAGGAATTGTGTATGATAGGGCAACTCTGTGGTTTCCGGCTCCTCCAAAGGTTTCTCTGTCCTCTTCAGCTGTGGTGCTGGTGTTGGTGGAGCTTGTGTGACTGCAAAGTACTGCGGCCTGGCGGTAATCAGAACAACAGTTGTTGGTTCCTCTGGTTCTACCTCCATGCTGCTCAGTGTTGTCTCCTGCTGTTTCTTGTAGTTTGTAGATTCGGTGGAGTCGATTGGTTCTTCATTTGTGCTCGTGTCCTCATCCTCATCCAGCATGGTAGACAAAGTGCTGCCGCCGTAGTTCAATGTCAATGGCTTTAGTGTATTCAATATAGTTGTCGTTGTCTTCGGAGTGGTTGATGTTGTCCTGGGCGCTTCTGTTGTCGTTGTGCTTATGTTTATCTTCTTTTTATTGGCCAACGTTTCCATTTGCTCCTTGCTGTCAGCGCTGTCATATTTAACAGGCTCAACACTTTGGTTTTCATCCTTTTTATCGCTGGCCTGATAGTCCTGTGTCAGGCTCTGCATTATCTGATCCATAGAGTTCATTTGATCCACTGACAATTGAGGAACAGTTGGTGTTGTTGTTGTACTATGTTGCAGCTGTTGTTGCAACAACGCCAGTGAAGGAAGTGGCGTCTTCTTCAACTTAGATATCTCCTCGTTATTATATACGTTCTGTGTGGCAACAATTGTAGGCAAATTTTCAGTGGCTTCTGCATCGTAAGTAGGCACTGGATACAACGGTGCTTGGGTGGTGCTTGTTGTGGTTGTTGTTGTTGTTGTTGTTGTGGAGTTTAGCTGGTAGGGCATTAATGAGTCCGTAGCTTTCGGTCTGTTGTGTGGTTGTTGCAGCGGTTGCTGCGTTATGAACGGGCTTTCCGTGTATTTTATGGTGGTGCTGAATAATGGGTCGTTTTGTGGCATGCGTGGACTCCCCATGGAGTTTCTCATAATGCAGAGTGGGTCGTCGTGTTGTGGTGCTGGTTGTTGTTGTTGTTGGTGCATTTGTTGTTGTTGTGAGCGGTGCAGCAGTTGTAGTTGTTGTTGTGATTGTTATAGGTTCTGCTGTGGTTGTTGTTGTTGTGGTTGATGATGACTCTGGCTCTGGCGCGGGTTCCTCTGGTGCTGCTGGCTCAACTGCAGCCTGAGGTGGAGTTGCTGTGGTGGTTGTAGTGGTTGCTGAGGGCTTGGGTTTCTTGTGTGGACGAATCGGACGCTGTGGTTTTTGTGTACCAACCTCCTGCGCGGGCTCCACAGCCTGTTGTTGTGGTTTTGGCTTGGTGGTTGGCTTCCGTTTGGGTTTGCCAGGCTTGCTGCCACCGATGGTGGTGGTGCTGGCTGTGTGTCCAGGCGTGCGGGTGGGCTTGCGTTTCTTCTTCTTTTGCGTGGTAGGCGCGGGCGCTCGTGTGGTTGATGGTGTTTCTGAAGCTGGGGCAGCTGGTGCCTCCGTGGTTGAGATGGGTGCAATGGTTGTAGTGGGTGCTGGTGTGGTGGTAGTGGTGCTGGTGGTGGTGGTGGTTGTCTTCTTCTTTACCTTTTGCTTGCCGCCAGTGGGATGAGCTGTGCTGCTGCTGGTGGCACTGCCATTTCCATTTGGTTTCTTAACCCGATGTGGTTGGGTGGGTTTGCGTTGAACATTGCCTGGCTTCTTGGCCAGCTGGTGGTTCACAGTGAGTTTCTCAGTCGTGGAAATGGGTGTGTGTACGAGCTCCTGGTTGTTGTAGAAGATGCGTCGCGTGGTTGTCTCCGGTTTACCGGTTGTGCTGGGCAGCTTTTGGTAAATGGGCTGCATGTGGAGCATGTCAAAATCATGCATATTGGCTGCTGCCTGCTGATACTGTTGTATGCCCGTATAAACTGATTCCAATGGATCCAAATCCTCTTGAATCACTTGTGGTGTCATCTCAGTGGTAGTGGTGGTGCTGGTCTTGCGTTTATTGCCCGGCTTTCGCTTGGCTGGTTTCGGTTTCTTCGTCACACGCTGCGTTGTTGTTGATGATGCCTGGGTTGAGGTGTCCACCAGCTCGGACTCGGGTGTCATGACAATTTGCTGTGGTTTCTGCTGTGGGAAGATGTCTCCACCCGTATTGCCAAAGATGGCGGGCAGTATCAGTGACCAGGAGGAGGACACATCGGGCGTATCCAATACAGGCAGCAGTTCACTGGAACTGTTCTTCGATGAGCTGCTAGCCACCTCCTTGTTGAGCACATTCTGCACACTGTCCACAATATCCTGGACTTTCTTCTCCGGCTCGTGTTCGGCCAGCGGAGCTGTGTGTATAATCGAGGGTCCATCGCCATCGCCATTGGCCACAATGCTCTGGATCTCCTGCATGGTCATCAGACGCTTGACCAGCTCGCCATGCTCATCAAATGTGTAGAACTCGTAGCGATCGGGATTGAGCAGATCTATGGGGCTGGCCACCTGCAGCGATGGCTGCGGCTTGGGTACCTTCTGACCCACTGCATCCGTAAACTGTGGCTCATTTCCATCCAGCACAACGGACACAGAAGAAAGCACGCTAAAAGGTAGAATAACTCGTTAGTTGAAATTAACTTTTAAACTCTTTAAAGATATAAAATTGTATTCATTATTAACATTGATAAAGTTAGTTCAAATTTGATTTCAGATAGTTTCGAATATATTTGTCATTGCCAAATGCAAGAAGAGCACATGTTATCGAGTGTCGGACAGTGATTAATGACAAATAAATGCGATTAAGCTTTAAAAAATTGCATGCTCATCGCAAGTCATGCTGCATACTTTGCGGCGCATTCGCTGGCATTTTAATGGAAATTGAATGCCATGCAATCGCTGCACAGTCACGCTCTCTAGTTGTCCTCTATCTCCCGCGGTATTTGCATTTCCCCCACTTGCAAGTAGTAGTAGTTAGTTAACATATCTACACGTAGTATGAATGTACATATGCATATGTATGTGGTTGTACAGACACTCCAACTAGATTTAGCATGGCACATCATTAACATTTAAGCACGTGAGAGGAGCGTGCTTCGTCATATGCAGCTGTTGCTGCATTATCTGAATATATGTATAGCTTCATGTCTAACATTTGTGTGCTTGTCTAGCTGCATTTGTGTTGGCAATGATTGTTTAGCTAAAAATCAGTGCCATTTCTAAGTCAGTAACAAAGTTTGTTTAAGGCTGATTTGACCATTTGAGAAAAACCAACTAATATTTTCTTGTAGTCGTCGTAAACTACATTAAAAAATATAAAAACATAACACTGAGCAATTATAATAACAAAATATGTTCAAGTTATCAAACTAAATTTAAAATAGCTGTTCCGGACAATTGTTCAGGTTAAGTTTTTTTTAAATTAACCTTGAAAATAAAATAAAAAAATTCAAATAATTTAAAGCGAATGTAAATATTTTGTTATAGTTGGTTTATAAAAACATATATTGCAAATTGAATAAATACAAATTCCTTTCAATCTTGCTATTTTACTTGATACATGCAATGCAAAAAATGTGAAACAAACGGCCAGGTTATTATCAAGTGAATCTCAACAACAACAACAACAACAATATTATCATTATGATGAACGCTTTCAGCGTCAGATGCTCGTTATTATTATCAAGCTTTAACCGACAACTGTCTACCATATGCCGCGGGCCTGTGAATTTGTTTACGCGCCAGAATTAATATAAAAACCGCGCTGGGACGTTGGCTGGGATTCCCGTTGCGAAAGAAGAGAGCAGAAGGCAAGTACGAAATGCGTACTGAATATAGCGAAAAGAAAAATATTAATTTTAATTTTCTTGTGCAAATTTCCAGCACAAGCTGCTTAAGGGTTGCGACCCCGCAGCACTTAACTGCCCGCAAGCCAATTTTCACCAGAAAAAAAAGGAGGAAACCACACTTAACAAAAGTGCTTAACGAAAGCCAACTGATTAGCATTGATTTGAAGTTAATGAGCACTCAATTTTTGTGAGGTTGGTCGTTGTCGACGTTCTGTTGTTGTGTTGTTGGGTTTTTTATCGCAATTTATTTTTTTTAAACGCAGCGCCGCAAGGTATGCCACGTGTTTTATTGGCGCTCCCGTCAAGTGGCCGCCGTACTGCCTGTTGAGCAAATTAATTAAAATACTAAGGAATTTGCCAACTGACCAGATCCACAGCAGTACCCGACCACCCAATCCCAGCGCCCACGCAACAACAAAAGGGAAATTCTATTTCAATTAGTGGGAAAAATTGCAAAAACGCTGCGCAAACAAAAGACTTTTGCCTAACAACAGCGACAACAGCAACAATAAACGCAAACAAAGCCAAAGCAAAACAACTAACTGAGCTAAAGTCAAGAGTGACGATCTAGGTCATACCCTGTACCCTTTGTTTTAGAGTTTTGTATTGGTCCATTGCATTGTATAAATTAAAAGAGTTTGTCAAATCTATAGTTTATCAGGATCAAGTTCCTTTTTTTCTGACTCACACATATGCTTCTTAAACAAATGCTATCTGTGTAGGGTATGAACGATGGTTAGGGGATGAAAGTTAAAATCGTGCACGTTGGCCAAAGAGATGGTGCACTCACCTGGAACCGATGACTTTCTTTGATGCCTCAACTGGCGAAGCGGTCGCTTCTCCAGCGGGGTAAGAGGTGCTGGGGCTGGGAAGTCGTTGCTCTTGCTTTGGCATAGCCGCTTCGTACACAATGGCTGGTTGCATGGCAGCAGCAGCAGCAGCAGCCTCATTCCTGTGGCTGGACGTGCTCGATGTGGTCAGATAGGTGTAGATTGGCTGCTTCGACTGTTGCTCTTGCTGCTCTGTATTGGTGCTGGTGTTGGTGCTGGTGTTGGGATAGGCTGCGACAATGACGGAGCCCAGCGTCAGGCACAGCCCGAGCAGCTGTAACTTGAGCAGGCAACGCATTGTTGTTGTCCTGCTAATACTAGTCCTAGTCCTAGTCCTAGTTCTTCCCACTTCCGTGCTTTGTGTTGACTTTCTGTTTTGGCGCGTTTGTTTTTATTTGAGCTTCGGACTTATCTATCTAGAAAAAAAGGTCCTGCTCCTAGCTCCGTGTGACCTTTTGGGATCCGTGCTGTTTAATGTCGGCCGTCGAGGGTTGACTGTTGCGTAAACAAGAAGCGAGGCAAAGCTGGAGAGTAGAATGAAAATGAAAACAAGAGAAAATAATTAATGCAATGTTAATGAAAATGAAAAGAAAGCAAGAAACAGCAAACAAGATTTATGTGTGTGTCTGTTTGTAGGGTAGCTATAAAAATTACCATAAAATTAGGAAAATTGTTATTGGGCTTTAAAGCGAGCTGGAGCATCTTTCTGTTGTGTGGCATGCTTTTAGGCTGTCATAATCAGGTAACCAAGCCAATTGCCCAGCCACCTGAAGCCCAAAGCCGCAGCACGCTAATGCGCCTGTAATTATGCTAATAATAACGAGCAGCCACATGACTGCCAGCTCTCGTGTAAGTGTGTGTGCGAGTGTGTGTTAAGCTTAAAATGCCTTCGGAGCCAGCTGCAGCCATCGCGACGTCTTTGCAATGCAGCTTCCTTACCCTTAGAACTCCCCCAGGAGTGAAGTGCTCAGCAATTTAGACATAAGATGCCAGCATATGCATATTCACATCTATTTGTAACTAGACACAGCAGCTGCTACTGCATTGCATAATACCGGTCTTTAATCAAGTCTTTAATCATTTCGCATTCGGGGCTTGTTATTATTGTGTGTGTGCGTGTATGTGTGTGTGTATTGTGCTCAGTTCAACTGTCAGACCTTATCACTTTCACAAATCTCCAGCTGACAGCAAAGTTTTTACATGCCAAATATAAATACTTTGTTGGCCAAATCATTTCTATACCCTACTACCGTGTTAAACAGCGAGGGCGTGACGGATATTAGAAGGAATGCTTTGTTCATGATGGCAGTATAAAACGGAAATATAACAAATTGATAACTAAATATGGCAGGCATGCAATATATCACCTACTGGCATTTTTCCTTATTTTCAAATAGAAATTCCCAGTTTTTAAGCAATTCGGATGATTCATTGTCTGAATACGTCAGACTTTCGATTAAAGCATCCTCCTAGGTATGGAGTATAGGTTATCTTGCCGTCGAGTATTGGGTTTTAGTTGGTTGGTGGCAAGTTTTGTGTTTTGTTTTTAGGATATGTCACTAAGCTTTCGTGTGTGGTGATAACAAAATGAATTGTCAATGGCGGGACATGCCAAAAACAACAATATGTTAATAAGCACCAACGCTGACAACAGCAACAACAACAACAATAGTAGCAGCAACAACTATAACAATAATATGGCTAAAGAACGCGCTGACAACTTAAAGCCTTTGCTGTCAAAATGTTAACAGAAAGCCAGAACACACATGTTTGCCAGGGTGTGTGAGTGTGTGTGTGTGTGTGTGCACTGAACCCAAAAACTTTTGCCACATCACGTACTCGCAGCTATGTGCATATACATATATGTATATATATTTATGTATATAATATAAGCAGCTAAACAATTTTTGTCCAATGCGAAAAAAATCGCGCATAAATATCGAAGAAGGCGATAAAAATATGTTGGCTGACTTAAGCCTGCGTGTGTGTGTGTGTGTGTGTGTGATGCTTTTATGGCTAAACTGTGGTCGAATTAACATAAATTGTGCGTAAAATATTTCAACATAACGTTTAAGTATTTTGAGAAACGCTTTTGGGCAGCTGCCGATGATTCTCCTTGGGCACTTTCAAGGATATAAACGCGTTTCAACGCGATGACAGCAGCAGAGAGGAGGGGTAGGGCAATGGGGATGGGGAAGCGTCTGGGTCGCCAGTCATGGCCATAACTTGACAATTGATTTGTAACGGTAAATTACGAAATGTCTGCCATCTGAAGTTTACAGCTAGAAGAGAGAGAAAGAGAATGGAAAAGAAAACCTGACATTGAAAATGTAAATGAAATGCAAGAACCAAAAAGTAGCTGTTAACTGGTAGTCGGGGAATAGTGGGGGCAGCAGATTGAAGACTGACTGCTTGCCATTGTCTGCATGACAATGACGCTGAGTGACATGACAAGTGGACGACACACATACACTAACACACACAAAGAGAGCGAGAGAGAGAAAGAGACACATTCAAAGTTACAAAACCAGAGCAAACACTAGAAGAAAGTGCGGTCGTTCAGGTTTGGGTTAAGGGCACAACGAGCACAAGATTGAACCTGACAGCTGTAGGGACAAGCAAATGGAACACACATACACACACACACACACACACCTTTGGACGTTTGTTTAAACAAATCAGCCAGACATTTACATATACCAAATATATACCAAACACACACCGCAAATACTTTTGGGCATACAATAAATCAAATAAGAAGATGACAAAAGAAAAAGGTGTATTTAGTCGAAATGACATTTTGGACCATGTGGTTGACAGTTTTTGTTTAGCACAAGAGCTGTCCACAATCTGCGATGGGTTAAGGTAGATCGAACAGTTGCCTTTGCACCTACTTAAGTAAGGTATGCTATAATATAGATGTTTAATCTATGGTGAAAAGTGAAGAAAATGTAATATTTAAGAATAAAAATAATATAATAATAAAAATAAAAAACAGTTAATACAGAATTAACACAATAACAAATTTCTGATTGGCTGTTCAGATATTTACTTAAAAGTCCACTTAAGTTACCTGAAACCAAGAAACAAGCCAAACAATTTCCATGTTGAGTGTGATAAAAATACAAAAGAAATTGGTTTTGAGGCTAACCCATCGCCTTAACAAAAAAAAAAGAAAAACAACAACAACCTATTGAGCCACTCCCACACAAACATTCTCATATAAACACACTCACACACACTTCTTTGTAAAGTTTTGTCCATGCGATGGCTGCCTGTTGGCCAGCGAAAATGTGTCACGTTTCGGTTGTGTAAAATTAAGATTTTGACCACCCCTTAAAGTTATTTCGGTTTGTTTTTTGCTTGTTAGACATTGATTTTTCAGTGAGTTTCGGTTTATTGGATTTTCTTGGACTTGGACTCTCAATCAGTCTTCGTTTGCGGCGGGAAATTAAACCAAATTGCATTAGACTTTTATTTGAACGCAAAGACTTTTAATCGCAGTCTCTGTGACTGCTACTTTTAAAGGGCAAGAATCACAGTCAGTATAGAATACACTCGTAATTTACACATTGGCAGCCAGTCGACTCTGTAAGCGATTCCCCCCGCCAACCACCATCTCCCAAAACACTCAACTTGCAATGCAATTGAGTCTCAGTAACACCTAAGCAAGCTGTTGAGTATGATTCTTGCAATTTTTTATCTAAGTCTTACCCACTTTTTAATACCCTCACAGCAAAAGGGATATATGGAAGGAGTTGTAAAAACTTTTGCAATGATGCTTCAAAAAAATGTGGCAATATTTTAAACAGATTAAAAAAAAAACAACTAAAGAATCTGTCTTAAAAGTGTTTAGATAAAAGATAAAAATTTAACTCAATTAAATCTATTTTTAGCTTAGTTTCAACCTTGGATACATTCATCATAATTTCAAACTTATACATGGTATTAGTTAGTCGAGCATTTTGTAACTGGAACTGACTTGTTATTTTCTTTGCAACAGTCAGGAAACTCAGCCAAGTGTTAGCCGACATTTACACGCTGCTGCTGCTGATATTTTTTTGTTGGTGCTGTTGCTGCTATTACTACTGATGCTGTGCTGCTTCCGTTAGGAACTGTTCCTGCCTGTGTCTTAGACGGCGGAGCCAAAGGCAGAACAGAACTTGAAAACCAATGGCTTCTAGGACTGCTACTGCTACTGCTGCTGGGTCGCAATGGTGCGCGCACTTTCGCACTTTTACGCTCTCGTGGGCCTCGAGTGTGGATTGGCGCTAGCTACACTAACAAAAGTTTATCGCTTTGTTTCCGTTTCCGTTACGCTGGCGTTACGTATACGCCGTGAAAGGACGGCGCGGGGTTGCTTGCTCCCTAAAGCGTAACCTCCAAACGCTCATAAGATGTAATTTCACCGCTTTGCGCGGCTGTGTGTGTGTGCGGGGGGATGGAGCTCCGCACACAATTTTACCTAAGTTAGCTTCGGCAAAGCCAAAGTTTTTCCACAGAACATTTGATTTTATTTATTTATTTCGATTTGTGCGCTTTTCTTTGTGCCAACTTGTGCTGTTGCTGTTGCTACTACCGTTGCTGTTGTTGTTGTTCCTGTGGCTGTTTCTTCTTTTGCGTTTTTGGCCTACGTAACAATTTCCTTCCTATCGCTGCCTCCTCCTATGCCTCTGGCATTTGGTTGCCTTTTCGGTCTCTGCCGTTCTCTCTGTGCTAATGTGCATTTCATTTTCCGTTTTGCCACTGCCACTCAATTCGTTGGCCATTTTGCTATAGATCTGTATGTGTGTGTGTGTGTGCGTGTGTGTGCCTTTGTGTCTTGAGTGTGCCCAGTCAACAGTGTGTTTTGTATGACATATATTGTTTTTGCAAAAGATTTCTTTTCTTACTTCTCTTTGGTTTCCTTGGCGCCGCAGGAGCCACTTAATTTCCAACTTACATTCCAATCACGTGCATATCTATGCCAATCTTTATTTTGCCTTTGCAACTTTTAAGCTCGTTTCCCGTTTATTCACCCACATCTTTCGCTGTCTATTATTCTTATACAGAAGAGTATGTGTTGCTTTTTCCACATCATATTTATTGCCATTGCGAAGGGTCGCATAATTTTCTCACTTAATATGATCTTATGTTACATTGAATATAAAAGTTCCACAAAAATATGCTTTTGATAATAATGCCAATCTGAACCTTTAACATATTTCTGCATAATTTGTGTATGTATTTTATTCCTTTGCATGGTACCTTAATAAAACCTGATGCTATTGTGTTTTTTTTGTGGTTTAGTTAAAGAAGGAGTTTTAAAAGAAAATAACATTTTTATGATATTCTTATAACATTTAGGAAATCAAAAACATTTAGCATGGTGATTAAAAAAAAGCTTGCGAAATAAAATACACCGTTTAACTTATATTTTTACTACTTAACTTTTATACATCTGCAAGGGTATTTTAACTTTGGTAACTCTTTTCTATATTCTTGTTTGTTTTCTCATACACAATATTTGGATGTGTTGCTATTTTTATACTTTATATCGTTTCCCTCTTCTTGTTTTTCTTTTTTTGTTGGCTTTGAAACCTTATTATTGTTTTGCGCGTCAACACGGCGCACATGAAGCATGTCTATTATAATATCTATCATTTTTATTTTATTTTTCTCAGTTTTTTGGTTTTTTTGTGTGTGGCATATGTGCGAATATTTTATGTTGGGCAAAATGCGATTGTGATTGTGAGTGGAAATGCTGTAGGCGTCTTTGCCAATTGCTGAGTTGGCTTGGCAGCATGGCCAACAGGCAAGTTGGCAGGCTCTGTTTTCTGGTTTTGGCTTCGGCCACACTCGTCGTAATATTGTGTGCTGCCGCTTGGCCTGCAACTGACACCTAAACTGTGGCCACAAAAGCGCACACACTTCAACATAAATCCTCGCCGTGATGCCCAAGCTTTACTCTTAGTTTTTCAAGTTTGTTTGGCTACAATAAACTGACTGGATGGCCTGGATAGTAGTGGGTGGGTGGTGGGTGGGTGGTTTGTGTTGGTATTGAAGATGTGATATGCGTTAAGAGCTGCCCAAAGCTCACATTGTCGCATTGATTTGCGCACAAAATCCAAACACGTTTCACAGCTGCTGGGGCGAGTTGGAGGCAGCGTCCAACTGTCTAAAGTTATGAGGCTAGAGCGTGCAGGGGATTAAACACGTGGCATTAGGTTGGGCTGCAGCATTTTAATATATAACATTTGTGACATTAATTAGCAAAAAGTTGCAATGTCTTAGCGCCAGCCAGCCATTCAGCCATTCAGACCGTATACGTGAGCTGTACGACAATTGCTCGCTTGGCAAGGCTGCTGCAACTTGGCGCAATATGCAGCTGGGGCATGCAACTTTTTGATTGCCATCATTTGACAAAATGGCGCGTGCATTGCTCATTTGCATTTCACATTTTACATTTTGCATTTGCAGCTCAACCTTTTGCCCTCGGTTGAGTTTTGATTTGGCACACATTCCCCATTGAAATTGAATTCAATAATATCGCAGCTTTAATTAATTGCATAAAGTGGCAACAGCAGCTGCAATCAGCTGCCGCAGCAGCGCTTTAAAAATTAATAAATTGCTTCAAATTAAGTAAATGTGCAAACAGTCAATGCAATCCCAATACAATCCTGCCCCCCTGAAGCGGGTCAGCCTTGTGCGTCATGTGGCATTCGCGGTTGCGCTCGCATTCACATTGATAATGGCTTAAATACAACGACAAACAGCAAACGTCAACGGGCCAGCGACATCCACATCCACATCCACATCCACATTGCCACTGGCATTGGCATTTTCCATCCAGAGGCCTGGCACTTAATCCATTATGCAATCGCTGCCATTATCACTTCTGTAATATATTTATTGCAGTCGTAAAATATTTTTGCATGAAAGAATGCCTGCCCGTTGACAACAACAATGCAAAGGCTTTATTCTCCGATAAACGAATATGCATAAGTTATATCAGAGATTGTGCGAGCGAGGTCTCCGATTTATTTGTATATAACATTGGTATACAAAGTATTGTATGTTGAATCTAGAATCGCTTTACAATGTGCGCGATGGACAGTTTGTAATTGTTGATTCGTGTTCTGGCAGATAGGACAACTTCTCGCTCAGCTCCAACTGCGTCTTGACCATGGCGGCGAGTGCAATGCCCATCAGCATATCGCGCACATTTTGATTGAACATTGCGCGAAATGCCTCGGCATCCATCAGGGGCACCGAAGTCAAAGCATCGTGCAGTTCACGTCCAACCTTATTGTTGGGCGGACGTTTGCGGGCAAGTACATCGTTAATGTAGCGCAACACTAGATCCAGTTTCTGGTCCAGCTCTACTGTGGCATTGACAACATGCATCAGTTCAGGCAGCAGGTGGCCAGGCTGCATGGTCAAACTCAGAGCTTGCTTCTGCATGATGCGCAAAGCGGCATCATCATCCATCTGTTTGCCCATCTTCAGCAGTGGCAGCTGCGTGAACAGTAGACCCTTGGTGCCGCCGGGCACTCCCATTGGTACGCCGCAATAGAGACGCGTATTAAGCTTGCCACTGCGTAGCGTTAGATCAACCAGCAAATGCAATGGTTGAGAATCCGCGCCGCACTCGCGTGCATAATAGGCGTACAGGGCGGCTGAGGAGCGTGACAGCGATTTGGCTGTGCAGTACCAACCGATGATCTTCTCCTGGGGATTGCTGATCTGGTTCAGCTCGAACATCTCGGCGGCATACTGTTTGTCCAGCATGAACTGCTCCATCTCGCCGTTCTGCTGCTGCTTGTGCAGCACCATATAACTGTTGGTTATCTCAATTGTATCGGTGCTTTTGTCACGGCGACCCAACAGTGTACCCACTGCCATTTCGGCGGATTGGGGACGACGTTCGTAGGCCGAGATTATTTGAAAGAGTACCAACGGCTGCAGTTGCACCTTGGTTTGCATTTTATAATTGGATATAGACATGCTTCAACCTATTTTTTTTTAACACTAGTTACAAGTTGAATTGTAAACAGTTTGTGAAAGCTGCGTGATGTTAGCTGCGCTTGATTTGACGTTTAGTGCTGTAAAATGTATTTATCATTGCTGTCAAAAGCTCAGTAATTTGTTTAGCCGTTTTAAATCTAACTATGTTTGCGTATTTCCGCTAAACTGCATTAGGGTGACATAGCTGGCAGCTATTGCAGTTAAGGATCGACCTTTTTGTGAATTGCAAATTTAACAGAACGGTGCGTGAAGTTGGCTGCAACTATCAGTGCTGTGAAACGTATTCGTTAGTGCTAATCAGACCAATTAAGATAATTTTTGTATTCCCATAGACCAACTAAATAATGTTAATTGGTCTATGTGTTTTCCAAAAAGCAGTTGGATGCAGAATGAGCCTAAACAAAATAATAGCAAACACGCTATTTATTTTTAAAGGTCTATTGCAGGTGCGACTAGTTTTTGATTTCTTATTATATATTAATTATTATTATATATTAATTGGCTTAAATTGATTGCTAAATCAAAAACAGTAACACATTTAAAAAACAAAATGACCATTTGTAATGCTAAGATTGTCAGAAATCGATTATCCATTGCCTCTCTGTACACCTCACAAATTCCTTGAAAATGCCAGAAACTTTTTCCTCTGCCTTGTATGTACATGTGTTATTGTGTGTATGGGTGTCATTGTTGCAAATTTGGTTACTAACAAGCATATCCTCTATGTCTTGCAAGCTCTGTCGCCCCTTCTTGCCCCTGTGACTGCCACTTCCACTTGGACGAACGGCCTTTGCGCTTGACCGCCTGTCCGGGTTGCGACATATGGAAATGCCATTAAAGGAAGCACAAGAAGGGGAGAAAAAAAATGGGTAAAAATTAGGAAATTCCTTGCAAACACTTTGATTTTTCTAGAAAATTTGCACAACAGCAAAGTTTTCAATTTATAATCAAAACAAGTGAGGCACACAAGGGCTAGCAAGTGTCCTGCAGGACTAGCTGATTAGTACGGTGACCCTAACACATACAAAGTTTCTCAGTTTTTATATAGTATGTTTTTTGCTATTTTTGTTTGGGCCTTGGCCCTGGCACATCTATTCATTCAATCATCATGTATTCATGCATTCACTCGAGCTAGTAAAAAATAAGAAAAAACTGTTGAAAAAAAAAACGGGAGGGATTTTGAAAGGTGCGCAAAATCCTTTTTACGTATTCAGCAAACAGCAGCAGCAGCAAAAACAACAAAAAAGTTGTCGTATCCTTTCATGGTTAAATGCGTTTTCTTGGTTAGAGTTAGTGGCTGCTGTGTGTATGTGTGTGTGAAAGGATTAGGTATTCCAGCATTTTTATGATTATACTCATCCTCTTAGCTGGGGTCTGCGATGACGCCTCTGAATGATGGCCATAATGCAGACACGCGCTGCGCTCAAATCGTCTGCGTCCTGACTGACTCCCTTTGAGTTATGACTGGCACAATTTCTCTTCAGCTTTATCAGCTGGGTGTGTTTAAGTGTTTGTGTGTGCCTGTGTGTGTTTGTGTTTGTGTCTGCGTGTGTGGGTGTTTTGTGTTCTCTAAATTAGTTTCAGTTAAGCGTTTTGTGGGCGTAGGCAATGTGACATGTCCGCTGATTAGCCACTAGATCATTAGTTGGCAGTTAGTTTAGCCTTTTACTTTCCGTTTTTTTTTTTTGTTGTTGAACAATGACTCAGCTCGTGCATTAGTCATGTTAATTAAGCGAATGGTCAGTGGTTATCATAATGTATACTATGTAGTTGGGCAAATTAAGTACATTAGAGACGCCCAAGTAAAGTTAAATCTATATTAAATTGAATTTTAAATTTCTGAATTTGAAGTCAACCGACAACAAGAAACAACCCACAACCCACAACCGACAACACAGCAACGAGGACAGCAACATCACTTAGCAGTAAAAAATATGCTACACTTGGCCCAGCGGCAGTTAGTTTCTCTGTACCTGTACCGTACCATACACACTCCAACTGCGTGCCCAGGGAAGCAGCAGCAGCAGGAGCCCGTCTATTAAACATGAGCACACAAACACACACACACACACACACTAAGCAAGATAAAATGAAAGACAGGTGCAGATACGGGTAGAGGATAGTAGAAGAAGAGCTGCCTGCCTGCCTGCCTAAAGAGCTGCTTCCTCTATGCTAGGTAAAGCTTTTCACATACACAAACAAAACCAAATGCAAAGGAGCGTAGCCAGGATGCCCGACCAGTTGGCCAAGCCAAGCGAGCGTGTTAACAGTCAGCAGCTTTGAAGCCAAAGGCGAAAAAGGTATGTGCGAACATTTTTCATGTGAATCTAGCTGCTGCTCAGGCTGCGACTATCGTCGAGGCTGGGCTTAGCATTTGGCTAAGTTGGTTGCCGCTTTCTGGCCAATGGGCCCTGGCAATGGCCGTTAAACGCGTGCGCCGAAGATAAGATTCTATTTGCTGTCACAATTGCCGCTGCCGACGTCGTTGGCAACTGTTGACAAATACCCACAGGGGAGGAACTCTAACGCCCCAACTCTTACTACTATATCATTCTTGTAGGAAGTAGAGAGGAAGGAGGACTTCACCACGAAAATGTTTGCCAAAATGTGCAAACTGTTATGAAGGAATTGTGCCAGTGTCCTAATGATGGCTTTAAATGTGTTAAATGTGCTCTTTAAACTGTCGAAACTTGTCGAAACGAACTGCGATGTGGCCCTTTGTGTGTGTTGTCTTTTAATTATGCTCAAGTTGAAGTTTTCGTTGATGTTGTTGCTCTGTTTTTGATCAATTTGCGCAGCAAGTCGATTAAGTTTTGCTTGCATTTGAACGTTGCCAGATCAAAGTTTTTAAACTAGTTTATGAACCGCCGCAGCGTTGAGTATTCTACTTTGTTGGCAACAAACAACATTCACCGCTGCTGCTGCTGCTGCTGCTGCTGACCCGCATTGACATTGCCATTTACCCAACCATCCAACCAGCAAAGCAATCATCCCACCCTTTCATCTAAACACCCAACTATCCCAACCATAATTTAGTGCCTCGCTGTTGAGTTTCAGTTTCGTGAAAGCTGCTTTACCTATTTAGCATAATTTTTGTTATACACTCAGTGTCTGTTGCTGACGTTGCCCCTGCTACTGCTGCTGCTGCTGTTGCAGCCTCGGACGTCAGCAACAGCTGCCCGGGTCCTTTGGCTTGCGGCGCATTTTGGCCACTTTTGTGCATCTCTCTCACTCTTTGGACATTAGCCTGCTGTTTAACATTTTACGTGCAGGTGAAGCGATGCTGCTTCTTCATTTTTTTCCTATTTCCCTCTTAGGGTTTTTTGTGCAATTTTGCATGCCAAATTTTGTGGACAGAAATGCTATCATACACACACACACACACACACCCAGGGAGGCTGTTGTTGACACAGTTAAACGGTGGCCATTTGTTATGCGAATTTATTGCGGCGAGGGGAACACAAAATGCAGTTGCAGTTGGCCACAAGCCTTGAACCAAAAATGTCTTGGATAACTTAATTAAGGCAGTGCGTATCTACAGTAAACATGTGTATGTACAAGTTTATGAACTTTAGAGCAGACTAATGCATGCAAACACAGAGATATATGTACATGTCTCTATGTATGTATTGTATGTGCATATGTATGCATGTAGACAAACACGCAACGCATTTTCGCACTCGCGTAAATTACCAAATAAGCGACGTGAGAATTTGCATGAGTGTACACACACAGATACATTTACTCATTTGTATGTATTTATATGCCAGGCAAATGTCCGCCACTAGCGTTCAAAGTTTACCTTTGGTTTTTGGTGCAAATTTGATTTGGTTGCGCCTCTGAGGAAACTTTAACTTGCATTTTCCTGCTGTTGCTGCTGCATGCCTGATTTTCGGCAATGCATCTATGTACGTGTGTGTGCGACTGTGTGTGTGTGTGTATGTATGTGCTTAATTTGCGCTACAATGCAGCTGCTGTTTGGGCTGATGCTGGTCCTAACAACATACACATGTATATATAATAGAGTAACGTAGAGTGGGTGTGTGTGAGTGTGTGTGTGTGTGTGTGTGAGTGTTCGAGTGAATATGCGCATCTTTGCCACTAAGTGGCGCAAAGAGCTGGTGTGGCACCGCTAACAGCTACTAAAAACTCAATTACCAGTCAACTCATTTTCCCAGCACACACACACGTACACACACAGGCATACAGCTTACCGCACACAGCAGTGTGGGTGTGCACAGGGTGTAAATTGAATTCTTACTTTGCAAATCTAAAGTATTTAAGTTATATTACGAACAGTTAGTTTCTATGCATGGCTTTTCACTCAACTTGAGCTTTAGAAAAATATAATATGGAAAATCAATACACATACTTAGATAAAATGAATCCATATTTAAAATATAATATTTTAGTATATATATAATAATATAAACAGGTTTGTATTTGTAAATAATTTTCTAAATGGTTGTTGTGAAAAGTTTTATCGAGTATGTATTCATTTAATTGTTTCATTCAATTAATTATGTATTAAGCAAACTTTTAGAAAATATTTAGCTTAAATTTATGGCATTAAGTTTAAGAATTTTAAATTTTAAGTACATAATGTTTTTGTTACATTACAAATTCTATGCACTCGCTCCGCAATGGCCAGAATAGCTGGCCAAAACTTTCCATCATGGCAGCCCGCACGTATTATGAATTTGGGCAACATCAACAGCAGCAGTGCAGGTAAAGTGCAGGATGCACAGGGTAAGTGCAGAAGGGTGGGGCTACCAGGTAGCAGCTGACGTTCGTTTCACCTTTAGTGTGTTCTACCTGTAACTAATTGCGAATTAGCGCCACCCATTTTCGGAGTAGAACCTCCTTCTACAGAAAATATGTGCATGTGGTATTAAAATATGTTGGATAAACTTTGCTAAAGTAATATGCGCTCGAGGCTGATATGCAATTGCAATTCAAATTCAAACGGGATAAAGTTTGCGTATGCTGCTTAACTAAAATTCAAATGGAGGCGTTTTAAAACGCTATTAAAACGCACACCAAAAGCGTGCACCACTGACCCACATGGTGTGTGTAAGTGTGTGTGTGGCACACCCACAAATCCCTTCTCCCCTCTACTCTGTGTAAGTTATACTCTTCCCGACCCCTCCACCGCTTGTAAGTTGTTTGCGCGACTGCAAGCATATTTTGGGCAACATTTTGTGCGCACATTAATTTATGCAAATAGTTGAAAAATATTAATGGCTGCCAGGCGGCTGCTGGCTGGTGTTAGCTTTGCGGGCAAGGGGCTCACGAGGGGCAAAGTAAACATTGAAGCAGAACAGCAACAGTTACGCTCGGAACTAGAAATTGGGTGTGGGTGGGCGACATTGGAATTAAATATTTATATCTTTAAAAAGTTGAACAATTTCCGTTACATTATGGCGCATAAAAGCCAATAAGCCTCACAAATACAAAAACTCAGCACCAACTGTCGAACGCAAAACTAAATGCCAAGCTTCACAAACACACAGACATAAGTTTGTGTGCCTCAAAGCATACTGCACGCAAAACTGTATGTATGTATATGTTTGTATGTATGTATATGTGTGTAAGCAAAATGGCGCACAAGAAATAAACTTATGGCGCACTTCCGCCAATAGTCAAACATTTTATTTTATTTCATTCCATTTGAATTCGTTTTACATTCTCTCGGCGCCCCATCAACGGAGAAATGGTCAAAGCACTTTCCGAGTATGAAAATTAAAATGAAACACAACGGAAATGCTACAGAAATCAGCCAACTGGCTGGCATCAACTTTCCAGCACTGTTTCCAAAAGAAAAACTTTTCCTTCTTTTTTGTTGTTCTCATTTTGGTGTTGCTGTTGTTAGCAGTGCCTGGCAAATCAAGTAAGAAATTTCTGTATTGTTGTTGTGGCCCTGTGGAAAATGGGCATTTCCCGTTCAAGCTCGTCGAATGGTTAAAATGGTACGCAAAAAAAGTACAGTCGAAACGATGAATGGTCAATAACAAGGCCAATCCTAATAGATTCATTAGCCAAAAACACAGCTACAATACACACATACACACACACACATAAAATGCGGTTTGTTGTGTGTATTTTTGGGTATGCCCTACATTACAGTACAGCATAAAGGGTATATCTAACATATTTGTTCACTTTTTCATCGATTTATAAAAAAAACTTAGGGAACTTATACAAATTTTCTTTAACGTTGCTAAAAAGCTGTATGAATTGCTAAGAGCTTTAAGTATCTCCCTGTCAAGTATTTATTTTTGTTGCCAACTTTTTATGTTTTTTTTTGTACAAACAAAACTATAAATCGAACAGTTCGTTAGCACATTTCGCATTTTTGTACTAGCAAAACCGTACACAATGTCAATACTCCGAATGCACCACAAATGCTTAAATATGCATACAAAATTCCATTGATTTGTTGAAATAGCTTTTGCACACAACGATGCCAACGCAATATGCGTTAAAATATTTGCTACAAAATGAAAAGCATTTTGCAGCTCGAAAAATTTGATTACAAATCTACAAATGATATTTGAACTAAATGTCCTAATCATATTTATTTATGAGTATGCTCAAATATAGAGCCTACTCATCAAAATTAAATAAAACCATGCAAGTTTTTAGGCAATAAGTACGAGTAATGAATAAAGTTATTGTATTATTCTGAACTTTGTTTATTATATACATATTTGATATATATAGTCAGTTTCCGTATTTTTTTACACATTCTCTATGTTCAAAGCCGAAGCTGAAAAACATAGAGGTCCGGCTGGTTTTTACCCCTATCATTTAAAGCTCGATGCACATTTCGTATACCAAAATCATATCCATAAATGGACCAATGACAGCCAACAATTTGTATTTATTTTAGCTCTTACCGCGCTGTTCTCACATCAAAGTAGTACCAACAGAAAAAACAATTGAGCACGGTGCAGAAAAGTGCGCATGGTTACTTAAATACCCTATAAGCTTAACTCTATTTTCTATTGATAGGCTGTAGCTAGAAATGTTCCATTTGCTTCCATTAAATCTTTGATATCATCAAATTGATTGCTGCAGGGTATACAAATGACATGTGCTTCGGTGCTCAGTATTTAGTGCTCAGCATTCGATGCTCAGTATTCAGTGCTCTGTACTCAGCTCTTAGCGGCTTAAAGGCTCAATGAGCGAATATTGTTTGATTTTGTTCAACATTTTGCTTGGCATCCTTGTTGATGTTGTTATGTAGTTTTTGTGCTTGTATCTGTATCTGTATTTGTATTTGTTTTGGTCGTTGTACTTCATTTGCATGCGCTGGGTGGCGGGGAGAGGATAGCTCCCTTTCTTGCTTGTTTTTTGCCCACTGACATTTGCAAATAATTTCGTTGGCCAAGTTTCAGCTCGTTGCTTTTCAATAAAAACGATGCGCTCTGAAAAATGTTTGGCAACGCGAAAAATATCAATTCAAATGGCATTTCGTAAAGTTACAGCCCCCAAAAACTCTAAACTTACTAAGCACTTATATGTACAATCAATTGGGTTTATGGAAACCCTGCAAGCTACAAATGTATGTACATAAAGTTGATCCAAATTTAATTCTGCTTTACTGTGAAAACATGACACATTAATATCTGAAACAGTTGTAGTTAGAGCATTTGTTGGTCATCAACTGATTTACAAATTCTACTTTGCTTCTAACCATTTAATATAATCGTCAATTCATATTCAATATTGGCAAATAATTCTCACATTTGGCAAACATTAGATTTTGACTAAAAGCCAAATAATTGCCAGCAAATGTAGGCTGGCCAAAAATATCTAATATTTGCTAGAGCATGTAAATAATCAAACAAATAAGGATGCTAAAGGACCGAGGTTTCAACTAAACTCTACCCTGTTAAATATTGTATCTTTGTGGTGACGTGTGAAAAGTAAAGTGTATTTAAAGTTTGTACTTACCAAATGCTGTTAGTTGTTTATCAGGCCAAACATTTCAACAGTCAATCGAGCATCTGCAAAATAAAAGTAAAATGCAATTCCATTAGCTCAAGCTGTTAAATTTGGAATATTGAAGTGAATCAATCTTGTGGCAAACAAGTAAAATAATCAGCTGATGCACGTGTCAATCACTCAAAAAGCCGACCGCTTGCCTTTATTTAATTAATTTAAAGGCAATTATTTTTTAATTGCGATACTTTCCATCCATACACAAAAAAAGAAATGTCGAAAAGGGCTCCTCACAAAAATGCGAGTGTCAGCCGTGTCTAATTGCAGTTCAATGGAAAAATGGCCAAAAGTTAATGATGACATTAAGACCGGCTGACAAATGCCACCAACAAATCAACATGAATCACAGAAAATAAAGTGAGAAGTTGAAGTAGATGAAGAAGGCAGAAGAGTATAATAGGTAGGCGTTAATAAAATTGCGCTTTGCCTTCAGCATTTTAGCTAAAATGAAAGCGTCAAATGTATTATTTAAAATTCCAGCCGGGTCCGTGTGCAAAAAAAAAAAAAAAAACAGCAGCAACAAAAAAAGTACAAGAATTGAAATGCTCAAATTGAACAGCATGATACTAAGGGGGGGGAAAGGGGCAACGTTTTGGTTTTTGGGAATGGGCAAAGAGATTGATTTCATGCCAAAAAAAAGAGTAAGAAAGAAACGAAAAGAAGAGAATTAAACAGCAACAATCGTTGTAAAAAAAAACTGGCTGCTGCCGTTGTTGTTGTTGTTGTTGTTTGTCTTGGCCGAACAACATCGACAGATTTAACGGGCAAAGAACATGGCCAAACACGCCAGACAAGCAGCAGCTGCTGCTCAACAAATGTGGGTCACCTGAATGCGTAGCTTTCAATTTTTATAACGTTATACCAAAAATAAAACAAACATAACAACAATGCCAATAACAAAATATGAACAGAATCATGAAGAGAGCTTTAAGATGATCTGCTTTGAGATCAGCTCTGAATGTGTTCTTGAGATTGGCACTTTAAAGCTCTTCCATATGCCTGATAGAAGGTAATCAGCAGCAGTTGTTGCAATTGACTGGCTTGCATCATTGTGTGGCATGCGAGCTGCTGCCTTTATGTATGTATGTAGTAATTGCCGCACTTCAGACACTCTGGAGAACACACTTCTAAGCGCGTCAAAATACACTAGACAACAACAAGAAGAAGAAGAAGAACAACAAACATGAGCAACAAGCAGCTCAAACCGCTGCAAACAATCACTTGAGCTGTGTTGTGTGTAGGGTTGTCAAGTGCGCAAAGCGGACTAAGTAAAGTGATATAAAAACACACACACACACACACAAACACATACAAATATGCCAATAACCTATTGAATTGCTTGATACGTTTTTTTTTTCCATCATCGTATCATTTGTCTATTGATATTCTACGGCAGCAAAAATGAAAGTTGCTTGGCTAGAAATAAATAACAAGTAGAAAAAGAAGAGGATGATGATGATGTTGATGGAGAAGAGGTCTGAATACACTCATAAATCGTGTTGAAGAGATTTTCAAGGTATTGGTCACGCAGTAGCTGCCGCAGACACTAACCGGAGGCTGTACAACTGTTCCAGCCGGTCATCTTCAGGTGAAAAGAAGAAGTTAATGCCAAAAAAAAAAAAAAATACCAGCTTAAAAATTGCAATATCATGCGATTGTCGCAGGCGGTATTTGGCTAAAGTGAGAGCAAAATGATGCTCACTGTCAGTCTCTGTGTCAGTTTGTGTGTGCGGTGCTAATGAAGGCAGCTTGGCTGACAACCTACTGACACTTTGACCGATTTTTAGCATACTAAATATAGTAATTTTGTCATTATGGTTTATTATGCGCCTTTCGCCGCCACCGACGCCGCCACATGCTTTCTGTATCTGTGTGTCTGTCGAGTCATTCAATTTCACAGTTCCACAAGCAACAGATACATATAGAGATAGAGGTTGAGATGCGTGCTCATTTCCAGCTGCATTCTTCGCACCTTTCTTAGCTCTAATTAGTTTGTTCTTGTTGTTTTTTTCCAGCTCATGTGCTGACAGACACAAGCGTGTGAAATTCTGCATACATAAAAAGTGCTCATAATTCTATTACACTAGTGGAAAGTATGCAAAAAATACTCACAGTTTGAGCTTTGAGTTAGATTTGCAATGTGTTAATGAAACGAAATGCCGTATCAATGGGAAACTTTTTGACCCATTTTACGGGACGAGCTAGCGCACCGGACCATTCTTATATTTCTTTTGTCAAATTTAACAGAACTGGTTTGGATTTGGTTGTTGGCTTTTGATTATGGGCTCTAAGCTGGGTGCTAAGCATATGCTAATGATTCTTGTTCTTGCTCTTGCTTTTGCTCTTGGTATTGCGGTCAAAGTTATTAACTAAAGTGGCATTTTGTTTGCTCTGGAACAGAACTGTAAATAAACCAATCATCATCATGTGAATGAGTGAATGAATGAGTGTTGCAGCTTTTGCTTGCTTGCTTGCATGCACATAACGCAATAAGAGGGTTGACCAAAAAAAAAAAACAAAAACTTGGCCTAATTTGTTGCTCATTAGGCGTAAAGCTAAATGCCCCCGCAATCATGGCCAAATGAAGAAGTAACTATTCAAAGAAGCCGTTCGTTCAACAACAAGCACGCATTCATTACTCATGCGTATAATTGAGCCATCGAGCTGACCTTTGGCGGCTAATGTTTCGGGTCTCTCATAAACAGAGCATTAATTGGGCCATGTGCAATGTTGCTGGACATCAATATACTACTATACTTACAGCACTTAATTTTACCAGTCAATGTGCCGCAACGTAGTATTCATAAAGTTGCACAGCCATAAATAAGTGACCCAACTCTTATGTTACAAGAGTTTTACATTTGGGAGTTTGCTTCTTTTTTTTATGAGCTAAACTTTTTGGGTTCGTTGGCTACTAATTTTGTAAGATGTGCGCATAGAAAATGTGTGCTTGTTGTTGTTTGTGGTGGTTGTTGTTCAAGACTTTTGCACTCGCTGCATACTTTGCAGCGCACACTTTGCGGCGACTTCCATGAATTTGTACTCCCAAGTGCAATAAATCATAATTTGCTACTTTTTCTAATGGATTATGGACAGCAAGCACTCTGCGTTTAGCTTGGCATATTGTGGCTGCCGGACATGGTCGGAAAAGCGCTCTCAAGTGCTGCTGATTGAGCTAGCCATGAATACTTCATGATTATGTTGAAAGCATTTTGAATATGCTTAAGCGCACACACACACACATACGCATTGAGAAACATGCATGTAGATGTGTTTAATCTATGATAAACTGCACATTTAATGACATCAACAAATTAATCACTTTGTTCAGTATTTATGTTATCTTTGACACACAGCGCACAAATGTGTCTGAAAATGTTAATTAATGCTCAACAAAATTATTATTATTACTTATTAAATGAGTATCTTTTGCGAGTCAATACAGTAAACAAAAACAACAACAACAACTATAACACAAAGTGGCAAATCAATTACAATGATTAATTGTATTTAGCGCTGAAAATTCAATTTGTTTATTGTGCTGCTGACCCTTTGATGGATTGTGAAAGTGATTGCATAAAATTTGATAAAGAAGCAAATAAAAATTATTGAAAAATACTTTATCAAATGATGTGCGAGTCAGCATTATGTTAAAAAATTGTTATTATTATTATTATGATTGTATTATTTTAAGGCAATGAAAACACATAGCACTTTTTTCATGTGTGATAAAGCAAACATAAATAAACAATAAACGCATTTTGATATATTTTAAATGGCAACTTGGCTACAATTCAATTGATATAAATCGTAAATTAAAAATCGATTGTTAAATGCATGAAGAAATATACAAAAAATCACGACTCCCAGTTGCATGTTAAATAATGCGCTTAAAAAAAGCTTAATAACACAATTTAATGCTGTACAATAATGGGCGCACAATTGCCGCTTTTGTTAAAGTTGAAGGTCAAGTTAAGACAAGCCGACTACAAGGCCCAAAAATGCTAAGCAACAACAACTGGCTTACAGCCTCTCCACTTGGGTCATAAAAAATGTATGTGGGTTGAGGATGGAGCACGAGGCTCATGTTGCCAGCCGAAAGCATAAATTCCCAAGTGACCTATTACCCCTTTTTAGCCAACTATGACAGCCAACTGCCAAATGTGTCAAGAGTTCAAAGTCATGTGCCTACAATAACCGGCAGCTGACCCGGCCCCATGTCTGAATTGGCTTCAATTGGATGTGGGATGGATTCAAACAAGGGATAAGTCTCGATTCTCTGACAGCAGCAGCAGCATAATATTAACACAGTTGCGCATGAATTATTTCAAATACGTATACATATTTGCATTGACGTTCTCTGACGCTTGGTATAAGAATAGTAGCTGGCCAGGCACGCGAATAGAAAACTTCAGACGAAAAGAACGGCTCTGAGTTTCGTGTCTTGAGCCAAATGCAATAAATAAATAAAATTAAAAATTCCTCAGTAGCAAGTGCAAAGGCTGCTACATGAAAAAATGTTGCCGAACCAAAAACAAATACAAAGCAGAAAAAAAAATCTTTATTAATAAATGTGCAATAAACAAAGTACAAGTAAAATATTTCACTCCCATGATTTCACAACTTTTTGCTGAAAACTATTTTGAGCATTTCGCGTCGACTAAAAGTTCCCATGACATGTGGCACATTGACTGACTTCTTGGTTATGCGCTCATGTGTGTGTGTGTGTGTATGTGTGTTAGTGTTGCAGTTTGCGTATGTATGCATGTGTGTCATGTTTGCCTGCTGCCAGCAACATGGCCACAAGCAACTTTTTTTTGTTTTTTTATTTATTATTTCTTTTTTTTTTTTTATTTTTATTTATTTTTTTTTTACTTTAGACTATACTTGGAGGGTGTGAGGGTACGGCTATTATATATATATTGGATCAAGTCGTGCGATGCAATAGCGATAATGTTAGGGCTGGTATCCTAGTCAGTTTTTTTAAAAAAAAAAAATTTTAAAAAATCCCTCTTTCATATTTAGAAAACCAAAACAGTAAAAAAACATTGGTCAGGCAAATAGCGTTCATGTTGAGCTTGTCTCTGTCAGAGTCTTTTTGCCAAAGTCTTCGCCTCGACGACGACACCACCAACGAGCAGCAGCGTGCACCTTAAAAACTTAGATGCTTTCAAATTAACCTGTACCCCAAAAACTGTGCAACCAACATACTTTCATTGCTTGCCACTGACATGTTCATGCAATCCATGTTGCATGCTGTTTTTGATGGCCAACTGAGTGCCTTCTTTAGCCATGATTAAACTATGGAAAGTGCTGGTTTTACATTTGAAAATGTTCACCTCAGCTGCCAACAAAATCTGGACACAACCTTTAAAGCTGAAGTTCTTGACAACCTATTGGCATAAATTTGCATTGTTCTAGAATGTCAATTCAAAATTGATATCAGCTTCGATTAAGCACATAATTTTTACTGGCATACCCATCTTTATCCTGTTACATAATAGCTTGTCTCCGCTGATGAAGTTTGTATATTATCTGCTGTGATAGTGTTAAGACATTGTTGCATTGCATAAGCAGCTGATAAACTGGCACATAAGAAACTTATGGCAAATGTGCACGCCATGCAGCTAGCTCGTCGCCATTAAAAGCTGCTGCATTTTAATTAATCAAGTTAACAAACAGCAGCAGCGGCAGCGACGGCCACGTTCATCTGTCAACAACAATGCGCGCCACAAATTAATTACATGGCACTCAGTGAGCAGCGGGTGGTAAACCCAAAAAGCCAGCACCCAAAACCATAAAACCATAAAACCCAAAACCCAAGCCCCAAAACCCACAGACCCCAAACCATAAAGGCAGAAGGCGGCAGTGCATCATCATTGTTCGATGCGAGAGGAAGGCTGGGTTTTGTTTGCATATGCGAGGCGTGCGATTGCTAAATTAGATTTTACCTAATTATGGCATTGGAAGTGCAACAATACTTGAAGAAATTGCATCCAAAGAAAATAAACAGCTAAATAAACAGCTAAAGCGACAGACATAGACAGCTATAAACTGGCAGAGCACAAAAGTTTTCTGCACAAAAAAGACAAGCAAGCAAATAAATGAAAATGAAATATACAATAACAAGAACGGGAACAAAACTTGGAAGCAAAGTCAGAATCAGAGACTGGGGAAGTTAGTATTCTGGCGAGTTTTGCTTGAGTTCTGTGGAGCGTTTTGGCTTGGGTTTCGAAGCTGCACTTTATAATAATTAAATAATTTTCGCCAATTATAGAGCCAGCACATAGCTATCTAAACTGGGCTGGCTTATGCGCTCTGCTTCGCCTCTGCCACGGTCTTTATCTCAATCTGTATCTGTGTGAGTGTGTGTGTGTGTGTGTGTGTGTGTGCGTGCAGCACTAATAAATAGAATTGCGTTTAATTAACAAAAAGAAAATTGTTGCCTGCCGTCAAAGTTGTTCCCAGAGAGATAGAGCAAGGAAGTAGGATAGAGAGAAAGAGTAGTTGTTGCAAAAACTTGCTCCATTTGCCTGCCCAGATACAACAGCAGCAGAGCTGCTGCAACACAATATTTAACTTGGCTCAGATAATGGAAGTTGGTAACACACAAAGAAGCAGTACAAATCGTTCATATTAAAAGTGGGCCTATGCATATACATATAGTAAGTAATAGTATTGACTGTCGCCATCTCGTTGAAAAACACACTCAACTTGAGCAAATTGCATTCTGTATTTATTTTACGGAAGTTTTGATTATTTTACAGGATGTGCAGAGGAATCATGAAATGTTAAGATTTAGTTGCGGTTTTCCTTCTATCTTAAAAGAAATGTTTAATCCGTAAGTTATTTATGTTAATTTTTTTAGGATAGTCGAATACTAGTTGTAAAATAGCTTGTTGATCTGACGACCTTTTATCAAAATTATCAAATATTTTTTGGCAGCTTAAATGCCATCCAAATTTCTTCATTCAAATTTTTTGTGTATACAAAATTCTTGTTAAATATATAAGCGATTGTTTTGATTATCTATGCTGTTAATTTCCTTCAAAATACCTGCTATTTAACCGTATAATAGACAAATATAATTGAAAAAAAAAAAAAAAATAACAGAAGAAAATGCTAAATGTACACAATTTTATTAGCTGATTTGAAAGTTGGATAGTAGGCCTATAGTATACGACGGCAACCAAAGCTAATGTAACTTTGACCTATCTACACTAGTTGGCTAACTGGTTATTATGTCAGCTGAGAGAGCTAAAGATATTTTGCGTGGTCAGTTGGTGGGATGAATGTCTGGCATTTGGCCATAAGCAACAACCACTAGCAAATAGTTAGTCGAACGGAGGCCAAGCCTCAAACACTTCAAATGCTGAATGCTGTGAAAAGTTGCACGTTTTGGCCATAATAAATACACAGCTTGGGGTGCTCGCAAAAGATACTCGTGCGAGTGCTCAAATTACAGATGAGCCGCTATCTTGCGGTTATTACATGTGTCTGTTGTGAGTGTGATTGTAGCTTGCGTTGATTAAAGCGCTACAAATTGACTGACTGTCTGGCAATTATTAACTGCAACAGCAACAAGCAACAGCAACAACAATCAACTGAGCTATAACATTTCGTACGGGCTGCAGCAGCAGCAGCAGCAGCTTAAAAGGAAGTGGGTTGGAAAAGCGCGCAGAACGCATCTACTAAAATACTACTACTGCATTTGTTCAAAGTCACAACAGCAGCTGCAGCAGCAACATCTCTTACAGCAGCAACATTTGAGAAGTAGCTGTTACTATGTGCTGTTGTTGTTGCTGTTGTAAAAGAAGTGGCAGCAATGCAATTTCTTATTTGCTGAGCTGAGGCAAAACTATGAGCACGTCGTTGCCTTATTTATTTAACCGCAACAACAACCGCAATAAGAACAACGGCAACGGCACTGCAACAAAAACAACAACTGCAACTGCAACTACAACTACAGAATATGGCGCGCAATGCACTGCACTAATCTCAGAGCCGGCCAAAACGTAAAATGCTATTTAGAAAGTAACTCAAACTCTGTAGATACATTTGCCACCAACAGCAGCCGCTGTCAGCTTAAGTTTGTTACCAAAGCTGAGCATAATACCCCAACAGATAGAAGGACGGACGGACAGACAGAGAGACGGAGGGGGAGGTGGAGACAAAGACTGTGAGACGGGACAGTTAGTACAGGATTTGCCTGTTAATGCTTGCATAAATATTGCGCATTGTTTTCCAGCTTTTATAATAGTATCGTTTAGTTTTTGGGTGAATAAGAGGAGAGAGAGAAGAACAACAGCATAATAGAATATTATGGCAAAGTCAAGCTAGTTTATGTTTGACTGTTGCCTGACTTTTGGGCTGTGAGCCGTTGGCTAGCCGTTGTGTGGCTAGTTGGTCAAGTTCTTAGTAGGTTCATTAAAATCACACAAAGCTGTTTTAGAAAACCTGCAACAGTTCTACAGTTCTACAGTTCCTCTGCTCTGGGCTCAATGTAAACTTGACCAAATGTAGCTGAGGCATTTTAACTTGTTTTCAGTTACACACACATGAGTGTGTGTGTGTGTGTTACTTGTTTCTGCTGCTGCTGTTGCTGCTTTTGCTGTTGTTGCACTTGTTTTTATGTTGAGTGATTTTTTTTTTTTTTTTACTGCGCCCATTTGCTGCTGTTGCTGCTACTGCTGCTGGTTCTTAGCTTTGCTCCTTTGCTTTAATTAAAGACAAGTTTTCATTTTTCATTCTTTCCACCTGTGTGTTTTACTATTTTTTTTTTGGTATTGGCCAACAAAACTTACAACATTGTTGCCCAAAATGCTGATTGCAGCACAGTTTCAGCTGCTGCCGCTGCATTTTATGATGCTTGGCTATTTGGAAATAAATATGCTATCAGCAGCAGCAGCAGCAACAATAACAAACCAAATATGAAAAATGCGCATAAAAAAAGGACATCACGTACACCACACAAACAAACACACACACTTTCTCACACATATAATTCAAGGCTTGTAAATATTTGTATAGTAATCCGCTTTGTCGGAACACTCAACCAGGGGTCCCAGCACTTATGCGTCCCTGGCAATTGCGCCTGTTTGTGTGATTGCTGGACTTTTGGTTGGTTGGTTTGGTGGCTCTGTCTAGTATCTGCAATCTGCCTGTCGCTCTTGCTGTTTCAACAGTATAAGCAAAGTTAATCCTTTCTGAATGCGAAGCTTACCTGTTGACGGCGCCGCGCTTCGTGGCCAGAAGCTGCTACCGAGCTACCGAGTCGTGTGCTACGTGTTAGAGCGCAAATGCATAAAATAGTGAAAAAGCCATCAAATCCATAAACAACAATAACGGGCGACAACAACAGCAACAAACATTAACAACAACAACAACAACAACAGTATGTTGTAGAACAACTCGCGAGCGCAATTTGCAATCAGTAGTTTTTTTCTTTTAGTTTTTTAAACTGATATTTATTTACTATGTTTGTTAGCAGCTTTGATTTTTATAATTTAGTTATTTTTGGATTTTTATTCAATTAAAAAATCGTGTTACTTTTACGCACTTTTGCATGTCACAGTTATTACAGTATATTTAAACGTTATTCCTTTTTGCATCCTTATTGGAGAAGGTCTTTACGTATTGTATGTGGCTCAGTTGAAATTTTTAGTTAAAAAAACACTTCCGTTACAACGTACCAAACGCTTGCAGCGCACAAATCTTACTGAATGTGGACTTGGCGCTTCCAAAAGACTTTTAAACATGCTGGCAAGAAAGTCCAAGAAGTTAAAGCCAAGAAAGAAAAGTTGGAAGCTCCCAACCAAAGAGCCGCAAACACACCGCACACACACACACACACACAAAATGGTCAAGATGATCATCATGATGATGACGATATGTAACCGGCAGACGACAAGAGCGTAACAAACAGAAAGAGAGCAAGTCAGAGAGTGTGTGAGAGAGAGAGAGAGTGGAAGTGAGAGCAAGTTGAGCGATCTCAAGAGCGGTTTTGCCGGCTGCACATGCGCACAATTTGTTGGCGCACACTCTTAACTTGGCTAAGAGAGCAAAAAAATATATGTTTAAGTCTTAGCATTGACAGCTTGTTTGGTGTAGGAAGATGTGTTGCAGTGTTGCGAAGAACATCGGAAAATAACAGTAAGCTTCAATGTACTGCAGATTTAATACTCTATGCAGAACATTCTTGAATTCTCATTTATTTGCCAATAATAAAAAAAGAATTATACATTGAAAAACACTAGCTGCCAAAGCTTTGCCTCAAAACGTCTTGTAAGTATTGTTTTTATGATATTAAGTTAGTTATGCATAAAGTTCTTCCTTCACAAGATTTATTAAAAGATATTATCTTGTCTTATGATAAATTTATCATGAAATGAATTATGTCCACTGCAAGTGTATACAAAGTATAAGTTACCTAATTGTATTGTCAATGTTAACAAATGATCCTAAGCGCCAAATGCCACAGAATAAACTGCAACTAATGAACTAAACACAAGACTAACTAAATGCAAATTAATTAGCAGCGAGTTATGAAACTCGGAACGCGTCGAACTTTGACATCTAGCACAAGACAACCCGGCTGCAATGCAGAAACTATCGTTAGCTTAAATATCAACAGCATTAAGCATACATTGAGCAATGACAGCCAGCTCCAGCTACAGTTCCAGCTGTGAGACTTGACTGGCCAATTGAGAAATGAAAGCACACAAACGCTTCGCATAATTGTGCCCGGGAGAAATCTAGAATCCGACTAGCAATCGAAGCAATTCAGACAGCAACAGCAGCAGCACTTTCTTTGCCGTTTTCAATTTAATGCATAGTTACAGGAAGAAAACACTTGCCAACAAACACACACACACACACACACCACAAACTCACAAGCTTAGAGTAGATGGACTGTGTCGTGTATCTGGCATATGTGTTTCTTATAGATACATTTCATTTCATTGCATCGCATTGGTGCTGCTTGTTGTTCTATTCTAGTATGTTGTTGTTGTTGTTTATTTGTATTTGCGACGACAATCGAGCCCATGTGCTTGTGCTTGTGCTGCTGGTATCACGTCCCTGGCTGGCAATGGCATCGAGCAACGACCACAAGGATGCAGATAAAGATACAAATACTGTGCAGATACAGAGCTAGAAAATACTACATGGCTTTGCTAAATTACTGCCAACTTAAGCGCATCTGCGGTAAATTCAATTAAACAATTTAGCATTGCTGTTGATTTTGTTACACAGAAACAAATCCTACCACAGAACTTCCCTACCTCCCTCCTTTCCCCCCTCACAGCACTTATATCCACCTACAACTACTGATCAAAATAAGCAACATTTAGAAGATTGTTACTGCTGTTGTTGCAACTTCTGTTTACATTAAGCAATGGTTCCATGTGTGTTGTATGCTATAGCATTTGCTAAACATGAAGTGTTATGCAAATATTTGTGTATCACATTTTTTTTTAGCTTTGTTTTAATTTTCGTTTAGTGCTTGGATTGAAATTTTCTACTTCATTTTCAAATTTGCAAGTTTTATAGTTTTTGTTTCATTTCCCAAGAATACTTTCAACGTTTTCTTCTTTTTATATTGTATTTACACAGTCTTTGGCCAACAGCTGCTGTCAACTTCCACGATTTAGAACTGTTTGCATACCTGCTCTTAATTAAATGAACAATTCTTAACGGAACAGAAAATGTAATAAAAAGTTTATTCTGTGAGCCAAGATTGGCGAGTGTCTAGTTGTCTGTTCAAAACGACTAGAAGAACTCTTACAATAGGAATTTAAAGGTAAGATTTTCTTTAAATCTATGAATATACAAACATTTAATTAATTGGATAGAGTCCAAAAATCATCTGTCCATCTCCATTCAGAGTATGAAAACCTTAAATGCAAGTTCACTAATTACTAAAGACAAACGTGTTGGTTCAAAGCCAGCCCCGCATTTAGTCAGCAGCAGATTTAGATTGTATTTAAGAGTACTAAATACATGCAACGTCCTTGTGACCCACAGCCAAAGTGTCTGAAAGATAAAACTTACGAAATGCGGTGCATTTAAACAAAATTTTAACGCCTTAAATTCAGTAAAGAGCTTTAAATGCGAACGATGAATACTCTAATACGAAATAAGTTAAGACTTTTCGAAAAGGCTTAAGGCTTTAATTGATAGCAAGAAAACAGAAGGCATTGATAAATCACCGGTCAGAAAATATCCTGAACAATCCTTAACTACCAAAGTACGGAGATTACGAATATCAACAAATTCAAGCTAAATTAATCTTGTGTGGACTTATTTTACCTTGACTGTGTAAGTGTTTTTGGTTCATTTATACTTTATATATCAAGAATATTTCTTGGCTTTTAAGCTTGTTTTTCTTTGGCAGAATTTTTTGACAAAATCAAAATATTGATGAAAAAAATTGTCTATTATTCAGGCTACAGTATTCATCATCATCAGAATTATTAATTAATCATGTTAATGGAGTTAACAGAACTAACTGATTTGCATAGGGCATATGAAATGTGAACGATTTGGCAATCGCACTTACTCAATTAATTTATCATTTATCAAGTGGTTATTGCCAAAACAACAAGACCAACAACAACAACAGCGGCAGCAGCAGCAACTTGACTGCAACAAAAACAAGAACCACACACATTGTGGCAGGCGGAAGGCTGCAGGCGGCACAGTCGCCATTCAAATGTCGCAGTCGAGTGTCCACAACGGTCAGCGACGACAGGCAAGTGTTGCTGTTGTTGTTGTTGTTGCGACAAGTGTTGCTGCTCGTTGGTGCGCCTTTTGCTGCTGATGCTGTTGGCCGGTGTCAATTTTGTTGCCTGTTATTCTCTCTCGCAACTCTCGTTACAAGCGATTTTTTGGGCGGCATGTGGCAGCAAGTTGATAGAGGCTGAAGAAGGGTAAGGGGGGGAGGGGTGGCGGTAAGTTGTTGCCATGTGCTGCATACAACAGCCCCATTACACCCATATTTCTGGCCATTTGGCAGCTATGCATGTGCCGCTTGTTTTTTGCCCATTACCTCGAGCTGTTTGTTGTTGTTGTTGTTGCTGGGCGCGCGAATTTTGACATTTTCAATTGTCATTTGGTTGCTGTTGTTGTTGTTGCTGCTGGTTTCTCGGCTGTTGATTTTTGCAGTTAATTTTTTATTTTGACATTTCCATTTGTCAATAATAACATGTTGACCTGACCGACAACGCTTGCCCAATAACGATGGCCGTTAGTTGTCTGTGCTGTCTGTTGCCACTGTTGTTGTTGGTCGGAATAATTGGATTTTTGGCCAAAAGTGCATTCAGCACACGTAATGGTTGTGCATTTATTTGTTGCAACAACTGTATTTGGTTTTAGATAATACGCATACGCCCCCACTCACCACTCTTTACCAGCAGTGACATTTCAATTACGCACCGTTACAAAGCACCGTTATATATATGTATTTATATAGACATATAGACAATGCAACTGCTGACTGGTGTCGGTTAACTATTGACTGCTGACCAAACAGCTTGCAGTCTCAGTTTATTATGTACAACGGCTGAGTTCTAAGGAAACTCAAAGCTGACATGAACAGCTTGGTCATCATTATCAGCACCATTAGCGGTCACATCTCTTGGCCAGCATAATCGACCAGCACAGCAGCAGCACCCACATGCTAATGAGACGCACAAACAGAGGGAGAGTGAGAGGGAAAGACAACAAAGGGTTATAGACTGGTTCAGGTATGCGCTGAGTTGTTTAACGCTCTCACACACATAAATCGTATATCGGCTTAAGTTAAATGCTGGTTAAACAGCAGCAGCCATCAGCGGGCATCATCATGATGATCAATAATGCCCCCGTGGGGCAAGTGTTGAATGGATTTAATTTAGCTGCAAGAATACGCATTACAGAAGAAGTGAAATGCACTTGTATCCGACGCTACACTTCAATCACAATAAAGATAGACTTAAAGTCAGACAGCCGAAGAGAAAAAAAAAAAGAGAGAGAGGAGAATTTCAAGTTAGCAATCTGGTTAACAATCTCCGCCTGAGGCAAACAGTTCTTGTTGTTGCTGTTGCACTTGCAGCAGTGCTGTTGTTACAGTAAACTACTGAGATGAAGAGATGGTGGTTGGTGCTTGGTTGGCATTGGCCATTGACAGTTGAAAAATGAAATGATGTTGCGCCTGCGCATCGCTTACTTGTTCTAAGTGGCTTCAACAGCGATTGTTGTTGTTGGTATGGCTGTTGGCATAAAGAAACACAGTTACAGTTAAATAAGCAAAAGTTTCCAAGCTGTGTGACTCGATTTCTTCGGGATGCTTGCTAGCTGCAGACAGCAACAGCAACAGAACCAAACCGAAAAAACAACAAACCGACTTCAACTGCGACTCCCGACTTGGACACATGTGAGCACGCATTTTACCGTTTGAGCATGCAACTGTGCGTGTTTGGGCCGGGCCTTAAACATTCTCACATGGCTCTGTTCCTTCTCTGTGTTGTTCTTTGCAGTTGTTGTTGTTGCTTTCGTTGTTGTTGTTGCCGCATGTTTAACCGCAATCTGTGAGTGCAGCAGAACAGAAAGAAGAAATGCTAACGTATCATAAGCAGAAATGCGCAACAATTGCTGGCTGTGATGTTGTTGTTGGTTTCGTATTATTGTTTTTGTTATTGTTGTTGTACACAACACTCACGGCGAGAGATGGCTCCGCAAAAGTGTGTCATGTGAAGGCAACATTTGCCAGCTCATGAGGTGTTTAAACAATCACGAAAAATATATGATTCTTAAATAATTGCTGGGAATACAAACAAGTGTGCATTCATTAAAATTAATATTTAATAAGTTGTAGCTGTTGTACTTAATAATTGGAAAAATTAACGGTTTGTTAAAAGTAAAGAATGTACTTTTCACATATTTAGGGTATTTAAATATCCGTTAATTAAACTTCGCTTCATGAAATTTCTACATGCAATTGTCAGTCGAATAGTTTGATTTATCGCTTAGCATTTGGCTTTGTAAACATTTTATGCATTTGCCTCTGAAAATTTATTGGCAGTGGCAGCAACAGCAGCAACACCAATGACAGGCTGCAACCATGCAATTGTCAACGTTACGCCAATAATTGTATTGATCAACAGCAACTAAAATCACAGCAGCAACAACGATAACAGCGAAATCTAAACAAATATTACATTTGAGTTATATGCGAAAGATAATGGTCAATAACCTTTTGACCAATAAATCAAATGATGGCGTTTGGTTCAACTATAAATTAAATACTACAGCCCACAGTCAACTGAACGAGGGCTGCTCTAGGCCCTGTTTTCGAAGTCAGCGTTTACAGAGATAATCATAGACACAACGCAGCGATAAACAACAACAAGGCAGCAGTAATAACAGCAAAAACAACGCCATTGACAGCGGCCATAAAAACCAACAACTAAAATAATCGCTCGTAAATGCCTAGTGACAATAAAATTGATGATAAACCAAATCAACAGAGAACAGAAAAGGAACCAAGTAAAAACCGAATAAAATTAAACACAAAACGAATCAAAATAATGCAAAACGAATTTGCGTTAGCCGATTTTTTTTCTGCCTCCGCCGTCGTTGTCGTCTTTAGGCTGTAATTTTATTTAATACCCTGTAATTAGGGATTAACATAGCATTTTAAAAATTATTAACAAAGGCTTATTTGGGTTAAAAAAAAAAAACATTTGCAACAAAGTTTAAAGGCTTAACAGCATATTAGGAGAACTAATTCAATATAATTCGTGATTGTAAAATATTAAATATAATAAAAGGCAGAAGTATAATATACACAATTTAACAAAAAAAAATATATAAATTGAAAATAAAAGAGGTAAGGTTAAGTGAGTATTTATGTAATTTAAACTATTTAATTAATTGAAATTAATGAATTTCACTGATTTCAGTAAAACTATACAAAAGAGTACATAAAATATTGTAATTATTTATTTATATTCCTGTTTGAGGGTATTCAAAAGTCTAGTTTATTTGAATACTTGTGTTGTAGAATTTTCCTTTAAGTTGGCCTACGTCCAAGTAGCAATTTCTGTTGTTGTTGTTGTTGTTGTTGTGTATTATGCTACTTGAACGTTAAATGAAATTAAGCTGACGTTCGGCTTGATTGGTTCTCTAGAGGCCAAGCAATGTCGGTCCACAATTGACTTTGTCTTTTTCACTTAATCATTTATAGTACCATCGGAAAATCAAATACTATATGTATGTATAGAATACACACACACAGACCCCTAATCAAGCTGCTTCTAATGACACTGCAAGTTCTGTAAAAGCTGTCACGCCTCACCCCGCCCTCTTTTTCCGTTTTAATGTTCGACACACACACACACACACAAATCAACTGCAATTATGCTGAAAACTCAAAACTGTACTTAATTTTCAATTTTCAATGGTAATCAATTTTGTAATTGAACATTCGGTTAGAGGTTTTTCTCAATGATGCTGATTCTTTTGCTGTTGTTGTTGCTGCTGCTGCTGCTGCTCGAGGCTGTCCGTTGACGACTATTGTCTCTTGAGTGGCCGCATCAGAACTTGATTCAATGGCCAAAACGGAATACAGTCAGTACAGTAAGTACACTGACAGCTCATATACGAGAGTACTGAGAATTTTCTGTTCCCTTTTCCCTTTCCCTGTTTGCTTAACAGTTTTGTGCTTTTAATTCTTATTTAAAATTGCATGCTCATCTCTTAAGTGGGCATGCTGCATTTAATTTTATTTATTCATGTTTCTTTTGAAAAGACATACATATACTTATATACATATGTATGCATGTACTATATACTATATATGCAGACTTTTTGTTCGTTCTTAAAAGCCAAGCGGCTTTGCTGTCCGCTTGGACATTTTCCGTACTGCTGTTGCCATTTTTTTGTATTTTTTTTTTTCGTTCGCAAGAGGGAAAATATGCTTCTATTAGTTTTTCCCCTCTGCGCGGCGACTGCAACGCCTGACTGCACTTCAGGGCTGTTATTTAATTATTTTGTCAATGTGCTTTTTCTACTTTTGCTTTTTCTTTTTTCTGTTGACTTCAAAAAAAGGAGAGTAGAGAAGAGAATCAACTGCAGCTAGGCTGAGCTGAGCTCTGATGCTCTTGGCTTATACAGCTTGCCACTTATGCTGTGCTTGTTTTTTATTCCTATTGATTTTATTCGCACAGCAGCCAGCCAGCAATGGCACAATGTTTCGTTTCAATTCGATTTGCTCTGGTCTGTTTATTGCATGCTTTTCTATTTTGTTATTTTAGATACGTGGCATTAATCGCTATTAAATCTGCAACCTTTTAAATAGCCAAATATCTTTTGTATGTTCTATTCAATAGAAAACATACACACACACAATGACTGTCCACACACAAGCTTAATTATTGTTCAGGTCATATAACTCATTTCTTTGCAATATTTTCTTTCTTTTTGCCACCAAAAATAGTTTGACAAAGAAAGTGCGCGCGAAAAAAAAACATCATAAATAATGTACTAAGAAAAGCCGCTAACAAAAGCGCCTAGAAAGATTCGCTCCATACCAATCTAAGTGTATGTGTTTGTGCACTGAAACTGCTGCACACAAAAAGCCAAAAGTGAAAAAAGTTTATTCTGGTCAAACTGCTTCCGTCTGCGGAATTGACCTAAAAAGCACAAAATTAATAGAGAGATAAAAAAAATCGCACAAAACTAAAAATACACCGAATTCAAGAGCAGGCGACAAGCGGAGCTTTAAAGTGTCAATGAGTAATAACAAAATAATCAGAAATTATTTAAATATCGAATTGCAGATGCTCTGCCGAGCTATAAGAACTTTAACTTCAATAACATACAGCTTATAAAAATATTTATATTAATTAATATAAGCAAAGTAAACTTTGAAAGATAAATGAATTTTGGCCACAGAGGAAATCTTGATGGCATTTTTAGTTTAGCTTTATAATTGACAAAAAACAAAAAAACAATGGCAAGAATATTTAATACTCTTATACGCATTTGACAAAGCCACTCGGAAATTAAATCGTAATAAAAAAAGGCAAAGAAATGTGTTGACAAAAAATGAAAGAAAACAACAAATGACAATAACAAAACAACGGAAAGAATCTAAGCCAAACGAAAACTGGCGGACAAAAGCTTCAGCTAGTTTTTCAACACTGTTCTTAGACTTTAAAAGAGTGTATTTGGTTTGTGATTGCAGTGGAAAACATTAATTATTGATATAAAGAATCGTGTTTCTATTTATCGCTTACTTAATTTTCCCTTTTTAAACTTTTTTCCATCTCATATAACTAAATAACAGAGTGTTTCACAGTCGAAAGTTCCTTGTATGTTGCTACTGCTGCTATTCTAGCCAAGTTTTGTCGCTGGCCTGCGAATTTTGTTACTGTTAAATAAATCTTCTTCAGTTAAGTTTTATGTCTTCATGCGGCTTTAATGAAGCCAGCGCAACGCGATGCGACGCGACACTTCATGCCGTGCTTTGTCTTTTCTTGTCGTGTGGCATGGTGTTGCCGTTCTCTTTCAGCTGGACAAGACGACTTTGCCGCAGGCTGTTGACATGGAGCGCGTTTTTTTGATTTTGGCACTATGAAAATGTTTTCGTTAGTTGCTGTGAGAGTGAATGTGCTGTTGTCTATGCTGTTGTTGTTGGCCATGTAATTATGTTTTCATTTGAGCCGCAAACTCCAACTTAATAGGCTGGCATAGAACTACTTTCGTTTTGTTGAATCGCCTGAGCCACTGAAGTTTGATTTTGATGGAGCAGCACTTATAAAGCACTTTTCTTAATACTCTCACACACACACGCACACAAACACACTCATACACACGTTGCGTGTGGGCACAGACAACAAATAAAGATTCCAATTCAAGTTGGCAGCAACATAAATTGTCAATATTGCCATTCGCTATTGTTGTTCTTGTTTTCCACTTTGGCACTGATTTGATTTTAGTCTGACCATTTTGACCGCTGACTTTTTCCACATCGCCTGCGCCTTTGCTTTTGCCTGTGCCCTTGCTTTAGTCGGCTTCGGCTTTATGGCCAACTGTATTTTCGTCCAAAATGTCACTTTTTTATTGTCTTTTTATGAGCGCAGCGTGGCCAACTCTCTGGCAGTTGTTAAAACGTGCGCCGCAACTTTCGATTAACGAAAATTATTTCACTACATTAGTGTTACAATGTGTGTGTAAGTGTGATTGTGTGTGTGTGTGTGCCAAGGGCCTGCAATAATTGGGATTTGGTTTTTATTGAGATATATTTCTTTTTATGACAGGCTACGACAGCATTTAGTTAACTGAATCGTCAAACTTGCGTATATAGTTTTTTGTTTTGAAGCAAAGTATCTCAAAAATAACAAAATAACTTTTCTTAAGGCAGTTCTTGAAGGCTACTACGGCGCTATGTTATATTGGTCTAATTAGTTAATAAATAAATTAAAAATAAGATGTCACACATTATATCATTAGGTAAAATGTGTCTATGTTATCCACAATCTACCATTTTCGTTTGCATGGTAATTATTTATTTTTTATCACAATTATAACTACAAATATATAAGACAATATTTGGATTTTTTTTAAATCTCACAGCTTGCTTACAATACTAATTGGGAATTCATTTGTATCTAGATATACATGAAGTAAATATAGTAAGGCATTTTTGCGCCTGTGTTTTTGTAATCAAGCAATTTATATCTTAGCTTATATTCATTAAAGAGGGTATCTCTAGTCAATCACTTTTATGCTGTACTGTTTTGCTTTTTTGTGCTACGCATATGCGTTGTTTTCTAAGTCAAATGCGTTGGGCATTTCAATTGCAGCTTTTGATAAATGGCCAGCAAACTGAACGTCAGCGCTTTCATCGCACTAAGCCATTCAGTCATTCAGTCATTCAGTCAGTCAGACAGTCAGTCAGTCAGCCAGTCAGGCATACTAAGCAAAAGCAGCACATTTGACGACCGTGGGTGAAAATCACCAAAAATGGCATTCAGCTTTCGCCCATTTGAGTTACAAAAAGACTGAAGAAGTCCGCCAGCGATGAGTTCGCAGTAGTTGCTTCAAGCCACCAAAAAAGAAAAACACACACAAATAACACACTCTTTTCTAGCGCAAGGTCAGCAGTGGTTCTTGTGTTTACTAACACACACACAAACATTCACACACACACACACTCACACTCAATCACTCATATTCATAAGTAAGGTTCGCTTTTTGGAGCTTAGTTCCGTTGTGTGGCTGTCATGCAGCCAGCTAGCTAGCTGCTTTGCTCCAGCGACACAAATTACGTGCCCAACACTCTTGTCATGCGCGTTTTAACTTGCCGCATGCAAAAGCTGAAGCTGACGCTGAAGCTGAACCTGAAGTTGTTAGTCACTCGACGTTCATTATTCTACCGCACCCCCTACCACCTACCCCCCACCAGAGCTCTGGAAAAAGAAGCATTCACAAGCAATTTTCACGCCTCTTCATCTGCAGCTAATTTTACTTTCGGCCAAGTCCCAGACGCATGCGCATGCGTCTCACGTAGCCTGTCTGACAGTCTATTTGTCTGCCTCTCAGTCTGAGGCGCTGCTGCTGCTGTGAACTTTCTGTGAAAGTTCTGTGGCTCTGTCGACTGCATAAATCTTCCACATATTTTTCTTCGCATGGTGTAGCACATAGATACAATCTTTTAGTGTGTATGTACACAAATATTATCTTTTTGACTAGTTGGCGGCTTTTGCCGCAATATTCCCACATCAGGCGCATTGTTCTAAAAATGCTTTCCATTGTTATAATGATAATTATCTAAATGAAATATAAAATGAAAATTGTAATAATACCCAAAAATAAAGAAAAAAATTCTCGCAGCGATTATCAACACTCAGCGAATTCAATTATCTTCTTTTTTTTATTTTTACCACACTACTTTCACAGGCTCGCATTTAATTGTTTGCTGAGTCTTAAAATTATTTATAAAAAATGCATTTGACATTTACCATTCGTTTGACCACTTATAAGTATTTAAGAGTAAAATCAAATTTATATTTGTTGCTAGTTTTTGCACATCTATTTAACTGTCTATTTTTATCTGCCGCACATCTTTATGGTTAATTTATATGTTTTATAACATTTTTGGCTGAACTGGATGCGAACTTCACGCATCTGCAACTGCTGCCGCTTCTGCTGAGACTCGCATAATGTTAATGCCGCATTATGAACGCCTTTGTCGTCACATTAAAACAAACATAACAACTACGTGACTAATTATGTTGATATCAAACATGTTTATATACACATATTCAAACGTATATATATTTTCTTTCTTTCATTTGTGCTATTAAAGAGGCTTGAGCGTGTGTGTGAAAGAAAGTGAAATTAATGTTAAGTGCGCGTATAACATGTTCGTATTTCAGTTTTGTAAGGGCTTTGACTACAATTTTGTTTCTTTTTGGCAATACTTGTTTATATGTATGCATGAAGTCGCTGTCTTTGATTCTGCAATGCTACCGAAACGTGTTTTGTATTTTCATTAAAATAAACTAGCAGAGTGCCGTGAAACTGTCTATATAAAATTAGCTAGTTATTAGTTTGTCTGCTTTGTACAACCTAAGAATTCTAGATGTGCAATTTATGTGAGTTTAGAAAGGAATTCTTAACAGATTACTTTAAGAAAGCACTTACTTTTGTGCAAGAGCACTTAAAGCTTAAAAATAAAAGTGTCAAGGTAATCTTGAAATGTATTATCTACTCAGATACTGCAGGGTGTTCATTTTACTTTTGTTCGTATGTGGAAATTTCTCATGTTCTGCCTTTAGCTTGTAATTGTTTTATTAGACTTTACCTTTAGTGTTTATTGGCATGTTTTTTGTTAACGGAAACCTGTATTTTAGTTTATTCTAATTTAATGTTAGCGTTTACTAGATCTCAAATCCCATTTTTTTATTTGATCTGCATCTGATTTTGTCTGGTTTTAGCATTGCAGTCTTTTGATTTACTTTCTAATCCCTTCCAAAAAACTCCCAAAGCTACAGATAAGGTCGTATAGTCTATTCAATACGCAAGTTCATTCACCTTAATGTACTGGTCAGTTGTTATAACGAACTAAAAGTCTGTACTTGCATGCTGCTTTCCTTTTCTATGTGTATGTGGACTATTTCAATTTATTGCCACATTTTTTGGAACCCAGTCAAATGAAAGTGATAAATTTTGTGCGATACGCAGTGAGAATTTTCACCAAAAGTTAAAAAAAAAACCAAAACAAATTTAAACAAAACAAAGTAAACGACGCATTTAAAAATAGTTGCACGTAATTTAGTACATGACAACGAATGCTACCTAATAAAAAGAAAAGTGAAAAAAAATTTTAATGCAAATGCGTTGCTTGTTTCTACTATTACTTACTCTTCTTCTTGCTGTTGTCTTTGTCAATGGCCAAGTGCTCGAGAAATGTGTATAAAGACCGCAATGAGCAGTGGGAGAGCGGTGTGGTGAGGGGGAGAGACTATAAAGTGGACATTGAAACTGAAAGTGCATGGTTAATTAATTGTAATTTGGATAATTTCGCTTTTCGCAGAGTCTCATAAAAAATGCTAAGCAGGCTCTCCATTCATCAGCACGTTGCATTTTTAAGCGTCATTTATGTTTGGTCAAATATGAAAAACACTTAAGCAAAGTGCTTGGCCAGTCAAGCGGGGTGTATGCGTGATTTATGTGTATCTGTTTGTATTTTGTTGTGTGTTTTCTAGATAAAAATAAAATGCACAAGTGTTAGATTGAATAAAAATCGTATATTTCAAGCTGTCAAAGGCAATTTAAGCTGAAACGCAAGCAAACACGCACACACAGATACACACCCAGTCCTGTGGCACCCACACAGTGGCATTCAGCATGGTTTGCAACAGAAACAACAACAATAACGGGGAGCTATAACAACTGATGTGCGGTTTTGGTTTCATGGCTTACGGTTTTGATTGCTGCCATCGCTCAATTGATTTTCCACTAATGCCATCGATTGGCACAAACCGAAATAAAAGTGAAATGCAAAGTATTAAAAAAAACAAACACACATACACACAAGCGTACACACATTCTACTTAAACATCAAAACAAACAATTTGTGATGCGGCATTATTTGACATAAAATTTAATCGCAACGGAAATAAGAATACACTCATTTTATTCAGGCCAAAAGCATTCAAAACTTAAATGGGATTAGTTGCGGCTACGCTTCATTTGACAGTGTGTTAAACGGTCGTCAGTTCTGGTTTCTATTTTTTTCCTATCTGTTTTTTGTTCACTAAGGCGAAAAGTGAAAATCAGCATAAACAGCCGCAAGCAGATTAATCCTAAAAAAAAATTAAATACATCAACAGCTGAACAAAGCCTATTTGAAATGTATGCTTGTCAAAAAAAAGAAGATAACTATTGTGTTTCGTAGAGCTGTCAAAATTGTTTGCCGATTGTTTAAATTGATAAGCCGCAACACACATAAATCTTCTGTGACGCCGATTCACCTTGTTAGGGGGTGGCAGGAGATTCGCTTTCTGTTTTGGTTTCTTTTTTGTGGGTCACTTTCAATTACATATCCATGTGTGTGTGTGTGTGTGTGTGTGTTGCATCAAGTTTGTGGTCTCTCACTCCCACATACTATTTAGTGACATTCGCTTGCCCATTTTGTGGGCGTGACTTTCTACCTCAAAGCACATAAATGTCAAATGCAAGTACCATAATAATTCATTTGACTCCGGCTGCATTTGATATATGCAGTGGGCCAAACATTGATGGTCCCACCTGCAAAGAACCCTTCGCGACACTTTTGGATGCGCGTGTCAGCTCGAGTTCTGGCTATAAAAAGTGAGGTAGCAGGTGGTGTCAAAGTGTCGTATTAAACATAAATTAATTTATTTTTATATTTTCTTACTAATGTTTATATTTCTTATGTTGATTTTGACACATCTATCATCGCTTAAACACACACATTCATAATTATTAATTATGCGCTTTATGACAAATTCATTTAGCTTATTTTTTCTCGTGCATTTTTCATTTGTGAATTCTGTATCAGACAGAAAATATGTAATAAATTTGTAATGTCAATTTGGCAATGTTATAAATACTTGATGTCAGCATTTGTCAGAATTTTAATAATGAATTCTTTACCGTAAAAATTACAAAAATATTTTAACAATTTAATTGTGGATTGCATTAGTTAAAAATCGATAAAAGCTGCATGAGCTTCACATTTTATATATTTATTTAAAATGCTATTTATATTCCATGCAATTTGAGCATACAATCAGTGATTTCTTTATCACGGAGTTAGTTGCCTTTGTTCTAGCATTTACTTTGCTTTACTTTGGCTTTGCTGGCTAATTACCGTTAGTCAACACTGAAAAACCGCACTGAAACGTGTGCCGTGTGAAAAATTAACGCAATAAGAAAATACGCAAAAAGAAAGAGAGGAAGCGGAGAAAAATCTGTGCTAATTTGAAACTTGAAATCACGACTAATGAAGATTTAAGCAGCTGCATCTGCGGCAAATGAATGTGTCTGTGGTGGGTGTTGGTGGGTGGTGGGTGGGTGGTGATGCTGTGGCTCAGCTGCAAATCTCCAATGAAAACAAAACGTACACGAAACGGGCGCCCAAGGAGCGCACAAAGGCAAACCAGCGTAGTGGCAAATGCATTATTAATAAATGAAAACGTTCCGCGTGTAGATTGCAATTTATGCATGCATGTGCTTCTGTATCGTGTATCTGTGTATCTGTGTTTGTCCGTATCTGTGGCATAGTGAACAGTGCAGTTCATGGACAATGCCAGCTTGAATAAGATGTCCTCTGCTCCACTGTTGTCTCTCGTTTTCTCTCTCTGTGTGGGTGGAAGCGTGGACATCAGCTTGTGCGTCGCTGCTGCTTTTCCGGTGTGAATTAGCGTCGAGTGCCACATGCAATTTCCTGTTGCTGTAAATTGCAGTAGCAGTTGCTGTAGCAATCGCTGCGTTTCTTATGGTGCCCTTTAATTGCTGCTGTACGCTTTAAAATTGAACGCACTTAACACACACACTCTGCGCCGAACCACCGACAGTTTTTGGCAAACTTTTGTGTTGTTGCTGTTGGTATTGCTGATGCTGTGTTGCATCAGCATTCAATTTGCTTGGTTTTTAGCAGCAGCAGTCGTAGCGCACAAAGCTCAACTAGCTGCGGAAATTTGCTCAGTTACTTTTGTGCAATCCCCAAATCCCAGTTCAATTTTATCTATGTATCTATCTGAAACTACTTGGCAAATAGCTTCAGCTAGTTGTGGCTCTAAGCTGCCTCTTTCGTCCACACAGCTGTATTTGTATTTGTATCTCGAACTGTAACTGTGTGTGTGTGTGTGTGCAGCTTCAATGAAATTGTTGACGTAAATGGACAACAAAGCCCGGCACTCAGCTGCGTTTTTCTTTTTGCTATCCTTCCCTGCATCTGATTTGCTGCTGACTGCTGTTGTTGTTGGAGTTGTTCTTGCTGCAGCAGGAAATATGTATGGTTCGTTTAATGACAACTGGGCTGAAATTCATGTTTATTGCATTTTGCATGCGAGCAAATATGCGCCATTGATCGCATATATATGTATATAATATACGTATATATTTACTCTTATATGCAGATGTTAATACTATATGTATACATGGAAAAAGCATCCTTGGCAGCTTGGCTCAATTCAAAAGCCAGTCGCTTGCTTAATTTTTGATTTCATTTTTTTTTTCTGCGCTCTGCATTTTTCTTTGATTTCCTATTTTATACACTCTGCTTCTCTTTTTTTTTTTTGCGCCCCCAAAGAGTACTGCTGACCACAAAGCCGCAAAGCTGCTGCTGCTGTTGCCGAGCTGCCTTGAAACATATAGTACCTTTGCTTCGGCAAACAGACTTGATTGGCCAGCTGGACGTGCGGCGACGGCGGCGGCGGTGACCTCAACGCTCCCTCAATTGCATCATAGTGCTCGTAATTAGTGCATGCATCGCATATGCCTTTCATCTCTTCTCACATGTGCCAGCACCCTTTTGTTTTTGGTCCAGATTGATGCCAGTTGCTTGCTGTTGCCTTTTTATTTAGTTATGCGGTGCTGTGCGACTGGACTGCATGCAAATACTACGCACAAAGTTCATTTCAACGGGGGCGTATACGTATTGCGTATATTTTAATTAAGCCTGCTAGCAACTCTCAAGCTGCAACTTGCAACTGTCTAATGCAGCTCAATGGCAATCGATTAAACTTGCTCAAGCTCTCAAGTACTCATCATTATGATCATCATCATCATCATCATTCTTTGCGCTGCGCATCGAATGCACATTTTCAGGCCATCCCCACGGACAAAATGATTCACAAAGAGAACATTTCTCGCACAGTTTGTCTTTATCCACACACACACATAGACTCTTACACACACAGGCACACAAACACGACAAGAAGACGTCTTCTTTTGTGCGCTGCCAGGCAGAATAGTAGTGCATTTATTTAGCGTTCGCTGCATTTTTCACAAGTTCTGTTTGACAAAAGCAACAAGGGAGGCTTGCGCATAAATGCTGTTTATTGATATGTAAAATTTATGTACATGTGTATCCAAGAACAATATCAAATGTGTATTCGGGAGAATAGTTTCACTATTGCTTAATATTAATCGTATAAGAAAGTTTAATACGAAAACAAAATGAAAGGTTGTGATTTTGGATGAAAATAAATATATCTTGTTATGCTTTTAACTCTATTCATGTGGTTCGATTTAATTTTCGAAGCAATCACCAATTTAGAAATCAACATCCAATATGAGTAGTTGGTAAACTGTTCATTGCTAGTTGCAGTTAAGTAAGCATAAGAAACTTCGGTCCGTTTATATTTGCTCGTATTTACCCATTTGCCCCAAACAGTAATTGCAGACAAGTGTAATGTAGGTTCCGATCCTATTAAGGGCAGGCAAGTATTGTATTGGGTCAAAGGTTGCACATCACACAGTAATGGATATGCTGTACATATGCATATTTTTGTTGCTTAAGAGCCAAGAAAGGGAAGGTCTGTCCGAGTTTTACTTTAAATAATATAACCAAGGAATACTGAAACAGCAATTACGCATTTCATTTTCATTTTCCATTTACCATTTGCAAGCTGATGAAAGGGAAATGTGTTCTTTGTACTTTTGCACAGTGGCAGCTCGCATCAGTAACTGATAATACTTACAGTTGTGTTAAAGGATATGTGGAGTGTTTCTCATGTTGAAGACTCCTCACGGCCATTTCAAAACCTCAAAGTCGTTGGTTGAGGCAATTAAAAATGTTGTAAGATTATTATCTCTGAGCAAAACAGAATCGTAAAATGTAACCTTGAGCATATGTTTAATATGATAATTTCATAGCTTCTTTTATAAGCTCTAATTTATAGATTTATGACTTCGTCTTTAGTATCAAAATGCGTTTAAACGGAACGGTCGAAGCAAATGGCAAAAACCAATAATCAAATTCAGAATTTATGTCTGTGTCACTGCTCATTTATACAGAAATTTGGCATCGAAATAGTAAAATCTTTGGAATAGTTTTTAAAGTCATGCCTTTTATTTCTGTGTATAAACTCTACCATTTGTAAGCTAATTTATAAAATAGAATAAAAAGTGATTGGAAAAGTGAGAAGAAAGGGAGGAAGCCAAGTAAAAAATGCAGCTGGTAGCTGCACAAGCATCGATAAATTCATTCATTGCCAAGAAATAACTCAATAAAAGGCATGGCATGAATGACAAGAACTTGGCAAACTTTAAGATAAGTATAAATGCCCTTAGATTTCAAGACAATAAATTAATAGGGGCGTTGCTGTAAGAGAATAAGAAAGACAGAGAGAGGGAGAGACAGACAGAAAGTAAGACAGCGCAGGACGAGGCAAAAGCGCAGCAAGGAATTTAATTTCGAGCGTTGTCATTAAAGAAAATGTACAAGTACAAACGGAACACAAAAAAGGAGCAGCATTGCAGCAAACGCTGAGAAGTGAAGTGGAAAGTTGGAGAGAAAGGAGTGCCAAGTTTCTCGCTCTCTCTCTCTCTCTCTCTCTCTCTCTTCCTCTGTGGCACTTATCATGCTGCACTTAGCAGCTAACAAAGATTTTTGCTCATATTCAATGAAGTCGAACAAGCAAATAAATTTTGATGTTGCGCTACCAAAAAAGCATTCAATCAGCTCACGGCTAACACGGCTGACTGCTGGAATGAGGCAGCAGAGTGAGCAGTTAAAAGTCAAATGGCGCGCACACAAGAGCCATAACAATGAGCAATGCCAACAGCAGGAACAACAACAACAACAACAAGCAGCTGTTGTGACCATGGTGACGATGGTCCAGTCCAATGCCAACGCTTTCTCTCTCTTTCCATTTCTCGCTGTCCATCGTTAGTCCTTTGGGGACATTTCACAAAATCGCTTGTAATCAATCAGCAGCAAATTAAATTTCCAAGCGCCGCGTCGCAGATTAAGTATGAAATTGTGTGCCGCATTGTGCAGTAGCATGCAGCTATATGTGTGTGTGTGTTTGTGTGATAGTACTAGTTGTTTTTGCTGTTTGTTATCTAGAACTGTATTTGGTAGCGTGCGTACTAAATTCGCATCTAAATTCGGCTTGGAAATTAATAACTTTTGCCAAAACGTGCCACCCCCCAGCCCTTGTGTGTGCCCCTGCTCCAGTCTGACAGCCATTTCTCACAGTTCACATAGACGTCGCCATGGCGGCCATCATTGGACTGCGTCGTTGCGGCGCTCAAATGTGTGCGTGAGCTGAAAAATTTTTATTGCATACATTTCAGCAGTCAGCATAATTTCTCACTTCTGCGTTAGCGTCTGCGTGAAGTTTATTAGGCGCCGGCACGCACCAACCCCCAACCATTCAAAACGCATCGAGCGAGAAAAAATGTCCTTAGTCAACACTGGCAGCGGGTAACTCAATTTTGATAAATTTCATATCCACATATGCCCGTTGACGTAGGTTATTTTACTTTATTTTTATTTTTTTATATTGCGTATTATTAAAATGAAGGTTATTAACAATAACTGAGGCGTTAAGAGCACTTGTGTTTTTGATAGTCTTGGCTTAATGACTTTACTTTAGGGCTATGCAAATTTTTGAGCAAATGGCCAACGGAGTAATATTTCCACAAATAGATTTTAATTAAAAGTTAGTTAAATTTGAATTTTGTGGACCCTTTAGATGTTTATCCACTTTGAAGTATTTTTATAGCTTTGAAAATATATAAAAATAAACTATCAAAGTGCTGGTCAACTTTAGAAAAATATGAATTTAAATTGACAAATATTAAACACTCAAAAAATATTTAATTCAATTATAAATTGTCTTGTCAAATATAATTCAAAATGACTTCAAGTAACTTGCTTGTAACAGCTAACTTGTGAAAGTTGACTTTTGTTGACTTCCTCTTGATAATTCAAGCCATAAACTCGCTCTCAATTTTTCTTGGTTTTTTTTATTGCTGTGCGTGTGTCTCAGAGCTGCGTGCCTTAACACTGCGAAAGCGTAATACTCTAGCATAAACAGTTTATTTTAATGCGTTCTCTGGACACGAGGACACGCCCATTTGGCGAACATAAATAAACTGATGCTGGCTTTGTCGACAAGAAACAACTCGGAGCTACAGAGACAGCTCCGAGATGATGAATTGTGCTGATGACTCATTTGGGAGCATTCTTTTCCTTTTCTTTGCAGCTGCCCTTATCTGTATCCTTTTTTATGTTGTATAGTATTTTGTTTTGTGTCCTATTCTGCGTTAGGGTTTTGCTGTCAGCTGGCGCCCGGTTTATTGGGTAATTAGTCTAATTAACGCTGAGTTTTTCAATGGCTTAAAAATGAACCTGGACTCATGTTACGCACTCCGCTAATTAAACTTTGTATCAGTGCTTTTGCTTTGTTATCTTTCTTTATTTATCCGCCATTAGTCGATGATTTCCGCAGCTGATTTAAGTGATGTAGTTCTCTTTCCTATTCTTCTTCTTCTTTTCTTTGATATGTTGTATACCTTGTCTGTGACCCTTAACATTTTGAACTTAACCAGAAGCGACGACTTCTCCAACTGTTTGCCTGATCTTTATGACAATGGGACTCTGCCAGTGGGTAATATAAGCCAAAAGTGCTGGATTTCTTTTAAAATACTTTAGCAGTTGGACACAGTCAGTGCTGAACAATGCAGAAACTAATAAAACTTTGTTTGCCGAGTGGAGGCAGTCTTAAAAACAAAGTACCAACCGTTCTTACGGGATAGGTGGTAGTATAAATGCAACTCTTAAACTCCAACTCGACACTAAATCAAAAGTTAAAGAAAGCAGCTCAATGTCTAGTGCCCGGCTGGCTGCTCGGCTAGCTGCCTGGCTGCAGTCGCTACGTGAGAAAATAGTACTAAGAATTTATGCACTCGCCGCATGCCAACACACACACACACATACTCTCCTATAGCACACAGGTAAAGGGCCGGAAGTTCGTGGCCCATAATGGCTCAAATCTGAATTATGCGGCAAAATGCAAAGAAAGCGATTCAAGCAGAAGCGAAGAAAGAGAAGACAAGAGTCGTTTTGGCAAGCAATGGAAATGACATGCGGACATCCGACATAGGTCAGAAATCAGCATGCTAAGCACTGTGGCGCCAGCTAGCGGCGCCCCCTGGCAACTGCTGCTGCTACCCATGACCAGCCGTTTGGACAGCTTAAGCCCGGACTCGCCTCCGTTTGCTTGTGTCCCCTCCTTTGCCTACCAACAACTTTATCAATTATGCAAATGGCAAATTTAACACTTCGGCTACGTGCCACATACATACGAGTTGTTGCCACACGTTGACTTCACCTCTGCCTCTGAATTCAACTCGTCGGTGGTCATAAATTTTGGCCTGCAACGCCAGCAAAAGCCGCTGCAATGAATTTCAACTACTTTGGCGCTCGCGAATTTTTTAAGTGCTGCTGTTTAATTTTACGTCGCCCTCGTCCGGATATCACGGCAAAGTGGATTTTTCCGTCAAACATAAAAGGAAACTTCACATTCGTAATTAAGGGGCGTAAACGGGAGGGGATGGGACAGTATGAGGCGGGGTGCGGCATATGCTACTCAACTGCAGTGTTTTATGCGCAAATGAAACACAAATGCCCAGCGGCCTATTAATTTAAATGCGAAAACGAAAATGCGCAAAAAACAACTTTGGCAGCCGGAAAAACCGAGCGACATTTTTAATGCACTGTTTGCAAAGGGGCGAATAAGGGGAATACACTGTACAAATACAGCGTTCATTCAGCTGGTCCATCTATGATATTTAAAAACTTATTGTCTTGGTGAAAGCTGAATGAGCTTCATACTAGAGCTATGTAGTTTTAATATATATGTTGCGAATTAGGAATTGATATCTCTTTATGCCTAAGTCTCCAAATTTACTTTCAATAAATATTGGAGAAATTAAGAAAACAAGGGATAAATAATTTTAGATTGACTTATGCATTCATAACCCACATTTAAGCTCTGTAAAAAGAGTATTTTAAGGATGGTTTATGTTTTATTCTTATTATTTTTTTATATGATCCAGAATTCTTCAATGATTTGCTTGCATAAGCATATTCTCCTGCTAAGAAATATACATATAAATGTATATATGTGAATATATAAGTGTATGTGTTTCTGGCTAAAACCAAACACATGCGATACTTGGCAAATGACAGACTCCGACTGCCAAGTTAGACTCCCACTCGGGGTCGACGTCAGCTGCTGCTGCGCTCAGCATAAAATGCCTTTGCTTATAATATTAAAATAGCCGGAAGCGGAAATTCGAAACGCCATTGCATGTGTGTATATTTTTGCCAGTCCGTATGTGTGCATGTTTGTGTGTGTGCTTGCATATTTTATTTCGTGAGAAATAGAATGGGCGAATGGAGAAGAGAAAGCGAGCCCCTTGCATGTCACAAAGCATTTGATAAAAGTTGCATGCAAGTGCCTTTGGCTACTTGGACTGCGTCCACCACTCAACTGCCAAGCAAGCCACTTATAAAATCCCCCAAAACATACAAACATACACACACACACACACACACACACACACACATACATATATAATCAGTGTTATTGTTGTTTATTTGCACGTACTGTAACAAATTATAAGTGCCGCATGTCGAAGGCTTCCTGCCGTGTGCGGGCAGCTGCCTCAAATATACTGGCAACTTGTTTGCATAACAAACACGTGCAAAGCAGGAAAAACTCTAAAATAAAAGATGGGAGAAGGCAAGCCTGTTTGTTTTTTATAATGAGCACAACTTTACACTGCGGGCAAGTATCAGCATCAGCATTACCAGCCACTTAAAACCCGGTTCAATGACTGCCGGTTGGTCAGCCAGACGGGAAGCGAGTTGAGAGTTGCCCTTTTGAGTCAGGCAGGCATTCAGGCTTAAGCCTTTATTGGCCATTTTACATATTCAACCGGGCTTTTATCCTCAGCAAGGTCATTACAAATGTCAAACTAACAGCTCAACTGCTTAGCCCTGCTCAGTTTTGTACTCTGCGCTATCTCTTTCTGTCTCTGCCTGTCTCTGTGACATTGATGATGAGCGCGACATGCAATCTACAAATGTGTGCCACACACACACACACACACATTTATATACACTTGCACCCGGGAGACGCTCATTAGTTGGCGACATATCACTCTGCGTGTCTGGTTTTCCGTTGCATATTCCCAATGTGATGCACCTACCATATCCTGTTCATTAAAATTAATGATTTCGATTTAACCCACGCACACATAGTACCCAGATATATTTGTGTGTCACACACACACACATTAACATATTCTGCAATTCAAGGCTGCTGCAGTGAACTTAACTCTAATGAGAATTGGATATTAGGCATCAAATATATGCATAAATGCATCCGGCGCAGTCAAATACGGCGTATTATCATGTTTCCGTCTATTGGGAGCGCCTCTAAGTATGCAGTGACATTTGAGTTGACCTGCAATTGCTTTTAGCCTAATTGTTTCGACTAGGTCTCAATGTCAAAAGTGCTCTTTGCACTGCACTTCAGCAGTTCAGTTTCATTTGTTAATCTTTTAAAATGATCGCCTTTGTGGTATCGAGGGTTTTTTATTTTTTTATTTAGCTATTAAAAGATATTAAAAGCTATTCATCTTAGCTTTATTTTTGATGCCTTTTGTATGATTTGCGTAGTGACATAAGTATTAAGCAGACCTTAAGTTATTTTAAGAAAATAAAACCAAAACTAAACATAATAGAAGACAGTTTTATATAACACGTAAAATATTGACATTTCTGTAATCAACATTTATTTACTAATAACAAGTGTGTACATGTTTATTTAGCTTAATGTTGTTCTCTTATGTTCTATTTTGGGTGTATTTTCTATATTGCTTTTTAAAAAAGCGAACATACTGAGCTCAACTCGTAAAAATTAAATTGTAAAACAGCGATGTATATATTTTTTATCCTCTTTGGTTTTTTGCTTAAAGTTTTATCATGTTAAAGAATACTTTTAACTTTTAACTTTCGCTTTTGCAGCAGTGAAAGCCGTTGCACATGTGGCTAACTTTTTTAATTATGCCAGGCAAAATAAAAATTAAACTTATACTTTTTTTGACCTTCGCTCTGCCTTCGAGTGCTACTTGTGTCCAAGTGTATGTGTTTGTGTGTGTAACATAGGTAAAGTTTGTGTGTGTTTCGTTCGAGTGAACTACAGGAGAGCGGGACGTGATGATGATGATGGTGATGGTGATACACTTGCATTTCAGTTACCAGCGAGCCATTGATGATAACTTTTTTCAGCACTTGTGCACTCAATACACAAATGTGCTATAAAATATGTGCAAAATATTTCTTTGGCGGGGGCATAGGGGAAACCTAGAAACGTAAATGGCTTTTGGCTTTATTTTATGGTGTGCATCTGCAGTAGTTGTTGTGGCTGTTATTGTTATTGTTTTGCTTTTTGCCAATGCGATGCACGGTTGCATCATCAATTATGCTTATCAAAGCACAGCGAGGGGTAAAACTTTTGCCGCTGACCAACAACGTTGCCCTTTGGCCACCAGCCCACCATCACCAACACCTTGCCTTGGCCAAAAGGAATGAGGCGCAAACAGGCAGCAGCTCCAGGCTGGGAGAGCGAGTGCAACTGATTTGAGTGCACTCGACAGGTAATAAATATGAAGTGCTAAACACGAGATACGCGCATTTTTCTGCCGCGAAAACTTTTGCAACACAACAACAAATCAACACCACAACATTGTAGCATATTGCTGGCGAAAAAAGCTTTTAAACAATTGCTGCGGCCTGCCAGAAGGGTGAAAGTGAGGCTGGTGGCGGTAGGGGGGCTGCCGCGATGTTTTCCAATCAATTACAGCAAATGTGTGCAGCACGGTGAAATGACACGCCCACGTGGCATAGATTTCCACAAATGCACAATAATTTCTGGCAGCAGAGAACATGACAGCGACAGCTTAATGCCACCTTCAGCTCACTTGAGCATACACTGTTGTCTGTCTGTGTATCAGTGTGTGTATGTGTGTCCACGAAGCGTATGCGCAATGTGCACCATTTGAATGATTGTTTCGCGAACTGTTTGTTTTCCCCGCTTGCGCTGCTTCCTCATCCGTAGCCTGTGTGTTGATTACAGTTATTGCAAGTTATTTGCAATTTATTGTATGCACTTTTGTCGTTACAACTTTGATTGATGCGGCCCAGGCTATGGCAATTGAAATCGCACGTTACGATTTGGCAGACACATGCAAGAATAATGTAGCGTTTTGCTAAATCGTGATTGAACTCTGCAATAGATTAGTTCACATAGAAAGCTATGACCTTTCAGGCAGTTGAGCCTGGCTTAGATTGTTAGATATATATTGCTTTCACTGAAGGCCAATACTTTTGCCTTTAAGGTAGGTCGCTGTAAGCAGTTTAATATAGTGGCAGCCATATAAAACCTTACTGATACCTTAGTACCTTTATTGATCAAAAAGTAGGAAATAAAATTATAAGCATACTGTTAATAAAACCACAGAACTTTAATAATTACATAATTTTTTTTTTGTATACTCTGATACCGAAGGTCTAATAGTATATCGGTTTTGTGCAATGTCCGTCATGTTGTCTGTCCGTCCGTCTGTATGAACGCAACTTTTTTCGACACACGTAAAGCAGAGACTTGAAACTTTGCAATTATGTTTGTCTATAGGCGAGACAGATAAAGTGTCAAGATTGGGTGCCACGCCCACTAGGTGGCAGAGAAATCGATAAATTCTTTAACTGAAAACCGATGAAATGATACATTTCTCACATTTACAGCTAGAACTACCAAATTTTGCACGCAGATAGCTAGTCACGTTCCTCAATCAAGTGCATCAAAATTTTGGATGCCACGCCCACTCCTTCCGCCCCCATACTCCCTGCTCCATGAAATTGAAAACGCCTAAGTTTTCACATTTTTTGGGCTGGAGCCACAAAATTTGGTGTCAAGATAGGTATTGACGTTCCCCAAACAAATAATTCAAAATTTTGGATGCCACGCCCACTCCTTTGGCCCCCATCCTCCCTGCTCCTTGAAATTGGAAACGCCAATAGTTTTCACATTTTTTGGGCTAGAAGAACCAAATTTGGTGTCAAGATAGGCAATTACGTTCCCCCAAAAACTGCATAAAAATTTTGGATGCCACGCCCACGAGTGCCGCCTCACCCACCCCCGCCGTTTTTAAAACGGTTATGCGTGTATCTTCCACATTTTTTGAACTAGAGCCACCAAATTTGGTAGGAAGATAGATGGTGACATCTACAAAAGATTTGCATCAAAATTTTAAACGCCACGCCCGCCCAAGCCTTAAAATATCGGAATCGGCTATATCTGTAGCAGTGTTTGAGCTAAAGCCACCAAACTTGTTAGGAAGATAGATGGTGACATTTGAAAAGACTTAATTCAAAAAATGTTATGCCACACCCACCTCTGCAGCCCATCTTTTAAATTTTGAAGTTAAGCTATTTTCCACAGTTTTTGAGCTAAAGTCACCAAAAATCCGTTCTTTTACTGGTATCAGAGTATTCCGTTGTCGGTAACTTCCGACTGCAATAAATTTTTTTAAAATTTGTTATGATAAAGTGCTTCTTCTTAAAATTATATTCCTAAAATTTAAAGTCATTTGGATTAAAACTTACTGAGATAATGAAATTTGCGTCAGTGGACTTACTTAATTTAGCTTAGAAAATGTTCATAGCATAAAACTTTGAGCTCCTTTTTCTCAAAACGACTTCTTTAAAATCGGTGTGCACGATATCTCAAAAACGGATGGTCCGATCCGATTTCTGTTGATCAATTATTTTTATTTTTTAGTTAAATGTTGTAATATTAAGTTCCTAATAAATGTTAAAAATGTAATTTTTTAAGCCGTAAGACCAGTCCCACTCCTCCTCCCCTGCCATTAAACGCAATTAAGTAATTTTTTAAATTTTTGGCCCTGACTTAAATATTTATCCAAATAACCGCAAAAATAATCGACAAAAATGTTTCAACTATTAAAGTTTACAAAAAATCTATAATAATTTGCGATGCGAGCCGCAATTTGTTGTCAGTAAAGTTAATGCTCTAGAAAATTTAATTATTGAAAATGTTTAACATTAATTGTAGCTGAGTTCTTTAGCGCTGAAAAATATGCTTTCGTTTGGGTTTATGTTTAAACATTTCATTCATGCATTTTTTATTTGCCAGCATTTGCGTGTAAACGTAAAACGTTAGTTAACGTGAGAAAAGTTTTTAATCAAAACAGCAATCGAAAATAGAAAGCGGCAAAGTTTTCAATCTCACAAATGTCGAAGTATTTCGACACACACAACTTGAGGCTGTCAACAGCCAATTTCGCCCATTTGGCCTGCTTGTGTAGAAATAGAAAACGAGTATTAGAAGGTTGCGATAAATATCTTACCATTGCCGAACATTTAATACGCTAAAACTGAGAAATATATTGAAGATATTTATAAAACTTTACATGCAATGATCTAATCATAACTAAAATCTTGCCAAAATGTACAATTTTTCAATAAATTTGAAGTAGGTTTGCTTAAAAACTTACCGTAAAAAGCAATTGCAAAACAAAAACTTTGTACTTGAAATGGAATTTTCTTATTTTTACTTGAATCTAAGTCTTCTTTAATGCTTTTCGAAAGAGTATCAAGGAAAGTTTTTGCTTGAAAGGAGGCCGCTGGATGTCCAATTCTCAGTCCTTGTGCTGTGTGTGTTTGTTACTCTTATGTGTGTGTGTGCGTGTATTTGTGTGTAATTCTTGTTGAAATTTCTCCATTACTTTTGCAGTTCAATGTTTTACTTTAACGCTCTTTGCCGGCTGCTGCCTTTGCCGTCTGGTACTTGTGCATGGAAAATTTACTCGGGGTTCATTTGATTTGCCCGAAACTTTGGTGGCCACAAAAGTTTTGGCTCTCGTTTCTGCTTGGCTCTAGTGCTGGCGTTCAATGCATTTGATTTTGTACGCCCAGCCAAAGTTTTTGCCTTTAAGAATTGCGAATTGGAAGTCTAAGTGTGTGTGCCTGTGTGTGTGTGTGTGTGTGTGTGTGCTTAAGTGCAACATGTTTGCTGCCGAAATGAACGGCGGCGCGTTGAATAAAATGTTGACAGAAAGCAAACTGCAAAACTGCCAACTGCCAAGGCTTACAAAGAATGTCGAAATATAATTGGCGCACAGTTGAAAAATGCAATAAGTATGCGTGTCCTAGTGTGTGTGTGTGTGTGTGTGTGTGTGTGGTTGAGTTATGCTAACAATGGAGTCCAATTATAGCGCGAGACGTGGCACAATGGCCAACAATTTGATGTTATTCGGAGTGAGTGCTGCAATTGCCGCTGGCTGACTGATTGACTGGCATTGGCCAAAAGTTGCAGACATAACGGTAGCCTACTTTTAAACCACCCACGTCCCACCACTTAAGGGTGGTTTCAACCATTACGTTTTAAATGAAACACTTGCATATATGTAGTTATTATTTAAATTACATTTATTTTCTCATGATAATCACTTGGTTTTTTATTTCAATGCATTTCTTATTGGTATCAATGCAATCATTGCATGGCTATTTGTTACTTTTCTTTTCTTTACTGTCCGACCCAGGGGCTAGAACAAAGTGTTAATTACATATATATATATATATATATATATATAGCATATATTTTTTGGTTGTTTTTTAAATTCATATTCATTGAATGGTTGTAAAGTTTAAATTTTACATTAATGCGCATCGAGCATGTTACATTGGAAACTTTTTAAATGATTTTTTACGCTTGTTTTTCGATTTTTATTTATTTTTTATTTATTTAATATTTAATATTTGTTACCGAATACAGTACATACTTATATTAATGTCTGGCTTTATATTTTTGCATGTTTTCCCATTAATTAGTTAATGGCTGTTATCGGCCATACCATATGCTTTAATTAAAATATTTACAGTGGAAAATGCTTAACAATGGAAACCAAACGATATTATTTTACTTTTGTTTTCAATATAAAAAGAATAAAATCAGGAGTGCTGGCTTTTTTAATGGGGAGGCATACACATACACATCAGGGAAACTGACATTTGGTATTGGGTTTGTTCTCATTTTATTATGATTGTTAATATTATTATTATAATAAATTTCGAATTTTTTACGCTAATGAATCTATTCAAATTTCATGAAATTCTTAACAGTTGTTTAATATATTATATTAGTATTTTTTGTTTATGCTTTATATATGGCAATGAATGTATTTATATTTTTAATTTCTTTCTATGAACTTTTTTGCTTAAGTTGTACAACACACAAATATGTTTACATATTTTTTGAAATTGCTTTAGTTTTTGTCGAGAGAATTGTACATATTTGATTACGTAGATGTTTCAGGTGTTTTAATATAACGTAATTGTATAATTTATATGAGCTTGCCTTATTCTTACGCCGCATTGAACTGTATGTAATTTTATCGATTGTTTGCCTTAGACAAAGAAAGGAATTTGTAATGAATTTGTTATGCATCTAACTTTTATTTTATTCTTTTGGTTGTTTAACTCTATTTCTATTTAGTGAAAGCAGCAACATCTAAAGTAAGCCTCTTCGCTCTATTAACTTTTATTTTTCTGATTTGGCTGATTGCTGTCACTTATACATTAGATTGGATTGGAGCTAATAGCTAAGTTGTCTGTTTGCAATCGGCATTCTTCGGTTCGGGTCTGTTCTTGACACAATTCTTTTGTTGTGCAATTAAATACAGTTACGACTCTGACAGATGTTGCATCCACTCTTACACTCACAAATGCACATGCATTTATGTGTATAGCTGCTGCTGCTCAAACTGCTTCAAAGATTACAACAATGCCGCTATTATTTCTTTTTTAATTCAGTCATTTGTGTGATGTTGTTATATTTTTTTTAATGTATTTTCCACTTTTATTTACACTTGAAATTAAATTTATTTTTTATGTGTGTTTTTTCCTGTGTTTTTTGTGTTTGCCATGCCATTTGCAATACAATTTATATTTTATTTTATATACAAACTTAATAATGTTATTAATTATCATAGGTTCTTGTTGTTGCTGCATTTTATATTTCATTCATTGGATTTTTTTCTATGCCTTCGTTTTCAATTAGTAATTAGTAACAGTTACAATAACGCTTGGTATGTGTGTGTTTTTCAACTCTTTTTTAATTTGTTTGTTTTTTTATGGACTGAAATTGGCTACTTATGCAAAATTCTTTTATGTATGTTTTTTGTTCGTTCGTTATTATATAAATATGTATGTAAGTAATTTGCATATGCATATATGTATGTATGGCTCTAAAGTTGGTTCCGTGCAGATTTTATCTGCTGCTGACCAGAAACATAACGAAATTAAACTGCGATTAGCTTGCGATGCACCACAGAAGGGCCAATGATTGCTTTGGCAAGGCAAAAGTATTAACGAGAAACTCAAGTTACGTGCAAATATTTGGTACATATACAAAAATCAATTGAAATGAAATTATACTGAAATTGCATTCAACTTTACGAGTACTTTAACTAATTCATTTAACATTACCCATATTTAGTTACATACAAACACACACACATATAAGTGATAGAAAACTTTGTTTAACATACTGTACACAATTATGTAAAATGATTTCAAACTTAACTTACGAGACTAACGAGTATCTAAACTTCTTCTTCTGTTGTAAATGCCTTGCATACACAAACTCAAATACAAACACACACACACACACTCATACACATACAAATAAATATAAATGTATATATGTATTCACACACAAAAAGTTGTTATGTGTTTTTTGGATTTAAACATGATTTTTACATAGTTGCTATGGGACTTAGCTTAAGATTTACGCTAGTAACTATATTTATATGTGTTTGCATGTATGTGTGTGTGTGTGTGTGTGATACTTTTTTTATATTTTTGTATTTATGTAAATTTGTTTTCGTTATTTATATATTTGTTGTTTGTTGTTGTTAAATTCTAACATTGAAATAGCTTAAATAGGATTCTCATACTTTACTATATATTCCAATTTTGTTTGCGCTGTAATTTGTGTAGATTTTTTTCTTATCGTATTGTAGGTTCTTAGGTCAAGAAAATGCGTCTGCAGCAGGAAATTAAGCAAAAGAACAATTTTGCAATCAGTTAAAGGTGGAAATTACATAACTTAAGGGACAAGGGGTAAAAATACTTACCTAACGACAACCGTGTTCAGCAGCAGGCAGGGCGCCAGCATCGACCTAAATATGTGCGTGATGCGATCGGCCGAGGAGGTCTTGCGCCGTGAGATGGCCGCCATATTGTCGCCTACAAGTGACAGAGAGCGAGACAGAGAGGGAGAGAGAGTGAAAGAGAGATTTGAATTAGAATTTGTATATAAAATTACTGGCGACAGATACGCTGCATTTTCATTAACATTTTAATAAGCTGCAGGCGAGCTGCACGCCATTTGCATATTTTCATTTACACTTCTTATCGCTGAGCGCGATGGCTATTTAAATGCTAAAATCACAAGAAATTCAATTTGGCCTCGAGGCAGCCATGCAAATTGCATGCAACTGTTCAACGTGCAACAATCGCTGCACCCCCCTTGGCCATTTGCACGCTAATGCTTTAGCTGAGCATCTGTATTCGCAGCAGCTGTTAAAATCCTCGCCCCCAGTTAGTTGGCTTAGCTGAGCCGGTGCTCATCTGCGATTCTCACCTTTTGATACAAAGACATAAATGCTAGCTGGCTCGGTGTTGCTGGCGGAGCAGGTGTAGTTGCCAGAGTCGGTGATTTGGGGCTCCCGTATGATAAGACGGCTTTGTGTCCGTGGCCCCGGTGTCGTCTCAATGGATATGTCCCGCCTCGAGTCATAGTAGTTAATGAGCCGATCGTTCTTCTGCCAGTACACGTACTGCGGTGGTGTTGGACTCTATTTGAGAAGGTTTAGGAAAAGCAATCATAATCATAAGCAAAAACAACATTTATAAATATATATTATGATCAACAAAATTGTTCCTTCAACTAATGATTGTTTTCGTTGCTTTAGTTCTTTAGTTTGTTGATTTTTGTTGGCAGTTGTACTTACCTTCTCAATAATGCAAACCAAATTGATAGTTGAGCCCATGTCGACATGCAGTTCACCGGAGCCAAGTATGAATGCCTCGGGCACAACCACTTGAAGATTCACAAAGTGCGAGATGATGCCAGTTGGTGTCGAGACCTGTGCAATAAAAAAACAAGCAAATTCAGCAATTGAGTACGAGTTCGAGGACGAGTGCAGGAGTTTGAATTTGATTCGTATTCGTAATCAACTCGAATGTTAATGCATCAGTAAACTCTGAGCAGGCGCCAGTCAGTGTTAGCATTAAGTTTATACTACTGCAGCTTACCCTTCTCTGCACCACCCCTCCACTCTATTGGGCACGTGGAGCGTTTTGACTGCAAGAAATGTTGCACTCATTGAAATGCAAATCAAACAATTTCAATTTGGCACGCAAAATGAAACAAAAACGAGCATTTTCTATATAAGTGGAAAAGTGCTGGCGCTTCCTACACGTTTTATACAAAAAAAAAAAAAGAAGAAGAAGAAAAATAACCAGCGGCCAGGATGGGAGGCAGCAAGCAGGAAGGGAGCTCAGTTGAGCTCAGTTTGGGCACCAATTGCACTGGCATGCAAAAGGAAAAATAATCATTTCGGCATATTTGCATGCAGTGCTCGTAGCGCCCAGCAGCAACTTACTGCCCCAACTGCACCGGCTGCCCCAGCTGACAGACTACCTCGACTGTTGCCCCGGTTGGCAGACTGACTGACTGTGTAGCACTGGCATGCGGACTCTCTTTTTTCCTCATATTGAAATTGCATGCAAACAATTTTTTGAAATTGAAGCTACGTTTTTGAAGCTGCCTGTCCCTCTGCCTGCCTGCCCCACCTCTTTGCATCTGCATGTATGTATCCACACAGCTGCAAGTCTCGGAGCAGCACTTGTGTGGCTGCTGCACAAACAGAGTTACTGTCAAGTGTCCATTTCAGGCGTTGCCAAACTTTGTTGCTTTTCGGTTAGTTGTCTTTCTACTACTTTCCCAGTTGGGAGTGTGTTTTTTTTTTGCGTCTTCTTTAACCTTTCCTTTCTTTTTGTGGTAGAACACGCCTTTTACCATATCCGCATGACTTTCGGCTTTGTCTGCTGGCTTGCTTTGCATTACTTTGAGTGCACACACACTCACATTACATGATCTGGGGCGTGTGTGTGTGTGTGTCAAGTCACTGGCTAAATTTGTCAATGTCCAGTTTATCTGGCTGCCGCAGCGTCTGCGCTTGACAGTCACATGGTTTCGGCTGTGCCAGTCGGCGAGCCTGTCAACGTCACGAACATACGGATACGGATGTGGATGTGGATGTGGATATGCATGTGGACGTGGATGTGCCAATGCAAATGCGGATGCGCAGACGCCCAGCAGGCCAGGCTGGCTTGAAATCGAAGCCGTTTGCATACAAAAAAAAACCGTATTTGCATATTACAATTAAATCATGTGCCGTGTAAAAATCGACAGTGATGTGTAAATCAACGTGAAACCAAACCATAAACGAAACAAAAAGCACGCAAAAAATCCCAAAAACCTCAATATTGCGTATACCGTCCAAAAATGGAGCATATGCAAATGCACTTTAGTTCATTTCAACTGCGTTGCATGAATAAAATTTGAAATATCCCAGTTTACGTATGTGTGTGTGTGTGTGTGTGTATATATATAGCTGCGTTTCACTCACCTGGCACTCGTACATGCCGTGATCCCGGCGCTGCACAAACTTTATCTGCAATGTCCACATGTTGGAGCCAGGCGTGTGGAGTATCGCAAAGCGCTCATCATTTGTGTAGAGCTGGGCGCCCGAGGATAATATGTGCCAGTCACGACGCCGAATCCAAGATATTTGATTCTGTGCCAAAATAGTATATGAGACACACACTTGTAATATCGACTGAACAGAGATTAGCATACGCTAAAAGCAGTGCGATGAAATGTGAAATGGGTAAACGGTGAAAAGTAGGCAACAGAAAATTTTAAATTAACTTCATTTTGTTGCGATTCAACTCAAGCTTAAAATTAAGATTGAAGTCAAAAGGGGTATTTGCATAAAATATTTGTAAGCGAGTTTACCCAACACATATGCAAAAAATCAAAATAAAAAGACGTGCTAAAAATCCCAGGTAGCCAGTATTCGTTTATCAACAGTAGGCAAAACGATATTGCTAAATAAATTGATATGTAAGTTCATATAGAAACCTTTTAACTGCACTATAATCATTAATGTTTGCATATACATAGTTAGACGAAGTAGGTTAACTGCATGAGGCTTAAAACCCTCAATAAACAGAAGTATAGTTTTTTTTTGTATATTTATTATTCAATGGAAAGAAAGCAATTTATTGAATAAAAAAAATCATCATCAAGTGTCAAGTGAACAATGCCTTGTTTTGAATTCTTTATATATGTATAGTGCCAGCATTGAGTGAAGAAATTAAACGATTATAATATTCAATTTAACAAAGTTTAACAACAAAATTGGTTTATTCCACATGTGTTGTATACAACTTTGTTTGGAAAATAGTGTTCAGGATATATCACGTTTTGCATTTAGTTTAAATAGTTATCCTGTCACAAGACATGTGTCAACAATTGAGTGGATCCATTTAAATTGTTTTGCTCTGGCCGTGATTAATTGATGTTTTGGCACATACTTGGTCAAATTATGGGGTAGTCTGTTGGATTGTTGCTGAGTTGTGTGGCGTTGCGTTGCGTTGCTTTTGGCTCGGCTTGAATTGCGTGTCACATTTAGCCATTTAATTGCTTGTTAGCCCACGCTGAATGGCAAACAAAGTGTACACAATGTCATGGCAAACGTTTTCTGGCTTTCAGCTGCAAATTAAGCTCGTATTTGTATTTCGTGCTCAGCTGCCAAACAAATTGGAGTTTTGCGTGCCCAATTTCACGAACGAACGAAATGAAATCCAAATAAGCAAAAAAAACAGAAAACTGTCAAAGCACAAGATAAATTTCATATAATTAAAAACTGAAATTAAAATTAAACTGCACCTTAAAGCGATGCGGTCTAAACCAGTTATCTGCTGCTATTATATCATGCATAAAACTACACAACGATAGATACGTAAAAGGTGAGTGCAAGTCGAAGTTGAAAAAGTTGCGGGAGGCGGTACAAGAAGAGAGTCAAAACAAACCCAATTTACACCCACTCTATCCACGCCGGTGACCTTGCAGACCAGAAAGGCGGTGCCACCCAGCTGGACGGTCGTATTATGCGCCATCAGCTGTGGGAAAAAGAGAGAAAAATACAAGACAAAAAGTTAAAAGTTCATTTTTTATGTGCGGCCTGTAAAACTTAAGGCAAAGGCAGAAAGGAAGAAAAAAAACACCACGTCGCACAATTAGTCAGCAGATATAAGGAAAACGGTGGACAAAGTGCCATTTATTATATATACACTCTTATGTATGTATATGCTCGATCTGAGCAGTGTTCTAAGTATATAAAGGTGAGGGCAGTTGCGGCTTGGCCTTTTTGGATAATTAGATTCGTTTTTGGAGCGCGAATGAAATATAAATAAGCACTAAAGATTAATTAGACTTGGCCCGTCGTCTCCATGTTGTCTGGTAATTAGCATTATTCTGGCCAAACTCAACTTGAGTGTCCTCGGTGCGTTTTTTGTTTCTCGTTGCTACCATCAAATTAACATATTGATCAACAAAGAGAAGGAGTCCTTGTGCTGCACACTTGACATGGACACAAGTGCCACTTGCAGCTACAAGCTACTGCAACAGCAGCTTCGAAGTCAATTCAATTTGAATTTAAAACACACTTCGCTGCACTTCATCAATGTCGGCTGCAATTGGGGCTAACAGTCTGAGCAATCATTTGGACTTGTACAGTTTTTTTTTTTTTTTATCGACCTACCTCGCTGTCCTCGAACATTGGACTGTCGCTGGAATCGAGATTATTATCCAATTTTGAGTCGGCATTTATACCGCCGCGCATCCATAGCTTCTTCCAATCGTTATCTGTGAGTATTGACTTTTGGTCTGCAATCAATAAAAGAGAGAGAAGGAAAGGAGAGAATGAATAAATAGTTAGACAATTGACTGACAAATAAGCTGGCAGCTAAAGTCCAAAGTGCAATCATCCAAATTGCGTTTAAGGTCGTTTCAGCCACACTTTAGCTTAAGTTTGAGTTGCCCGCTGCCCGTTACCAGTTTTCAGTTTGAGTTTGCGATTGAGATTGCGATTGGGTTTGCAATCAGCAAATGCGCCCCAAATATGTAAGTTTTAAGGGGCGCACTCCAAATTGGCAGATAACATTTGTGAGATTGTCCAAATCACTTACTTTTATCCTTTCTACCTGCTGCTGCCGCTGCTTCAACGCTCTGTCTGTCCCCCTCTCAAAAATCAGTTACAACTGTTGAAATAATAAAGCATTTGATTGACATACGAAAACTCGCTATATGGCATTTATTGATTTCCCCCTAAATTTCCTTTACATTGTCACACGCTCTCATGCTCACAAAATATCATATAGAATAACATAATGACAGAAGACAGACTGTTTTTCATTGTCCTTGTCTAATTTGTGTGTGTGTGTGTGTGTTTTGTTTTTGAAGCACGCAATATGCTTATATTTAATATAATTACATCAGACAAGTTTTGGAAGAAAAATTATTTGTTGGAAGTTATGAACCTAGCAAACAGAAATTCTTTGTAAATTTGTCGAGTTCAGTTTCAAGTGCAAGCAACTGCAATAAATTTAATTGGCGTTCGTTAAATACCATTAAAAGAACTAATAAATACTCAACTACAAATCTTACACACAATTTCAGAGAAGAGTTTCCTGTTCTTTATATAAAAATACTAACTTTTTCCATATAAGAATTTCAATTTATTGATTTTTCTTTTGCTAAACCACTTGATGCCCTTAGATAAATGTTGCCATATGTTTTAAAACCTCTTAATCAAATTAGCGTAATACAATGAAGGCAAACAAAGGAAAAACTTCTTCAAACTGCCTTGACCTTGTTAAGAGGATTAAAATTCGTGACTGCTTATACCCACTTTAAAAAGTATGTACCGATAAGCTTAGTTAATTTTTCTTGCTTATATTCCTAAGTATACTTCATATGTATGTCATCGCACCACTTAGCCATTAAGTATTTACCTATAATTTACCTATAAAAATAAGATATAAACATCAAATTAAAAATGGAAAAGAACACTTTTTTTAGTCTTTCAACTTACTACATGAAAATTTAATTAACTCTGTGACCTTTCAATTCGTCTATGAATATAAGTTTGGTGATGGCTGGGCGTAACCATTACTAAATACATGGGTAAGGAGACTTCACTAATTCAAATATAATTTCTTTATTAACAAGCTCAACACATTCAATATTAAATCGATAAGACTTGCTTACCCACAGTTTTAGGCAACTTTATTCTAAGTAGCTGGATACTTTCAACCGGATACTTGCCTTCTTAATGGTTATTAGTATGCAATTTATTAAGTATACGCCGCATGCTAATTTTAATCAGGCAAGTGCAACTACAATTCTCAAGTTGCTGTTTACTTTAATTAGGAAACTTTGATTGCCGGGGCAACCTAAGTGACCTGTAGTAGCCAAATTAAATTTACGCCACGTTGAGCCCAAGTCGAGTCTTTTACTTGATGTAGTATTTTTTAATGGGTTGCGTGCTCAAGCAGCTGGAATATGACTTAACCATGGCAAGGGTGGGCAAGCAGGATGGCAGGCTGTTCATTAAAGTAGGATTGGGCTAGCGTTACATAAAAACCGGGCTACAGTGTTGTAAAAATGGAATTTAATCAATCAATCAATCAATCAGCGGTGCGTAGTTCAGGAAAAACTTTTAAGCAGACAGCCACACACATGAGAGTTTTTTGGCCTTGATCACGCCACGCCCTGCAGTCCACCTGCTTGGCAAATTGGTTGAGTGTGTGGGAATGAAAAATCGAAGCAGTGCGCAAGGTTTTCCCCCCTTCTCATATCCAGCGATTGCTCTCTTTACCTAGTATTGTCTGCCGTCCTGTTGGCTATAAAACACAGCGTAGCGAGCTCGCACTTTTATTGCCTCGTAAATTTTTATAGTTCATACTTTAGGCATGCGTATGCAATGGCCCAAACCCTAAAGTCTCTTCCTCTTATCCTCACATCCTTGCCCAATCGCATGTGTGTGTGAATGTAAGCGTCTTTGGCTGTGCACTTGTTTTTGTATTATTGAATTTGTATTCGTTTACGTATTTGTTGAGTACATGCGCATTGTCCTTTGTTAGCGCTTACTGTAATTTATGCGCCTGTTTTGCGATGACGTCAAATTATTTTTGGGGTTTTGCCTTCTATATATATTTTGGCATTTTTGGTCACGCTGCATTGAGTTTAAATTTGTTTATTTATTTGTATGCAGAGACATTAAAAATGTCTGCGAACAATAGGAATGTGCCATTAATAACAACAAGAATGGCAGGGGGCAGGTCATAAGGCAGTGACTTTATGACGGGTCAGGTCGATTTCGGTGGTCAACAAAAAGTATAATAAAAACACTTATATATGGAAGATATATTATGGCTGATGCCCACAAATATTAAGCTGAAGAGCCAACCAAAGAAAAAGAAGCAAAATATGTATAAATTCTTTATCTTTGCATTTGTATGCATGACAGCACAAACAGACACACACTCAAACACACACACGTGTAGAGTCTCAAGTCGAAATATATTGCGCATGTTAAGAGGAATCTAAATGCTTAGACACAAACATAAATACATGCACAAAAAGTCAACGCACGCCCAGCCCCAAAAGCACAGAGTCTAAGGTCAAGTGCCTGCCGCACTATGAGTAGAGTAATAGTGCCTGTGTGGGTAGGAGGTGGTAGGAGCGGGGGGCCAAAACGTTATAATAGTAAAAAAACACGCACTGCTAATAAAATGGCTAAGAGTCGCGTATTTCAACGCGTTGCTTCCCTTTCGCTGCTTTCTCGGTTCCTGCTGCTGCCTGCTTTTGTTGCTACTTCTGCTTGCCTACGTGCGCATGTCAGCTGCCTGCGGCTTAGGCGTGTGAATTATATTATGCCTGAAAGTAGGCAACTGTAATAAAACTTGCGCAAAAAGCAATAGAACTGGCGACCGGCAGCGCCTTCGTCCAATGACCGCCCACAAACCGGATGTCTTGCAAAAATAGCAAAACCAGCAGTTATAAGTATCAAGCAGGACCAATACTTGGCTAAAAAATGCCCTATAGCAATGTGCAAAATGTATTTAAATGGTCTGCCATTAACACCAGGCTAATATTTGCCTATTTGCCCAAAAGGTTAATGTGGCAAATAAATACGTAGACACCAATCTGTCTATAAATTAAATGCTATCTTTCTTATTTTTTTTTTTTAGTATTTTGTAATATACATTTTAAGTATTTAGCACTATTTTACCATAGATCTATTTGCATCAATGTACATATATCTTCAGTTTCAGTTACTCTTCTTCTGTCGTTTGATATCTATAGGGTATTCAAATTATGAACTATTCGTTTTTCGTTATTCATTCCATTTCCCGTTCTTTCATACGCCTATTCATACAAACACACAAACATACAAACATATAAATAAGTAGGTGTTCGTGTGGGTTGTGGGGGGGCTGGTGGCAACTGAAAAGCGATAAATAATGAAGTCAGCAAGTGCGACTGGCGTGGCTTGCATGTTTATTATTAATAATAAATATTTCTTGTCAATCTTTCGAGCGTTTAAGTTCTATGGCCCCAAAGCACGACACATGGCTGCTGATAGCGCTCATTGCTGTTTGTTATTGTTATTGTTTTTGCTGCTTGTGCGCACTTGTCATGTTTTTAAAAATGATGATTATTTATCTGTCTTCTTTTCACTTGCCTCGCCAACCAACACTTAGCTGCCACCCACACAATACACGGCCCACTCTGTCTAATGCGCTCTACTCACACAAAACCTCACTCACCGCGGCGTATGCGTAATATTTTAATGCGCTGCCAATATGTTGGCGGTGTCTGCCGCACCGTTAAGCCGGAAAGCTGCTTAAGTCAACGCTCTTCTTGGCAGCGTGGCCCAAGTGCTTAGCAGTTTTTAAGCTGCCTCCTTTCCGCTACGCTCCCCGCTCCACGTCTTCTGCTGCCTGCTGCCTGCTGCGGGCACCCGCTGCCAGCCGCCTTAACCTGAACTCAACCCCGAGAGCTAAAGATCGCGCGTCTAGCGTTACAAATGCCTCGAGCTTAATATGAAAACCACTAAGAAAATTTGCAAAATAGCTGAAATTTTACAGCGCATTAGGAGAGCATCCAAAGGCAAAAACTCATTTGCACTTGAAACATGAGCGCGAGCGTAAACAAAGTCAAAAGGGGCAAAAACGAAAAAGAAACACTGCAAAATGTATGGATGTGTATGTTAGTGTGAGTGTGTATATGACATGTGAGTGTGAAGCTGCCCTAACGACCTTGACGCAGGCAAATATGCCAGAGACAAGCAGACAGGCAAAGATAGCACGGCGGAGTGGAAAGAAGAGAACAAAAAGAGTGTGGAAGACAGAAGTTGACACGTGTGTTTGCTAGTGTTGTTGCCTGGCTGTCAGTTCTAAAAGTGCTAAGCTGACTTTTTTTTTGTGTGGGGGGGGGATGATGTTTTTGGCCATAACTTATGCAGCAGGAAGCTGAAATACACTACAAAATATGTACACATACGGCAAAAGCAGCTTCAATATTTGCCAAACTTGATCTCAGGAGTTGCTTGTGTTTTAAACAAAAAACTGACAGTCGCTTTTCCATTTGGCTTATGCTGTGAATTATTTGCATGTTTCGCGTTTTCATTTGTTTTGGCCAACGCACTTTAAAAGTCAATTTAAAAAGTTTATTTCATTTCTTATTTTCGCCGCTTTTTTGCTTGGCTTCAGCATAGATTTTTAAGCCACAAGGCGTGGCAATAAATTTTCAATTTTTGCGCTGTCACGCGATCTTGCCACATCCTCCCTTCCACTTCAAGCCTGGAAGGCCCGGAGGCTGCGTAATGAGCGAACCGCGAACCGATAAGGTGTCGCCGTTGCCGTTGCTGCTTTAATAATTTATGCGCAACGCGTTTGGCCAGTCAAAAAAACGAAAAAGCCCAAAAAAAAGCGAGCAAAAAAAGAAACAAAGGCCAGAAGGAAGAGGAAAAGGAGGAGGAGCAGTAGGCACATGGGCCTCTTTGTGCTTTTAAGTCAAAACCAAAGCCACAAGGTCAACGGTGGCATTGAGGGTAACAACAACAAATGAAGGAAGCGCGGCAGCAACAGCAACAACAACAAATGGCGAGTACGCCCCTTAACGCTAATCTCTCCCCTGTGTATTTTTCATTATCCTTATTATTTGTGAATGTTACGTGTTGGCCATAACTTAGAGGGGCTAACGATGCGTATACGTGATGCCGTGTAGTGAAGCTTGAACACACACCTACACATACAAACACACACACACTCACTCAAATGGCGCAGGGGTGTGGCAAGCTTTTAGGCGTCGCCGTCCATTTAAAGCAAATTAGCAAAAGGTCAAAAAATGCCGCGAGTCCTAAGTACGAGACCTGAGCGCACTGAACTGTTAGCTGGATGAAAAATTAATAACTGTTTGCCAAGCAATTGCCGTCAACAGCCTTAAAACGTTGATCTGTTTAGGCCATAAGGATACCTTCTCTTAATTGTAAACTAACAACTGAAAATGTATTTTTTGTCAGCTTTCTATAAAAATCATGTTTGGAAAACTTTGTCTGCAACTGGTTTTCATTTGATATGACAAAGTTTATGTTCAATAAATTTTTAGCTTCATTTGTTTATGAAAATATTTGGTCAAAAAAGTTTGAGCCGCAGGTGAATACTTAGGTAGAATTTAATGCTTGTGCTGTAGGCATATTAAAATTGGCAAGCATAATAATAAATCCGTAAATTGGCAAAGTTGCCTTTGTCTAGGATTAGGTATTTAATTGTATAGCATAACGGCAAACGGTACTGTGTATTTCGCCCAGTTCATTTCGTTTTTTATGCAAATAATAAAACAAACTGCTGCATACTTTGGGGCGCCTCTAAAAATCTCATTTAAATTCAATTGTCAGGCCACTAAACCCAGAAACTGGCAACCCAAACTCGCTTTTAGACAGCATTTAAACAGTTTGCTGAAAATTGCCCTAGGGGTATTAATTAAAAGTCTGTGCTGATGCTGGTACTCACCTGGCTCCAGCGTTGTGGCTAGCAGCAGCGTGGGCAGGCAAAGCAGCAGAATTCGTAGTTCCATTAAATGCAGCGGCACACGTAGTAGCCGCAAACGCAGCAGCCGTGGCAGCAACATTTGTGGCAGGTTCACTTTCTTTCTCTCTCTCTCTTTTGATTTCTCTTTAGTTCTGCTTGTTGTGGCAACTACAGCTGGCTGCTGTTGCTGCCTCCTTTTTCCTTTTTCCTCCTGTTTTTTATTTTTTCGGCGTCTTCAAGCGAGACTACAGCACACAATGGCACATCGATGTTGGTGTTGCTGTTGTTGTAGTTGCTCGCTTATTAGGGTTAATGGTTTTTTGAATGAACGCGCTGTTTCCTTTCAGCAATGGTAGCACAATGGCAACAGCACTAACAACTAACAACCTACACACACATATGCCTGATGATGTCTGGGCTGATGCGCTGATAAATGATGCTGCCGGCTCTAGTCTTCTTGCCACTTCGTCGATGGTGGTGCACTCAGTGAAGCCCTTTTTCTTTCCTACCGCTTCTTATTTTCTATTTTGTTGTGCCGCTTTGTTGTCGCTTGTCAATGCGATGTTGTCAGTTGCTGCTGCTGCTGTTGTTGTTTGTGTGTTCTGTGCGCTATTTTCTACGCCCGTTACAACGATAGCAACAAGCACACCCACCACCCCTTATCACCCCTGCTCTATGTATAGAGGTGTATATGTATCAAATTTGCAGCTTGTTGTTTGGCTCTTTCTTTAGTCGAAGTTGGCTAGTTTGCTCCTTGTGCTAGGCGACGACGACGACAACAACGGGGCAAAACTTGCATGTTCTCCATCATTTTTCATGTCACTGCGCATTAGCACATTAAGCCACGAGTATGTATTGTTGCTATTGTAGCAATGTTGCTGCTGTGTGTTGCTATTGTGTCGCACAGCAAAAAATTAACACTCGCTTTTTATGAAATTACATTCAATTTGCTGTAGTTGCTGTTCTTGCTTTTGCCTTATTGTTTTTGTTTTGCGTCACGTCGATGATGAATCGCTTTTATTGTAATGTCTTTTCCAACTATCAACTTTTTCCGCCTTCCTTACTTCCGCCTTGGGAATTGCTGTTAGTTGTTTTCGCTGCTCTCTCTCAATAAGTTCCGTCTGACCCAAGGCGTTCTGTAAATCACGAGTAAAGAAAATTACAAGTTAGTAAACTAATTCTTTAATAAATGACTGAGGTAAAATATGAAAAGTTTTAAGAATTTACTATGGTTTTTTTTATTTTCAACACTCAAATCAATGTACAATTATAATGTCTTCTAATTTGCATTTTTTAAGCTGTCGATTGTTTTTTGAAGTCTTTATGAGCGGATTTAGTTTCATTTGCAATAAATTGAACTGCCTGCTGTTCTATAGAACGTTTGGCATTGTAATTGGCCAGCTTCCGCTGTGCTTTACAATCGTCCCTAATTGTGTGTATACAAAAACTGTAAGCTCCTTCATTCATTTGCATACTGAATGGAATTTATTTATTGTGCCAGCAAATTTGCCACATTATTTATAGGTCAACAAGAGAGCCGCTCGCCGCAACTTGCCACAGTTTATGCAAAATGGACCACCACGAGTAATGAATTGCTGCCGAGACTTTTGAGGTCAGAGCGCATAAAGAGCTCCTTGAGATTCGCTGAGAAGATGAAGTCTGATGTCGCTGCTTTCTAGTTGTATATTTTTTTTTTTAATAATTTATTATTTGTTTGTTGGCTTGCACGACTGACTTTAATGTTTTGTGGCAGTTTTGTGTTGAAAAGCATAATAACATTAAATTTTTTCATTTGGACGAAAAGTTTCCGAAGCAAACTCGTAATTTTTATCTGCTTTTTTACGCTATGTTTTATTTGCATATTTTTTTTCTTTTTTTTTTTGTCTATATTTGAATATTACATATCCCAGTGCACAAATTGAAGTCTCCTAAGGGCTGGCCCTACGGTCAACACTCTGTGGTTTTCTAGTAGAATTTATATTCATTTTTTTTTTTTTTGGTTATTTTTTTTGTGTGTCCTGGCATAGCTAAGCAAATAATGCTAATGAATTTGCGAAGCGACGTGGGTGAAAATTAAAATTGAAATTTGTCCGCAAAATTGCAAAAGCGGCCGTTACACATTTTAATTACAATACAATGTGGCAAGAAGCGCATTACGTATGTATGTAAGTTAGTATGTGTGACTGTTTGGGGTAAAGTACGCTTGTATATTTAATTAAGCAACGTCCATGGCAACTTATTTGCAACAAACATTAGCAAATGTCATGTGGCATGAATTTATGACACACTCGTGTGCAATTCATTTAAATTGATAAAAGCAGCTGATGGTAGCTAGCAGAGAATTGCTAAACGAAGGAGGGCAGGGGAGGAGCTAAGTATGGGACAGGGGGTTGGTTGTTTAGCTACTTTTGCTACTTTCGTATCAAATGCAGCAGTTTAGAGTAATTCGCTGGCAAATGTCATGCAAGTGGAATGCTATTTTATTCGCCAATGTCTGTGTGTGTGTGTGTGTATCTGAACAACACAACTATGCACTTAAATGCAGTCACGTATGTATACACACTCACACACACATACATACATTGTGACACACAGAGCAAACGTACATATTATTATCTTGACACAATGGTGCCATAAAACTTAAAGACCCCCACAGCAGTTGCTGCCGCTGCCTTTTACCCGAGCCAGCAACAACAACAAGAACAACAACAACAAGAACAGCAATGGGGCAACAAGGGCAAATTGGTAGAGAAAAGGAACACAGAGCTATGAAGGACATGCCATTTGCCGCCCACTTGCTGCCCCGTCCCAACGTCCTCGTCGCTCTCTCTTTGTCTCTGTCTTTGTGGCTGTCTCTTTCTTTGCTGCTTCTCTTTTTGCTCGGCTTCTTGTGCTTTCTTTTCATACAACTCGCACTCGCATATGCACATTTGTTTGCATTTTTGCCGAGGAGGGCAGCAAAGAAGGGGAGGCAGGGGCAGTGGTGGGCATGTCCTGCTGCACGGCGCCTCGGGGCGCGTTGGAGGTTATATGGAAATTGTAATAAGTTGAAAACCAAAAAGCTGATGTCATGAGGTTAGTTGCTGTGGCTCAAGTTTCAAGCGACAATCATGTGCTTTTCTTTTGTTTACTTGTATTTGTTGCTTTTGCTGTTGTTGCTTTTCGTTTAGTGCTTGGGCTTGTTGTTGTTGTTGTTTTTTTGTTGCTGCTACTGTTATATGCTGACCTCATACTTCATTTTGCAGCTTTTGTTTGTCATGGCATGCGAATGTTTTTGTTGCTTGTGTTTTGTTGCTCTTGTTGTTGTTGTTGCATAATGCACTGAGCATGGGCCCGTTGTCGTTGTCGCTGTCGGAAATGTAACGGCATGCCACATGGTATACACACACACATATACACACATACTAAGACAGTCATAAATATTTCATATGCAACTGCTGTGCCGTATTATTGTTGACAGTAATTGAGAGAGAGGCCGTAGTAAATTATTTAAATGTTTATTTGGGGATTTGCAGATACAATTTTGGCGCTCACACACACACACATAGAAGAAGAAACTGTTATACAAACTGGACCACAGTGCGTATGATGGATGCCCAAATTGCATTGGGGAGTCGTTAGCTAAAGCCAAACAAATCGCTTTTGCCTTATTTATATTTATTATTTTGCCAGCTTACGAAACAAATGCCGTTGATTAAGCGAAGTGTTGCTATTCTTGTTGTTGTAGTAGTAGAGCATATTGTGGCACATTGTAAATGTGGTTGTGCTTTTGTGGGCGGTGCCCGCATGTGTCAGAACGTTGCAAAAAAATAAAGTTGTGTATACTGTTTAATCGTGTTGTAGAACAACTTTATTTCGCCTTTATCAATTTGAGACCCGCAGACATTAACTTTTTAATTAGCGTTGCTAATTCGAGCAATTACATTTGTCGGTCAAAATAATCATAGATGACCATGTATGTAGAAACATGACCAATGAAATAGTTGGACTCCTGTCATTATCCGCAAGTTTAATGCATTTCAATTGCATGCAATAAGCAAACCGAACGCAACACAACGAAACAATTGCAAATAGCCATAAATATGCACGGACATAACAATGTCCATTTTGTGGCCTGTATTGTGGATGCCACCACCTCTCGCACTACTACTTTCTACACGCTGCAGCTGTAAATGGAAGTTGCGCGTAACGCATTTTGATTGCTCTTGAGTGCCAGCATAAAAATGCGCATTATATAAATTCGCCCTTTAAGTGTGCTGACCAGTTGTTTTTCTGTTCCACTTATTTGTTGGTGCTGTTGTTGTTAAAGTTTTAATGTGCTTGTATCTACATATGCGTACGTGAGTGTGCACACTCTCTCTTTCCCTCTCTCTCTCTCTCTCTCTCTCGGTTGTTTCCTCCCCTCTGGCTGCACGCACGTAATTGTTTTGCGCACATTTCCGTTTCTGCTGCGTTGCACTTGAATGACTTTAATTCTGCGCTATTTTTATTTACAGTCTTGTGGCCTTTATGCCAAGCTGAATAATTGAGCAATTGTGTTTTGTATGCGCCAACCAACACAAATTGCACTGCATTTTAAATTACCTCAAAAGTCAAATATTAAATAGATATTTAAATGTTAAATAGTACACAGTTATATCTACATAACACATTTTTTAAGTTTTTTTTAGTTTCAGCAATTATTAATCAATAAGCTTTTCCATTCTGACAAAATAAAACTACATTTTAAAAGGGGGATATCTTATCTATTTATTATGATAAGATCAGCTTTTAAATGATTTACATGGTCCTTCTTCCTTTAGCAGCCTAGCAGTAGTATGAATCATACAAGTTTCTATAAATATATCTTAGTTCATCATAAGGTTTATTAAGTTTTGTTTAATTAGGCAAATTAACATTCCAGATAACATACAGACTGACAGACTCTTGGTTTGTCCTCGGGTCCTTTAATGCAACTTTATTATATGTAACATACATTTAGATAAGTTATCGGTTTCATTATAAACAAACAACTCAGAGCAGCATGCAGTTTATTTCTGCTTAATTTCATTAGTTGTTTGTAATTTGCTGGCTATGAGCCGCGTTAAGTATACGAACTGTGAACGGCTTAAGCTCCACAAAATGGTCTGCTTACACGCATATTCAGTTGCTCCTTTTCTATTTATTATTTTGCGTGCATGTGTATGTGTGTGCGCGCGTGACCCGTTTGCTTGGTTGCCTGGCGGGCTGCAATGAATCCCTGCCAAGTTGTTAGCAACGCACAAGGGGAGAAGAAAAAAGAATTATTCAAGAAACTTGCAAGTTGCAAAAGTTTTTCAATTTAAGCCAGTGCCATGTACCTATTCTCATGCAACCAGCCAACTGCTTGTGTTGCATGCTGTGTATATAAATGTGACTGTATGTGTGTGTGTGAGTGTGTGTGTTAGAATGATTCTTGTTAATTTACTACTTAAAAGTACAATGGCATTTGAATTATTTCGTGTCATTGCCTGCCGTCGCGACAGTTTCGTTGAACTTGAGTCTTAGCCCGACTTTAATTAAGCCATAAGCCATGCAAGTGTATTTGTGTGAGTGTGTGTGTAAGTACCTTGTAGACTGACCCTAATTGAAATGGCCAAAACGTCAACAGCTCATTAACTTTACAGTTTGCCCAAAACTATTTCACAAAATATTTAAGACGTCATTTGGCTGAGCGCAGCCCTGCTTATTGCTAGTGTGTGATTGTTTGTGGCTGTGTGTGTGTTTGGGTGTGTGTAAAGTGAAATGGTGGCAGTAATAATAAAAATAAAACCATTCTCGGTGTTTATTTAAGTTTCGAAATTGTACAAATTTTCGTAAATTGTTTTGTGCTTTGCCACGTTTGTTACGGCCACAGCCAAAACGAAAGTTTGCACACACACACATCCACAGTTACCTAGAATATATATATATATATATATATATATATATTAATATTTACCCCCTCCACTACTCCACTACAGAGTTTTTTTTTGAATTTTATTTTTTTGTTTTTCCGTGACTGCAGCAAAGTTTTAGTTTGGCAATTTTGCTTTTCCGTTCGTTTCGTGGCGTATTTTTATTTTTCTTTTCAATTTTTGTTTTGTGTATAGAATAGTTTCTTTTTTCTTTTTGTTGCTTCTGCTCGTTTTGTGCTTTGTTAGTTCCGTTTCCGCCCGCATCACCAACACAGCTATATGAACCATCGCTCGCTGTTCCATTTAGATCGTTGGCTCTGGCTCTCTGGCGGGTGGCTCGTTTTTATTTCATGTGGTGTGTTGTCAACTTATTTCGGGATTCAGTGATTTATTTTCTAAACAATTAAAGAAAAACAAAAAGTGCAGAGCATACACACGCGAGTATCAGATACTACGTGGATGTGGATACATGGAATGTGCCATAGAAAGTGGCTGTAGCTTTATGAATTTTTCAGTTGAATTATTTACAGGAAAACGCTGGATAACAGTTTGCCGTTGCGCCAGTTGCATAGAGAAGTGCACACCCAAAAATATTTCGGACACAAAAACTTGCAACTGGAACATGAAAAATGTTTGCTAAATGGCAACACATTTGTGCGTTGCCACAGCAGTGGACAGAATGGGCAAAAAACATAGCAAATAAAAGTAGGTAATAATAAAAATATGTAACCTGGATTACAGGTAAGAAAAACACTATTCGCAGCTGTTGTTGCTTGTGCAATGGTTGAGTAAAGTTTGCTTTAAAGTTTAACTTGCAAAAAGCATAAATACTTAAAGCAAACTCTTGGTAAATTTTATTACATCAGCCATTATCAACAGCACAGGAATTAAGCAAGATATCTTGAAAGTTTAATTTATGAAATGTGAAATGCTAAAAACTTTGAGCTTAAGCGCAACTTTGCAAAGCATGTCTAATAAAGCGCGATGACGGCACTGTTACTAATGGAAAATTAATTTCTCTTTTTGCCTGTAGGTTTTTTAGTCAACTAGCGCATAAATCGTGGCAGGTATTTCATTAAACTAGCGTCAGATGCTGTCGCAGCGGATCTCTGCTCATAAATACATATATACACGCCCACCCACACACCAAGATACACACACAACCACATAGTCAACACAGTTATGACGTATATTCACCTATAAAGTCATGTAATCGTCTTCATAATTCCGCCAAGACAAACCACCCAGCTGGCATAATATTTAACACGGCGCTGTGAACAATAAAGCACAGCAGCAAAAGCACATTACACACACATACATACATATACATACGTGACACAACCACGCGGAACACTTTTTGCCTTCACTACTTCAAGAAAAACTACTGAAATTATGCGCATTTATCAAAGCAACAGGAGAGAGCTGCGGGCAGAGGCGCAGGCAGAAAGGAGACCGGCGACAACAGAAACTGGTGCAAGTGAATGCACACACACACACACACATGTAGACAAACAAGCACACGTACTGGGAAAGTGCATGTAATTTTGTGTCAGAAATTGCAAAATTCACACATACACAAACACACATATGTATATGGGCAAGGCGCTGGAGCTGAAAGTGTTACTCACCAAGTTGGAGTCGTAATCGTGGCAGCAAAAGAAGAAGAAGAAGAAGAAGAAATAAAATAATAATAAGAAAAAGAAGAAGCAATGTAATTCTCGCGTGGTAAATAAATCAGTGTGTTGCACATTGCAATTGTTGCAAAGTCACTGCGGCGTATACTTGATATTTTGCGTCTGATTTCATTTTCATTTTCTCCTTTGCATTTTGCATTTTGCTGTTTGAGCTTTTGCTTTCTTGCACGAAATAATCTTGGCTGGCATGGTTTATGGAAATTGTCGCCATAGCGTATGCGTCATAAATGCATGAAATTAATTTCCATTTTCATTTCCTTAGACTCTCCTTAAGTCGTCTTTTGCCTTCAAGCCCAGCCCAGCTCAGCCCATATGCATATTTTGATTGATTGTTTTCACTTTGCGGTAAAAGCTTTGGGCCAAGTTTTTGGGTCTCAGCAACTTCTGATGCGAATGTGTGTGGGTGTGTGTGTGTGTGTGTGTGAGCGTGAGCTGAGTCACAGCTGCCAGAGAAATGCATTTGAATTTACAATGTGTCAGAGCTGCTAGCACCATTAATATGCCACACTTCACTTTTGCGGGTGTATGTGTGTGCTTGAAGTGCCTAAATTATGCTACGGTCTTTGGCCTTTCGCCGCATATACTTATATTTATGACGGCTGAGGCTAAAAGTTTGCCAATGCATAAATATATTTTTCACACGCCCAACGCAGCGAGCGAAAGAGATAATAATGCTCGGAATTTACGATAAACGCCTTGCCCGCCGGATTTCTTTTATTTTATATTGCTTTGTTGTTGTTTCTTTTTCACGCTCGCCATGATTTTCAAGGACAATACGCAGGCCGGCCGCATAATGTGAACCGGTTGCCATTAAAAAGGGTCCAGAAAACTGCTCGAACTCGAACCCTCGAAGCCGGGCAACCTTTGTTGGCCGCAAATGTTTCTCTTTCGTTTTCGATTAAGCGCCGGAAGTCCGTGGCAGTTGAATGTGGCCGTGTCCATGGCAAGAACCGCTGCTTTTGGCGCTGCTGTGCGTGGTGGACATCATTGCCGCCATTAAGCCCTAATGACCGTAATAAATAATAATTTATTTCACCTGCAGGGCAGGCCAAGAATCCGCTGATACCCCGTTCACCGCACACCGCGCCCCTGCATCAACCCACTGCTCTGTTTGCATGCATGCGGATTTGTTTGAGTGCTCTCTCCCTGCTTGAATCTGGCGGCAAACCGCTTGCCACTAAAAACAAAAGGTTATTGTTGCATACGGCAATATTAATTGTTTTTCTTTGGCCGCCGGACAGCGTCGTCGTTGTCTGGATTTAAGTGGCATTTTTATAGCCGCAGAGTCGCCAACTACGTGCCAGGATTTGCCAAAGTGAAAGCCCGCAATCCCAACCAAAGAAGAAATCCCCCTTCGTCAAAACTCGCTCGTTTAGATAAACTAAAGGCGGGCTTCCTGCTGCTCTTTTTGTGTGTTTTTGGTAATTACCAAAACACCAACTTTTTCGGGTCGAATGTTGGCTTTGGCTGTGACTTTGGCTTTGGCTTTGGTATGGGCCTAATGCATGCTTATTAAAATTTTGCTGTCATTATAACAGCCGGAAATTGGCTGTGCCAAACTTGATGGAAAAGAGCGAGGGGGGAAACCAGCTGATTGCGGGGTGCTTGTTGCGTGCAGGTGTCGAGCCGTTTTGGTAGCATTTAATTGCACGCCTTGGCCGTGCCTTAGTTGGCGCCTCAGCCTTTGGCAAATTAAATTTGATGGCCATTTGACATGAGCAAATCATTAAGTGAGCCACATTCTGCAGTCGGGACAAAATCAATAAATGCCAAGAATGTGTGTGTCAACCAATAATTGCTTTTAACTTTTTGTGAGTGTATTTCCGACAAGTGCGTATTTTCTCGTTAGCTTAAAATAATTTAATACCCATGAGAAAGTTTTGTGAATAGTAAGAAAAAAATGTTGTGGTATATTATATTGATTCATGTGATTATAAATGGTTTAGTGGTCGAGTAAGAAAATGCTCGACCAAGAATATACCTTTTAAAAGATTATAATACATTTTAATACCCATTGCTATAGAAAAAGATAGGGGGAAAAAAAAATTGGGCAGAGTGCTGAAGCGATTGGTTTGCTTTGGTTTTTGGCTGGTTTGTAGCTTAGCTGAAATGCGGCTAGCGAAAAAATAAAATCAATATACGAAGCGGTTGCCAACAATGGGCAACATATGCGGCCGCTTGCAATAAACATGGGCGTGAAAACCACAAAATTTTATGCAAACTCATAAAATGATTTTTACAGCGCGCACTCTGAAATATGCCCAGGGCTATTGTTATTGCTTTCGCTGCTCCTGTTTGTTGTTCGTTGTTTGTTGTTTGTTGTTGTTGTTGTTGTTGCTGGCAGCTTACACACAGACAACAAGCAACAACCAGCAGGCCCATAGATGTGCCACATAAAACTCTAAACAAAAACTGCAGTAAAACATGGCCCAGAGACTCGGGGCTCGTGTTTGACTTTGGGTTTGGGCTTGATGTTTTCGCCCGACGGCATCAATATTTTCTCTAAGGCGATTTCCGTGCCGGCAAAACAAGCACAACAACAAACAACAACAGAAACAGCGATGTGGCTAACAATTTTTATACATACAAACTTTTGTGTGCTGCGAATTCGCCAAACACAACACACAAAACCCAACAAAAACTGAAAACCGTTCCGAAATGGCATCCAAATCAGTGGAAGACCATAAAGTGGCCTCCATATGCACTGCGGCCGAACTGAAGCTGTAGCTGAAGTGTGCCTCAAAATAATAGAAATCGAAGTGCTCTCAATACATGTATGTGTGTGTTTTAGTTTATGTATAAGTGTGTGCACATTTGTGCGGCTGCAAAAGTTTTGGCCAGCATTTTGGCTGACCTCAAAGGATTTGCGCACGAGTCGGACCAGAGTTTGGGAGCAGGCGAGTGTTGAACTTATATTGAGGCACACATGCGGAGCTTAAGGATTCGATTTCAGCTCGGATTTGCCTTCACTATTGCCAGCGCATGTTAAATGCTCCCCAAGCGACACAAATTTGTGCATTTTATGATGGGCATTATCTTTGCCTCGTTTTCTATAGCCTTCAATGTGTGTATCTACATGAATGTTAGTGTGTGTGCGGGTCTGTGGGTATAAGCCAATGGCATTTGAGGCGTGACAAAGTAGCAAAGAGTTCGGTTTTCGAATAAAGGTCAGAGCCAAAAGCCTAGAAGGCATAGACAGGGAATTAAAGATAAAAATAACGCTTTCTAATTATTGGCGAGAAGATTTTTCTATTACTTTATTCCAGAAAAAGCGAATGTGAATATAGTAATTTTTGCATTTTTTCTCTTATTAGCTGTATACTTTCATGGTGTGTAACTTGTATATTGATTTATACTGTACTAAAGTTAAAGCTTTCTTTCTTTCTATCTGTTTCTTTAAAGATACCTAAATGTGTACCAACTAAGTAAATGTAAATTAATTATATATAGATTTAATAAGCAGCACAAAGTGAATTAACGGCGAAATTCATTCGAATTATCAGTCAGGCAAACATCAAGACGACGACATTGATGGTGACCCCACAAAGCAATTTGTGGCGCACACATTAAACACAACGACACAACACACACACACTCAAGCTAATATGGGAGCAGCTGTGCATTTGTATGTGAGGAGGAGGCTACTTTACTTGCCTATGTGTGCCACGCCCATTCCTGGGGAGCAGCTGTTGCGCCTTGATTGCCCCAGCTGTCATTTAAGTGCCAGTTTATTGGAGTTGTCATTGAATTTTGTGAAGTGTTTATGCAGAACTTTGAAGTTCAAACGCGACGGCGGCCATGCCCACACAAGTGGCAAATGCGCAAAACAATGGGCAGCCAAACTGACAAATATTTGCATTTTATTGATTGACTGACAAGTGGCCACATCCACCGCTAGCGCCACCGCCGCATGGGTAACAAGTTTAAGCAAAATGAAAATCAAATGTTCTAAAACCAAAAAAAAAAAAAAAGAAAGGGAGTAAGAGTCAAAGCGTTGAGAATACAAAGTGTGTGACGCAATCCCCTTGATGGCAATAAGCTGGAAGAGGGAATGAGAAGTGGGGGTTGGAGGAGAGGATGTGTTCCCTGAGATGTGGAGATGTGGTGCTAAAATTAAGCAAATCCCAGCTAAGCAATTCTTACAAGCATGCAAGCATTTATGAACCAAGAAGGTGGCTCGAGTGAGTTGAGTGCGATAAGCCATAATACTCTCTCGCATGTATGTTCCTTGCGTATGCATGCCAAAGTTCATTAAACTGCTGCTCCCTCAAATACATTGGAATTACCCTCACCTTCGTGCGATTTTCTTAACGGCAGCTTCCCCATCTCCCCAACACTCAATGCAAACTTTGCAAATTGCTTTTGCCCTGTGCATTGGAATGCGATGTCAATGCGTGCTTTAAGTATTCACATTTTCAAAATTTATAATTATTGCATGACAATCAAACAGCGTCAAGTATTTGGCATGCGATGCGCAAATAGTGTGCCCCAGATAGCAAGAGCGCCATGTCAGCTAACATTAGCGGCAAAATGCAATTGGCATACAAATGAGATAGGGAACAAGAGCCAATTTCAATTCCAACTCCAAAACTTAAACTCCATTTTCATTTTCATTTACATGCTTATTACAAATGCAACATGCTCATATTGGATGTCTACAACTAGCGTGGAGGAAGGGTGGCAGGGAGGCCGTTAGGTAATGTGGATGGGTTTTTACTGACTGCTAGAAAAGGAGGAAAAATATTACGTTTCAGCTCGTCATTGCCGCAACATCATTTTCTTCTGTTAATTGCGACTGGGATCATCATGAGCACAATGGCAGGAGACAAACACACGAGGCGAGGCGAGGCACGGAGGAGTTAACGGGGCACCCGGCACAAAGCAAGAGTTTCATTTAAAAAATAATGAGTTTTCCGGCAAGGGCGCATGCAAAACAACGCTCAGCACCAGAAGGGGGTGGCAAAAGGGTAAGGGTAAGGGGCTTGCAGAAGTACAAGTGAGTCGCACTATGACACAGTCAAAAAAATTAACTTTTGCTTTAATTATAAAGCTGACAAAACGCTCGGGAGCAGCGCATGAAAATTGCGAGTGCGCGCTAAGATGATGGTTAAAAGGGAAAGGGGGTCGGGTTAGAGGGTTTAGCAATAGCAAAAGTCAGGTCAGGCACTTGTCAGAAACGAAAGCTCACACGGCGCCCCCGCAGACGATCTAAGTGCCCTAAAAGCCGGGCCGAAAGGGATACACAGAAAGAAACGGCAAGAACCGACTGAAAGCGGACTCTGAGGCAACAAGAAAGAAAGCTAAAAATATTCTGAAGAAGCCATTTTCATGCGGCGCAAATCATGATAAACTCCAAGGGTCAGCGCAATAAAGTGCCCCCGGGACCCAGTGTTGAAGCACTCTACGTTACGTTACGCATACGCCCCGTCGACCTTTTGAATATTTTAATTAATTATGGGGCAGCAATGCAAAGCGACTAAACAAACAGAGAAAGTACTAGACACAAAAATTATACAAAAATATACGAATTTGTATTTAAATTGTTAAGTCCTTAATGCAAACAATCAGCAAACTATGCCATTATGCATAACTCTGCCTGCAGCTATAAATCCTAATAACAAATTACTCAAACGAATGATATGAGTGCATGGCTTACACACATATGCGCAAGCTAATTCAAAAATCGTTGTTGTTTTAATTTTAAAACAGCATCACAATTGGCACAAGCATGTATGAGTGTGTGTTATGAGTATCCTTTTTAACTGAGCTACGCTGCATGATGCAGCTTGAATGCCAAAAAAAAAAAATATTGCTGTGAGTGTATCATAAAAGGAAATAGCTACAAGCTGTGTTTCTACAGCGGAAAAAGAATGTGATTCTTCCATATATTTTCTTTTATTTTCTTGTTTTGTGAATTTAGAAGTATTTAGTTTGATTCACCAAAATTCAAATGCACTTAAATGGTAATCGCTTTTTGGTTGCTTGGCATTTTAGCGGCTTATTTGCAAATACTACCAAATACTTCGATCGTTTTATGAGCTTTTAAATGTAATTGTATTACATTATGCAGATGTCTGCATGTGTGTGAATGTGTACATAGTTATTTGCTTGCCATAAATATTGTCGGGGGCAATAAACGAATTGCCATTTCATTTGCAGTTCAAGTTTTTGCCGCTTTTCTAATGCCCATTTAGCTTACGTGTCTGTGTTGGTGTGTTTTTATGTCTTTTTGTGTAGGTGTGTGTGTGTGTGTGTATTTGTAAATTTATCTTTTTGTGCATCGTAAATCTTGTTGCCTTTTCAGCATTTTGCACAAAATTTATTTCCTTATTAAAACTTTTTTATTTGATTTAATTCGGGGCGCATGTGCAGTTTGCCTCAACTTCCTCAGCTTCAACGCCCGTTTTCAATCCCGATATCAACTGCTAGCTAACGTTTTGCATATGTGCTAGGTAACTGCACACACACTCACACACACACATACACTTACATGAACGCCCAAATTGTGATAAATGTAACGAGTCTTTGAGTTGGCGTCTACCCTTTGCTCAAAGTCAAATAGTTTTTCGAAAAAGCATTCAACTTTATCGTGCGTTTCCTGGGAAATTAACATGCCGCACACTCTCCACCCTTCCCTTGGAAATTTATGTATGTGTGTGTGAGTCGTTGGTGGTTCGTTTACCTCATCGCCAGCACAAACACACACACACACTGCGATAAAAATATCGTTTGTGAACTTTGCTTTCTCTTTTTCTCCTTCTAACTCTCACCCTTGTTCAATTTGTGTGTGTGTGTGTGTGTGTGTGTTTGTGAGTGTGTGGGTGAACGCACTAAACTTTTATTTTAGATTAAGTCAATTTGCCCCAGCCACGAGAAGTATTTTTCATTTGCCTGACTGGCCTTTTTATTAACAAGCTCGATGCCTAGCCCGTAAAAGCTGCGCATCAAACTATGCACGTGGCTGGCTGCCTTTATTTGGGGCTGGTGTGCCATGATTACGTCTATGTTATATACGCTACGTTACGTTACGTATACACAATGTGGTTTTGCCTGGTCTCGACGGTGTAATCGGCAAAGTTAAATTTCGCACTTTTGCAGCAGCCAACTTTGTTTTGGCTTTGATTTTGACCCAGCCGCATATTAAGTGCGTGTATTTTTGTTACCCACTGCTGTTTTCTGTGATGCGCGCTAGAGAGTAATTTTTGGGCAGCGGCAAGTTTAAAGCACTTCCCATAAATTATGTTCGAAGCTGTCGGCATAGCCCTTTTCGTCCTGATTGCTTGATTTATCCGCTGTCTTTAGGCTAAAGACTTTATTGGAAAAGTTTGATTGGGCACAGCTCAAACTGCTGCTTCTGGTTTCACTTCCTTCCTTCCTTTCCCAAGCCCACATTCCTCCGATTTATCCATTTAACTATGGGTCTACAATATAAAATAAAAAAGTGGTTGAAAGCTGATTGACGTCAACGTCAGCTCTGGGACCATAAATCAAAAATGCATACGCCAAAAAGGCGCAATTTTGAAATGTTTAAAAATTAATGGAGCTGCTTCAAGAGAACTCAATCAATAACCAATCCGTTCGCTCCACTGCAGCCCTAAAAAAAAGTCATATTTAATATACACACACATATGTATGTACGCGTGTTGTATGTGTGTAATGGGTGTCTTTTTGGTCATGTCAAACTTGCCAAAGTGTGTTTCGTTTGCAGTTAGTAATTGCATTTGTAATGACCGCAGTTAAAACTGGTTGCATTCAGTTGAATTTATTGGTGAGTGGAATAAATTGATACTATTAATTATTTATTATTGCTTAAACCTGCATTTTAAAAACCTCAAGTGACGATTACCAATTAAAACAGAATTACATAAGAAAAATAAATAATAGCATACTTTTAAGCGTTATCTAAAAAAAATGAAATGTACCATTGACATATTTCAGCAAGGACATTAAGTCGTCGCTGCTTATCCGATGTTCATTATTTTTTCATTCTTATAAATTAAATCAGTGCTGCTAAAAAGATTATGTTTGGGTGTGTGTGTGTATGTGAGCGGAAGAAATTGGTTTATTAAAAATGCTTTCAAGCATCGTTATCGAAACGACTATAAAATAAATACAACATAAAGTGCGACACATACCTCCACTTGTAAATAAAAATATATAAATAAAAGAGCAACAACAAAATAATGGAGGCAAGGTCTGCAATCTGCACTCGAACAGGGGGCCAAGGGGAAAGGGGAATGGGAGCTGTGGCATTGTTGAATTTATTATCTGTTGCATAAATCAACGTTTTAATTATGTGGCAGCCAGGCAGACTGCTCGCCTGAAAAAGTACATAAAAATGTTAATTACCTGCAGAGAAGAGACGACGGCTATATACGGCAGAGAGAGAAAGAAAAACTTCTGAGTTCTTCTTGAAGCCATCAAAATGAGTGGAGTAAACAAACGTACAAACAGACGAGGCGCTGGTATTGCACACAGAGCTGCTTTAATTAGAGACACGCTAAAAATACAAAAAATAATACCAAATAAAACTGCATGCAGAATGCCAAATTCTCTAGGACCCTAGACAAATAAATTTAAAATCATAGAAAAAAAACTGTCCGATTTTATCTTTAAAACAAAAAGTTTTTCCCTTGGATAAATTGTGATCATGTGCTACAAATATTATTTAAATTTTCACATTCAAATACATTTATTAACATTAAAGGGAATTTTGAACCCTTGTTCTAGTGTATAAAAATTGCCGTCTAAGTAGTCTGAAACTGGCTTAGGAAACAGCTTTGCTGTTAAATCTTTTTAATTCTGGCATAATTATCAACGCTGCTGGCATATGCAATTGAATGTCTCCTGTGTTTTGCCTTTGCTCTTGGTCTGGGTCTGGTTCTTGGTCTATTGGGCGTTAGAGGGCGTGGCAACAGCTTGTTTCGCAAGACATTTTGGCCTTTCGGGCTGCGGTTGCCCCTAACAACACGGCACAGGCTTGCTGTTTACTTATGCTTTTGTTTGTTTACGGCCCTTTTGTTGCTAATGATTGCCACAGTACCAACCTGTCTAGATGTATGTGTGTGTTTATTGTGGGTGTATGTGTGTGTGTGCGTGGGTGGCAGCATGTAGATTTTATTCTATGCCGTGTGGCTTTTATATGAGATTTGCAAATTGCCTTTTATAATATTTAATACGCCATAGCACCACCCTGCACCACCCATCCAGTCACATAGTACAAGCTGTTTACCACCAGGAAGGCAATAAGGCTGGCAGGCATTTGGTTTTGTACTTTCATTTTATGATTTTTACAACGATTTTATTGCTTAATATGGCTAAGCAAATACTTACTTGGCACAAATTGTCGCCTTGTCGCCGGCTTGCTGGCAGCTGCTTAGAATGTATTTCCCGGCCATTTTCAATAGAGGAAACTGTTTATGGCATTTTTGTGGTGATTTCGGGTGTCCCGATAGTGTCCTAGTGTCTAATGTATCCTTAATACGTTTTAATATGCAATTAATGTCCTTTGTACGCTTTAATGACAGCTTTGGCATACATTTATTTATTCGTATTCATAAATACACGAGCGACAGTTGTGCGTATAAATCATACGCACCGTGCGCCACATAAATCAACATGAATGTCACTATCTCACACTTTCGCCCCCGTTTTCCTAATACCCTAATATCCAATATCCTTTTACTTTGTACTTATGTATGTGAGTTATCATTAACACGGCTGAACGCCTTTCCATATGCGACTTTAAGTGCTTAACTCCATTTTATCCTCTACTCGGACTTCACATGATTGAAGCACTTTGAAGTGTATTCCTGTCCTGTGTGCCACCTTACTTGTAGCCCTGTAGTTGACACATTAATACAAGCAACGCAACAAGATTTATGGTGCGCACCCAAACAAAAAAAGTTACTGCCCTAAACTAAACAAAGTCATATAAATAATAGGTTAGTGACAGCTGCCGCCTGCTGAGACCAGCGCACACCCTCAATTGCTTAATCAGCCAACCTATCAATACCAAATTGCACTTGCTTAAAATATGCGCCTGCCACGTCCAAACCTCAAAAAAAAACTTATTAAATTTGTTATTAGACCCAGCACCAAAAAAAAAGTTAAGATATATATACATCAAGGTCTATTTAACGACTGTTGGCAACTTGATTATCCCGACAAATTGAGGTTCTATGACCGCCTTTTGCTTAATACCAAACTTGAGCTAATGTGCACTCATTAGAGCCAGGCGTTATTTCCCCTTTTCTTTTTTTTTTCTTTTTTTATACCCTGCCAACCATAAAAATGGTTGAAAAGAAGGTATAACAAGGGACACAATTAGTAAATCAGATACTTAAAATTCAAATAACAGCAAATATTAATGTCACTTAATACACTCAATATTCTATCTGAAAGTTTCGTAATGATTGAAATGCTAAACCAAATTTTATCTTTTTAATTGTGATCTAAGAGTCTTAGTCATTAAAATTTTGCTCGCTTACAGGATATCTTTGAGTCAATCTTAACTTGAATATTCCCTCACTTGTTTTGTTTTGTGGTTTGCTGCATTGCTTCACGTTTTTGCGAGGGGACAGCACATAAAAATAGAAATAGAAATAAAAACAAAAACAAGTTTAAAAGCAGACAGCAAATTATGCAGCGATGCGTATAATTAATCTGTTGGCATTAATTGCGGCAAAGGCTGCACAAAAACCGCAAAGCGTACGGCGTCAAATGAAAAGAAAGCCTGAAATTATTTTAACGCTCAGCCGGCGATATAAACTAAGCAAGCCGGAATCCCTCCCTCAACCTCCCCGCAGCCCCTAGAGAGCTACCCCTCCCTCCAGCTGTACTGTTCAGAGAGCCCTCAGCGTTTTTCAGTTTGCGTCTCCCACTTGAATGTCATTCGTGGCCAGTGAAGCTTGGCAACCAAATATAAATCTGCGGCAAGGACAACGCGGCTTATTGAGAGATCCAGCGATGGCTGGCTTGAGGCTGATTGGCCCAACTAAATTTGAGCCTTAAATGCGCTTTTAAAGCTGTCAGACACAACTGCTGATGAACTGCTGTCTGAGCAACCGACACACTGGCCGACAGACTGACAGTCGTTGTGTGTAATTAATTGCTGACCAAGTTGAGCAGCAGCCAAACAGGCAACACATTCCCATGCAGCCAGGTGGGCTCGCTGCCTGCCAGGTCAGAGGCTGAGACCAAGAAAAACGACTGCACAATTTATAAAAGTCAACACTTAAGCACGTTTCAGTTTCTGAGCGTGACGCGGAGGGAGGGGCTGGAAGAGAACTACGCCGACGCCACACAGCACCTGGTCGTGTGAGAGGTTCACTTCATTTTATTATCAAGCGTATTTCTGCACGTAATTGTTTTGACGTCACTCTTGCAAATTGTCCTTTTTTGTTTTTGCTTTTGCTTGTTGTTGTAGTTGTTGTGTTGTAGTTGTTGCTTTTTATCTGCGCCAGGGCCATGTCATGACCCGCTGAATTGTTTTATGTTGTTTATTCTTTTTGCTCAACTAGTTCATTAACCAAAGACATTGCAATTAATTGCTAAATGCCAGAGCTAATGACACACAAAAACTCAAACAAAACACTCACACACACACACTGACACATGAAGAATTCTCTTTCCTGCAAATGACCGCACAGCACGCGCGCATTTCCGTCCACCTGGCGTATGCGCAATGTGCCAAACAATTTGTCCCAAACCGCCGACTGATACAATTAACAGCGATATCTGCTTTTGTCAATCATGATTTAGCGCTACTCAGTGACAGTTTTGCACTAACATGCCTTAAATTTCAACTCGGATTACCTTGAGTTTGCCAAATGGTTTAAAATAAGCGACTTTTTTACTCACCCCTTGCAAAGCTGACAGTTTTCCCGGTTAACTATCTGTAAATAAAACAAGAGTTGTTGTGAAAAATTAGCATGTTTAAAGAAAACTATACACAACTTTGAAATAGTTTAAAGGATATCGTAAAAAAAAAGAATGTATGAAGATGAGCAAATACCGACTGCAGTATGCTCTCTTTTTAACAGGAAAGAATACAAGTTTTAAATTGGGACAATTCCAATAATAAAGGACCTAGAAGCTCAAATGTTAGCTTCATTCACTTGAATTACTTTAGAAATATTTACAATTATTCCATTAAATTATTATTTAAATAGCAAATAAATGAATAACCAAATGTTAATTTTATGTTTATACAAATCGTCAGACGGTCATTGCCCGCATCCAATACCTTTTACATCCAACTGGTCAGGGTATATCGAAAAGTTCTTTGCTTGCGGCCATGTTTTTTGTTGTCTGTTTGGTGTGTCTGCTAGTGGGGTCCTTTTTCTGTGCCCTCACATGCAAAACAAACAAGTGACACAAACAAACGTACATTGACATTGAACTATGGGCAGGAAAAAGCAGCGGGAGGACGAGCAGTTTGTTGATTGCCGCCTGCTGAGTCAGCCAAGTTAACGACAGCACAAGCAGCGAATCCACATCAGCATCAGATCTCATGCTATTGACATTAGAGACTAGAATCTGTATCTGAAACAGAATCTGAATCAGAATCTGTTTTGTGCCTTTGCCTTTGGGGCTTAAGTGCAATCAATGCTGCCAAAGTCAGCGTGTTCCCAGCGTCTAAATCAACGTCACGCCTCCAACATGGCCATCACTGCCAACACCACCATCATCATCATCATTCGCTCTAGCCCCCCATTCATCGTCATTAAGAAATTTGAATGGTGTTTTGCATTGTCATCGAATTTGAAGTCTGCGAGTGAAGCGATAATCCTTCTGTTAGTTATTAAACATATTTCTCGGATAGGCGAGCTGCAAACCTTATGAATATAAGTATATTCTTTTGCTTTTCGGTTAGTGTTTCAATTAATTATTGGCAATATTCTAGACAACAAAAACACAAAGTGAATCAAAAAATTGAAGCAAAATAAAATGGAAATAAATTAATTATGCTTGCCTGGCTGCGCACTGTGGAAGTTAGCGACAAGCCTTTAGCAAATAATTAAAAAGGGACAAGAGCTGGCCAAATCTGAAAAAGTAATTATTTGAAGCAGGCCTCAACCCCCCCATGGATGTACAAATGGCGCTAGGGGAGAGAGCCAAACTTTTGCAGCGAATTAAAATTAATGAAAATAAATTTTCCAAATTGTTTTAGCAACCCCTTTCTGTTCATGTTGTTGTTGTTCTCGTCGTACAGCGGCCAAGTTGACTCTTGAAAATGATTCAAGTGTAATAAAGCAAAGCAAAAGAACGAAGGGTTCTGCCAGCTGCCAATTGAAACGCTGAGACTGAGTCTCAGTAGAGGAAGAAGGCTCTCGCTTCTAGGTACGGGTGGGGGGCACTGACTTGGCACATGAAAACACTTAAGAAATTTACTTCTTGTTCTCAATCTTGTATTTGAGGTCATTTTCTGGGCTTCGCCTGTGCTGCTTGACCTTTCCATTTTTGCCTTTTCACTCCGCCGTGTTTATTTTCGCTGTTGTTGTCAAACTGTTTGATTGAAATCTTCAAGCTCATTTGCCAATGTATTAAATTAATTAAATATTCGATTAGGCAATGAAATAGCGCACTTAAAGTGCTACTCACAAATTACAAATTCATTAATACGGCGCATTGACTTTAATTTTTGTTACATTATGCATAAGAGGCGAGCACACAATTTTTGTCCACTAAACTAATTAGCTTTCATGCTAATCCTTATTGAAACTACCAATCACACATACATATGTATGTTTTACCTCGAGCGTGTGTGTGAATATAACAAGTTTATTGTTTTATTATACCCTAAGCCCATAAAATTGGTTATAAAGGTATAATGGATTTGTCTGTATACGAAAGAATATATTTTTTCCATTTGGAACCAAAAACCTATTATAGATTGCAATAAAAGTGAAGATAATAACATATGGGATTTTAAGCGGAAATAAATATAGTGTTAGATAACACTGATCATATATAAAAACAAGTAAAAACGTTGCAGTCGGACGCAACCGACTGAGGAATACTTTGATACCAGTAAAAGAACGGTTGATAAGGGGGAATGCAGGGGCGAAGGGAGTGGGCCATGTGGTAAACATCGCCAGCTATCATGTTACCAAATTTGGTGACTTTAGCTCAAAAACTGTGGAAGATAACTTAACTTCCAAATTTAAAAGGTGGGCGGCAGAGGTAGGCGTGGCATCCAAATTTTTGAATCAAATGTTTTTAACTGTCACCATCTATCTTCCTACCAAGTTTGGTGGCTCTAGCTCAAAAACTGTTAAAGATATAGCCGATTCCGATTTTATAAGGCGGGTGGCTTGGGTGGGCGTGGCATCCAAAATTTTGATGCAGATCTTTGGTAGATGTTGCCTTCTATCTTTCTACCCAATTTACGGGCTCTTGCTTAAAAACTATAAGAGATATCGAAATTTCCGATTTTAAATGGTGGGCGGCAGAGGTGGGCGTGGCATCCTAATTTTTGATGCGGACCTTTTGTAGATGTCACCATATATCTTCCTACCCAATTTGGTGACTCTAGCCCAAAAAATGTGAAAACTATAGGCGTTTCCAATTTCAAGGAGCAGAGAGGATGTGGGCGGAAGGAGTGGGCGTGGCATTCAAAATTTTGATGCAGTTTTTTCAGGAACGTGACTAGCTACCTTCGTGCAAAATTTGGTAACTCTAGCTGTAAGAATGTGAGAAATATATGGTTTTATCGGTTTTATGTTATCGAATTTATCAAATTCCCAGCCTCCTAGTAAGCGTGGCACCCCAATCTTGACACTTTATCTGACTAGCCCATAGACAAACATAATTGCATAGTTTCAAGTCTCTAGCTTTACAAGTGTCGAAAAAAATTGCGTTCATACGGACGGACGGACGGACAGACGGACAGACGGACACCATGACGGACATTGCACAAAACCAATATACTATGAGACCTTCGGTATCAAAGTATAATTATAGCAAGATATGTTTTCTAAAGACTCTTATTGTACTTTAAGGTAACCAATTAATCCGAATCCTGTTTTACTCATCAAATTAAATACACAAAATGAATTACACAACTTTTTTTATAGCTAAATATCCGAGATTTATTTAAATCATTGCGTGATATCACATCTTGCAGCTAAGCTTTCTCGACCAGAGCATTTTTAGTTGATTTTCGTGAACTTTTAATGCGACTTTTGCCAAAAATTCAGTGCCATTTGTTTATTTAATTAAGCGCATTAAATGGCCAACGCTCTAAGCGCCTCGATTTGCTACAAAGCCAAGCCTCATCCCCATACCGCACAATCTCTCCTCTCCTCGTGTGGGTGTGTTAACTGTGCGTTTGTCCATATGTTAAGCAGAATACATATATATGCATAATTAATGGCCAGCTTTTGTGTCTAACCCATACCCCTGTCTTGTTTAGGCCATATTGAGCTGTGTGACCATATTGTAACTGTATTCTTACAGCTTTTAGGGGCTTTAGCATATGTTGGGCCGCAAAAGATTTTTTAGCTGGTTGACATTTAAAACGCCTAATTAGCTGCGGACCCAATGCTCTGTAGTGTCATTGTCATGAAATTATTGGAGCGTGCGACGACTGCAGGACCAACCCACCGTCGCACCAGCATCTCACCACCGTCCCACCATTATTACACCACCGCACCGAAAGAAAGAGCTCTGGTCAAAAAGTGCTTATTATGCCGAGCTGCAGATAAATTTAATTTATTCAAAATAACATACACACACACACACACAATGCACACTCATTGTGAGCGGCAGCATGTCCTTGCCAAACTTTTGACCGCACACATACACACACACACAGCCCCAAAAATGTGTCCCCCAATGTGTGTGTGGGGAGAAGGGGGATTGGAATTCCATGGGTCCAGCTTCTAATTTTCACGCATGAGCGCACTTTTGAGTATACTGTTATTTAAAAAAGGAGCAGCCCCTAACAGATCCTTGACCATTCGTATCAGTGGCATGCTCAATTTAATTTGAATTGCGCCAAAACCTCCGAGCCACCGCACCACTGCACCACCCAACCACCGTCTGTCTCTCTGTCTGTTTGTTATATGTGTGCGCTTATTTTATTTATGTCGCCCACGCCCATCGTCCCCCTACTGTTAAAGGTTGGGATTGGATAACTCTGGCTTGGGTTTAGAATTCGGCAATAAATTAGTGTACTTCCTGCATGAATTTCGGACAGCTCAAAATTATTATTATGGCCTAGTCGTATAATGGCTGTTAAGCCTCTCTCTAAAGTTTATTGAACTTTATGAGCTCGGATTACCAGGCATTCCAGACTAAATGACAAGCTTTGCTCCAGCTTTGGTCTAGTCGGGAATGCTCTGTCTTATTTATGTGGCCTACGTGTGACTGACAAGTTTATGTTTTCATTTTTTGGCTTCATAAATTTGACCAATACTTGCAGATTTCGAACTGAACGGGCCTATAAATTTTACGTCACTGGACTTTAGGGGTTTTTCGCTTAGCTAAAATACCTTTATAGCCGCAAAACCTGCCGAGCTATTGAAATGTGAGGCACATTAAAATAAAAGAAAGGACGAACACAGTGTGTATGTGTATGTGTGTGTGTTGTTGTTGTGTGCTATTTATACTTATGTAATCAACGTGGAGTTAGGTTCACATTTTATGCTCGTTTTTGTTTCGCTCGCTTTGAAAATTGTTTGTAATGGCATTATGAACACTTGGCTGCATGTTGCGGCCAGAACCAGAGCCAAAGCTAAAAGCACTGAACAACTCGGCGTATGCTCATCGATTTTCAATGTAGTACTATGTATGTGTACGTAAGTGTATTTAAGTATTTACTAACGTTGCTGTTGCTTTAATTTGATGTTTATTTTAGAGACATTTTTTATATGTGCACAATATTTATTTAACTTTACAGCCATTAAATGAATTAATGTCTGGTTTTCTATTCTTCCTGTCTCTCTAACTCTCCCTTTCGCTCGCTCTTTCTATGCCACTGTCACTTTTCCCACTGTCTTTATATATATATATATATATATATATATATATATATATATATGCTCTGTAGAGCATGCGTTTCTTCAGCCGCTGTCTCACTTTAAACCAGCACCGAAGCGTGGCGTTAGCAATGGGCACATCTCTGAGATGTGTTTAAAAAGTTTTTTTGTCCAAACATTCAAACTGGAAACGACAAAAACAGTGCCTAAAGGGGGCTAAGTAAGAAGCGCGACTCTGTATGTGTGCTTTGCTTAGATAACTTTACTTTGCTTCAATTTGCTTTACTGTGAGGCAAAGTGAAAGGCTTTTAGCAGAGAGTTCTTTAAAGGGCGTATACGAATAGGGGAGCTGGGAAAATTGAATTTGTTGTATATATCCTGTTGCTGTAAAATAAATAGTTTAAAAGGAAAGTAAAAACGTAACGGGAAGTTCAGCGTTATTAAGTTGTGGAAAAACAGGAATCGATAAATACATCTTTAAAATCATCTCGTCTTTTAGGTATTTATAAATCCTTGTTTGCTATGAAGATATGTATGAATTAATGTATTTACGCATCCATGCACGCAATTGAAATCTGTATATAAGCATTTGAAAATAAACATTTGTGACATTTAAGATGAACATAATGAGATTTTAATTGCGTATTTGTATAAGCAGCATCTAAGGATTTTAATTGTAAATCTTGATGCGTATAAGCATCTGTAATTTTAACTGAGTCCGTAATATGTTTGAATGAACGAACATAGATTGCAAAACATAACAGAACGTGTTTTTTTTCAACATATGCAAATTAGTTAATTATTCAATAAAGATATGAATGTGATATAAACACCGAACAATGTCATTAGTTATTTAAATACTAAGAATACATTAGGCTGTGATAGGAATAAGTATACGTATTTTTTCAAAGGTATCTCATGGTCGAGTTGTCTTGTCTCGAGCACTAACGATATGTTTTGTTTATGTATTTGTTGCTGTTGCTGTTGTTGTGCTTCCTGCCTTGCACTTTGGTAACATTTATCGTTGCCGGCTGCCAAGTTGCTTTGCTCATTGTGCCGGAATGACCAATTTTTGTGATTTTCAATTAAGTTTACTGGGTGGACAGAGTAAAAGAGGGGTGTATAGAGCTAGCTGTTTGCTGTCAGGCTCACTGTATTTTTGTAACAGTTTAAACAGCTGCCGGCTGCATTTGTGCACTGTGTACATTGTACAGTGTACGACCCGAAACCCAAAACCAAAGCCAGAGCTCAAGCCAATCCCAATCACAGCCACATCCAGCAGTTTAACCAGTGGGTCAGTGGCAGTGGCAGTGGCCACGTTTCATTGCGGCTAGCCGAGCGCTCGGCACCATTAGCTAGGAAATTTATCTACATGCACTTGACAGGTGGCCAGTGGATATTGGCCAGTGGCAAACGGCTTGATTTAGTTGGGCTTTGAGACGGACCCAGAGAGAGAGAGAGAGCTGCCACATTAAATTGGAGCGCAACAAACGTCGGCACCACTTGACGTACAGAGTTTTCCTTTTCCCCTCCGTGCAGCTGCAACATGCAACGTGGCAACAGCAAAACCATAGCTCACGGGTAATTTGGCAAGCTTCCCCTTTCTCTTTTACTTCACGTGTGATCAGCTAAGTGCCTTTGGCTTGCTAAATTGACTTAAATTCAATAAGTTAATGTCCAGAGAGGGAGAAGCCAAGCTGATTGACAGGCTGCAGGCTGCGACGTAACCTTCTTGTCAGTTGCACTTAATTTCATTTTGCATGTGTTTTTGGATACGTTTGCCCATCAGCTCTGATTACATTAAGCATTAAAACGTGCTACACTTGGCCACAACATACTAAGTTGTGGTAATAATTTCTTTAGCGGCTTTTCCTCTCCCTTGGTGTGTGTCGTAAAAAACGCAGGTTCCACTTCATTTGCCACAATCGGCAGCGACAGCAAATAAAATCGACTTCAAATGCCATTTGTCCTTGTCAGCACACAATTTACGATTGACAAACGATGTGCGACGTTCTACTCTTCAACTCTCCTCTCTCGTCTTTCTCTTTTTTTCTCTCCGGCCATCAGCCTAGCGGAATGAAGCAATGTTCACAATTGTAATTCAATGCCAGCTGGAACATAACAAATGAGCGCTGGCGCCGCAGTCGGCAGCAGCAACAGTCGTCCGCCATCAAAAATAATACAAATTATGCGCGTGTCACACAGCAGCAACAGGACCTGCTAGCCCTTAGGGATAGGATGGGGGATAGCAGTGGGGGGGTGGGGGTCCTCTATGTTAAGGGCTGCATAATTCATGTCAGTCAGACGGAGAGACGCAGAGACAGACAGACAGACACTTGTGCATCAATTTATCAGCAGCGAGTATGCCGCGCCAACACCTAAGTCACTTTGACACACGTGATTGAGGGGGGCGTGGCATGGCAAACAAACCCTTTTAAGCTGTCAAGTGGCATTTTTGTAAGCAAGCCGCGTCTAATGAACGATGACACTGATTCACACAGAGAGAAAAAGCACGCACAGCAGCTAGCCAGGATCTACTAGGTGGCTAGGAGCAACCAGAATGCGCACACGAAGTGTCGCCACATCTCGTTGGTCATGTGTCTGGGGCATCTTTTGCTGCCTGCAGTCTTCTGCAGCTACTGCTGCTTGTTTTCATACTCAATTAGCCTTGACAGTGATTAATATTGACTGTAATTTCATTAAATCGCCTTTTGATACGACGCAGCGCAGCGCACCAGCTTGGCCGCTGGCCGACTGACCACGCCCATTTTGGGCGAACATGGCGCATGACATAATTTCGTTACATTTTCAGGCCCTTTTGTAGCTCAATGTGAAATGCGTATGGCTGCGTATGTATGTATTTGGCAGTTACTTTGGTTAAAAATCACTTCGGCTTCTGCCTGTGGTTAGCCTTTATTCGTTGGGCTTTAAATCTGCATTAATGAGTGAACTTAATTGTGAAGCTTAAGTAAACTATTCGTTACATTAACTTAATTTTACCTTAACTTTATAACTTTTGAAAGTTTTTGTGTGATATAATATATTAATATTCTTGTAGAAACTTTACCGAGATGTAAAAGCAACTTAGTTTGACGAAGTAAACTTCTTCTTTTATTTAGTATTTAAACTATTATATACTTAATAAGTTGATATTCATTAGATTGTCGTTATGAACTTCAATGTCTATAAATTGATCAAAAGAAATATGGTTAATTGGCTCAGTTCCTGAGCTTGTGTTACCAGTTCAGTGATTTCTTATGGGGCATGCCACGTGTTTGGGGTGGAGCATAATGGGAGCAATGAGTGCGATATTATAACTTCGACCTGGCTGCATATTTGTGCTTGTTAGCTGTCAAAATAATTGACATAAAGTGGCATGTGTCTGTGCAGTTGTTATTTACGAGCTCTTCCAGCATAACAAACAAATGCTACAAACATTCAGACACACACACACACACAAAGTAAGAAGATGGTAGGTGAGAAAATGACACGCCCACAACTATAAATAAATGACAAAGGTGCTGACGGGCTCCCGAGTGGCATTTTCTTATACGTTTTTTTTTGTTTTTGTGTGGCACCTTTTGGTTAAAGCCTTATTTATCTACGCACACATGCCCACACACTCACACCAAATACTCGCACCCACACACGGGCTTTTGCACAATTTATTTGGGACTTGTTTTAATGCCCGTAAAGCAGCAATTGAAATATGTTGCATACTTCTGGGCGCATGCATAATAAAACGCCACATAAAATATAGACTAATTTGCCAGATATTTGCGCAATTTCTATATGTAGAAGTTCGCACAATTTGTTACCCGAATAAGCCGCTTTAAATATGAAGGCAAGATAACCCAACCAGAATCTAAAATATATATGTACACATATAGATATTTTTAAGCATTAAATTATGTACTCACGGGTAAAATATTTATTAATGAAATTGCTCGAAGCTGTTAAATATTTAGCTGCTGCCTCTGCTGCTGCTGCTTAACAAGTTGAAAAAATGTACGACGGCCTCTTTCTAATTTACATTATTCTTGAGCCCCAAAAGCACTACACAGTCTGTGCGCTTCGGTTGCTGTTATGAAATTCACACGGTTCAATGTCATCGGCAATTTTAAGTTCATCAAAAATTTAGCATCAGGAGCAGCGCCAAAAGATGCCAAAAATTCCAGGACGCAAAATTCCGTTAATGGGCATAAATGTGGCACAGACGCTGGCAACGACAACCGAATGAAGTTTAATGTGCACACAGCATGCGAGGGTCCTGTCTTAACGCCTACACACATACACACATATGTGAACTGATGCGTGTTTATTGAAACTTTGTACACACAGGAAAAGCAAAGCAGTTTTAAGACTTGTGGAATTTTAAAAAATTTTCAGGATTTACTTAAATCTTATATAAGTAGAGATTACATGAAAAATGTTAAGGAATATATCATACAAATGTGTAAAATGGATCGATAGTTACAAATACTTTCACTGATCTACCTGCCAAGTCCTACAGTTAAGAACTCAGTTGGATTTTGTCAACTAATCGCTTTAATACTCGCAGTTTTCTTCGAGTGTAATATAGTACTTGGTCGTATGTGTTGTGTGAACAACCGTGTTTCTTCATTCGTTGGAAGCTTCATCTTTTGGTGCTTTTGCAAATATAGTGCGCTGGCTGCTGTCGTTTTGGTGTCTTGAGGTTGGCTCACCAGCATTATTAACAAGTACAGCAAGCAACGTTGCGTATACGTGACATTTACGGAAATTTGATTGAAAAACATCGAACATACTTTTCGCCATTTGCTTGATGTTTCTTCCTTCTTTCCTTTGCTGGAAGCATTACATTTTCATTTGATGCGTAAAAATGAAAATGCGCTGCGAACCGCCAATATCTCTCCCAAAATAAGTAAAGAAGCAACCGGAAAGCTAAGGGATGCCATCAGTCACGTATTGGCCAAGCTCGCGCTGGCTGCTGCTGTCGCGTTATGTCATATTTTTAAGGCGCACCTTTCTGCCCTCGTATTAACAAATGTCATTGATATGTGTGCGTGTGTTTGAAATTACGTGTGCGAGCCCCAAAATAAAAGGGTTGCGAAACGCACCCTTGCTTGCAACTCCCAACACGCTGCTTGAGAGCCAGCCGGCCGCGTCACTGTCAGCTGGCAGCGACAGTGGCTTTTGTTTGGCCAACAGGCGAGGCGCACAGTGCGCTGACAGTTCACAGATTTGCAGCAGTAGTTGACATTGATTCATCAAAAATTAATCGAATTCCCAGTGGGAGCAGCAGCAGCAGCAGCAGAGGCCAAAGCCGTTGCCTGCATCCAAACTGTCAACTGTCACGCATGACATTTACGGGTGCGTGCGTATGTGTGTGAATAAGTGAATGCGTGTGTGTGAGTGACACCTGAACCGAAACCTTGCTTTCATACCATAATCCGTTTAAACAACAATTCGTAGTGGAATTGACAGCAATGGACATACCAATAGAATCGCCAGCACCACCGACTAAAACAGCTTCAGTGGTTCAGTGCCAGGCAACCACACACTAACACCACACATTTTGATTACTATGCCAACTATGCGAGCAGAGTGTGACAGGGAAGGGGGAAGAGCATTGTGTATGCAATTAATTGCATGTCCTTTTGTGTGCAAGTATGTTGCAATATTGCAAATGTTGCCCTGTCGGCATTGCTGACAGCTTGCCCTCTTGTTGCCTGGCGCCCGTTGCCCCCTTTGGCATTGTGCAATTGTGGCAATGTGACAATGTGACAGGCGTGTGCTGCTGCCAAGTTTAACTGCGGCTTTGTAATTTCACTTTTAGAAAAATGAAAGCATTCATGACCCGGACAGGCGCCCACAGCAACAGCAAAGCTTAACATTACAAGCAGCAGCCAAGTACTTTATAACACTTCAATGTTAAAATAACTACTGTGATCTCATATGGATATGGTTATAAAGGCTTTGAACGCTGCTTAAAATGTCTGCAGCTGACAGTCGATGAAAAGCAAACCGCAAAAGTGAAGAAAACAATGAACACATCACAGCAGCGGATTTTAAGCAACCACTAAGCTGCTCGAAACAACACAAAATTAGCCAGCCATGGCGAATGGGGCTTTATGCTCTATTTATTACCAAATTGCCAAAGTTTGCAGCTCACCTCTATTAATTTAACGCTTGCGCGTGTGTGTGTGTGTGTGTGTGTGTTGATAAGGTGTGTCCTTGAGCTCGTAAATATTTGTCAAGCTCATTCGCGGTTGCCCTGGCAGCCCACATGGCGTATGAGTGTTGGCCGACGCGTCGCCTGGCGCTCATAAATTTCTGTGTCATAAATCCTTCGCACTTTTTGGCTGCCACTGCGCCTGGCCTGGCCTGGCCTGCTCAGCAGGTGAGTACGCAGCCAAGTCAGTTTGTGAGTAGGCTGAGAAGAGAATCAGGGGATGGGGCAGCTGGTAAGGTAGTAGAAGCACCGCAAATGAGCTGTCATGGCTAACAGTCGTGTCTGTGTCGGATTTATGCGCATGCAAAACTTTTTGCCACCATCTGACCAAAGGGAGTGAGAGAGAAAAACAAGCAAATGCGCAACCTGTCCTAAGTGTATGTGGGTATGTGTGTGTGTGTGTGTTGTCCTTCGGCTTTGGCCCATCATCCTTTGTGCGTGTCAATAAATGAAGCGTGATTGATTACGTGGTAAAGTTTTTGGGTAAATTCCATTCCATGTTTATGACAGCAAAAATAACAACAGCAACAAGAACAACCAAAGCTGGGCAGACAAACTTGTAGGTTCCAGGTGCTTTTTTCTTCTTCTTTTTGCGGAGCAGTTGGAAGCAGTTGTGGCATCCTATTAACGTTCATTGTTTGAATTTCGTGTATCTTTTTATTTTCTGGCATTTGTTTTTTTTTGTCTTGTTTTTTATTTATGTTGTGTTTTGTTTTTCCTGCTTCAGCTCGTTGGCTATTGTTGGGCCTACGGGCTCTCCAGCGCACCTTCCTCTTGTCCCACCTCAACATTTTCCTCTGCTAACGCTGGCGCTGGCCGTGCCTGTCATAATATTTTGTCAGCCATTTTTATGCAAATGAAATAAATTTTGCATAAAAAGTCAAACATCAACAGAGATTTATGACTTGTTGAAACTTTGGCATAATTTCATAAATATTTAAACCTTTTCCTCTGCTGTCGCATTTCACCATCAGCAGCGGCAGCAGCATAAAATACATACATATATACAGCTCGAGTGAAGCAGTGGGAACAGAAAAAAAGGATCATTATGATTGTGATTATGTGCAAATATTTGCGCTTATTACGCAGCCTGACAGCACATCGAATTGCACTGCCAGCCTGTCGATCAACACAAAACACAGTCAAAGCAGTTAGTTGGCCTCCAAAATCGCCCCCATAATCGAAATGCAAGCGTCCTAATTAATGGTCAACAAATCCGTAGAAATCAGGTTACAAATTTCTGGCTGAGCACATTCTCGCCAAAGGCAATTAATCCATTTTAATTAACTGAAACTGCAGTTTTGTAGCAATTCATAAGACACTTCAAACTACTAAATTTAAAACGCTGGATATTATTGTATGATAGAAAAAGGGTCAAGACTTCATTAATTAACTATATAACAGCATTTGTACCCAGCTATTGCCTTTTTTTTTAATGAGTTTTCAGCTATTTTTGAAACGCCATTTACCTGTCGTATAACATTCGTGAAATCTGAGAATTTACGAGAAACAAATTTACCACTTGCTGGTGCAACAATACCAACAATAATTATAATTTCAGCTAATTGTTATACATCACTTTTGCATGTGGTCTTTGAGCATGTGAAGAGCAAATTTCAAACGTGTTGCACTGTTGAAAATATAATAGGCATTGAATTCCACCTCTAGAGTATAAGACAGCATTCCTGGAACTTGTTACAAAATATGAAACTCTATTTCAATTGTGAATTTATGACACTAAGATTCCTCGAATTCAATCATATAATCCCATTATATATTTTCATGTTTCACAAAATATAATCATTAATAATTTCATTACACAGTGCAATCCAAACATTATTAATTGGAATGGATTTCAGTTCTTCAATTATGCCCATAAATATACAATCGTCTCTAAAATTCAATTCCAGTTATTCCCAGAACCTGTTGTTGTGCCACATCAAGACTTTTTTTATTAGTCAACAACCAATCACTTGAATTTAATATCGATTCTTTGAATTTAAGCACTTCACAAACGAAACGAATTCTTGGAATTGTAACGAATTTTCTTAAATTTTTCAGCAACTTTTGAGTTGCCACACCATTTGTTTTAGCCGAGTTCTTTTCCCAAGCACAAAACGATTAAAACTTGAGACAAAGCATTAGCTTTGAGTTGGCTTAACGGCTTGGTTGTAGTTTGCCTGTCACCAATCTCCTCCCCTTTCTTTTATTATCTCAATTGAAAATGCGTTTGCCATCGCAAAAAGTTTTTCCCAGCAAACTTTGCTTAAAGCCGTAAACGCCGTATTAAAGCCAATTATCTTTGATAATTACGTACGTGTGAGTGAATTGATTGAAATCAAAGAATAAAATATTTCTATCGTTACTTTTTCTTTGGTATCAGAGTATTAAAATATTTAATTGAGATCCTTATTGAATTATGATTTTGCCCGCATTTGCATGTGTGTTTACGTATGTGTGTTTGTGTGCGTAGCTGCAGTATGTTCACTTCAATTAATGAGCCCATTGCTAATTGCAGACGGGACCAAAATCATGCAATAACTCAGCTGCAGACGATGGCCAGCAGTGCGCTTTGGGCCAAGTTATGTAAGTACAAATGTATGTTTGTATGTACTTGTGTAAGAGTATTTGCCCAGAATGTGCAGTCACAGTTGGTGCCACCCAATTAGGGCACGCCAAGGACACGCAACAGAAACAACAAACAATGCCAAGAATCGCATTTGTGTAACGCATTTAAGCTGCCGCAGCTGTTGGGACGATAAGCGGCACGTAAGTTGCCACGAAGCGGCAGGCGACAGCGCTTATCGGTTGCCATTTTATCGCTTGGAACATTTGAAGTTAATTTATATAGCGACTTTGATCCTTTTGGCAAACTCCAACAAGGCAAAAATAACTTTTCAAATAAATTTCACATTGTGAGCGACAGGACAGACGGCAGACAAGGAAATTGCTAACAAAACAACGAAAATTTATCAGCCCAATAAATTGCGCAACTTGTGATTCTAAATATTTGCAGCAAACTGTCAGCTGGCCAAAAAACCTCGAGCACTTGAGCAGAAAAGTACGAATTTCCCTGGCAAAACTCTATATATGCTTATGTGTTTATGTGCCACAAAGCATTAGCTGACGAGTGTTTACAAATAAGCAAACTCGCAATAGTTGCTAGACTCCAGCAAGAAAGCAAGAAAGGAAGGAAGGAGAAGCAACTGGATGAGCACACTGGGGGCAGACGGCGGCTGGTCAGAGCTTAGCCAGCTGACAAGTGATTACACGATTGCTGCTCAGGTCTCAGGGTTGCCAGGACGACCAAACGGCAAAGTTACTCCAGTAACTGGAGAGAAGCCCCAAAGCGCGTTCCATGCCTCCGTTGTTGTGGTTTTCCTTGCTGCGTACAGCATTGTTGTCCTTGTGCTTTTTGCCTGACATGAGCCGTCAAGATAAGCGACGCCGAAGTAACTACGACAACAACATGGATAATTTTGGAATGAGAACGGCAACAGCAACTATGAGAAAGTTATTTGAAAAACACTTATTTATTAAGTGTTGGAAAATGAATATTAATGTCATGCACTAAAGATGCTTTGAAAGTGTATGAATACAAACATCTGCATTTTTTTAAGAGTTTTGCTGTTAATTTTATCTTAAGCATAAATTAAAGCAAGCAATTTCGTAAACATAATCGAAGCTATTTTATTTATATTTTTTAACTGAAATTTTTCACCACACGTTTCTTATGGCATATTATATTTGGTTAGCTAAGTTGCATTTCCGCTTCTTTTGTTGCACCTTCTAATTTCTCGTTTAAAATCTTTTAGGCGCCATTTCAAAACCATTTCCGTCCTGCGCCATCACATTGTTTGCACACCCTAACTGCGTGTGTAAATGTGTGCAAGTTTGCGCCATTTGCCATTGGCAGCCATTTCACTGCTTATGCTACAAATACAAATAAGCTTAAATACCTAAGTGGGGAGTATAAAACTAAAAGATACTCTGCAGGTAATTTGCTGGCTAATCTATTCAAAAAATCATTACAAAATTTTTTAGTGTATGTTTATTAAATACTGAAGTTAATATCGGTTAGTAGGAAGATATTGTTTTATTATCTTTTTAAAAATGATATGCTCTTTAATAGGGCACTTGTGGTACAGGGTATAATAAGAACTTGCAGTCGTTACCATCGCCATTCTATCCCCGACCATCACCTGCTCAAAGTCCCTCCCTGCACATTCATTCCTTTTTGGCCCCTCTAGCATTGCGCTTTGTAGCTGTTGAGATTTTATAGCTTGCATTTGTTTCACGCTCACTCGACGTCAACGGCATTGACACACATACAAACAAACACAAATGCCAACATTTGTGTTACACTCACATCACTTACACACACACACACACACACACACATACACTTATGCACTCATATGTGCATTCAATTTACGTTGCACTGCAAATGAAATTTTGTTTGTTTGTTTGTCGACTTTTTGAACTTTCGCTTTAGCCCCGATTCGGTCGTACAGTGTTAGGGCTGCTGCAATTTTGCGCTGCATTTTGTTCGGCATTCTCAACCTTCTGCATTATTGTTATGATGGCCCAAACGGCGCTAATGCAATTTTATGGCTCGCCAGAAGCAAACAAGAACGAAAGGGAAGGCACAAATTTATTGCAAATTGTTTATGCCAGAGATTGCTTCATTAATTTGCACTTAGCTTCGCAACGAAATTACTTTAATGCCATGGAGTAGGTGAAGCAATTAAAGAAGATTCAAACTGTGTATCTCTGCATGATAGTAAACAGAAAAGAGTTGACATGGAATAAACAGGTAAAAATTTTCTTACATTTTCATATCATTTCTGGTGAAAATAATATTCTATAAACTTCTTAAAAATGCATTAATACTTTCTTGGATAGCTGAGAAATTCTTTCTTAGTATTTTAATCATTGTATACATAAATTATGTTTACTTTTTGTCATAATAGAAATTTTTCCAAAGTTTTGACTTCAGTTCTCGCAAAGATTCCTACTTAATTTCTTGTCATTGCCTTCCCTTTAAGTCTTGTTTGCTTTGCTGTTGCTCGCGGATTTTACGCTCATGTGTTTTTCAATGGAACACCACTCAGCGACATGTTTATGGTTAGTACTGTTTTTGTCTAAGTGCAAGGAAGAGTCATGAATAAATTGCAATAAGTAAATAGCTGGAATGGTCGCTTGTGTTTTAAGCGTTTTATTTATCATATTTTATGTTCTTTGGGGTGGTTGTTGGCGCTTTATGTCAACTTTTGGTCGCATTTTAACGGCTGCAGCGCTTTAATTTATTGCAGCACGTCTCCACGTTGGCCCTGAGTGTCGTTTGCCATCACTTTTGAGTGGCACAGAAAACGCTGACGTTGCCAGGCGATTACTGGAACAGCATAATTGATGCCAATGACAAACTCTTACCCAAAGCCAAACCCCAGCTACAGCCAAAGCCCATTATCATGTTTAGGGCATAGAGCTAAAGTTCATTCGCTGTCTATTCTGCTCTTGATGTATGTAATTGAGATGGGAAGCCCTTTGCCTAAGGCTGCTTTCCGGTGAAGGCAGGATGTATCTCATTGCCATTTGCATGGCATTAATCGTATAATTTTGCGGAAAGTGTTTGCAGGCTGTTTAACCAACTAACTGGCAAATGGCACAACGCAAATTCAATTAAAGCTGCACACCAGCTGTTATTTCGTCTTTTTGTTGCTGTTGCTGTTGTTGTTGTTGTTGGTGCATATCAGTGTCAACCGCAATAAGATGTTGATAAATTAAGTGCGCCCTGCTGCAAGGCAGACCATTAGCAAATCCGAAGGCCTTTTTATCCTGAGGAGACTCCAAACTTTCTATCAGTTGCCTTGTCAGCAACACCTGCTGTGTGTGTCTCTTTCTTTTTTTTCTCTTTATCTGTGCGTTTGAGTTATTTATTTTTTTAGCTTTCTCCAAAAATAAACTAAGCAACTAAAAGCGAAAATAATTGCCTGCCTACTTTGCGGGGCAAAAGTCATCACGTGTGTGTCTGTGGGGAGGAGTTGGAGACAAAAGACAAATGCTATGAAGCAGCTAGCACTCCACGAAAGTACGAGGGTAAACAGTTCATGCGTGGGGTTGTCCTGGTGGATCCTTGCTGGCACAAACAGCACACACAACACACACAGCGAGCACATCAAAACAATAAATATAATGACAACAATCATGAGAGCCATACAGCAGTCACGGCCAGCACAAATATTTGTTAACATTTCACGAAACAAAACTTTGAATTTCTCCGCTCGCTAAACACACAATTTATTTATTTATGCTGCAAGCAGGCGAAAACCGGAAAGCAGCAAAGCGGGAAAGTAGGAACAAAAACAAAATACAATATACGCAGGCAAATAGAAAAGTTTATCAAATATGCAAATGGCACTTTTGCAGTGCGGCGTTGGAGGAGTTGGTGACAGAAATTAAGCATCATAAAAATAACACACACAAAGAGTAGGGGTGGGGAGGGAAAGCGATGTGGTACAACAACAAAAAAGTTGAAAGAAACGTAAAAATTAAGCAAAAAATTTGACATGCGACAGCGGCACGCACACGCCATCTTGCGGCGGCCATTTGCAGCGGGTGGCAAAGGTGAGTGTGCGTGCCTAAATTCCCGAAATACTACATACATACAACGAAATAAGGCTCCTACACACACACACACCGTCACATTCGAGGTTGCTCCGAAATTGATCAAAGGAATGCGTGTGGCATGCCTCAGCCGCCTTGCTGCCTTACTGCCTTAATGCCTTAATGCCTTACTGGCTTGCAGCAGCAGCAGCAGCTATGTGGCATACTCTAAGTTATCCTGTGGCCGTTGTGAATTGGCAGCAGCTTAAAGATGACTTTAAAACTCTCACCCACACACGTGCCACTTTCCCAAGGCTGTCGGCCATGTTCAATAATTTGTGTGTTTTCGTACATATGTATGTACATACATGTGTATATATTATTTATATAGGTAGCGAGTTTCTGTGTACTGCCATCGGTACTTTAATCAATACATAATATCAAAGCAAGAACAGCGAAATTTTCAAATCAAAACAAACACGTAGCACAACTCCAAAAGAAAGCCTTTTCAAAGAGTTGTTTTTCGATATATTGTATGCGCTGCTTTTGCGCCTGCGGCTATTTTTATTTTATTGAAAAATTTGATAAGCTTCCCAAGAAGATGAAGAAGACAAAAAAGCTGCTGCAGCAGCCAGGAATTCAATTTCAGCAAGAAATACTTTCTAAAATTTTTGGGGCGCCCGTCTTTGCACATTTTCAATACTTCGGCTGTCAAAGGCATACAAGGGTATAAGAAAAAAAGCAGCAGAAGCAGCATTGTATAAATATGTATTAGCCCATGGTTAAATTGAGAATAAAGAATACCTTAAGCCATTAAAATTGACCCAACAACTGGTGAGTTCTCGGGTTTCAAGAAATAGACAAAATACCTTCACCATCAGAGTGTAAAAACAAAACTTTTACCTTTCCAAAACAAATCAATTTGTGTAGCTCTCGGCGTCAAAGGTATATTGTCCTTAGTGGAAGGACTTCTAATACATAAACACACTTTAATATACAATTTTGGAATTAAAAGCACGAAAGGTGAACAAAAACAGTTATACAAAGCGCCAGAAATGTTCAGAATTAACTTCTGATTCGATTGTAATGGACGCACTCAAATGTAGTACATACAGCAATTGCTATTAAATCAATTTTTTATGCTCACAGCGCATAAAATCGTGTTGCGGAATATCAATAAATAACACTTTATGTGCGGCAACGGCTCTTCTTCTTTTTATTGTACTTTATTTTTTTAACTGCCTGACGGCAACCTGTGCGAAAAAAAATAAAGCATAGAACAGCAAAGCGGAAATTGCTTAATAAGCATCACAGCTGTCAACGTCAAATGTCCCAGTGAGTGTCGTCGGCTGGTTGGCAACAAAATCGCAGCCATCAAAAGTAATGGTACTCCCCATAGAGCGCTATCAATTTCTAGTTGAGTGATCTAAGCAGCCGAAGTGCTCGCAAAAATGTCAAATGCTATAAACAATGAAAATGAAAATGGCCAAAAATAAAAAATCAACCACAGCTTGTAGCCACCTAACATCCACCACCCAGCGAGCGCACCACTTAAAATGACCAAAAATCAAGGTGTAACGAATCTATTTCTGCTGCAGGCAGGCAGCAAATTAATTTTTGGCCTGCCTCGGGCAACGTTTTAAGATCTTGATGCTTGGTCGCCTGGACTTTTGTATTATCGCCAACGCAATTTGCGCCTCATGGAAATTGAATGGCAGCAGCTACGCAACGCACGACTCGCCAGCTAGCCGACACCTACCCACCCACCTTACTCCGCCCCCCTACCCATATCCATCCACTCTACGCCTGCTTCTTTATGTGTCCGCAAATTGCAGCTGCTGCCTCGGGTTTTGACAATAATCAAAATACAAACAGCAACAACAGCAATTTGAAGTGTTGCTGTCGAGTGTGAGAAGGGGAGGTGGGGAGCTTGCTGAAACTGTTGCCGTTACTGGATGCCATGTCAGCTTGTTTCTCGCCAGCTTTCTCAGCGTCTCATACTAATTGCTTTCAGTTTAATGAAAATTTTAATAGGAAAGCGCTTTGCCTGCCCAAAAATTGTCGCCATACTTGCTCTGGTTGTTGCTGTTGCACGCTCGTTTTGCCGCACGAAACTGCACGCTTGCCACGCCCTTCCCTCTCTCCAATAGCCTAACTCGAGCCTTAAGCTGTTGTCGTCTCCAGTGCCGTTGCGTGCATAAAATATATAAAAGACACACATTCCAAGCATCATAAAGAGTAAAAGAGATAGGCTAAAATATTTTCCAAAAAAGGAGAGCGAGAGAGCGAGAATCAACAACGATTGCGCCAAAACAATTTGCACTTAATATTGTGCATGGAATTTATTTAGCACACATGTACATCCAAAAACTTGATAATCAAAAAGTTTACATTTTGTGGCATGTGCAACTGCATTTCATTTAAGTTTCGTATTTGCATTTGCATTAACTTCACAAAGTTTCGGGACCTGCCGAAATGCCTTAGAGCACACAAAGGACAAAACAACGACAAACAACTCGCAAGGACTTCTCAAGGCTAAAGCAGCTTATGTCGCTCGCTTTGTCGCAAAACTGGCTTTCCAAACCTGACTGTGGGGAGGGGGAATTTGCCTACAATTGCGGCGCTTTAGCGAGTTGTCAGAGAGTTGCAAAGCGGCTTTCGGATTGAATCAATCGCACTTGCTGCCTTCACAGCAATTCCAACTGCAACAGTTTAAAACTTTGTCTCCGTACCGTGAAACGTGCTGTCTTGTCATACCCCTTGACTATTTCAAAGAGTGCATGATAAAGTTTTGTGAAGATAAATAGTAAACACTTTGCTTAATTTGTTTAACTTAAATGGCGTAAGTGTTAATACATCGCTTATAAAAACATAGAAGCAGTGCAGGAAAGCACAAATTAAATAAAACTACTTATGTAGCAAGCAAGCAGTGCAACGAAGCAGAATTTCGTTACAGGGTGTTTCCTCGCATGGCACTCTTTTTTCTCTTATGCATTTCTATGAAAGTTTCAAATTGCATTGCATACAGTTAGGCGTCGACTTTCACACCTTCCACAAACACACCTCGCAACAGTTGCTGTTGACACCTCGCAAAGTCGGCAACAAATGGCCAAAAATCTCGCTGGCCAATCAGCTAATGAAGACAAGGCAACAGCAACGACAACGACAACAAAAACAGCAAGAGCAAGAAACACTGATACGCAATTGTGATTTGTTATTGTTGCCTGGCCGCATTATTTATGGCTGGAATGGTGCCAGGCAAAATTGTCAGCCATAATTCTTGGGTATGGCTCATTCGCGCATCGATGAAGCCAATAAACAATGATGAATCACTTATAAATTGTTGCCATATTTCTGGTATAGCGTAAAATATTTACTGACGCCCCTGCGCTCTCTATCCACAAGTGTGAGAATTGAAATTGATGTTGTTGCTTCGACTTCTGTTGCTTTCGTAGCTTTTGACTTGTCGCTAAATGGGTGCTGCCTCTACAACGGACAGACGCCTCCTTGTGCAGTGCCTCATTGAGGTTGTTTATTTGCAAACATTAACAAAATAAATGACATGCAAATGACTATGAATAAAAAAAAAACAAAATTTAAAATACAAGCAAACACCAAAAAATACCTATATATAAAAAAAGCCACTATTTACAGACTATAAAATACCCTTGCAAGTAAAAGTTAACAGTTGATAGTAACAAGAAAATATGTAAGTTATGTTTATAAATGTTTTGCTAACAATAAAAAACAAGATATCAATCCTTTCTCAAATTATTGCAACATTTGAACTATTAGTAACTTTATTAGGTGGCCCCTGACTTCTATGTATAATCAGTTTAAAAATATAAATTCTTAACTACAAAAGGAAATCCTTGGTATTAGATATATGTTTAAAACAGAAACTATTTAGGGTATTAAGTCTTTCAGTGCTAAGCTCACTACATAACCAAACCAAAATACCGTGAGCAAAGTGTATGAAAAAAAGATTTAATAGACAAATTTGTTTTGCTGGCAGCCAAGAAGAATGTTCCAAAGAGCCAGAAGAAGAAAAGAAAAGTGTGGTTAAGGGTAAATTACTAATGGTATTGGCATCGGGTGGATGCGGACGGACAAACGCTAAACGCAATTCATTCTGCCGCCATCGCAGCTGCAAAGAAAAAATAAAAACAAGAAGACGAAGAGCAGATGAAGAAATTGGCTGTCGAGGTATTTTTAATTTTGCAGCCAAATGAGTCGCGAATCTTGCTTAATTTTGTGTTGATTGCTTTTCAGCACTTCTCTCTTCGCTCTTTCGCTCACTCATTCAATTTAGTCAGTCCGTCAGTCAGTTCGTCAGTCAGTTCGTCAATGATTTTGCTTCATTTCTTATTGACTTGGCTAAATATTGATGTTGGTCACGTAATTAGGGACAAGTTTATTAATCGCTCTGGCTGTCGACTTGGCTAATTAAGTCAAATTGGCCGCACAATTCTAAATGTGCTTAAATGACTGTATTTTTTAACAACAGTTTTCAATCGTTTTCGCGCTGACGTCACAAAAGCACGTGAAAATTATGCCAATGCCGAAAATAACCCATTTTCTTGGCCCCCGCTTCTCAACACTCAAAGTGAGAATGCGCCAAGTGTTTAGAGGGGTGGAGGGAGGGTTAAGTGGGGCAGGTTTGCCGTTTGGCATTTAGCTTTGTGGTAAACGTGTTGAAGGCCTGCCTCTGCCGTTGACGGCAAAGTTATAGGGTTAAGGGGCTGTGGGTGTGGTAACTGTAGCCCAAAACATTTTCAAAATTTCATAATAATTATAACTGGGTGTATGTGTGTGTGTGTGTATATTTGCATGTTTGGAGGCAGAAGATTCAGCTCTTCAGGTTTTTCGGTCGCTGACTGTAGCAGCTGTGCGTCTAACATGGCAAAAGTTGCGTTTAGCAACAAAGTTTGGACGCGTTTTACGAAAATATTTGTGGCAACATGCGTGGCAGGTACCGGTTGCTGTTTTTGGGCGTTGCCCCCAGCGCCCATAACTAAGTCTAACACATTCACACACACATGCAAGGGCCTGATCATTTTCACTTTACGTAACATCATTAAGCTGCATGTTCAACAATTTTCATAAAAATTAAAACAAATTTTAACTGTTGTGTTTTATGTGTGTGTTGCTGTGCGCACTTTTCGCTCGACAAGCTCAATAATTGTACAACCCACACACATACACATTTTCTGTATTACTTATGTTTAGGTTTTTGACATAATTAAAATTACAACAAACAAACTCCCCTCTCAACTATGTAATCAAATTGCTCAAGGATATAAATTTCATATTCATGCGCGCTTAAGCAGCAAAAGCCTTTTCTCAATTTAATTAGAGTTTTCCTGTGTGTAAGTGTGTGTGTGTATTGCTTTGACCTGATGCAAGGAGGCATTAGTTGGATTTTGTTGCACGCTGCACTACAAATAAAATATCTGCAAGCTGTTAAACTACATTAAAACTTTCCAGATGCCAGCTTTTACCTGCATTAATTATCGTTTAATAATTTACGGGAGTAAAATACCTGAAAATGCCAGCAACAAATAAATTTTAGTTGCAAAACATTTTACATAACTTTTACGTAAGTTTGTTTGTGTGTGTCAGATAAAAATTAATCAGGCTATTCTGCGTGGCTTAAGGTGTAAAGTATCGTGAGGGATTTTCTCAGAGCAGCTGCAAGAATAAATTGTTTAGTTTATATGCAACTTTAGAAGTGAAAATGAGTTGTGCCTAAATGTTAACTATTTAAACAGGAATCTTAGTGAATATTTATTATCTTTTCATATATTTCAAAGGCTTAAAGACTTAAGAGGAAACGTTTGAGTCATAAGGAAAAATTATTTTCGTTTTAACAAGTTAAATTGACTTTAGTTAGCTTTGATTTTCATAACAACATGTTAATAATATTGAAGGAGAATAAATCACGTATGAGCTTCACGTTAAGTACAATAATACACATTTGTAATTCATCTTCTGTCTCTTTGGCCCGCATGTTGTATTCAATGTTTTGTGATTGCAGAACATCCTTCATTACCAAACACTTACACACACAGCTGTACCCTTAGTTTCTCCTTCGCCCTTAAGTACAGTTAGCAGTTTTTTCTGGCTGCTTGAACTATGCGTTCGATCTGGCAAATCGATTTGCTCTCTCATTGCTCTCTCATGTATTTATTTGACTGGATGTGCGACAAGTGCAGCTTTTGATACTTTGCAGCACTGCAATTGACATTTTATCAAAGGCCAGTACAATGGGTTATTCGTAGAGCTCATGTAAGTATAGAACTACCATTGTGTTGCATGTATCTACTACTGAGAGTTGTCTTTTCTTCTTTCTTCCTCCCTCCCCTTTTTTTTTAATGCTACACAATAAATTGAAAAGAAAGCAAGCGTAAAACACAACCAACAAAAGCAATACAACAGTAACATTGTAGGCAATGCCAAGGCGACTATCAGTTGCAGACAGTCGTAAAAAAAGGGGAGAATTTTACAATGCCATTCGCTGAAATACAATAATACAATAGTAATGTGTATGTTTGTGTGTGTGTGTATAGCAATATCAAATCCTCAAGTCGCACATTTGGCATTGCTTTATGTGGGCAGCTGCGATTGAAAAATTTCACTTGCTTTGTTTCGTTTTTCGCAAACAGTTCATTTTTGATACCAAATACTCGTCTATGTTGTCTCATAGTGGAATGCTAAAGTCTGAGAACTCAATTCTAATACATCATTTTATTTACAGGGTATCTGCTTGATAATCATCAAAAGCTCTCTTCATTTTTGTGTGGCTCAAACAATGTCAATACTCGTATTCAGAGTACTTTTCATTCAATTTTCAACATCTTTACGATTTGTTAGTTGCCAACAGTCAACACCCCAAATAGCCGCCCACTGCCTCCACTTTGTGACACACATACACTAGCACACACACACATGCTGGTCGTGTTTAATGTCACGTATTTGATCAGAAAATTAAGGATCAAAAAGGCATTTGTGTAAGCATCTGAAAATGTTGTGATTTATTGCGCCAAAGCGTTTTGCAACTAACTCCTCTGGTCGCCGAATACCCTCGACAGGACATGCACCAGTAGCTGGCTTATGTGGATGTGTAACTGTATGTGTATGTGTGCTAGTGTGTGTGTGCCTGCCAAGCCTGCCTGTCCTTATGATGTACGACTATAAGCAGCTGCTGGCTTGAGCTCTTTGCTTGCCGCCTGTTTAGTTTAAAACTGGGACGTGTACAATTTAATTTAATCTTTAGAATTTCTTTTCTACATGCCATCACACTTGCCCCGCAACACATTCTTTCTCTCTCTCTCTCTTTCGCTATTTCTCTCTTTCTCTGTTTCGGTCTCTGTCATTTTGCTGCTTGTCTTTACCCAACTTGGCTGACACATAAATTTTGCACATGACTTGGACACAAACAAAAAGTACAACAATAAAAACTAAGCAGCATGCTCAAAAAAAACAAAACTTATTACTACAAATATCACATTTTGTTACTGACTTTATAAAGAAAATAAACACACATGCTGTATATTTAAATAAAAAAAAAAACTAAGAAAACAATTAGAAAACATTCACTTATTATTCAATTAATACAATTGTATGACAACTTTTAATAACAAAAGTATAAGTTCACCCAACAAAATTTAAACTACTTACTAGCTCCAATCCATGGGCTTCTATCTGTTATTGCCCGTTTAATTTGTTGAACTTACCTGCAAATATAAAATGATTTGGATTACACAAATATGTTGTTGGTATTTGCATAAATAGATAAAGTTGCAATTGACCAAAGCTTTGGATAAGCATTTGTTTAAATAATAATTAGAACTTAAAATTTATAAAGCCAAGTGCATGCAAAAGTTAATATAATATACGATCGAAGTCAAATGCTGGTATGTATATCGCTAAAAAGTCAATTTAATTTGCTGAAAGCTATTGCTTTCCCGGGCACGTACAACAAATTTCAAATGAGACACGTTGATACAGCAACTGCAAACATCAACATCAACACAGCAACAACAACATCAGCTGCTGATGGCAAAATTTAATAAATATTACACGTATCAGATATGAACATACATTCCGTATATATATATACAATATAGCTTTGTCCGTATAACTGGGCTTATTAAAGCCGTCTGTCATCGCGCATACGCCACGTGCGACTGTCAGCCAGTACTCAATATTACAGATATCATAAAGAGACATATACATACGTACCTACTTATATGAACTACGCTATCATTACGCACTTCTTAATGAATTTTGTAAAGTGTAATTGTAACATCAGTGCAATAATTGCAGTCTATGCTAATTGAAAATCAATACGAATATCAATTGTTTCCCCCTTTTTGTTTGTGGTTTTAATCCAGTTTTTTTATGTATGATTAATAAAACTTTGAATTCTTACTAACTATGTGCGCTTGCCATCAAATAACACTCAGGCATACCTGCTGGCAGGCCATATTAAATGAAATAATTAAATGCTAGACTGCCAAAAATGCGCAAATGCTCTTAATTGGGCCTAAATTCACAGACAGATTTAATTAAATCCATTTATTATGCCATGTTGCAATATTTCAATAAGCGATAAGATTTTTATTGCAATTTTCGTTGAAATATTTGTAATTTTCAACTCATTTTATTGGAATATATGCATTTTTAGAAGTATTGAGTGATTTGCCAGTTCTGATACAGCTTAAAATTTATGTGTGAAGGGTTTTATCAGTTAATCAGTGTTAAATTAAGATGAATATATTTAAACGACTATATTTAGTAAGAGTCCTGTGTCACTCAATGTCATCATGTCTTATTTATCTAACATGGCTAACAATGTGCTCTATGTAACCGAGTTAAGAGCCAAATGATGTTGTGTTTTGTTATAATTTCAGCTTTGATTGCATATTATGCACATTACGAGTGCTGACCACAATTCAGAGGGCACAAAACGAATGCGAGGCAGACACATTGCGTTCACGCATTAATAAATGTACATACATATTTACGAAACACAAATACGGGGCGTATTCTTAATCTGCACAACGGTCACAGCGGTCCAGCGCCAGCCGCACAAAAGCGCTGGCGGTTATTTTTGCTCTTTATGTCAAATGAAGCGTGCAAATGCCGCAGACGCCCTCCGCCCCGAAAATACAGAGCTGGCATTAAATGCGCATCCCAAAAAACATGCGCTGCAGGCGCTAGCCAAGCGGCAGCAGGAGCATTAGCAGGGTCAGGAACCGACCAGGACATTTGTGCATAGTGTGTAAGTGTGTTTGCTGTTTGCTTTGTGTATGTGTGTGTGTGTGTGTGTGTGTGTGTGTGTGTGTGTGTGTGTGCGGGCTTGTGTGGGCGGCTAACAACTGACCAAGAGGACAAACGTTGACACTGATAAAGTCATCAGAGCCAGAGCGACAAATCGATAAATGAAATGAAAGCACCAAATAATAAAAAAAATTTTGAGCAAAGAAGCAAAAACAGAAATTTCCACAGAGTTCTGTTGGGGTTTCCTAGTGTTACAATAAGAGCTTGGCTCTTTTATGGAGCCGATTTCCGACTCATTTGCCAAGCATCTAAATGTAAAATTAATTTACGTCCGCTTGAAGCAGCTGCCTGCTGGCTGGTATTACTCAGCAGCCCTCTCCTCTCTCCGTCTCACAAAGGTTAATTAATTAGACGCACGTGACGTCAGTTGGTTAACGGTCTTATGCTTTTTAATTTGGCATTTGGAATTGAACTCTGCTCAGGCCCACCATGCACAAATGGTATATGCACAAAAGTACAATAAAAACCATAAATCACAAGTTTGAAAGCGCAGTATTTAATAACCAAATAATGCTGCATTGCTGGTCGTTTATTTCGAAAAAAATTTGTGTATATATATTTTTATATTTATGCTTTACATGAATTACGCGTAATGATGCACATGCATTGACAGGACACGTGTCCTGCTGTGTTTGTAGCTGATTCAGTTCTAGTTTGTTGGTTTATTGTTTATGCGCATGTTTGGTGGCATGAACTGGTGGGCGGTCGGTTAGTTCTCGGTGTCAGCTCATAATCGAATTAGTTGCAATAAAGCACACAATTAATTTCCGCAGCTGCGTGCCTGATCAGTGAGCGCTGAAAAGTATGCAACGTCCGATATGATTTATGTGCGTCAAGTGCAAATTTTGCCTTCCAACTGCTGACCGTTAAGCATTTTATGTGCGTAACATATTTTTTCTAGTACATAAAACCCGGCCTAGATACTGGGCATTGGGTCCACTCTTATGGCAATCAGTTTGTGTTGTTGAAAGTGAAAGAGATAATAAAATGAAAGCATAAAGAATGCAGCATAAAAGGATAACAGCATAAGCACACATGATACACGCTTTTATCTTGAATGAAGTTATGCCGGCAAATATGAATAAAACCGTCTTCCACTCCCACTCATAGCATGTAGGCAGTCAGACAGTCCGATAGTCAGTCAGATAGTCAGACAGACGGACAGACCGACCGACCACTAGGCAAACAAACCGCTGCCAGATAAAGCCGATTGCCTGACGATATGACTGGGATATAAACACACTTACACACACACACACACACACACACATGAACACATATACATTGTCCTCTTGTGGTCTGAGCTAGACCAAAACAATGCTATATACATACATATATGATCTGAGAAGGAGCCGGGGTAGATGGTAGGCAGTAGCTGCTGTGAAGCATACATAAGTTTACAGTTGGCGTAGGCAAAGGCGAAGAACGCACACAAATTCAATTTTCTTGCATGTGGCAAAGCTTTTGTCTAAGTGGGGAGGCAGTATGTGTGTGTGTGTGTGTGTGTGTGCATTATGTGGCAGAGCGTATTTATGCCAAAAAGCTTTGGCATGCCTCGCATACGCTCAATAGCAAGCATCTTTATGCCAACGTCAATGATTTTCTCGCCGGCAAAGTCTGCGCATATTTACCCAACTTCCATAGCATACTTACAGGCAGAAAGCAAAAGCAGCTAGGGAGGAAGCAGCACAAGCAACAGCAGTTGGCATCATGGATATGGATATGGGAAATCCGGGCAGAAGGCAAGTTTGGTAGCTCGACTCAACTCGACAAGTCGCTCTGTTGTTGAAAAGTTTGCAGAATTGCATAAAATATGCCTTCACCTACAGTTCAATACACAGCACAACGAACTGCAGCTAAACGTGTTGAAGTGTTCATATGGATTCAAAACTAGCCCCTACCACTCATCATTCCCTACATGCTGTAGGCACTCAAATGAATTGCCAATGTTTTCTCCATTGCCATGGCTTAATAGCCAAATCCCTAGCGGGCAGCCATTTTTGCAATATTTTTTTAAGCCTTTTTGGCTTTGTGTTTTCACATGTGTGCGTACGTGAGTGTGTGAGTGTTTGTGTTTGTGCTTGTGTTTGTCTACTATATCTATCCAGCAGCATGCTTCATCAGATACTGAGACACTTAGTCAGTTAGTCATTGAGTCGCCTGGCTAAAGATAGGGAGACGTAGATAGATCCCTATTGCTGCAGGGCACTAACACACTTTAAAATCCACCAGGCAGCAGTTAAAAACTTTTTTGGCCAAAGGGGTCTCTTTTTGAGCCAGCCATTGCAAATCCCACATGCCCCGGAGTGCTATTACTGAAATTGAAGACATCTATAAGTTTTGCTTCCAGCTTTCATTTCGCTTTTCTTTCTGTCTGCTTCTTTCCTATTATTCTTTTTCTTCAACGTGTTTTTTTTCCTTTTGGCTTTTTTGAGCTACTTGGGCCGTGTTCATATGTGCGTTCAGTTGTCGCAGTCAGTCGCTTCCACTTGCTCTCAGCAACGCTTTTATGGTAATGAGCTCACATTACAAGCGACAGCAGCAGCAGAAGCAGAAGCAGCGAAAACGGCAACAAGAAGCAAAAGAAACATTTCGACATGACGCCTTCTTTGATAGACGCGAAAAGTGTGGAAGCGGGTTGCCTAATATGTTCCAAGATTACAAATGACAGCCCTTACCTCACCTTAAGAGGATTTAAAATTTTTAATAATTTTCAATGAAGACTTCAATTTAAAATACTAAGAATGCTAATTCAACAATTAATTAAATTAATTATCAAATACATCTTTATCGATATTATAATTCAAACAACATCGAGTGAAAGTCAGGGACCGTAAAATTGTAATGCTTAAAGCCAAAGATTCATGTTTTCTCTTGGTTTGAGTCGGGCTTGAAATTTTGAAAGTGGTTTCTTTCACGGTTCGGCCCAAAAAGTCAAAAATTCTTATCTAAACCGGCTTAGCGGTTATGCCAAAAACTTGTTTACCTCTTTCAAATTTCTGTAGTAGCAATGATTTTCAATTATGTTTTTAACGTCCCTTCCAATTTTAAATTTACTGAATATCCCTCGCTGTCGTAGGCGTGTTTGTAAAATTGTTCGCGCTCTTAGCCTTTTCAGTTTTCAGCTTGCAGCCTTATCACATAACAGAAAACGATTCACTGAGCCGAGCGACAAAAAGTTCTCGCGTTTTAAAGGCGCTGCAGCGTGCAAAATGTTTATTTCCGTAATTTAAGTTCAGCATCTTTTATTTTGCGTAACGTGTTGTTAAATTGTTGAATGAACGCAGTGGAGGGGGTGGAGGTGGAGGTGGAGGTGGAGTGAGGCACACTGGCAACATTTCTCCAGCTTCCATGCACTTCATGCGCTGCCTTTGAAATACAACAACTGAACGTGAGCTGGTTGTGTGTGTGAGTGTGAGGGTGTGAAGTCTGAGTATGTGTTGTCCTCGAGAAGGCATTCTAAGGCCAGTCGCACTCACACCCACACACACACACACTCACACATCCACTTGCACACCTGCCCTGATTGTCAAGTGGCTGCCTTCTTTCTAGTTTGCGTTCCTCTACATTTCATTTGCGCCTCTTTCCAAACATTTATTCGCAGTGCTTCTTCGTTTTTGTCGCGTCGCGTCTCGCTGCGTCTCATTTCATTTGCCTGCACATACTTCCCTTGGTCTTCACAATCCCCTTCACACTACATGTCCTTGATAAATGTTAAAAATCTTGATGTTGTGCTCATTTTGGCTGGGCATTGTTTTTATTATTGTTGGCACTTACATGTTTTTATTGTGCGCCTCGCAACAGCTTGATCCTTGTGCCACAGGACCTTGAACTCGCGAACAGCGAGCCTGTTAACGAGTTACGACAACACAGCAACAACAACAACAATAAGCAGCAAAATAAAAAAAATGTTGGTGTGCAAATATTTCATATTTATTTAACGTACTTTTTGCAAGTACTCATAAAAACTGTGCGAGTGTGCGAATGTGTGTGTGTGTGTGTTAAATTACAGTACGCGTGATTTACTTTGTTAGTTTTAATTGAATTTGCGCGGCCAAAAATGGCAGCCTTTCAATAATTCAATTAAATGCTCTCAATACTTATTTGTCGAGAGTGTCAGGTCGACCGTTCGTTCTGGTGTAAGTTTCAATTGAAAATTTCAAATTCAAATGCGTATTTTGCTTTTGTATTTTATGCAAAACAGCAAAGCAAAGCTACAGTAAAAAACTAGCACACAAAAAACAAATACGCACGAGTAAGCAGCAAAAGCTATAAGCCAGTAGTATACTATAATGATCAGTGATATAGAATAGATATGTTTTGTGTATTTTGGGTGAGCTTTATGTGTGTGCGTTTTGGCGTAACAACATTATAAAAATGAAGAAAAAAAAGACAACAAACACAACAAAACAAAATCAGTGTCAATCAGAGCGAACAAATGTATAACAGAGACACTCTATATAAATAAAATATATATATTGTATGTATATATTTCTATGTAGATATGTTAATGTACATCTTTATAAGCACATGCTTCAGTGAACTGGACGCTGAAAACAAAATCCGAGGCGCAGTTCTATGTAAAGCAATGTCAGGCCAACAAAAGCAAAATACAATGTAGGCGAGCCCAAAAAAGAAAGGAAAATGTTAAAAATAAATAGAGAAGAGGAAGCTAGCTAGAAGCGAGCGAAAAATACAGGAGACAGTTTGAGTTGTGTCTCTCGTTTGTTCTGCTTTTGGCACAGGAATGCTTTCAATAAAAAATACAAAGTAAAACCCAATGCAAAAAAAAGAAAGAAAAATACAGGGAAAAGGAATATGCCGCATTTTTGTATGTGTGTGTGTGTGTGTGCGGGTGTGTGTACACATAGGGTAATTCTTAGTTAACGAGCAAGCAAAACGTATTCACGCTTTGCCTAATCCCCAGGGACCTCATTCAACTTGTACCATGTAAGCGTATGTTCTAGGAATATATATATATATATACATGTGTGTGTGCGCATAGGACAATGCAATGTCTTTCTGTATATGACCATACAATTTAAGCCCTAATTGTGGGCACTTACTTTTTGCTTTGCTAATAAAAACGTTAGAGATATTTGCGTATTTTAACTAATGATTTTCTCCTTAAGCGCAAAGCTCGACACCAGCTCCAAACACACACACCAACACACATACACACAGAGCCGCAGGCCAAGTAAATGCCGCCTAAATAAACAGCTCCTAAGTTTTACTCCCTTTGTTTTTCTGTGTGTGTTTGCGGTGTGTATTGTGTCTCTAAAGGTAAGCTCCAAAGTTGCCCTGTTGTTTCTATTTTCATGACTGTCACAGCTTTTAATGACTTTGCACACACATACAATATGCACGTGTGTGTGTATGCTTGTGTTTGTGTATGTATATATTGAGTATACGCCCCGTTTTATCGGTTTAGTACTTTGCGACACACACAGGCACACACGCACGCACACCTTGTTAGCCAGACCACATTGACACACTTATTAATAATTCATTTTGTGCTAATAGAATGTTCGGATTTCAAGGTAAAGCACAGAAACATACATACACATTTACACCTTCAAGCACACACACACTTGAGCATAACTGTATCTCGACAAAATAAACCAAATAAATCAGTTGGGATAACACGCTCTCAGTGTTTGGTCTCTCTCTCTCTCTCTCTAGTTCTTGGCTCTTAGCATAATTAGTTGATTTGAGTATTCAATAATTAAGCACAATTCGATACCAAAATGCGTAACAACACAAATAGGAACAACATCTGGCGACCTGCAAACTGTTTTACCTGGTCACAAAATCCACATTGAACATGATTGATTATCAGAAAGGTAATCATATTATTGGCCAGTTTACTAGACAAAAGTTTACTAGATGCCAGCTGTTGCACATACATAAATCTATTCATCTGTATCTTCATCTGTACATGTATTTAGATACAATTAACAGCCGTCACGCCTTCGTTTTTGATTATGCAAAGTCCTCATTCATTACAAGCTTAATTTGTTAAGCGCACTCAAAAGTGGTGTAAACTTAATTAGCTCATTATTCTATAAATGTTTATGGGCTATAGTTAAAATTCATTTCATTTTCACTCATTACCCTTAGTCCTCCTCCAAAGGGAGAGGGGGTGGTACTGTGTAAATTATCCAAAAATTTAACAGGCAACTGCCCAAAATGTAAAGTGCGCTGAGCATTAAGTATTCGCCTCGTATAACCCGCGGGCATAGCTACTTTAATGCTAACCGTATAAAATGAAATGGTTTGCCCTCAGCAAGCGCTGATAACATTGCTCAATGTTCAATGTGTTATGTCAAAATTTACGATTGAAAGCATTCCAGGTTAATGAATTTTAGCTACACTAGCCGATGCGTGATATGGAAATCGCTTGCCAGTTGACATCATTTCAAATTACAATGCATTGATTTAACTTCTCTCTCTCTCTCTCTCTCTCCTCAAATAACAATGATATCAGTTTTGCCTAAATAAAGAAACTACATGCTCAAGAAATAGACAAGCTGACACATCTATCCACATAATCAGGCACCAAGCTACTGCTATCAAATAAATTTATTTTCTAGTGGCATTGAACATCTCATTGATTATAATTATCTATACCAAAGGGTATAAAAAACTCGAGTGCACAGCAACCAATCAAATGGAAAAGCATTAAAGAAAAAACCCTGCGACACACATATAAATAAATGTATATATATCTGTGAAGAGCCTGCACAATGCGGGTAGCAAGCAGCCCCAAGGAAGGACTATAGCCAAAGGAGTCAGCTGCACCACACAATGACTGGGGCAGCTCGAGGGGCAGCTTGATTGGAAAGCAAATGCAGGGATGCAGAGCAGTAGATAAGCCTTGGGCATCAGCTGGGCCAAAAGTCGGCCAAAATATAAATGGAAATTAAAAGTTGGCAATAACTAGAACAACAAAAGGAAAGCAAAAAGCAACTGACGCCAAAAGCTATGCATATGAAATATGCTAAGCACAATGACGACCAGAGCAGCTGACAATGCTTATGATCAAGCAAGGATTGAATAAAATTTGAAACGAGAAATTTCTTCAGTATGTAGAAATACATATGCTTGGCATAATAACTGGTTGTACGTGATAGAGAGAGAGGAGAAGTTGGGACGCGTTGTTAACATGACATCATCGTGCAATAAGCGGGACAAACACACATTCTAATGAATAAAAATGAATTTAAAAAAAAAAAAAAAAAGCCATCTCTAAGATAAAAAAAGAGAGAGAGAGAGGTCCAAATAAAATATGCGGCGACATAGGCAGACAGAGCGCAGCAGGCTGCCAGCCAGTCTACGCACCCAACAAAATGATACAGCTTCATATATCCAGCCAGAGTCCTGCCAGGCACTCAGCCAACTCACACACACACACACACAGAGAGATAAGTTTGCCATGTTTCATGTTTTTCTTGTGCTTCTGCTGCAGGCCAAGTTAGCTGTCCTGTCTTCATAATCCTTTATTTAAATATTGTTTTCTTTTTATTTGCCATTGTTGTTATGCTTGTAGATATTTTGCATAAATAACTAGACAGGGCAAAAACACTTATAACACACACACACACTGACACCGAATTGAATCAAGACAACAATCTCAAGATAAAAGCAAAAATGTGCTGCGCTTGTTGTTTGTTTGCCTTGTGTGTTCTTGCAGCACTTGCCTTTAAATATTTGCCCATAAGATGTTTTGCCAGCCAAAGTTGACATTTTGACTTTATGCGCTTCGCTGCCGTATGCGTAATATATATATTACTCATACGCCGCCAAACTCATTAGCAATTACATGTGCGCCCTATGGGAAACAGGCAGAGCTGCCTTCTCAAATTTGTGTCAACGTCCAGACAGCCAACAGGCAACGAACAACAACTGACAACTTGGCCCAAAGGCGCCACCATATTTAGCATGCCTAACCTAAGTGTATCCTCCAGGTGCTGAAACGCTTTTAACCAAAACCTTCGACCGCCTCTAAATGAAAGCATGTTAGCTGGCCTCGTTAAATGTTTGACAGTCGAGCTGTGCGTTGACATAGCCAGCTAGGCCTGGTGTGTCTTGTCAGAAAACCACGCCCAAACAGGTGCCTCTCTCCGTCATTCTTGCCCCACTGTGCGTGTGCGTGCAAGCTTTTAAATATCAAATTCACATTAATTTTGACATCGAAGCGGAAATATATTTAATTGCTTTCCAGCCGCAGCGTCACCTAGTCCCACACACACATACGTCCACACACACACACACACACACACACGGTGTGTGACCGCCGTAGTTTCCGACGACTTTTGCCATTAGCAACATGTCTCCAAAGGCTCTAGGCAAATATTTTGTTTTTGCTAGCAATTTTCCCGTGTTTTCATTTTGTCATTTCATTAAGAAGCCGTCGTTGTAGATATATTTGCAATCTACATATTCATGACAACTCCCGTCCCTTCACTTTCCCCCTAAATAGCGCTTATTCGTGCGGCTGTTTTTGCGTTAAGTTGCCATAATCGCATTGGCCTTGTTTATGGCACGTTTCAACCAATATAATCACACGACACGAAGCAAACGTTGCCGATTTTGATTAACTTAAAGGAAACATTTTCAAATGCAATTTTATTTGGCATCATTTCGATTAGAACGGCAACGGAAATTCATTTAAAATACCAAATTCATTGCTTGCTTCGATATTAAATTTAGTCATTGTAAACGATTGTGCATAAATTACATTATTATATATATATATATATAGCCAAAGAAATAATAAAAAGTATGATGGCAGTAAAATAAGTATTAAAGTGGCGTACACTTGTGCATATATTTTAATGAGATAAAATGGTTGCCAACGTTACTTAAGATTAAGTTCCTTGGTGATAAAACAAGTTCGATTGCTCTGCGCAACAGTGCTCTGAAAGACGGCAAAATAAAAATGAAACCAGAAATGTAAAGACGAGTGTACTTCACTGTAGAATACTCTGCACTAAGGATTTAAATGTAACAAAATTAATAAAAATCACAACATTTTGCTACGATGATATTCATAATAATAATAATTAAAAGTTAAATTTAAAAACTAAGTTACACTGTATGAGTTGTGCCTTTTTTGGGTTTTTTTTTTTAAAGAAATACTAAATTTTCTTTATCGGTTTTATCTTACTCAACGATAATTGTTCCTCAACCAACTGTTTGTTAATCTGATTTTTAGCTAATAAAAAAAACAGGACTGCTTTTAAAACATGCATATATTTACTCCCACAAACAGATATATGTAACAACCGAACAAATTAAAATGTTAAATATAAATTCTATATCATTTTACTTTCATTGGAATTTTACTTTTATTAAAAGTTTGAGTATATGTCATAAAAACCAAATATATTAATTAAAAAACACAATCAAGTATTATTACAACATCAAAAAAATATATAACAATAATTGTTAAAGCAACAAAAACTGTGTACAAAAACAAACAACAATTGTTGGAATGTCAAGTATAATTACAAATGCCATATGCAGGCAAAAATTGTACATATTGATAGTCCTCCAAAAATGTATTTCCTATTAATTTTTCCTTAGATGTTGGGCATATAATTTGTTCGCGACCATCAAATAAATGATAACAAACGATATGCTAAAACTGCCGCCAGCTCGTATCTGTCATATAAAGACACGTATTTATGTTGCCGTAAATGTAAATGCCGTTGAATGTGAAACGGGAAATGGAGTTTAGGGAATATGACGGGATGTGGGGGGGAATGGGGGTGTGTTTTTGCGGCACTGACAGGAAGAGAAGTTTACGTTTGCCGCTGGCCATAAACTAACGAATGTCAAACTTTCAAATCCAAGGTAAATATGCAAACGGATGAACAGCAAATCGACAGAGAGCAAAGCGGAGATTAAAGAGTAGCTTAAAGTGTGTAGCAAAAGTGAAAACGAAAGCGAAAGCTAAGGCTAAAGAGTAAAAGTAAAAGTAAAAGTCATACGTTATACAGGTGTGAAAAACTTACATGTGAGAGAAGCTGCTAACTGAGTATTAACTGTGAGATTGCCGAGTCAGTCGGTTGGGGGCTGCGTCAGTTGAAATGCACTCAAGTCGAACTTTGGGCACACGCGGCGAATGGATAAGTAAGTATAACAAACAGATTTTCTGTTTATCTGCCAACCGTATATCCTTTTAGACTTTAATACTACTTTCCCTTGTTTTCTGTGATCACGTTGAACTTTTATCTGCTGCTGCTGTTCACACGAAACTTTTGTCACGGCATTGACACCTGCGCTTATCGGTCATGCATTTAACACACACTCCAACACACAGACACACATATACACAGAAGCACACTCGCACACACTGAAACACTAGCGCGTTGCTTGCGATTTGGGTCAAAGTGCTAACAAAACAACAATGCAGCTACTGCGGCACATGGCAGTTTTGCCGCTTTGCCACTTGTGATGTGATGTGTGCCTCTTGCCTCTTGTCCGTCTGCCTGCTTCCGTTTCCGGTGCTGGTTCTGGTGCTGGTTCTGATGCTTTCACTTTTTTATATTTTTTTATTTCTTTTTTGTTGCTGCCAACTTTTTAGTTGCGTTCACAGTTGCGCTGACAATTTGCTGAGCAACATTTTAAGCTGCTGCACACTGACAAACAGAGACGGTACGAATTTCACGCCTTGTTGCTGCTGCCTTTCACTTGCACAGCAATTTTTCACGCTCACTAATGCGATTTCAAGGATATGCGTAGCACACACACTCGCACACACACGCGTGCGAGCCGCCTTTTGTTTTGAACTTGCGACTTGAACTTTTGGCGGCCCGATTCAAATTGTGCGCTGCCAAAAACAAAACTCGAAAAAACGCGTTGCCGCCGGCAAACAACACAAGTAAAATAACACTCTTGTTTGCTATTGTTATGGCAAGTGTTTGCAATTGTTGTTGTTGTTGTTGTTGGAATTTAGTATGCTTTATTATTGCTCCTGCGTTTTACGGCTTGAGGCTGGCGTGCGTGTGGCTGCCGCTAACGTGTACAGCTTTCAACGAGTATACGAAGTGAACTGAAAAGGACACTCTGACGCTGCTTAGCCATGGCCAACGAGCCAAGCGACGAGCAGGACAAGCGAATAAAGACGAAGACGAAAACAACAAGAACGATAACGGTGCACGCCCGTGTTTTTAGTCAGGCTGCGTTTTGTGTTCGTGTCTGTCTGACAGCTGGAAAGTCACAGAGAGAGAGTTTTAGTCATGCGCACAGCAAAGAAAAGAGAAAAGCAGCGTGAGTTGAAGTGTGAGAGCTTTTTGGCTAGCTTTGCAGGTCAGTTACGCGCCTACTTGGTTTCGTTTTCATTTGACATCCAATGCGTTTCCAGTTCAACTTCCAGTTGCGCATGCAATTTAAGAGAGCAGCATCATTAACACTAACTCTCTTTAGCAACAAGTTTCTCTTGCTCTAAGGTTGTTTTTTTTTTTTTTAATTCAAATTCTTTGGTAATTCGCTCTGAAATGTGTGTCACAATTCAAAATTGCGTTTACTTTAGCTAATGTCACGTGCTTATTGCGTTACCCATTTAATTAAGGCAAGCCAAGACAGTTAGGCTAACAGCAACAGCAGCAGCAAGAGAAGGAATCGAACAACAATTAAAGTTGAACAACAACATTCAGGACCACATTTCAAGCCGTTCGAAACCGCAATGGGTTGAGAGAAGGTTCGCTGGCATGGACAGCAAATCAGTGCTCAAAAGAAATTGATCCTGTAATGCTTGCTGCTGGCAGCCAACTAGTGGCACGCACCATGAGGCAGAGGCAGGGGCAGGGGCAGGGCATGTGGCTGAGTACGTTAGGCAGGACTGTCGCAACTAGCAGCTAAACTTTTGCGGTGACCAAACCCAAACGTGAAGTAAACTAGCACCGCAACCAACTCTCCACCCCTTGGTGCCCCTCGAGCTGACAACGACAACGACAACTATCGCTCCGGCAACATCCGGCTACGTGCGTCGGGCTGCGGGAAAACTAAGGAGATTTCAACCCCTGGGTGAAGAGGGGTGAAGAGGGGCATGCTCGGTAAAACGTTTGCCCACATGCCGCTTGTCGTTTTCCATTAGTGTGGCGACCAACCTCAATGATTTCTTACTTACAGCGCGCAATTTGTAAGTTTGAGTGTGCGCGCCACACACACACACACACACACACACACAAACACAGACACATTCGCATAGTCGAGCCGCATAATCGCAGTCGTATTGGTTTTCGAATGCTGTCGAGTGCCGTTTCAGGCGTTCAGCACCATACAAGTTGGCCAATGCGTTTCAACAACTGAGCTCGCGCGTTCGTGTCTGTGTTAGTGAGTGAGTGCGTGCGTGTGTGCGTGTGTGTCTGTGGTGGGGTAAAAACTTCAGGAAATTGCTTTTGCATGAGCGCTTTGGCGGCTGGAGACCGCAGCGAAGTAGTTGTAAAAAGGAAGCTGCGGCGATTGCAAAAGACGCAAAAATGTATTAAAAACGCAAAAAAAAAAAAAGAAAGCTCTCTCTAGCGAACACAAGCGAACATAATTGGAGAAAAGATAATGTGCTTGCAATTTGCCAGTCACTCCAAATGCATTCGCTGTTTCTGAATTTCATTTTGTTTTATTGAAATTTAATCATCGGGCCTCTCGCTGCTCAATAAATAATGCAAACAGACAATCAAACACAAGCAAACTCAAACAAAATGCACAGATACAAATCACACTCAACAGACACACAGATAGCTAGATACTGAGCTTGGCACAGCATTTGGTAGTTTTTATTTCTATATATACATATACTCTTCTTTTTTTTTGTTAGCTCGCATGTTTGCCAGCCATTCAGTCAACGGTCAATACGCTCGAATCGCATTCATACACTTTGACCTCGTTTAACTTTTGTCGTCAGCCACGTTCGAAATGATTTCGTGTCTGCCTGCAAACACCGTCAATACACCCGCCACCCCCTATCCTATATCCAGCCACCTAGTATAGAGCCCATTCGACACTATCAGAGTGTAATGTTTTGTTGTAACTGAAAATGTAGTTTTTCTTTTCAATTGAAATATGTTGCCTACTTTTTTGCAGTCAAGCAACTCCGACAAAAAAACGACTGAAAGCAATTGTGTACAAACGTGTTAGTGGACGGGAAACAAACTGTCAACCTTTAAGCAAGCCTACCCCAACATAGATAGCACACTCAGACACATTTAAATGCAAAATTAATCTCGAGTGTAAGTAAGGTGCAAGAAGTCACTCTGGATGGAAATCGTAAACTTGGATTTAATTGTTTTTTATTTCGTTAAAAAGTAATTTGAAGAAAATACAAAATTGATTAAAACACATATTATTTATTTTATTACGTTTCAATCTGTTTTTTTCTTTTAGAGAAACAATTTTAACAGGAGCTTAATTTACATGATAGCTATTTCCATTACTTATCAAATAAACCAATTCACAAATATGCTCAAGACTTATATATGTACATACATATATGCACGTTGAAGCAGAGTCATTTATGTATATGAAATTCCGAAAATAAAGTTTAAGTCGTCTGTACAAAAACAAGTGTGCAGAAATGTGAATAGCAATAATAGGCCAGCTATAATATCAGGCTGATGCAAAATAAATGTATGCATTGCTTGCTTGCTGTACAAAACAGTCAATTAATGCGGTTAAACAGTTATTTATTGCTATCGAGTTACCATTGTCTGCCCATCCCTTGTAACACCCGCTAGCCTCAACAAGCTGTCTCTGTGTCTTTTGTGTTTGGCTTAGTTCAACAAGCAGAAATCTATTGACAGGTTGAACAATGCATTTGAAATGCTTTTCAAGTATATCACATGTTGGTATTTATAGGACATACATCAGACAGGACTACAAACACGGACATGACAGTGTGTGTGTTTGTGTGTATTGCCCGTCGTTTCCCATTACCCTGCTTTTGCCCCTGCCCCCTGCCCACGTCCCGTTGCCCGTTGCCCGCATAATGTAGGTCTATTAAATCAATTTTAGTTGTTGCTCTTTTGTACTACTTTTTCAGTGGCTGACTGAATGACTGGCTGACTGATAGACAGACAGCCTGACTGACTGACTGATTGACTCACTTACTGACTGACTTGCTGTCTTGGCAACATGTTCAAAAGGAGCGCCAGAGTCTCTCGGGTAGGCTGTTCAGGTAATATTTGCGCAGCGCCCAGGGGCAAAATCAGTGCCAGGCCCATGGCACATACATACATATATGTGCATATGTGTGTGTGTGTGTGAATTTAATAACTTACAAAATTGTTATGAACTTCAAATAAGCGTTGCGGCTGTGCAAATATTGACACTGCTCAACAAATTACCTGATTACATTTTGGGTCAAGCCATTTTATTTTTTTCTTTCTCGCCACGAAGCGACACTAAATGTAAATGTGTGTTTTACACAAACACAAACACACACACACACGCACACACACAAAGACAGACGCTTTCGTGTACTTGCGATTCTCACAGACGCAAATTAATTAAAAGTTTGTGTGTTGTCTAGCATAACATTTTGTTTTTTTTTATACATACATACATACATACATACATACATATATACATGTATGCGAACATATGCATATGTATGTTTATTTGCGCGACCTTGTAGCCAAGTTAACAATTTGGGGCACTCGCTGTCGCAATGTTTACAAATAATAATGGCATTTATGACCCTGGTCTACACCCCCTCACAGCTCTATCTGCATATGTGTACTTCAGCTGTGTGTGTGTGTGTGTGTGCGTGTACTTCAGGGTCGCTAGTTGCTTTGGGGAATTTCGCTCATCATCATTTTATTTGCGGCACTCTCACACACACACACAAACTTGCAGCAAAGCAAAGCAGAACACCCGCCAACTAAAGTGCATTTTATATATGGTTTTTTTTTCACCGTTTAACTGAAAAAATAATAAAATTAATTTAATGCTTGGCTGCTAAATTATTCTAAGCATTTTATGCTAAATACAAGCATACACATTATTTGTAGTACACAATGTAACATTTTATTTTAGCATTTTTTTGCACGCTTGTGATTTTGAATAATTTGCCGCAGCCTCCAACTGGGCCCCGGCTTAAACTTTAAGCAGCTGCAAACAAACGAAAACAAGTGAGAGTACCCCAGTTAAAAAGAGCTTGGCCCAAATCTGAATTTGCCTAGCACTCGGCTTTCGTTTACTTTCCCAAGTACATTGCAATGTATTTTCAAATTTTATCAGAGTGTTAGAAAATTTTATAATAATTTGCCAAAAACAAACACTTTGATTTAAACAAGTTAATTTAATTTTATACATATATTGGTTATGTATGCAAAATTTATATTCAGTTAAATAATTGATATGAACTAAGTAAACATTTTCCAAAGGAATGTTTGATTTGTTTTGGCAGGAAGTTGAGCTATCGTGTGAATGCAGCTTATGCCATACGAGAAAATTGTTTACCAGTTTATTTTGTTTAAACTAGAAAGTTCGGACCAACTCGTTGAAAATGTAATTTTAGCCTGCTTCTAAGAATTGCGCTGGTGAGCAATCATATTGTTTTTAAAAACATGTTTTATGCATATGAATACAGCTCTAAGCTAGCAGTAAAGTGAAGTAATAGAATTTAATGCAGCTTAAAAATAAATATAAATGTTTTGAAAAATGTATCGGTGAATAATTCATTTCTGAGCAGTTCTATGTAAATTTGGATGCTACATGGAAGAGAGTTTTCCAATAATATTACATATTACTTGTTAAATATAAACAACTTTGTTATTAAATTGTCTAACTGTTTAATATAGTCATTAAACTATAATTCTCATATAAAAAAACTTTCAAAATTAATAATCATTTTAATAGTATTTTACTTTAACTTTAACTTACTATACATTACTACTTTAGTTAATATGTATTTTAAGTCACCAATTAATTAATAGGCTGTACATAGTGTTTGTGATTAAAAGGCGTATATATTAAAGTAATTTTGTTTAAAAAAAATGCAATGAAGTAGATAAACTAATTATTCAATATTTTAAAATGACAAAAAATGTGTGAATCTGATGTTGCTTATATAAATGAGCTGTTTAAAGCGCTTATTTGGTATTTTTATATTTGGTAAAACTATAAATTCGTAGCTCTATATTTTTTTGATTTTTTTACAAATACCAAATTAAAATAGAATTAGGATTAGAAAATTGTTCACTCATTTATAAAATATAAATAAAAGCTTAAAGTTTGCGTGTGTATGTTTTTATGGCATATTTGAAGCTCAGTGAAAGGCGGACAAGCGCGCCTCGTTGTTAACTCCATTAATTTGCAGCATATCAAAAACAGATTGACACTCCTGACTGAATGAGTGTTGGTGAGCGTCTCTGTGTGTATGTGTGTTGGGCTCTTAACAAGATACACTAAGAGACACACAGAGATTGTGTGTGTGGCATCCTTTTAGGAGCCAGTGTCCTGTGCGTTCATGTGTGCCCGCCTGTCGTCAGGTGTTTGCCGAGCTACAAGCTGCGAGCTGAGAGAACGCAGAGTGTAGTGAGAGAGAGTGAAGTGAGGGGGTGGGCGAAGAGGAGCCCGAAATGTGTGTAAGCAAGTGCAAACATGTTCGCACAGCTGCGCACTGTGGCATTAATTTCCGTTAATTAAAATAAATACGTCAAGCGATAATAAATGACTCGCTGATGATATTAAATGCACATACCAGCCACCAGCCATCAGCCAGCATCCCCGCTAGCAGCCAGGATAAAAGCCAAAAATGACACGAGCCAACTGCATTTAGTTGAGAGGGCGACAAAAATATTAAAAGTACTAAGTGGGGGGTGGGTGGAAAAGTTACTGGGCCGTGTTGCTGGCCAAATTGGTTCTAAGACATGTGCGCTACATTAAATGGCTTAATTGATACGATACGATTTGGCTGCAAAATGAATTTTCTGGCCACAACACACAGCTGCGACCACACAAAAGCATTCTCTATTTCTCTCTGACCATGGACCAAGTTCCTCTTGGCTTTATTACACTGCATAAATTCCAAACAAATTCTGGAAGACGTCAGCACGTAAGCTGCCCTGTCAGGCAACAACATGTGAAATGAGTGTGTGCCATACCAAACACCTGGGCGTGGTGAGGTGTTAGTAGTGGTACTAGGTATGGATGTGGGGTAGCAAATAACTAAAGCAAAACACAAATACGTTGTGCCCGAAATGGCAGCAGCTACAAACAACTACAACAGCTACATCTACAGAGCTACAGAGCAAGATCATCTGCTTACCTGCAGCTGAATGTGGAAGCTGAGAGAACTGAAGTGTGAGCTGTACAATAGCAAACAAAAGATTATCCTTGCCCTTACTTCACGCGGTGCCTTTGGACACAACACACTTGCTTTGTACGCAACACATACACACACACACACACATACCATATGAGTGTATTTGTAGCCAGGCTGCCTGGCTGCTGTTGCTTCTATTGAAACGTTGAAGTAATGAAAAAAAATGTCAACTTGTGCACAGCGACTCAAAACGAGAGAGCGAGACAGAGACAGTAGCAAAAAAGGAGCAGTTGAAGCTGAGGTAGCAGCAACAGAAGAAGCAAGCAACTGCTGCCTGCCGCCTGCGAGACGCACAACAAAAGCGACAACGACACCGACAACAAAACATGTGTCAAACGCCAGACATTCTGAGGAATATTAATAACACTCACCGAACATATTTTTCATTAAAGCTCCACTGAAATGTCAAGCCGATGATATACAGATAAGCCACAAGCGCACACACACAGAGTTGCTTTAAACAGATTATGCAAAACGAATTTCGTTATCAGTCAAGGAAATTTAATAATTGCAGCTGAAATTTGCATGCAGTCAACAAATCTTGAAAGCTTAACTCCAAGTTAAACTTGGCAACACTACAAAAACACAAAAAAAGAAAAAAAAAAGTAAAAACGTTGCAGTCGGACGCAACCGACTGCGGAATACTTTGATACCAGTAAAAGAACGGTTGATAAGGGGGATGCAGGGGCGAAGGGGTGGGCCAAATTTGGTTATGAGGATCTTTGGCTATCATGTTGCCAACATTTTCTAGACTTTAGCTCAAAAACTGTGGGAGATATCGAAACTCCCGAATTTAAATGGTGGGCGGCAGAGGTAGGCGTGGCATCTAAATTTTTGAATCAAATGTTTTTAACTGTCACTATCTATCTGCCTACCAATTTCGTGGCTCTAGCCAAAAACTGTTAAAGATGGGGCCGATTCGGAATGTATAAGGCGGGTGGCTTAGGGGGGTGGCATCCAAAATTTTGATGCAGATTTTTGGAAGATGCTTCACTACCTATCTTGACACAAAATTTGGTGGCTCTAGCTCAAAAAATGTGAAAACTATAGGCGTTTCCAATTTCAAGGAGAAGGGGGATGGGGGTGGAAGATGGGGCGTGGCATCCAAAATTTTGATGCATTTTCAAATTTGGTGACCTACTCGACAATGTAAACTATGCGTTTCACAATTTCAAGTAGCTGTAAGAATGTGTTGAGAAATATTTGGTTTTATCGGTTTTCAGTTATCGAATTTATCGATTTCCTAGCCTCCTAGTAGGCGTGGCACCCCAATCTTGACATTTTATCTGTCTCGCCTATAGACAAACATAATTGCAAAGTTTCAAGTCTCTAGCTTTACGGGTGTCGAAAAAAGTTGCGTTCATACAGACGGACAGACACCATGACGGACATTGCACAAAACCAATATACTATGAGACCTTCGGTATCAAAGTATAAAAAGCGTATACTAACATTTCTCAAGTCGTGAACGCGCTACTAGAACATATCCTGAAACCTTGACTTCCGCTGTCCACATAAAATTTTTTGAGATAATCAATATTAGTTTCCAGAACCTTAGAGATTTCGCTATTCCCTTTCTAAACACATTGAAAATGGGTTCAGGATATAATGTCGGCACCCACTGCGTATGTTGAATTTTCTGATGGTAACCGACGCTTTTGATTTGGTTTAAGTTTTCTTAGGCCATCATTAATGCATCGCGGAAAGTCACCATTAAACACAACGGACCCAAACGAGAAACTCTCATGTGAATAATTCACAACATCACAAACTTTATGGCAAACTTTTTGACTGGATAGGAAACTTAGCTAATTGTTGCTAAACCAGCAGCGATATAAAGGTTCGCAGCCGAGGCTTGAACCTTAGATTAAGCTGGAACTCTAACCGAGATGCTGCTCTTCAAACTGTTCAAGACAACGCCACTAATGGCTTAGATCGAATCCGGAGATGGCTGCATTTACCTGTACCGTGCCATGAACTTATAGGCTGATTTTTGTGTGGTGCACCAATTATCTACAACTTGGTACAGACCACGTTGTTTCTTACCTCGCTGCAGGAGTGCATCAATGCCTATTGCTCCTCAGTAAAGGTGGCCATCACGTATGCGCAAGATGGATGAGCGCAGCACTAGCCTCAAGAAACGCAAAAAGCTCCATCGTCTCATCTTCGTCTTTGTCTACTGCTGTTTCTAAAGTTAAGCAAACACTAAACAATTATTTATCGTCCTTGTATTAAGTTGAAACCTTTTAGATACTGCGCCCTGATTGGCGTTGGCGTCCTCGGTCTCACCCTAATCAATGTGATATTTTTCTCGCACCTGTGAATTTTCATCGCCTCATTCATGTTTGTCATCTCTAATCTGCTGCAAACGTTTCCCTTCTGCTAGACCTGCAACCTTATAATGGATGCCCTTTTTCAGAGTAATTGGATTAATTCCGGCTCTCAATATCAGTCAACGCTTTTGTTCTTTCTGCACAATGTGCAGCAACCAATCGTATTTATTGCCTTCGGGATCTTTCCGATATCAATGAGCAGCAACATAAGCGTAAGTTATACAGCCCGCTTTTCACAACGATTGCCTTTTCTTATTTCATTTTCTTTTTTTTTCCCTGTTTTTAGTAATCACTTTTACTATTAAATTAAAAACTGAATGACTTTCAACGTGCTTTTAAAAAAGTGTTTATTTTTTAATATGCGTACAAATTTTAATCAACTGTACTAATGATAAACTGTACTATATTTCCGGTTGGGTTAAACCAAATCGTCTTGTGTTGTTAGTGCTGCATTTATCTGTTTGTTATGTTATCTTAAAATACTGGTGCAGCTTTGTATTATTCAGCTTCACTTGGCTTGGAGAGTTTCTCTGCTATATTCATTTGTTTCACCAAAGTAAATACCGAAAATGAAAATTTTGTTGCCTGCATACAAAAACATTTAGTTAAAGTAATCAATTTTTAATATGTTTCGAGCCGACTTACATTCAGATTAGTGGCCACAGAAATTGTGAATATATTTCCAGCCATAAAAACGATGGGCTTTTGTAAAGATTGCAAGAACTGAAGTAGAGTCTTCTTGTAACGCTGCTCCTGATCGATCCAGTTCGATTCGAAAAGGGCATCGGCCAGATTAAAGCAATCGTCTGCCAAATAGTTGCAGAGTATGCAGAACGGCGTCGTCTCGAGAAGAACAGCTGACATAAAAGACATGGCCGCGATGCGTGAACCAAAGTTGGCAAACATTACAATGTTTATGATTGTAAAACCCAATACGAGACCCACAACCAAAAGTTGCACAAAGATGGTGCCACCAATCATGGGACGCAATGTGTCACAGAAACTACAAGAAAATAATAAAAACAATAAAAAATGTAACTTTGTTTTACCAAGAAATTGACAATTACTATTTAAAATAAAAACCAATTCACCTTAATATGACTTTGTGATCTTGTATGCATTCAATTAGCTTCTCGTAGCGCTGCTCCGCATTCTCGTTGGGATCGTTTCCCAGCTGTCGCAGACGATCCGCAAAGTTGGCCATATGAGCACGCAATGGCAGCACAAAGTTAATGGGATAACAATCAACACATACGTCCTGAAAGCAGGCGCCCAACATGGCAAAGTACTCCAAGCCTGACTGCAGCCAGAACTGCCATTTGCTGGCCCGCCAGTCCAGCCAAGGATAGTAGTTCTGAAATGAGGGCACACCCATCGCCGCAGCGCTGACAGCCGTGCTCGTTGCATAGAGTAAGTAGACGGTCATAAAGCAGAAGAAAATGCGATTGCTGCTTGCAACAGCACGATGGGAACGGGCACGCTCGCTGGGCTTCGTCAGTCTTTCGTCCAGTTTATCGAGTATGAGATTGGCCTGATCAAAGCGTTTGACCAGCACCCAGACGATGATCACCTTGGTGGAGCAGGACCAGGCATTGAAGGCCACCTGCAACGATGTGAGAAACTCACCTGGCGAGAACTCTGACAGGTGAGAGATGTAGCCTGTCATGAAGCCAATGGGCTGATAGAATGTCGAGCTCAGATTCAGCGCAAAGGACCACACACAATAAAGAAGAAAATAACGCTGTGGTGGAGTCCGAATGCCCATCAAAAAGACGCACCGTAGCATATAGAGCGTCGCCTTGCGTGACTCGGGCGGATCACTGTCCGGTTTTGGGTACAAGCTGGGAAAGATTTCGCGGAGCCCCATGTTGCTAGTGTAGCTATCGATTGCTCTATGAAACGCTTACTACTCAACTGTCGTCTTTTATAGTGCTGCTCAGAAACTAAATCCTGTGATTATAAATCCATCAATGTGCAAAATTTATATACAGCACTATTAAATGCGTTAGCTTAAATCAATTAAAGTCAGTAAGGACTTGTCGCTGCCTTATGGAATTCTAAATAGTGAACTGCGAACAATCGTACCACAGAGATCTGAAAAACAACAAAATTTTCAATGGACCTATCTCTTTATTAACAACCAAATATTTGATTTTTTGTATGTTTCTTGAGTATATATTTTTTCGACCAAAGACATTTTATTTGTTTCAAATATTCTCTGAGTGTAGCGTGCACCATTAAGCTAACATGCTGTTGTTGCTGCTCGGCACGTAACACTTCGAGAAGTGTTAAAGCTTACACTACCCTATAAATAATTGATGAGTCCGAAGCGCTGCTGCTCCAACAGACTGTGGCTGTTCTCATTGACCAGCCGTGCCATCAAAATGCAATTTTCAATTAGTGCGCAAGTATTTTATAAACCTTTCATTTACAGACGAATATTGCAATTAAATAACAGTTAAATACAACAACAAGCGACCAACAGACAATAACAATAATGTGCGCTAAAGCATGATTAAAGCAACTTCACTGTAGCTGCAAAGTTGAAAGTTAAACAATGGCTTCCATTTAATTGATAAAATAATATAATTGCAATAAAACAAAAGGAAATGAATAAATTTACATTAAAGAGACTGATAAATGCATTATTGTTATATCAACTCACATGCTATCATCATCGCAATTATGCAATTAAATGTTGTACAGAAAGCTTCGATAATTATATACAAATATGTGCTTATCATGTTATTCAACTCCAAAAAGTATACATCAATGTGGACTATAACTATTTTTAATATCCAATTGTACTCTAAAGAAAACGTTTTTCAAAATCTTTTAAATATGTAATTTTTTCAATATATGGAAAATTAAAAAAAATTAATAATACATTGGTATAATTTGTAAAAATGAAGTTGAGCAAAAGTATGTAAAAAGAGACTACAGATTTCCTAGGGACATTTTACTTAATTTTAACTACTGAAAGCTGTAAGCTGTTTTAATCACATATAGGCCATAAAAATACAAAATTTACAATTAAAGTTTCATCAAAATCGAAAAGTATCGTATATAGTCAATTATTACCTTTATTTTGGAACCATACTTTTTAAACGATTTTTTTGTGGTTTGCTTTTTACTACGCACACATGCAAAGTATAGCTAGTTTCAAAATATACTCAGATTATATTCCCCTAAAGGAGATAATTTCTTCAAACTGACAGATTTGACAGCAATTCGTGTTATTTACCTTTAAATATTTGCTAGACTGTAAAATTTCCGCTTGACAATCCGTTCGAATTCTAACCTGAGACAAGAAAACACAAACTTATTTGAGTCTGCAAAAGGCAAAAGGTTCAAGACACGTATTGTCATTGGTGGCAACGGGCTCAGCTGCAGTTTGTACATTTAATTAAGAAACTGTGACAGATTCTGACCAGACCCTGAAAAGGTGTCAGACTTGAACGAAAAACTTTTAATTAAGCACTTTAAATGCGAAAGCTTAAATTCAAGTTGCAAACATTTTGTCTAAGATGCTTAAACAACACAACACAATTCGCTTTCACACTTTTTGCCCAACCTTTACCTATTTATTAGCTAATTTTTTATCATTGCAAGCCCAAAAGCCGCAAAGTCACTTCCGCTCATAGCTTTAACAGCGCAAGCAGGAGGTCCCAATGGAACGGAAAGCATACAAAAAATAGTGCTGTTTGCACCTTAAATAAAAATAATTCGTTTTAAGACCAAATTATTAAATGGTACCGAAACTTTCTTTGTTTATTCAACATTTCTATAATCATTAAATTCGCTTCAATCACCAATAAAAATATTCAATAAAACTACTCAAATAAATATCTAAAGCGAACACTTCAAAATGTATAAAAAAAAAAACCGACTATACAAACAGATAATCCCAATCTTAATCATGTCTCCTAGGAGCTTAGTATCGTAATACTAATAATGTCACAGTACAAAAGTAGTCAACTATTTTCCACTGTGCATTAAGAGAGCTGCCATCTTAAGCTGACTTATTGACGTAATTCAGAGGAGATTAACTGGCGACAATAAAACTCGGGCAATAAAATTTAATACATACATATATAGAGTATATAAATGTTCTGCGTGCTTAATCAGCAGCGTTAATTGAATTGTTTACTGCAAAGCAGATTGAAGCGAAGCTGAATTTAAGAGTGCAAGCAGCCATAAAATAATTGTGTAATGAGTAACGCATTGAAACTAAATACAGGGTATTATGTTGACAAACGCTGACAACATCCTTTTAATGTTTTTTCGGTTCTCTTGAGGAGAGCACGCGGGATGGGTCATGAGCAATCAACATCAAGTTGGCTGGCGCGCAAATATTTAATTTCAGTTGGCTGTTATTCTAGCTGTGGCTGTATTTTCCTTTTTTTTCACCACAGCGGTGATGGGCGTGTAGGTAAGGTAAGGAGTAGAGAAGGGTGCAACAGGTGGCACATTGCCAAAAGCAAACTCATTTGCACTTGAAACCACAGCAACAAGTCTGAAGCGGGCTACAGGACACCAGCAACAGCCTAGCGAAATGTTGATATTAGCCCAGTTCCGAGATGGCTCAAATCAACAGTTGGCTTTGGGGTCAACTTCAAAAAACGTTTCAAGCGTTTCGACTTCAAAGTAAATAAACATTGAATCGCATTTCACTGAATGCAGCAAATAGCAGAAAGACTGAGATGTTGGGCTGCTGTTTTATTTCGCCGGGTTTTGTGATTGAGATTAATATATTATTGCTGGTGGTTGGTATTATCTTCCTGGTGGATCTCTACAATCATCTCAGCTTGCGTTCTGGCACACTCGCCGACTTTAATACGTCCCTTCGCCTGTTGGGTTTGACGTCACGCATATCCTGGATACGTGGCATCTCTCTGGTCGTCTATCTTCTGAATGCCATACTTGGCATCAGCATGTCCAAGCGTCCATCGATTTTCAAGTTTGCTATCTACATGCTCACTAGCTTCATAATCCTGCTCTTCACCATCTCTATCACCGTGTCGCGGTATCAGGCTAGCTCCAACTTTGGATACTATACCAACATGATGCTGCACAGCCTTTGGATGAAGACCCAAATCGAGTCAATGGAGGCCCTCTTCGATTGCTGTGGCATCCATGGACCCATTGACTATACCATTGCAAATCGATCTTGGTCAAGGTCTGGCTGCTGTGAATTGGCCGATTGCGGTGGCTGCCAAAGCAAGTTTCACGACTATTTGAAGAACATTGAAATGGAAATTGCTCGCGATAATATTGCATTGTCTGTATTTATAGTAATTGCCATGTTCCTGATGGCCATGTTCTATCAGAATGCGCCGCTGGTTGATGATCCCTACGAGTCTGAGGAGGAGGACGAGGAGGAGTTTGAGGACGAGGAGGATGCATAGTCCACAACTTTACACAAATTATTTAAACATAAGTCTTACTTTATTCTATGTAAGAATATAACTTGATTCCAAAACGATTTAATTTTTTTGGGGATTTCCTATTAATTTCATTAAACGTTTTTGTGAGTGTAGTACGCGTTGCGAAGCAGGAGGTCAGGATACGCGCAATAAACTCTGATCCGCATTGAAATTTAAGCAGCTGTTTGTATTGCTTAGCCTGCCAGACGAACTGGCGATTAGTAGCTTTATTAACGACCCTTGGCATGCTTTGGCCAATTGAACTTTAATTCAATGTTGCCTCCCACCGACCTAGCGGCAATCGGTGAGTGTGTTTGCTTGCTTTCCTGCTTGCTTGCTTGCTTGTTGCGCCTCATTAATCGACCTTGGGTCTAATACCGACCACTCTCTTCCCCATAGCGCTGGATTGGCAGGGCAACGGTGGCGCGTCTAATGGCCGCACTTAATTAGTTTTCAAAATAAAATGCCCTGGAAATATATTTTAATGGCTTCGATTTCAGCTGCGTTTATTGTACGGGATTGAACAAACGATTATGGTTTTACTTCTAGACTTAACTCGAGATTTATACACGTATGCACACGTGTGTATATCTTTCTAATTGAGCTGTCGCACCACAGTGCGTATGATTAATGCACAGCATTTGGTTTGGTCACGGGGTAAAAAAGGCTGTAAACGCTTCATTTGACATGGCCATTAGGAACTTTAATAGACTTGTTATGGCATAAACACTCGAAACTTTTAAATGCCATCACATCTGAGCGCAATGCCACTGACTCATCCAATGCAGCAGCAGCAGCAGTAAGTGCTATAAAATTATAAGTACGAGTATTTTCATAAAATGAAATTTTCATGAACTGCTGCTGCAGCACAGTGTCTCTTCCTCTACTATCTCTATACTTCCCTCCCACTCTGTGACTTTGTCTTCTCTCGTTCCCACTTTAAGGGAAATAGTTTTTGCAACTTGCTTTGTCATTTTGCAGCAAGTGCGGCCTCAGATTGTGGTGGGTGGTAGGGTGGGGTGATGGGGCTGCATCCGTAGCGGTTTGTCTAAAGGAAGCGCCGCCAAAAAATAAACAGCCAAAAAGGATGCGAAATGTAACGGAAGTGCGCGAAATTTTTGCACATTTTTGAAAGCGTCTACTTACACAGTTGCTGTTGTTGTTGTTGTTGCAACTATTGTTGTTACATTTGTTGCTGCTGCTTCTGCTGCTGCAGTTATTGTTGGTATGTCTGTGAGGGAGGCTAGTGGGCGGTTAGTGGGCTAGTGGGCCGCCTGGCGCAACTTTATGACATTTTAATGATGTCGACATTTATGACAGTTGGCTTGAAGATCTCGCAATGCTTTGACAGTTGCCCTTTTGGTAACTGAGCGCACCAAAATGCACTCGTTAAACGCTGTGGCAGCTACCGCAAATTGAAAGCCAAAAATAAATCGACTTCTTTTATTTTTCATGTTCGTTTTTACCCGCTTTCTGTGTTTGTGTGTGTCTGACAACTGCAGCAATCAAAAGTTTAATAACTAAATTCAACGCGAATATGAAAAAAGAAATGAAAGTAAGAACAGTTTTGAGATAAATATCGTGGATATACCAAATGCTCTTTAATCAATATTGCATATGCGTTATATTGTAGTTAACTTTGTAGCAAGAACTTGATTTGAATCAAATTCTCATTGATAGTTTACTTGAAAGCTTAAAAGCACTTAAAAAGTTGTAAAACAGACCAGGAACAATCAAATTTAAATTCATATCCTTTTATAGCGTTGGTGTTGATTTTAAAGATCGTTTCCAATCCTAGACTGGTATTAAGTAGTTTTTAAAAACAAAAACAAAAACTTATGTCTTCCCAATTCAGCCTTTCATTAAATAATCCAATTCTTCACACAAAATAATAGTTTACCATTCCGTTGCATAAGAAGCAAAGGACACTTGCTTGGATATGGTAACATCGGCTTAGTTTCTTGACGCAAACAGAAACAGTGAGCACGTGTAAGCCTATTAAAATCGGCCAAGAGGGTCTCAGTACGTAATGCATTGCCTGGCAACAAAATACCCATTGCTAGAGTATACAAAGTGTTTGCCTGATATGTAACTCAGGCGAGATGTTGAAATTAATTTAGCACAGTTTGTAAATCACACACTCAAACGCCCTCCGCCCACAAACATCGTTGATTTGTTGGCTTCGTTGTGGTTGCTTACCTGTTTGGCTGGCTGAAAGGGTCAGACTGGGGAGCCAGAAATGTGCTTGGGAGAGCAGATTGCGATGGATTTGCTGGCAAATATTGTGACATAAATCAATCACTCAGCCAGCAAACAGCATGCAAAACATGACATTTATTAAAATTCGTATGAATTGTGTGTGCGAGTGTGTGTGTGATTGCATATGTGTGGCATTCCGAAAATGTTATGAATTGCTTGGAGTATTGTGATTTTCTCCTTGTGCATACTGTACAGAGCAAGAGTCAAATGACAGAGTAAATACGCTGAGTTTTAATTAAATATTGCGACATGCTGACAACTAGAACAAATGAAACATATATTGCATTAATTTAAATTAAGAGCTATTCAATGCACACACATACAACTTAAAGTTCCGCGAATGGCAAAAGTAAGTTTCAAGGTTAAACACGAGGGGTAATGTTCATATCCTTGATAACTACGCCAAATGACAAATGCTTGTTGTCCTGCGCTCTTTGTTGTAGTCGTACCTTTAATTAAGTTTTGTCACGGAAATTGGAGAACATGCAACCATTGACACACCAGACGACAAAGTTTCGCTGACTTTTTGCATTTGCATTTTTATTATTCCTATTTTCCCTACTCATTTTATGTTGTCGTTCGTTTTTTCGCAACGTCGAATCATATAACGCACACACAGAGCAATAATTATTGCAGTGCCCAACAGCAAGTTGAAATAATTATTTTTATTTTGCAGTAAAAAACAACTTAATTGTGCAACTTTGCTCATAAATAAAACAGCTAACAATGTGGTGTGATAAAGGTAAGCAACAAACCAAACACAAAAACAAAACAACACTGAAAAAAGGTCATCAAAAGCCAACTTTGCTCCTAGCTGACAAAAAAGTTGTCGCCTCTTGAAGTTAAAGCTTTCACCTAGAAGGGTACAACGCTTTTAGCTGCTCGTTTATTATTTTAAATACCTTTTAAATAACAATATCTTAATATGTAAGCGATTATAAAATCAAAACATATTTAACTTGTTAAAGTTGATCAAAGTGTCCAAACATGATAGTAAAGCCAAAACAAAACATGTACATTGCAAACATATAAAATGAGAGAAAAATTAAAAAATAAAAATATAAGAGATCCTTGCAAAAAGAATTACTGATAATTATAAATTCTATACTAATTCAAAAAATATATTAGTGCATGTATGTATGTATGTATGTTTTTCAAACTAAGTTAGGGTATATGCAAGCTTACCTTTTAAATTATTAGCCTTTTGCAGTTCGGTTGCACGTAAAACCACACTTCGAATCGCAATTTGTTGTTTTTCTGAACGGGAAAGCAAAACCAACGACGCGTCGATTAGATGGTAAGATTTGCATGTGCGGTATGTCAAATAATAATGAGATTCACACACGCACACACACAAACACAAAAAAACATTTTTTTCGCTGGTTCGCATTGGCATCCTGACAGTTATGGTTGTGAGACACTACTCGAAAGGAAATTATGTTGGGTGAGTAAATTCGCTGAGCACTGTTAATACGGAATGCAGATTTCTTGTGGAACCTAAGATACAAAATACAAGTAGTATTAATTCAATATAACAAAGGCAGGAAAACTAAAAACACTGATAAGTACTTAATATAAGTTAAATACGAACTTTGTCGAGCTTGTAAAGTAAATGCATATGGAGCAGTTATATTTAATTTTTACTTCAAATAAGAAAACTTTATGAATAATTCCTTACACTTACAGTGTAAAGAACTATGTATTTAAGTTGAATACACATCGACTGAGACTATGTTATCGCTGCATTTCTTACAGTTTAACTTGACTGTTTGTCATTTAAGAAGATTCCAATTCAAGTTAGACAGTAAATGTTAACTGTAAAAACTTTTACATGTCGCAATCGTCAAACGTTGCCAGTCAGGCCTTTCACCTGAGGCGTCAAACGTGGCGTATGGGCAATATTTGCATAAACAAACATTTAAGCGTTTTCGCTGCTCTCTTTTTGCATTGGACGTGGGCTTATGCCAGCTTTTATGTACATATATATGTATGTATGTATTTGCCAAGAATTTGCCAAGTTTGACTCGAAGTTTATTTGAACCGAGACCACATAAAGTTAAATTAAGGTTTTTGGGCTAAGCGAGGCAGGTATAAAGACAGACAGAGTAAGAGAAAGAGACAGGCATTTGGATGCGTTCTCTTTTTATTTTCTTTCAAATTTTTCAATTACACTTAAAGCTTAAGTGTTTGGCAATTGCCGTTGTTGTTGTTGGGTGCAGCTCTTCATAATTTTAGTAAGCAACAATTTTATCTGCTTGTGGGACTTTTGCCACATGCTGCAAATATTTCATCATGTGCTTCTCAACTTTTTCAGTGTTTATGGCCCGTATTCAAAGCATAGGCTTTGTTTTCACATCGTTCAAAACATGGCTGGCATTTTAATGGAAAATGTATGTGTGACCCCATTTTTTTTTTTTTTTTTTTTTTGCGCCTGCTTGCAAAGTTTTGCATTTGTTGTTGTGATACTTTTTGGGAGCTGACTTCAGTTCATCTGCGGCTTAATTTACTTGAGCAGACGAGTTCAGGCGAGTTTTTCATGTGGCTGACTGTCTGGTCAAGTAATTCATCAGCAGACGTGCAAGTTTAGCATTTTTTTTTGCTGCACAACCTAACTACTTTTTAAGCTGTGCAGCATTTGGTCAAGTTTGAAGCCACTTAACTTGTCTGCTATAGCGTGGCCATAAGCCATTAGGTGCAAATCAATTTCAACTCACTCATTCCCACAAATCGTTTGAGGTTTTTGCGTTAATTTATGCCCCGCACTCCCGGGCACATCATCAAGTTTGTCAGCTGCGGCTTTGCTCACAAATCTCGCACACAAATCACAATTTGAGCACTTGATTAAATACTAAGCATTGGACTTAAATGGCCTCTGTTCTTTATATATGATTGTGGCTGGCATTAATTATCCACGTGCCACTTTGCATTGATTGATTGATCGATTGAGAAAGTTCCGATTCAACAATACAACACACCCTTACAAGAGAAATGTCCAAAAATCCTTGCAATGCCTTTGAAAAAGAGAATGGGAAAAGCGCTTATTTATAATAGAAGAATATATTAGAATTGCCCCAACTACCCAAACATTTAGATTGTCAAGCCCACGAACAGGTGCACACTGTTACAGCTGTGTCGGTGATGTGGACCCGGCCGCCGCCGGTTGTGTTGACAACGCTGCCCAAAAACGGGCGCAACGAGCGTTATAATAAACCAAAATACATAACTGGTGCACCATAAAATGCAATAAACGAGCAATTCACATTTCTGCATAACAACCTGCAGCAGGACTCGTCTCCTGCAACTGGGCAAAATATATGAATGTCAACTTTCAGCAGAGCAAAAAAAAAATAAAATAATAGTACAAATATGAAAAAGAGATACAAATGAGTAAAAATATTATTGCATGGCCTGGGGAAAGTATTCCACAATATGAATTCCAAAAACATAACACAATGTTACAATCCAATATGCACAAATTGTAACGAAAACTATTTGGTTTTATGTATATAGTACAATAAATGCGTTTGATAGGAATGCTTAAGCACTTCTCTGAAAGTTTACAGAGTTAATTGGAGATCATACTTTACTAAATTTAAACAATTTGGCTACTGTGCAAAATATACTTAAAATCAATATCAATTACAATCATTGGAGAAAATCGGCATCTGAAATCTTGTCAGAAGTACAGAGCACCTATCCGTAAAAAAAGAAGAAAAAAATACACACACACACTCAGAAACTAACACATACACACAGCTTGCGTCTTAAGCCTGTTGTCCTGTTGACAGGCAATTTGGCTGTGAACAAACAGCAAACAAATTGACAAACAATTTCAAGTGTTCAAATGCTAAACACAAAATGCTTAACTTGACCAATAAAAAGTAAATGGCATACACGCATACACAAGGCCACCCACACACACACACACACATACACACAACCACGCAACACCACAAGCTGTCCGCAAGTTAAACACACACACACACACACATGTACACTAACACCGACACATTTACGGAGCGGCGTAGTCTGAATGAATGGCAATGGCTTTTGCTGAAAGCGGGTCGACAAAAGAATAAAAGGACGAAATCAGTCGGGAGCCAGCAGCCAGCATCAGCAGTGGGCAGCCCAGTCAAGCTATTTGCATAGCACTTAAAATAGAAAGACACACGGAAAAAACGACAAGAAAATAGTAGAAACGGAAGAGAACAAAAAACACAACCCGAAAAGGTAAAAAGGATGTGCAAATCTGCTGCAGTGGCAGATGCTGAGTGATAATTCGACATGAGGCTCATGTAGAGGCGCTGGTAATTGACATTGTTGGGCGACAGGAAAGAGCAGGAAAGGGCACAAAGAGGGAAGGAAGGAAAGGAAAGGACAGACCAATGCTGTTTATCAGTCAGAAATGTACCGTCTGGTGAGAGTACATGCAACTATTCGACGTTCTCTGCTCGTCATCAGCAATGCAGCATTCGAATCCCCTCGGGCACAGAATGCCCTAATAATGTTCATGTCAATGCAGCAGCAGCAGGAGCAGCTGGGCAGAAAAACCTGTCCAAGATGTGACAATGACATTTGCAGCAGAAAGTGTTTGTCTCCTCTCACTCTGCAGCCACAATTGCTCTCTTCCATCTTAAAGCACATTTCTCATTGAGAGCGAGCATTTGCCAGCTCACAAATAGACCGCTAGTCAGACACACAGACAGACAGACGGGTGACCTAATTGCCTGAAGAGTCATCACAAAGCGTCGTGCATCACACGTGGCGTATGCGTAATTTGTCAGTCATTTATTGCCTGCCCGTCGGCTGCAGCCTGTTAGCTGTTTACCATAGTTTAAAAGCTGTGACAACAACAACTAATTAACTTTGACAATAAAACCTGAAGCGACGACGACGACGTAAATCGTGCAAAACTTTTACAACTCACTTCAGAGTCAGATTTGAAATGCATTTCTCGTTAAATTTACAAACAGCTGTCAGGCCCGAATGTCCTTTGAATTGTAGACTCGACTCGCAACTGAACTGAACAGGCTCAGCACAGCTGTCAGCGCTGAGTTGCCACAGCTGCAAATGAGCTTTTGTATTATGCACTTACTTAGATGATGCTAATGACGCTGAGTGTTGCCAGCTGCTGTCGCCTTGAGGCGCGCCTCAGTAATTAGCGGTTTGATGCCGGCTAACAACAAAGGGCAAATAACAATCACAATCACAATCAACATGTCATTACCCATGCACAGAGGCATACACAAACTCATCAACCACACACAAACACAAATATAAATGAGCTGATTTACAAATAAACAGTTGAATTTTTAAGTGGCACCTAAAGTTAACCTGTGAAAGCTAATGAAGTTCTTGTCATAAAAAACAACGATAAAAGTCGTAGTTGATTTGCAATCTGGAGTCTGAAACAATGCATTCTATATATGTTTTGGGGACTTGCGACAATTCGGATGAACACTCTAACTATTTATTTTAAGAGCATAGTTATCGATGCTTTAACTGACTTTCAATATATTAAAATGTGATAACTTTATACTTTCTTTAAAATTTTTTTTCTTAAGCATCTTACAGCTTACAATATATATTTAGAAATATATATAGATGTACAAATGGTTATTTGGCCAATTGGTTTTGTTGTTATCATCACATATAAAGCTTGCAGAACTCTCGCATGTTTTTACAAATAGTATTTCACATGCACTGTGCTCCGTCTGTGCTCCCCTCTTGTTGCATACTTTTGAGCGCACTTATTTATTTTCACGTAGCGCATACGCCGCGTGTACCCACGTCTTTTGTCTGTTTAGTTGTGTGTGAATGTGAGTTTGAGCTGATGATTCTCATTTTGAAAACGATGCGTGCTGTGGCCGCACTGTATATTATTTCGTTTTCACAAACACACACACACACACACACACATTGTGTTTGCTTTGTTGCTGTTTTTCCTTTGGTTAGTCTAATTTTTTATTTGGTTTATTTTGCGTAAAATACGCGCCACGCCATGATGTACGATGTACCCTAGGTGGACCTGGCGCTGGAGCTATAGTCAGAGTTGTAGTTGCGGTTGGGGCTGCTGTAGGAGCTAGGCAATATCTGCATTTTATTCTCACTGCTGCTGACTGCTGTTGCTGTAGCTGTAGCTGTTGCTGTTGCTGTTGCTGTTTCTGGCTTCTTTTTGCTCTTTCGTCAGCTTCCGCTCGTCGGCGGCGGCATCCGCCATCATCATTGCTGCCATTTTGTGCGCACTGACCCGCTTTTTGCGCTTTTCCCATTACATTTGGTTTGCTATTTCGCTTTTATTTTGTTTGTCTTCGCTTTTCGTTTTATTTTATTCGCCCTCTTGCTTACTTATTTATAGTATAACTGTTTCATTGTTGGCTCCCGGGCATGAACTATCTCTGTTTATATAACATATATGTGAGTGTATGTTTCTATGTGTCAGTGTGTGTGTGTGTGTGTGGACAGTGTTTGCACAGGGTGTACGAAATCAGTTGTGCCATGTAGTTTTCATGTTAAACGCGCTCAAAATTAATGGTCACACATAGACACACTGCACACACACACACACAGACATTTGGACTCCCAGTTGCGAGCTTAGAAATAGAAACGAACGTTATCGTTACAAATGTGCTTTCCGCTGCCTGTCAGCGTAGCTACAATTCGCGGCCGAGTCCTGACTGCAGTCGCCGCTGGTTTTTCGCTATGTTCCTCGTTGAATTTGATGTTGTCCCGTTGAACGCTGCACGCGGGGCACGGTCCATTCTCTCACTCTCTCTCACACATGCTTGTACCCTTTTGCTATCTGTCTCTCTCTATCTGTGTCTGTTCACATGCATTTAATATTTGCCTGCAGCTAAATCAAATTGTTTTCTGCTTCATTTTTTAGTTGCTCTTCTTTTTTTTTTTTTTTTTTGCTCAGCTCACAGTTTATTCGCTTATTTTTCTACTTTTTTGCGCGTTGTTGTTTCTGTTTTTGGTTCTCTGTCTACCCACTGTTGGTCGCATAAAAAATTGAAGATAAATGTCGGTAAATGTAATTTTTAAAAGCTCTAATATCCTGCGTCCATTTGCGCAGCACTTGCTATTTGTTCTGTGGGGCCTTAGAAATTTGATTGCATGTGGTAAAAATTGTGGCAGGAATTATCTTTTTTGCCCATCAAACAATTAACAATAAATTTATCACACGTTTACGGTCAACATGTTGGCGAATTATAATTATTTATGGTAAATGTCACTTATGCTAAAGTTTTGCAAACAGTTAAAAGCTTCATGCTGTCAATTATTCATACATCGATGGCACAAGTCTAATTTTTTGAGGCTTGAAAGACGAAATCAGCCAATGATGATAGCAAGTAATTCTACTTAATAAACGTCCTTTGCGCCATATTATTGACTCAGTATGAGCGCACAAGCCACTAATAAGAAATACGAGTTTTTTGCTAGTGGCAGCCAGCGACCGCATTACCAGCGTCCGACATGGCATTAATATTTAAAAGTCAGCTTTGAAACTTGTTTGACAGGCTGTCAGGACATGTTTACCAGCAAAGGGTAGCAATGTTATCCAACTGACGTCAAATTGAAAGCATGTGCTCGCTGCTCACATATGTACGAGCTACGTATGTGTTTGTGTGTTTGTATTTACTATGTATGACAGACAGACAGTTCTTGAGTATTTGGATTTAAAAATAACGAAAATAAAATGAAAACGAAAACAAACTATGCAAGTTCGGGTCGTAAAAAGTTACTGCCAAACGAAATTTCAAGCTAATAACAGAATGTATACGAAGGGAAAGAAAAGTAATGCGAAAAATATTGTTTGATATAAATTTGCTAGGTGGCAATGATAAGTTTATTTTGGTATCGAATTATATCTGTTGCCCAATTTTTTGCAGTGTAGAAACTTGGTGTTAAGTCGACGTGAATACTTTAAAACGCTTAAAATCAAATAGTAAATATTCAATATGATCACGTTTCGGCTATTTTCGAGCACACTCAGCCAGCCGCTAGACGATGTCTAGATGTCAAATAAAGCACACATTTTGAGCTGGATCCCTCAGCCGCATGCCACATTAAAGACCTTTGAACGTGTGCGCCGACATTTGCCTGGCAATGGCCACCCAAGCCCGTCAGCTGCCAAAAATAAAAATAAAAAAACAACCTCAATGTGTAAAACGACAACAGCAAAAAAAAACTCGCATCATATTTTGATATTTTTGCATAAATACGAGACGAGGCGCTCTTTCCTTTGTCAGCAATTTTAAATTAATTTTATTTTTGTATGTGCCACTCCGTACATAGTATGTGTGTGTGTGTGTGTGTGTGTGGTGCAGCTGTTTGTTTGGCATGCCGCAAAGTTTGGCTGTCGCCCTGGAGTTAGGCATCAAGTCGGTTGAGGGGCTGCTATAAGAAAGTACCGCAATCTAGACATGCTACGGCTTTTATACACAATGTTTGATGCGACTTGTGATTTTTTTTTTCTTTTTCATTTTTCCTTTTTTGCGGTCTTTATGCAGATGGATTTGCCTTAGCACACACACACACACATATGCACGCACAACATACACACACTTGCTAAATCACAATCTTTGCTGGCAACATATGAAAATTGCGTTTTGCGTAATAAAAAGTCGAGTTTATCTGCGCTGCGTTCGCTCAGCAAAAACTGATTTACTTTGCAATTTTATGACTTTATTAAGAATTATGCGCTGTTTTGTATATATTTACAATACACAGAACGTACACACACACACGACCAGTATCTGTGTGTCAGGAAGTTAGAGCAGCAGCAACAGGAAACTCTCACAAAATGCAAGCCAAGTTGGCTGTGTGCATACATTACCCAAAGTCCTGGCTGTATCCTGAAATGTGTGCTTTTGCTGTACTGTTGTTGTGCTGCTGCTGTTGTTGTTGTTGTTGTCGACTCACTTGACCTCTAGCAAATGACATGAAAATCCTTTGATAGAGCTGCTCACATTCATTCATATCATGGTCACAAGTTATGAGTGCATATTTTTATGCAACATAAACGTACAAGGATTTCAAGATGCACAGGATACCCGCACCACACCACACCGCCCCCTCCGCACACGTTACTTTAGCTCTCTATTCCTGCTTGCATGTCTATTTGCTCTATAGATTTAAATGCATGATGCTATAGCTTGCACTTCCATAACCCAAGCACAAAATTTGCAACAAATAACTAAGAGCGCTCATTGTGAATGTCTAGCCGACAGCAGCAGCAGCAGCTGCAACTGAGAGGGGGGAAGAGGTAAGGGGCAAACAATAGGGTGTGCTGACAAATGATAATGTTGTGCGATATGTTTGGCATGTAAGTTGCCGGATAATGGTACGTATTTATGGATGTTTTTATGGCCACTCATTGCGTATATCAGCATTAGAAAACTCTGACGCTGAGTGCTGAGCATTTTCCCATTGCCGATTGCCTTAATTCGAAGACTCTGTCTCCTCTTAGGGACAGCATCGGCATCAGTAGCAAGAGCAGAAGCAGAAGCAGCCGTTGCTGCAGCCGACTCCTTTGACCTTTCACCTTAGCACTTACACCTGCGTTTGTCAGCAGCGTAATGGACTTTAATCTCTGATGACCCATCTAGCGCTCTGTATTGTGCCATTTAATTAATTTAATATACCCATTAAAAATAAGATATATTGGGTAGATGTGGTATATTAAATAAATATCTACATTACTAATAATAACAACGACACGCTGCAAACTTATTTGAAAACTGTTTGCTTTGTTTGATTTGTAAAGGAACACAATTTAAAGAATCTTTCTGCAGTCACGGGATCCAGAAATAATAGAACTTCATACTAGGAATAAAGTTTTATATTCATTTTATGCATTTATTTGATAATTACACTTGCCAATAACATTTAATTATATTAAAACCAGACTAACAACAGAAAAACAATTGAATATTTTTCTATATGAAAAAGTATAGTTCTTTTTGCGAAAACCTTTTCAAAACTTTGCAAATCATTAGATGTTTATCGTTCATTGAAATTGGCAAAAAAGACAATTGCGATAAGCGAAAAGCAAAAACTTTATTTATTTTATTATTAAATACTAGCTGAGTGCAAAAATTTGATAAGGTTACGCCGAATCAATTTAATAATGCGTTGAATAACCTCTCAAAAAGTATATTATTTAAGTGGCAGAATTATTATTTAATTGTGGACTTCTTACTTATAACTTTTACATATACATTCACACCTACGAAAGCAGCTAAATTGCAATGACTTTCTTGCTTTACACACATGCATTATTTATAGCTGTGTGTTTCACCTGCATTGGTTTAAACACAAAGACTAGATATCTTCTAGTCGACCATAAATCTCGGCATCCTCAAGAGTCCACTCTTGGGATGCTCCAAGTCACATAAATGCGATGCTTTATTGTGCTGTTTATTGGGATAGGAAGTTTTGGCCAAGACACTTGGGTAAAGGGTTTAGAGCTTGATTAAAATTGTGCAAAGACCACTGCAACCGGCATATAGATAGATTGAAAGTCAGCTTCCTTTATGTGCTTTGATATAATCTCATTGTATGTATACAAATAAGTGAGGGGGGAGTTGGAGAGTTGGCTTAAAGCTGAAGCCTTACAATTTGGAATTGACATGAATGGCAACAACGCCATCATGGTCAGAGTTGCGAATCGAAATGTTGGCACGTCCATCGGAGCCAACGTAGATGGTCTTGCCGGTGCAGCCGGAACCGCTCTTCTGGCCGGAGATGACATCGCAGTAGTTGCCGGAGGAGAGGCCAGTATACACGGAGCTGTTCATGTCGTAGTTGTCATTGTTGAAGGCAACAAAGCCGCGATTGCCACGGCTAAAGGCGATCTGGTTGCTGCCGTTGTCCCACCAGTTCTGCAGCTGGGCATCGCCCACAGCATTCCTGAAGCCAACCATGCTGTAGATCTGGCGCCAACGATGCTCACAGACCCAGCCACCGCTGCAAGAGCCATCGGCATTGAACCTGGGCGAGGCAATGTTGTTTCCATCGCTGGTGGGTGGGCCCTGGTCGGTGTTATCGAAGGCGAAGGAGGACATGATGCGGGGTGTGCCGAAGGGATGGGCCAACATGAAGGCGGAGGCCATCTTGTACTTTCTGTCCACCTTGTAGGTGAGCACATCGGCGCCACCAGCACCATGACCACGCTGGTTATCGTGATTGTCCACAAACACCAGGGAGCGATCGGAGGCGGCGAAGCCCCAAGCGGTGCCCCAGTTGGACAGATAGCGCAGCTGATCCTTGCCGCGGAACGCTTTGCCAATGGAGTCGGAGTGACGGAATTCGGTAATGGCACCCATACCAGTGTACTCGGATTTCTTGATGGCCTCGCTGCCCAGATCGATGACCTCCTGGACGATGTAGGCACGAGCTCCATTGTGGAAGCCATGACCGGTATTCAGATTTTTGAGACGGTTATAGATGGCAGACAGATCTCCGGGCCACATGTGCTTGGCGGCATCCACACGGAAACCAGCAACGCCCAAATCGATCAAGTGATTGAGGAAATCGACAACCCTGTCGCGCACCCAGGAGCTACCCTGGTTCAGATCACGCAGACCAACCAGCTCGCAGTTGCGCACATTGCTGGGATCACCGTAGTTGGTAATGGCGCAGGTGGGATTGAAGTCCAGCGAGGAGAAGGGCACGGCGGGGAAGCTCTTCGAGCTGGGATCAGCATTGCTGCCGCCAGTGCCAGATCTGCCGCCATCAGCAGCCATATGATTGAACACCACATCCACATAGGTGCGCACGCCAGCGTTGTTGCAACGCCTGACCATGTTGGCGAACTGTTGCTCGTTGCCGGAGCGAGTGACCAGCTTGTAGGAGATGGGCTGGTAACGCTCCCACCAGGGACGACCGCCAATCACAGCGTTCTCGTTGGGTGGAGAGACCTACAAGCAATAACATTAACAAACTGCTAGGACAATAAACTTTAATTGGCTTACCTGCAGACCGCCAAAGCCATGGGGTCCCAAGAAGTTCTCGCACTCGGCTGCAATATCGTCCCATTTCCACTCGAACAGATGAACCATGCCGTTGCGTCCATCCTTGTAGTTGGTATTAAATTGGGCGCTGGCCAAAGCCACGAAGGCTGTGATAACTAGAGCCTTGATCAAAAACATTGTGCTGCTTGATTTGGAACTAAGTTCCACACTGAAACCAGCACAGACGCTGCTTCACCTTTTATATGCGATATCTAGCAAAAAAAAAAAAAAAAAAAAAAAAACACTCATCAAATACTAACTAGCTAGTGGTCAATGGGCTTTGCGTGCTGTGTGTCAATGATTTGTGATGCAAATTCTTCGCTTATCACAAAGTCAATTTGTGGCTAGGGGGTGGCAGAATCAAGCAGTGGGGTCTATTGTGGAGTGCGGCTGGAAGATTAGATATGAATGCGGTTGGCCGTTGACAGTGCTGCCTGCTATCGATGAACCGTATTCACTAAATTTGTAATTGAAAATTGCAAACTATGCGAGAGCTTAACTTTTTCAATAATTTATTATCATTCATAACATAACGTAAATCAAGTAATTATTATCAAGCTCAAAGATAAATAAATCAAATAATTAGAGAAATAAACAATTAAAATTATTTAAGAGCTGTAGCTTAAGATTTATTCGTAATAAAAATTATAATATCAATAACGTATTAAAAGAAGTAAAAAAAAAACTCAAAATTATAAAGTTGACAATAAATTTAAGCCTCGCTTTAGTTTTAGTTAAAGTCCAATTAAATTCAAGGCAAGTTTTGGATTCTATTAAAAATGCAAGCTCATATTTGGATAGATTACAAGTTCAAAAATAAATTCATTGGCCATTCTACGCATCATTATTCAATTTCAATATATATATAAATATTTTAAGACCAATTATAAAATTGAATAGATAAGCTGCTTAAGGCATTGCAAATATTGCGAAAATATATAAATTGGCAACACTAAGTGACGTATGCCTTACAGCTTATCAGCTTCCGTCTGCTGATGTTTGTTGCTGATTGGCCTTCTTTGATTCGTAGAACTCTTATGCTTAAGATGGTCAATAAACAAATAGCGGATAATGCAGATTAAAACCAATTCGTCATAGGGGCAACCCAAATGGGCAGAGGGCATTTTTGTGTGACGTCTGATGGAAAATGATTAAGGTGGTAATTGTAAATCATAGCATACAAATCAGCTGATTTCTGTTGGGGTACACTTGTCAGCAGTTGTTTTACAACCAGCGATGGCGGTGATTGCCACTACTTATAAATAAGTATTTAGACAGATATACATATATTTGTATGTATTTAAAGAATTCGCACGTTATGTGGTCTATCATAAATTTGCACCTTATCAGTATTAACTTGTGCCACTTGATGTACGGTTCATGCCAGAAAACTGCGATTGCTTATTATTTTTAATATTTCTAGATAACTGGCATTCAATTAAATGAGCACAATTCTTATTTTTGGCTATGTGCATTTGCATCGCTGCAGACACGCTTTTAAGGCGTGAACTTTACGACTGATTGATTCTTCAGTTATGATTAAAGCAGCAATAAAGTGTGATTAGCGGCACTCAAAAGTGTGCCATAAAATGCAATCAGAAAGACCAATTTATACATTTCTTAAGTGGTTCACTAATTTTCCACGTGCTTCAGGTGAGTTTTAACACTTAAAAAATTCTTTTTTTTTTTTAATAACTTTTTTATTATTAATGTCGCAGGAAGCGTTCAGAGCCTTCTGAACTTAACCTAACGTGTAAAGGGAAGGGTAATATGGGTACAGAGGGAACCTTAACTAACATATTTACAAAATTTACATGTTAGAAAATCCTACGTGTAGGGAGATCGGTGGGATGAACTCTCTTCAGAAAGACCAATTTATACATTTCTTAAGTGGTTCACTAATTTTCCACGTGCTTCAGGTGAGTTTTAACACTTAAAAAATTCATTTGTGTGAATGTGAGAAATGAGTAAATGTAAAACATACTTGAATTAATTATAGTTTTTATCTCAAAAGCTGAAAAGAAATGCAGTGTGCAGCAGCTAGAGTGGAAAATGTTTGATAAGTTTTCAATTAAATTATACAAAGCACTAAAAACCTAATTGTTTTTATTTACAAATTGAAACAATTTCAAGTGACCACCTCGAAAGAGATAAGAAAAACTTACATACAAGCTTGTTTGTTGTGTATGTAAGTGTGTGTGGCGTGTTATGGCATGCTACTAGTCGTATGTGTAATCTATATGACCAACAGTTTGTTACACAATTTTGCATTGTCAGCAGGCGAACAATGAAGTCAAGTGATGCATTTGCAGCTGGACAAATTTCTTGTTAGCTTACTCTAACAAAAACCTTGAACAATCTTTTTGCTTATGAAATATTCCAGCATTTGCTGAGCGAGTGTGTGTCTGTGTGTATTGTATGTAGAAACACAATCAAATTATATCAGCTAGTGCAACAACGGTGAAAAAAGTGACACTTGTGCTGGAATATATTGATTTGCATGCAAAACAAATTTACATATGCAGGGACAGCTACAAAAGCGGTGAGTCTAGTGGAGCGGGTGGGGATGAAGCAAATCGGAAGATTGATAGAGACAGACAAGCTGTCTAAAAGTCAAGTCAATGTACAAATATTTACTTTAAAGTACGTATACGTAACAGCAGCAGAAACTGAATGTGAGCATTTCCGCACATTACACCTGAAGTTGAAAACTTTACTGCTGCCAAAAACTTGGGTCCAAGAAATATGCTATCTCACAGTCTGTCCCTCTTTAGCTAACTCGGTCTCTTTCTGACTGGCAAGCCAATTTGAATTGTAAGCAAATGCCGGATATTGCAAAGTTCTAAAAACGGAAACGTTTGCTGCACTTTCAATGCCAAAGAGGCAGCAACAAAATGCGTTGCCAACTAACTGACACTGCCCCAAGTTTTGAGCCCAGACTCAAAAGGTGCGCCCGCTACCAGCATAACCCAAGTCCCCATTCCCAATGCCTCCCAAGTGGCAATCTATAACTGCAACCACAAACGACAGACTTTTGAAATATAGTTAGATAAGTAAGCTTAAAACTTTACAATGCCCCCAACACCTTACCCTCCACGCCTCAACCATCTGCACATTCCACATTTCGCACACAGCTGCTGCATGTGAGAAAAATTAATTTACATTTAAATTAAATGTGTATGTCATTGAGCGAACAGTTGTTGAATGTTCATTGTGGTTTTGCAGTTGATGAAACATTTGCCAACTAGCTTATTATCATGATTATTTCAATAAAACTGAAACACGCACGCATTTCCATCATCAATAGCCCGTGGCTATAACAACTTTATCAAATAAATTTCACAAATATCACCAAACAGTTAAATAAGTATTTGCGGACGCAATGAGTGCACTTAGTGAAAACAAAACGAAAATAGTTATAAATTCAAGTAGAAGCGAAATAGAGACAACGTTATCTAACCAATCAAATATATTTGCAGAGCACATAAATATGATTTAGTTGTTTGTTTTTATTTATTGACCTATCCCATTAGTTAAAATAATTAAGAAATCACTGTGCAGTTGACAAACTAATCAAAAATAATATAAACGATAACAACGGTTGAAAAACTGTTGCTTTGTTATTCAGTGCCTGGTTTTTAATTTAGTGCACATCATTCTTACAACTTAGCCACGCAGTGTTGTCCATGTAAATGAGTTTATTATTACGAGCGTTTCCATTAGAGCTGGCCGCAGAAGTCAGAGCAACCTAAGTGTGCCCTTTTGCAGTAGTTTCTCTTCTCTTTTTTTTTATTCTCATTACTTGCAGGTGCCAAGCGAATTACTGGCAAGTCAACAGAATACAGCAAAAAGTTGAAAAAAAGGGAAATGAAAGTTATGTACAGCAGACGACGAAGTATGGGTCATAAACTCGTTTACATACAGCACTTAACTGCAACCCATCGACACAGGCGACATATGATGCACATACATGTGAATGTGTCTGGGTGTGTGTGTGTGTGTGTGGTTGTGTGTGTCAGCCACGTAATGCGTTTTACGTAACTCTGTTATATTTTCCATTTTGATTGCAATATGCTAAGCATTCTATGTCAACACACTGCGCGATGTGAAGTGTGTTTAACGTTTAACACGTTGCACAATTTTATAGCATACTTTCAGGCAGCGCTTCGCTTTTGCACGCTCTGTCTTACAGAATTTGTCATCACAAAGCCCCAACGGCTTAAAGTCCTTTAATAACATAAATTTGTCAGCATAGCTAATATAATATAATACACTGCCATCTACAGTCTGGCGTCCGAGTGACTACAACAAAACTGTTTTTTTTTTCATACCCTGCTAACTAATCAAAATAGGAACACATAGCGGCTGTGATAAATTTTTGTGAAAAATATACAGAAAAACAAATTGTACGGAATTTTTAACCTAGTCAAAACTGAAGAAGAAATCATTCACATTGCTATAGTTGTAGTAATAAATTATTAATTTTCTTGTAAATCCTGATAAAAGGGTATATTGGAGTTGCTTTGGTTTTAGCGTCGCTAACAGCAATGTTAGGAAAAAAAGTGACCAAATGAAATGCAAGCAACGAGCTAATAAAAACCAACTTTGCCGCTGCAGCAGTGGCGACTTTGACTTTTCGCTTCCCTTCTAGTGTCACACGAAAATAAAACTGAGAATAACGAGCCAGCTGAAAGCGACTGGCCGCGGCGAGGCCGGGACACGCCCCCGTCGCCAAACGCCAACGCCCGCGCACAGTTGCACAATGAAATGTAGTTGAAAATTATGAAAATTATCTGCCACGCCATTTTTATGCCAGAAACTTTGCATCTAAATGTCCATAAAAGCGGAAGCGTCGCGTCGCATCGTGTCGCCAAATGGCAAAAAAAAAAGTGTAGAAAAACTGTAAAAAAGAAAAGGAGAAAAATTATATGGCAACGCCAGCGCCAGCGACGACATTCGTGTGCCTGTATACATGGTGGCTACGTGTGGGCATTTGAGAAAGGGGCGTGGCCAGGACTGCTGGGCAGCCTTTAGGAGTCGCGTTCTGCCTTGCAGACGGCATGTCATCATTATAATAGAAATTAAGTGCAGCTCCAGTTGCAGTCGCAGCATCCATAGCATCAGCAAGCAGCAAGCAGCAGCAGTAGTACTTCAGAGCGTGGCTCCCTTTGCAGCATTTACTCTTATAATGGGTAATAGAATTAAAATTACTTGGACGCATGCCACGCAAAAGCCAACGGCTACGGCTACAGCAACGACAATGACAACGACGACAACGGCAAAAGCCAAACAATAGCGACGAGTCATTAAAAACAAAGAGCCAAAGCTAGCGCCAAGTTCTGCTCCCTATGTCTGCTGGTCTTTAGTCTTTAAGCCGATTGCACTCGCAATCGCATTTTTAAATTCAATTCGTGCTACAAATATACGAGTATAATAGAGAATTTTCAATGAACGTTATCTTTGTGTGTTTATGTTACATGGAAACAGATATGTTTTGGGTTTCTCTGCTAGGCAAATCAATATGAAATTAGTAAAACTCATTCCAAGGCGATTGTCAAATATTTGTAATAAAGAAGTTGTACTAGTTGCACATTGATTTCGCAATGCTGATGGAGAATACATATACAGTAGACACTCGCAAAAGTTAAGACGCGCAAAAGTTAAGTATACGGAAAAGTTAAGCACATTTCCATCACCACATGTGTCTCTAAAAAGTTAAGTTTTTTCTTAACTTTTATGAGTCTTTTTTTCAAGCTAATATTTCTATTTCAGCCAGCAGTTTGACATCTTGTTATTTATTTTTCGATATTTATGTGAGTAGTGCTAAGGTAGCAAATGCGAAAAAGGGGAACCCCCATGTTGACTCTCGAATTGCGTTGTATTCATAGGTTCGGTGGAATCTTGTCTCGCTGTCCACGTATCGTTGTTTCTGACTCGCTTATTCGCAGCATTCAGTGCATATTTGGTTGTGAACGCAATAATGTCAGCAGTACGTAAACAAAAGAGGTTATCGCTTGCCGAAAAATGTTTAATATTAAGAAAACTAGAAAAAGGCGTTTTGGCTAATCGATTGGCCATGGATTTTGATTCGTTTTGTAGTTTTAAGGTGCATATGTCGCTATTTTTGAAGTTAAGTAGTAGAAGTCTTGAAAAAGTTAATAATTCGTAAAAGTTAAATACCCCAAAAACAAACTACTTAACTTTTGCGGGTCTCTACTGTACTTTATAACAGTCAAGCGTAATATTCAGTAAAAATATAAAATTTAATGTTTAAAAACCATCTTGTAAGTACATAAGTTTAACAGTTAATTTGATAATTTGATAATCGTAAATGTTAAACTTATTTTACACGCTCCCATCCCTAATGCGATTACCAACTGCCCGTGATTACTGGTGCGCTTAAAAGTATGCAACACGTCATTTGAACTGCCCCCATTCAACAACCTTTGAGCGAAATAAACATCACGTGCATTGCCAGCATCAGGGATAACCACCACAAACACATTGCAATTTTGCAGTTTTGGCCCATACAATACACGCATACATGTATACGTACACACGAACCATTTGACAGATGATTTTCCACATTTCACATTCAGCTGCATTTACACTGCACTTTTTTTTAATATGCTGTTCAACCAGTTTGTGCAAATTGCATATATGCAATTTATTTAAAATAAATTTAAAAAAATATAAGTGAAAAGGACCACAAAACACATGCTGCCATAAAAAATATACAATTAAATTGCAAACATTTCTTTAAAAGACAATGAATACACTATAACGTTTTTAAAAGAAAATTACAAAAGCAAACAATTATAATATTACAACAAAAATTGATAAGCCTTCTAGGCCTGATGCAATTTGCATGTTGAATTGTTCCATTGTCCCAAAACGTACTGTGTCGATTTGAGGTCAAGTAAATTTACTAAGAATCCATTGCAAACCTCACAACAACAACAACCTACAGATGGTCTCTTAGACAGATATAATATTTTGCCAAATTGTTTCCTCCATTATTTACGCCCACAAACTGAGCCAACAAATGCATACTACTTTTAGTATCGGAAGTGCATTTAAGGAATGCGGACCGAATGAAGAGTAGTCTGACCTGTGACCGCAGCAATGAAAGGTGGTTAGCCACACACGCATATACGACTACTACCAAATGGAGGAGAGGAGAGAGGCAGAGGCAGGCAACAGCATTGCACCGATGATGACCATAAAACATGGGAACATTTTGAACGCCAACAAAAGCACTCGAAAACCGAAAATGTGAAAATAACTGCGAAAATTTGTATTAACGCACAGAAAACAGAAAATTGAAATTTGAGGTGAGGCGTAGTTGCTTACTGCACTTTCAGATCAGTGTTGGTAAGCGAAGTAAAATTGAGTTTTGTAGTCTTTGCAATTTCGAAGTTTCCCAGATGCATAAGCCCCCTCATGGATTTGGCATCAGCACTTTAATGTGCCCGAGGACGAGTCCAATTTATAGAGGCAACATTTATGGGCAATGATAACAGAGCCGTAAGCATTCAATTTGTCTTAATATCAGCACAAATTGCATGTCATAAGTTCAATTGTGGCAACGAGCACAAATTTCAGTGCCCAAAAGTAAACTGCAGCCGCTGGCTGACAACAGCAGACAAGACAAGAAAAACATTGAGCTAAAGTCGAACAAAAAAAAAACAATAGGAAATCAGGAAATCGTGGTATTGAGCGCCTGACATTCGCTTTACTGTCGCAACAGGACAATCAATTTTATGCCAAAGCCAAACGCAACAACAACAATAAGACCAGCGCATTATGAGCATCAAATAAACATAAAGCCACGCTCGTTGGCCGATTTGGGTTTATGGGTCACAGTCGCATCAACTAGTTACGAGCAAAGTGCGGCCCATCTATTGATATACTCTGACGTTATTGACCACTCTTTCTGCAACATTTTGTTGTTTTCTTCTTTGTTCCTTTTTCGGTTTCGCTTTTGGACTGACACGTGGCCGTCATTTTCAATTTATGGCACACTATTTGGACATGGATTTACTTGGGTCGCCCTGTCAACGTTGATACGTGCATTACCGTAAATAAATCAAATCAAATCAAATGAGTTCTGATTTGTCTGTGTGTGTGTGTGTGTGTGGAGAGTGTGTTTGTCACTAGAAGTAAGAAACATAAGTGTAATTTCCTGAAAGTGCTTTTAATATACGCCAACAACAACAGCAAAAACTTACTCTTGTGGTGTGAAGGAAATAATCTTAGTTTTTACATGCTTTTATTTAACTTGACTTGTCTGTTTGTATGTTTGTTTGTACCGGATTCTTGTAATCAAATTTGCAACGAGTTCCCGACTAGCTAGAGCTCTGCAATTTTCACCGAAGATGTGTTTCAGATGACAATGCAAGTTTTTAAAGTTTTCGGCACTATAAAATATGTAATATCAAGTAAAAACCACGAAAAGTTTTCCCTTTTGCTTAAATTACTAATTTTACTGCCAAAATTCCCAAGCTCTGGTGGCATGGAGGGAAAACTGCCGCTTCACAGGCCGAAGATCGTGGGCTCGAACCCCGACCCGAAACATACTTTTTTTATGTTTCTTATTTTTATTAATTAAAATCTATTACAAATGTATGCAAGAAAGCGTATAAAAGCATGTCTTCAAAATTTTTTTGATTTACTTGTTTCCGTATATAAATAATTTCCGGTCATAATATTGGTTTTGAATAAAATTACAAAGGCAGCAAGCATTAATTTTGATAAGAACGAAGAAAGTTTTGCATTGCTGTGAAAATACTTAACTTTAACTTTACAAGAACTGATTATTTTCCGCTTGATTATGTGTTAAATCTTATTTAATAATTGCTTAATACAATCTCATCGTTTATTGAACTCTTCTTAAACTCGTGTGCTTTTCAGCACTCAAGTGTAAACATTTATGGCATTCCGACAATAATCAAATGTCCAAATGAATCTCATGCGCTGGAGCAGTCAGACAGAAGCACACAAAAACAAGAGTATGTTTGAAACACAGCTAACTGTGCTGAACCGCATTAGAGAATAAGCGATGGAAATGCACATTTGAAGACTGCAAAAACTGTAAATGTGCTTCTGACAGCGGACGAGCAGCTATCAATAATTTTTTTGGGCATTCAAATGAATCGAATTAACAGGCAAAAAGGGTTTTTTTTTCTGCCTCTGCCTCGATTGGAACGACTATCAATGGCTATCAATGTCTGACGTTGTTACATTACTTGATTTTAATGCAATGGCAAAACATTTTCGAATAAAGTCCAATTTATGGGCAAGCGGGCGAAGAAGTGAAGAAGTGTAGAGGCTGCTGCTGCCTGTCTGCAAATGCATGCAAATCACCAAAACTGCTCAAAGCCGTGCAAAACGAATTATCAAAGGGGGTGGGGGGTGACTACACTGAAAATAACGTTTAGACCTTTAGAAAAAAAAAAAACTGAAGACTGAATTCAGACAGAAAGTTGTGAAAAGTAACTTACCATTTTGTTGAGTGTAAGAGGAAAAAAGAGAGAAAGGTGTGTGTGTGTGTGCTGTATACACTCGTATGCTAACGGGCAATCACTAACCGCCGACTCATTTTTAAACGCAATTGGTCAACACACACACACACACTACACACACACGAGCGGCGGCCAGACGTGACAGTTGGGCAGAGGCTGGCAGCTTCATGAATAAACCATGAACGTCCAACACCAGTTAGCAAAAACAGTCAGGACGCCAGGCAGTTAGGCAGAGAAAGAGAGACAGAGAGAGAAAAGAGAGAGAGAGAAAAAGAGAGAGAAAAGTAAGGCAGCTGCATTCACATCCTTGCAATGCATTTTCAGGCTTTAGCCTCGGCCTACAATGGCCAAAACTGCATATTTTGGCTGCGTTGTCACCCAGGCCCCTTACCACACCCCGCCTCCTACGTCCCGCAGCCGCTCCACGCTTACAAAAGTGCTTAGCATATTTTGCACGTAATGGCCACAGTTGCAGCCGGTGCGCACTAAAAGTCTTAATTATTTCAAAAGGTATGCGCACACGAGCCAACAAACTTTTTGGCCTTAAACAGTTTGCCACAAAATAGAGGAGACACAAGTTGAAGATGCGAGATGCGAGGATGTTGCAGTTATCAAACAATTGCACGCATGACTGCAACAGCATTGAATTTATATGTATATAAACTAATATAAAGCATATATAAAAGGGCAGAGAGAGAGAGAGAGAGAGAGAGGAAGAGAATGGCATTTTAAGGCAAGTGCAGCTTATCAGTTTTGGCCACACTGCAGCTGGCAAGCACAAAGTAAACACACACACAGAAGAGGGTCAAAAACGGAATTTTGGTTACTGCTTATCCGCTTGCAACATGCAACAGCAGCAAGTAGCAAGTAGCAAGAAGTAGCAACTGGTAAGTGCTGAGCATAAAATGCGTTCGACTTGAGCACTTTTATCAAATTTGAACACAAATTAAAATTAAATGGACTATATGTATATCGACAGCAGCAGCAGCAGCAGCAACAACAAACGGCAGCAGCTTTTCTTATTGCCACAACTTTTCGCCAAACAGTTTTAAGTGAAATGCCTGAACACTCATACGCCGTGTGGGCGCAGTCTCGAAACGGCTGCCAGCAAATACACAAATGCGGCCAATTTTCAAGTCTCGGCTCTCGGGCTCTATTCAGCTTTGCCACGTGCTGCTTCTGTAGAAAAAAGGCACAAAATAAAAAACAAACAACAACAAGAAGAAAACTTGATCGTTAGCAGGAAATTTCTGCTAAAAAACTTTGCTGCTGCTGCCAACTTTGCCCAGTCTTTTTATGCGCCGTTATAGTTTATCGTTAAAAAGTTGAGCCAGCGCCGCGCTAAAAATAAACCAGAACATGAAGAGCGACTCCATGTAGAGGCTTGACGAAGATTAAATACCCTTGTTGTTTGTCAATTATATAAATTCAAACCATATTTAACAGCTACAATATTTATATAAAGAACTAATATGATGATAATATAAATAACTGCTTATAAAATATATTCGGCAAACCATATTTCATATTCAATTAATTTGATCCAATTAATTTTTATTCGATTTTCATAATTTAAATAAAGTAAAACCTTTCTTGAACAGATCAAAAAGGATCTTAAGTGATTGAGTTTTGCTTCCCATTATTTTTTTCAATAAAATAATAAAACTCAAACTCTTTTTTTTACCAATTATTCTTTTCTGTCCTATAGCGTTACATATTTGGTTAGAAAACTAAAGCTACCTTTAGACAAGTGCATAACTAGAAATATAAAAGTTGTATTGGGATTTACGCAAAAGCAGCGCCATGCTTCCCCTCCACACTTTTGGCTTGCCTCGAAGGTGAGTAGCCAATACTTGTAGTTCTCAAAAGCTGATGATGACGTGGTTGAGCGTCTACCTCCCACTCTCTCCCCCACTGCCTACTCATCCACCCTACTCCTAACCTATATTTAAGGTTTGCTACGGCAGCCAAAAAAAAAAAAAAAAAAAAGGGAAGAAAGAAAAAAACTTGTATACAAAATTCTTCTTCATTGCGCTGTGCTGAAGTGTTAATAATGCACTTTTGCCAAGAGATGAAAGTTGTGGCACATTTTCAGAAGCATCAGTAAATGGGTCTGCAGCAGCAGCACGCACAGTTTTAGTTTTATAAGCCTACTTAGTGGGCTTCCTCCTCACTCAGGATTGAGGCTCTTACTCTGAATCTCTGGGTTTGGGTTTGGGTTTGGGTATTGTGTTGGATTCTGTCTGGAAGTACGACGACCTGTAGTCGACCTTGGGGCGTTGTGTCGTGCATTAATTTCAAATAGATTGAAGATTCAAGCACCTTCTAACTGTGTGCGTGTGCAATTTATAAGAACGTGCTTCACTCACACCCAAACACACACTCACACACACTTTGCTATCATTCATTCTAACGTTTGTATGATGCCGCTGTCTGAGGCAGCCAGCTTTCAACTAGTCTGCCTCTGAAGCAGCTGCAAGCTTTTGATGATTTCCTTACACACGCACTCTCACACACACAGGCACACACACATACACGTTGGCATTTATCTGTGCCAGGAAAACGTTTAATTAAGTCACTTGAATGCGCAGCCAGTTGCTGTGGCATTTATTCTCAATGATGTTGCTAATGCTGATGACGATGATGCCTGCCTCCAATGGTGAGGCAAGGAGGAGTTGGGGTAGTAAATGTGTGTCACCTGAGTGTGTGCGTGTGTGTGTTGCTGTTTTGTTTGTTTGCACTACCTGGTGACCTTATCAAGCATGTCAACTTCTCACATTTCTACAACTCCTCACCCAGCTATTTCAAAGTGCGCATTGTGATTTTTATGTGTACTCATTTAAACACACACACACACACACACAACTATGTATATAAGTATGTGTGCTTGTCTTTTCATTTAGATGAAGCATGAAATCGGGTTAGTAGTCAATATAAAGCTGACTGTAAGGTAAATTAACCAAGAAGCGATGAAATTTAAGTTCTTCCTTAGTTACATAAGAATAGAAGAGATTAGAGTTGATTTAAACCCACTTTAAAGTAATGTTCTATAATGTTTATTGCAGGTGCTCTCCAGTACAACTGCAGTTTGCTCCTTTATCTAATCAACACTAATGATATATGTATGTGTGTATGTATAAAGCAACAGCAGAGAATATAACATATTAGTTAATGGCCATTGCTGACCTGTTTTTCGCAATGTGGCAGCAACCACAAAAAGACAAGGCAACCGCAGAAGCACATAAGTAAAATGCTTTTTGTGGTCAAACGCATAACTAACACTCTTGCAGTTGTTGTTGTTGTTGTTAAAGTCATGGTTGTTTGCTGAGGCTTAGCATTATTTATGCTAGCACCGATAATTCCCATGATTAATGCCCAACTTGCAGTTTGCAGCACTGTTTGTAATTAAAGCTGGCAAATGTTTAGATAACCAACTCCTTGCATTAGCTTATATTCCAAGTTTCCGTCTCTGTCTCAGTGTTGGTGGTGTTTGTGGTTTTATTTATTTTTTGCCATGCGCCATTTATTTACTGCGGCTGCTTAGATTCAACGGACACTCAAATATGCTTAAGCCAAACACAAAAACAAACACAAACACATTATGTTTAGATACAGCTACATAATTAAACAACAACTGACATTTGAGTTAACACAAACAAGCCGAAAAATAAGTAGGAAAAAACACAGCACTTGCATATGTCAACAACTGTCAACGTCAACGTGTTGTCCCAGACAGTCAGTGGGTGAGTGTTGCGAAGGTTGGGTAGCAACTGGTCATTGGGGAGCTGTTAATGTATTTTCTTGCTCTTCATTTACCTTTGCCCAGCAGCAGAGTGTCACCCTTCGGGCTTCCAATAATGTGGAATTTAATGACTTGCGATTATTTGTGGCCCAATTCAATTGAATAAAACTACTGAAAACCGCGACCAATAATAATTGTTTTGGTTAAAACAATTAGATTTGCAATTGCACACAAATACACAACGCAACAGTGCCGAAAATCTGTGCGGATAAAAGGGCGTGCTGTGTTTTAAAGTGTTTAATGAATTCACTTTGAACGGCGGGGCGAAAAAAAAAAAACAAACAAACAAACACAGACTGAGCGAGACCCAAAAATAGCAGCGGGGGCGTGCCAGAGCCAACAAGTCAATTTGTCAATTTTAAAACAAACTACACCAACAACAAGCACACGATCACGAAAATAAACGAGGAAGAATCAACAACAACCAAAAAAAAACCTATTGACAACGACCCGCTGTGAGGTGTAAAAAAATCTATCTATACATATATGTGTGTGTGAGTGTGTGAGGGAAATGCTCGCTCGCATATTCAACGTGCCAAAAGCCGCACACACAAACAACAATCAGGCAGTTCAGTTTAGTCACTCAGTCAGTTAGTCAGTTCGTCATTCAGTCTGTGAGTCAGTCAGTCATTGAGGCATGGCGCTGGTGACGGAGTTGAGTTGCGAGTGGCGGCTTCCGTCGAAAACAAAATCAAAGTTAAGCACTCAATTTTCAATTAAGCTCACAAAATGCACACGAACGCACCCCAACACACACACACACACACACACACATATATACAAACAGGAGCACAAAGCTAAGGTCTAACGTCCTTATTCATCCGTCGCTGAGCTGTCGCAAAAAATAAATAAATAAAAAAAAGAGAAAGAAAAAAAAAAGAAAGTGAAAATAAAATGGCTTGGTGTAAATGAAACACTCACGTACCAGCAACAACAACAACAACACCACCATGAGCAACAACAACAACAACAGCACCACCAATATCAGAACCGCCAGGCAGATATGCCTCTTAGGCTTGCCCTATCAAACGGGGATATATCAAGTTTGTGATGTCATTAGAGAGCACTCGAACTGCAAAGAGTTTCACAAACGAGTACAAATCCAAGTTAACATGAACCAGTCAATAAAACGAGACTAAAAGATGCCCTCTACATAAACAAATTTCAACTTAAGCTTCAATATAAAAAAATTGAATTGAATATTTAATTATGTTAAATATAAATATATTGAGATATAAGGTGCTTCAAAATAAAAAATCAGACATTTGAAGAGAGATAATAAAAATATTCCCATTCTGACTTCTGTTTGTCATTTATTGACTAAAAACAGCAAAAATCAGTTATCCAAGGATAGAAACTAAACTAGAAATCAAGTATTATCTAACAGATCTCGGATTCAAATTTACATAAGAGATAGTTATCACTTTCCCAAATCAAAAATCGATTCGATCTTGTTAAAAACTGTTAAATAGTATAAATCTTATATAAATATAGTATGATATTATATTTTATTTTTGTGGATAAAAACTAAACTGGAAAACCGTTTTTAGCTTACGAACTCAAAATTCAAATTCAAATAAGAGTTAGTTCTCACTTTCCCAGTTTAAAAAGTCTCTTCGATTTTGTTAAATAGTGTAAGTTAAATATTACATACATATGTACTATATATGTATATAACGATCAGAACAACAAGGAACAGAATACCCATCGTTCAATCTTTTTGTACAATATCAATAAAGAGTAAGCAAGCCCCAGGATTGGTATCCCTTATTTCCTGGAAGGCAAAAATCAACGCTCACACAAACACACACACACACACACACACACACACATACACCCACACAGAGAGAGAGTCTCACAAAGGCGCAGTCTCAGCGAATCGCAGTCATTGAAATGCTCAAGGCACTTTGTATTAAATTCACTTTGCCTGTCACCTGCCACCACCCCCTTTGGCACTTAGTCCCCCTCTCTCTTTTCTCGTTGCTATAGTCCTGTCTGCTGTCTAGCAGAGGCCGAGTTACCTTTAGTGTCAGGCTGGCTGGTTGGCATCATGGCCAACAAATACACGACACACACACACACACAACTTGGCAGACCCCTAACGATATTTTTACCAGTTTTTCTCACTGAAGTAGCTTCTTGATTTCGTTCGTTATGCGGCTCGATGATGGTTCCGTTTGTGTGTTTCTTTGTGTTTGTGTTTGTGTGAGCTTGGTTTCAATTCGCAGGAAGCCAGCCAGGATAACTGGTTCTGACTGCCGTTGCGTTTTGTGTGGGTTAAGTGGCAGTCATGCCGTCAATGTAATTTGTTTGACTTTCTAATTACGCGCAGAGCGACGTGTGTATGTGTGTGTGTGTGTTGTTGTGCTTGATAGCAACTGGCATTTAGGCATGCCGATTAGATCAGAGAAAAGTAAAATGTTTTAATGTTTAATCTGTGCTTCATGTTTGTCAGTTATCGTTAAATGGCTGAACAAAAAACACAAATTGTTGCTTAGCAATCAGTGAAAAACCGCCAGCACGCCCACACACACACAGGGTTTAAGCCTGCCCACGAAAAAAAGCGTAATCAACAACATCATCATCAATGGTAACAGCGACGTCAATAGTTCAGAGGCAGCAAGCATCAACTGAGATGTTTTCGAGACGTATTCAAAATGGGTGGCAACGCTGTGTAAACAAACTTACATACACACTTACATACTATATACTCTTATATATTTAACTTTGCTTCAGGGCAGACAAGCAAGCAGACAGACTGGCGAAGGGGGCGTATACGCAACGTTAAATGTGGAAGGCGTTTGGCAACAATCTTGGGCGTGACGAGCGAAAAGAAAAATGCAAAATTCCAAGAAAATTTAATTTAAACTTGTTTGTTTTTCCCTATTTATTTTTGCTTTAAAATGTGCGGTCTAAGGTGTAACTGAGAGCCAAACAAGTAAGGGAAATACATGCATATAAACATGTGGCATGTGGCAACAACTTGAGCTGTGCATTTCATGTTGGCAACAATTTCAGGACACCCATTCCGACAGTAAGTAGCCATTTCAAGTCTTGCGAGATTGCCTGTCTGTAACTTTATACGCGATGTACTTTCCTTTACATACCTATTTCGACTTTTAAGAGGTAGGAGAATATATCCCTCAGATAATAATTGAAATCGAATCGTTTTGTGGGCATTTTGGATATGAGGTGTAAGCGAAAGATATAAAAAAAGGCGCCATTTAATCAGTGATTTAATCAGTATATATAAAAGTTCAAGCTCACAACTCTGTTCCCAATTTAAGAAAAAAGACCACAAATACTAAAACTGATAACATGCTCGCAATGCAAGCCATTCAATCAACTATTGACCGATTGCATGCCCCATATATTTTTATGAAATTGCTATTTAAATACACAATTGTCCGTATGTGTAATCAAGTGTACAAATAAACTTACATACATAGTTCCTGCACTCATTTTATAATTGCGTGCATATACAAATTTATATACAATACATACCAACGAGCTTTTCGTTAGTTAACCCGCACGGGACAAGAAAATTACTTCATTCTTTCATTACACACTAATAATATAACAAAAAGAAAATGTGCTTTTTAAATCAGTGCATTATTTGTAAAAATTCAGTTCTCTCTAGGGACAATATATACGCACATAAACACATAAGTTCCATGAGGAAGTGCGCACTGCAAAATTGACGATTTATTATAATTACAACTGTCGTTACATATATACACGTGTAGAAGTAAAGTCTCCTTTGTTATGGACTGTTTGAAATGAGTTGGAAATAAAAAAAAACACTTGTGCATTAACCGCAACTACAATTATACACTAGATAATAAATAACTGTTACACATATTTACCGATCTCCAATTAAATATGTATGTAAAATACTACAACAGCAACAAAATATACACTTGTTTACAAGTGTCAAATGCAAACTGTTCGAAGCTCAAACTGATCTTCATCACCAGAGGAGCAGACCCTGAAATTGAGTCGCAGCGTGAAGAAAAGCACTCGACTGACAAAAGCACAAACTGAGAGCTGAGTGCTTTTGAGCGCTATGCGTTTGGGTGCTCACTTGATTAACACTCGTGAGCGTGGGGAAGAGTGGGGGCAGGGCACATAATCAACGACAGAGATGACGTATCGTATACAAAAACATTCATACATACTTACACTAATAACACTTGCTTATTTGTAGCAGCCGGTGCTCACAATCGCGTGAGTGAGCGAGAGTAAGACTCTCCCTCTCTCTTTTTCCCGCTCTGCTCGCTGTCGTTCTGTGGCGCTGCCGTTGACGCCGTCAGTTGAACTTCATGCGTCGATGGGGACGAGCGCGTTTGCAACTGTGACAAATACGCTAACGAAAATAAAGTACAACAAAACGGTGTCGTGCTAATGATCTTGACAACACACAAATGCGTAAATTGAATCGCAAATTATTGCTCAAAGTAGATAATAAAATATTTTTATCAAAGTCAAAACAAACAAAACTCTTTTATGCAACAGCAATGTGATATATAAATACAAAAACAAAATTATTTTATGCTAAAACAATATACAAAATAATTAGTATCTAATTGTGATTGTGTACCATGACAAACAAGGCAGAAAAAAATTTAATAGATCCTATTAAAATCGCGTTTTCTGCCTAAAATAAAAAAAACTTAATAATAACAACACTAGTAATAGAAGTAAGCAACAATCAAACAACACGTCATAGTAAAGTGTTAGTAAACATGCTGTGAAACTTCGCCCAGTACATAAACGTACAATGTAAACAAAAATAACATTGTAACGAATAGTGGGAATTTCAAATCACGTGAAAAGGTGCGATCTCATCGACGCCGACAACTCAATTTACATTTTTTTTCATTTCTTTTATCGCAGCTATTTGTTGCTGATAACGGCTTAATCGCTCTCTGCTCACTGCGCGCTCGCAAAAGCTAAGCCAAAAGCTTGTCTCTCTCTCTCTGTCTTGCTCTCGTTCGACCGGCTTCACGTGCTTATTGCAGCTGCCGGTTAAAGCGCAGCTTCTGTGCATAAAATATAACAACTGCAACAGCAACCACAACAAACTAGTTCGATAGCAAATGAAAACAGCAAACACCCAAACAAAAGCAAAAAAAAACCTGCTGAGAAGGTCAATGTACAGAGAAAACACGCAAGTGCACTGATTGTTAATGATTCAGTTTTTTTTTTTGCTTTAGCACTAAAAAATGAATCAGCTTTAATAGAAACACATTAAAAATAAAAACTGATTGCACACTTTAAAATTCAATTCGAATATTTATGGGAAAGTAAAATAAATTCCACTGGCAATGCCTAAATTTAGACGAGAATCTAAAACAAAAGACGTCAAAGCCAAAAAGACGAAAGAAATAAAGCCCCATACGCAGTGCAGGCGGCCATAAATAAACTGTTATAAATGGAAATCACACAAAATATGAACGGACAAAAAAAAGTAATAACAAGAAGAGCACAACTTAGCAACAACAACAACAGCGACAAACAAATTGAACGCAAAACTCTGTTGTCAACAATAATAAATTCTTTTCAATCAGTTTCCCAGACCTCTTCATAGTCCCGCGAGTGTAGCAAAAGAGAGAGGGAGAGACAGTAAGGGGCTGCCAAGCAAAAAGTGTGCCAAGCGCACGTACATTTTATCAATACTCAGCGTGTATTAACTTCTCAAAGTATTTATCTCTACATACGTTCATAAATACATACATACATTCACATTTGAGTAGTAGTTGAAATATATTAATGACTAGACTAGACACAAATTGTTTACTCACTTAATATTATTACTTTTTCAATATCTACACGCATATCTATATGCTTAGCCATATCAGCGTCTTATCTTATCTTCTTTAAAGTTGCGTTCTGTTACTTTCATTAAAAACTGATTGAACTGTCGAAAGCATATCAAAACAAGTGCTAATTGTTCATCAAACGTTGTTTCAAACTGTGTTTTTAGCCACTTGTGGCTTTTTCTTATGTACACTAGTGTGTGTATGTATATTATATGTGAGTGTGTGTGAGTTTGACAAGTTAATCATAGCTTGAGTAAAGCACACAACGCAAAAGTCAGTTTTCTACTTGAAGTATTGTATCGCTTATCGCAACTTTGCCCCAAGTGCCCAAGGCAAAAACAACGGGACAACAGAGGCAAAGCAAGCGGAATGATAAAAACAAACAAAAGGAGCGGCACTAAATACATGCATTACCAGGGCTGATAACATGGCAAAGGGCAATAAACGTGAGGCCAAAAAATGCGTTGATAAATTTGTTACTTTTTAGTGGATAAACAAGAGGAAGAAAAATGTTAAGGAACTAGGGGTTAATTATAAGAAACAACAAACTATTAAGTTTGAAAAGAGTATCTGGCAGTCTAGTCGATTACATTCTTCATTACATTTCAGTTCTCACAAACAAACTAATGACACCAACCATATACAAATTTACAAAAGTTTATAAACAAAGTAAACTCAAAACAAACAAACAAAAAAACACAAAAAGTGAATCAAACAATATACATATTGAAGTACATTTTTTTGTTACTCTCGCAAATAACGCAGACAAAAGACAGAGAAGTACTCCTAATGATCCAACAATAATGACAATATTGTGGTTGAGGATGACAACGCTTGGATGGAGGATGACACACTCGCACTAATTATGATAAATGCAATGTAGATAAGCGACTCAACCAAAGCTCAAGTCAAAAACACACACACACACACAAACACACACACCACAAACACACATATATAGTTAAACCGCAGATAAAGCTAAAGAATTCGAAAAACAATGTCAAAATATCAAAAACTTGACAACGCTCTTGCAGCCACAATGCACGAAGATGAGTACGATGAGAGTTTTTCACTTTATGCGGATGATAATCATCAACAAGAGTTGCAACAGCAGCAACAGCAGCAACAACAACAACAACACAATACTAGCAGCAATCATAAAAGACTGAATGGTAGCACTCACATGCCAAATGGTAATCCTAAATACCACTATACAAACAACAACAACAATAGCAACAACAATAGCAATGCAACAGGAAGAACAAGAGTGGCAACAGCTGGCGACACTTTGGATCTGGAGGAGCACACATGGGAGGTTCCACTGTTGCATAGCACGAGCAGCAATAATAGTGGCACTAATCTGGTAAGTTTTTCTCATAATTTTTACTTATATTGTTCTGCAAGCATCCGTAAGATATGGTGACAATAAGTTAGCTAGAGTCCTTTGTTATTCTTCAAATCAACCCAACAGACATGCGTTTGGAATAATCATATTGCTACTATTTGAAATATATTTCTCTACCAACACCTTCACCTTATCAACGGTAACAATATTAGCTATTAAATCCTTATCTACCGCAATTATGTAACTTGATATAGTACAGCCTTAAATTGTTATTACAAGCGCCCTGCGATGTATGCTATGAAAATTGCATGTCCTGCAGTCAGCAGCCATTTATATGCAAACACACGATGTGTGTTTGTGTGTAGGGTGTCATATATTTATAAGGCAATTATAACCGTTATGTTTGCAGCACTTGGAATCGGGCGCCGATGCTTTCGACGGCTGTCGCAACTCTCAGCCAGGCTTTGGCGCGAACCTTAAAAGCAAATCGGCGCAGGAGGCGAAATTTAAAATTCTGCTCGCAATTTCGCTGTGCTGCATATTTATGGTAAGCACACACACACACACACACACACACACACACTGAAGTCTGAATACTTGATTTAATTATGATAAATTTCAACTAAAACAACAACAATGTGTCTATAATTCTCGCTCAACCGCCAGATCATTGAATTCCTTGGCGGCTATATGGCCGGAAGTCTGGCCATTATGGCTGATGCGGCACATTTGGCATCTGATTGCATTAGTTTCGTCATCGGCCTGGTGGCCATTTGGCTGGGTGGCCGACCGCCGGACGCACGCATGTCCTTTGGTTACAAACGCTTCGGTAAGTACCCAATTATGGCCGACACTATGCTAATGAGTGTACGACCAGAGTTGACAGGCCAACCACACATACTACCCTACTCGCACTGTAATTGCATTTATGCCAAGTACAGTGAGAAAGGGAGAGGGGGAGGGGAGTGGGGAAGAAAGTTATCATCCAGTCAATTATTAGGCCATGTCCTGCACAAAACACGTGCATTTAGCTAGCCATTAGACTTAAAGCTTTTTGCACTTTGCGTTCACGTTCTGGTTTCTCCTTTTTCGCAGAGGTCTTCGGCGCCTTGGCCTCCATCCTGGGCATTTGGCTTTTAACAGCGATGCTCGTTGTTGTTGCCATCGAGCGGATCTACTCGCAAAACTTTGAGCTCGACGTCAACATCATGATGTGCATATCGGCCATTGGCATTGTCATAAACATCATGTAAGTAAACTGGAACACAAAACCATTATACATCAAATAAATAATATCCAATATAAGTTCTGATCTCAGTTGAAATGAATTTGCATGCACTTTTAATTAAATATTTATATATATTAAATATTTTTTCTTTTTTTTACCACACAGCATGATGTTCGTACTGCATGGCTCTTGGTTCATGGGACCCAATGGCCATGGGCACAGTCATGGACACAATCATGGACACAGTCATGGACACAGTCACAGCCATGGACATGTACATGAAAATGGGCGTGGTCACGCCCACGCAATGTCTGGCAGTGCCAGCGATGAGCTCCATAATGTTGTTATAACAAATGGCTTGAAGGCAATCCAACAAAACGGGTAGGTGTGCGTGTGTGTGTGTGTGTGTGTGTTTGTGAGTTTTATTTTGACCCTTCACATACATACATATATATAGATATTTTTATATTTATTCGAATGTGTGTGCTGCATAGTTTATTTATTCGAAAAGCCAATTGCAAATTTTATGGCCTGTGGTTGAAGCACTCATGAATTTGTAGTTAAACAGAAGCATTAATGAGTTGCAAGTGAGTTGTAGAGCTCGACTAGGACATACCCTGTAACTAAACAGACAAGAAAATCTGTATATTTCAACACTTTGGTTCCTTGTTGTTTCTAAAAGTTGAGTACAGGGTACACAAATAACAACAAGAATAATAAAACAGCAGCTGTTGACTGCAGGCAATTGTTTGTTTGATTGCATGTAATTGGAATTTAATTTAGTTGCATGGCGCAACAGAAAGAGAGAGAGAGAGAGAGAGAGAGAAAGAGAGCTGCATTAGTTATGCTTGATTTGCAGTTATTAATTTGTGTCCTGTTGTGCCCAAAGTTAATATTTGGTTTATATTTCATTTAACCCCAATTCCCCCCTGTTTCAGCAGTGCAACGGAACGCAATATGAATCTGCGGGCAGCAATGATTCATGTGATTGGCGATCTGGTGCAGAGTATTGGCGTCTTTCTGGCCGCTGTCTTAATCAAATTCTATGTGAGTATCTAAGGTCTAGACAAGTCAATTAATATGCTTAAGCATAGACTGACATTGCTAACTCAATTTACAGCCAGGCGCCAAGTATGCGGATCCATTGTGCACGCTGCTCTTCTCCGTAATTGTGATTATGACCACGGTGCAGCTGTTCCGAGAGTCAGTCTCCATATTGCTGGATGCGGTGCCACGCAATGTCTGTTTGGCGTCGCTGCAGCGTGAATTGGCCAGCATTGAGGGTGTCAAGTATGTCAATGAACCCCACACAAACAAACAATGGGTCTTTTAATTAGCTTTTTTTCGTTCATCAGATCAGTGCATCATCTGAATGTCTGGCAGCATACCAGCGAGCACAATGTGCTCATGGCTCATCTGGTTGTGGGTAAGCGAACTACTCTTCCATAAACATTATGATATACATGTATATATATATACCTTATCTGGCAGAGCCGCTGAGCGACTCGAATGCGGTGCTGGAGATGGCAACGCAATTGGCCTGTGGCAGCAAGTACAACATCAAACATGCGACCATACAAATCGAACGTTTGACTGAGTAATTCAATTATGAAATTAGCAATAGCTTAATTAAGTTTTATATCGCCCCTAGACATAAGCGACAGCGACAGCGCCATCGACAACAACATATTATATATAATGAGCGACCAAAGTCTGTGTGCTGCAGCATTATCAACCGGCACCATTTCATGTGATTGTATTTGTATTTAGGCCCCTCCAATTTTTATCAAATTGGCTTTACGACTTTAAGATAAACGTTATTTTTTATGATATTCACATTTGTTTCTTTTGTGGCTCAAGAGTTGAGTCGAAAAGTTGAAAATAAAATTGTGAGATATTTTATAAAATTTAACTTTATGATATTTTGATAAACTAAATTACCTCAGGAGTCTACAGTTTAGCCAATAAAGTGTTGAAAACAATATTTTTCAATAAAATATATTTTTAAAAAAATGATTTTTCTCGTTTTTGACTTATTGCCAGCTGTTTATAATGTGCATAAATAAAGATGGAGAAAAAGCCAAACTATACTTTTTCCGATTTTGACTAATTGCCAAATACAGTGTACTAATTACTTATGCAGCTACCAAACCAAGCCCACAGCTTCATTTTGGCACACTTCATGAAAATAATTAGAATTTCAATTAGCTAAAGACAATGTAAATATTTAAGTTGTAAAAATGTGCTGAAAATTCTAACGCCAAGCAAAGCCAAGAGTATATACACATACATACATATACATATAGTACATGCTACATGTAGTAAGTCATATAACTGTGTATAATTAATTAGAATTTGCTGCATCAGCGAGAGATTCGTATTCGCGAGCGTCGAACCAGCTCTGTAAGCAAAAACTCTGCGCACACTGATAATTGATGTCTTTATCTTTGGCTTCTATTTTAATTAGAAAGTTCTCGGCTCTTTACACGCTTTGCAACAGGTGCAGTGGTTGAAAAAGAATACATTTACAAATTAATAATTAAAGTGAATACTCATTAAAGCTTCGTTCTTTTTAACAGCTGACATGCGTATACTTAATTTCCAAATTATCATAGAAGCTTAAATTCAAGCAATTAAAGCTGACACAAAGCAATTTCCAACGTACATATATTTCGATTTTCCCAAATTTTCATAATCTCTTTGGCTACAAACATACAAATGCCACAAAGTTATTATTAATAATAACATTTTCACTTGTTTAGACAGAAATTGCGCAATGAATATTTATTTATGCATTGTTATTAATGAGCAAGCAATCGACTTTCTGTATTTATACATACATATATATATAAGCCATATACTGAATATACATAATTATTTTTGCGCTGCTAATTGTTGTTTTAATAATTCATTTGCTGCTAACTGTGGCACACACACACACACATACAATCACACACCAGTTGTCACACAAGCTGGGCACATAATTCATATATTGGACAAACACACAAATCCGATTAGAATATCGCATCTCAACACATTCGGACACTCACACGCAGGCAGCAACCGGAATTCAATGAACCGGAAATGAGCAAATCAAGCATGGCGCGCTTTCGTCCACCACACACACACACATACATTGAGCGCTGTATAATGTTAACACATGAATGAAGTCAAGTCTAAGCATCTTAATCAGTAGACCTACACCCACACAGGCACACACATTTTGAATGATGCCTGTGCATTTGTCAGCCGTTAAGCCGCATCAAATTGAACAAACTTCTCGATCCTTGAGCCCTTTTTACTACCGAGGTCGCACAGTTCAATACGCTCGGACACGATTAAGTTATTTATAATTTATGAAGCTCAACAACAAAAGCAACAAAAAATGAAATAAATATATAGTATATAAATATATAAATATGTACAACAACAACAAGAAAAGTCAAAACGAAATGGAAATTTCCATTTCACTGCCAAGGAAATTGCGTTAAAATGATGAAACTGTGTGTGTGTGTGTGTGTGTGAAGGCAGAAAACCACACATGAGTCTTATCCGCACACATACACACATGTTAAATTACAGCCAACTGAATGGACGACACACCATAAAAGTTAATAAATCAAGCCGATCGGTCCAGGCACTGACTGCACTGTCCTGCACTCATTAAATATACAAACGTATCGAACTGGAGCTTAACTAATTTAATTGCTGACCCAATTGCCTGGTGGAGAAGCGGCCCCTCTATTTAAAAAAAAAAAAAAAAACCGAAAAGAACTAATTAATAACGGAAAACAACAAAGGAAAAATATCAAGTATTTTAGGAGTGGAGGGGATGGGGGTGAGGGTGCGGCAATTGCCAAGTAGCAAGTACTTGCCCATTTTTTCAAGTGGGCGTGGCACGGCACACTTCAAATGCGCAAATGTAAAATTAATGGCATACTTGACTTGATGCCTTTCTAATTAGAATTGCATATAACAAAAATCGTAGCATACATTTCAGCTGCAGCTCAGCTCTAAAAAGCGCTTAAAACTGAACACTCGAGTACTCAGCTCGCACACTTAACACTTTGCCAGCTCACACACACACAACACACACAGGCAGACAAAATAATTGAAGTGGCTATGCACGTGCGTGGCAGCCCCTCACCAAGGAGTTCAGTTAAGGGGGAAACTCGTCGTGGACAGCGCAACTTAAATTATCTTACGCTGGCTATTAGGAACAGCACCAGCTGTGAGCACGTGTTGGTGCTCCAAAAATTTGATAACATACATTTTAACTAAGAAATGTATATTCCCGACATTCTTTCTGTGAAATATAAAATAAAGATTAGAAAAAGTCAAAGTTTGTCATTAGTTTTTTTTATTCTTTATTACAAAACAGTGTCGCACTTTCGTATTTAATATTTAACAAGATGTGTAAATGATATTTATTAGCCTAAGCCAATGTTCAATAAATAATGCATTAGGAATTTTGCAATTATAATTAGTTTGTCAATATTTGAACATTATATACCAAATTACTAATACCTAAGCCAATTAATATTTGAAGAACGTGGACATGTTCAATATTAATTATTTACTAACAGTCAGAGTATTTCTTATACACATAGGGAACGTATCAAGGAAGAAAATCACCAGTTCCCCCAACCACCATTTATGGTACACTTTGGCAGCATGCGACATTAAATTTAGCCTGAGTTATTGGTCCATCCATGACTTAGATACAACTAAACCTTAAGCTTAAACTAATTGTAGTGCGGATGACCATAGATGAAGGACTCATCCCGATTGTGCGAACGAATCATGCGCCGATTATACGAATTGTTCAACGATCCTGTTGATAAGTTTAAAGATTTAAATTGACTGTGTGTAAAAAGAAGATGCCACAAGACTTACTATTTAAAGAGTTTTCTCGAGATCTATTTGATCTATTTAGTCTATTTGCTCTACGTGATCGTGATCTGTCTAAACTTGGCGTCCTTGTTTGGTGATAAAGGTGACGGCGAACAGTTATTATTTTTTTGCTGATAAGCTGCGAATTGATAAGAAATAAATCACATTAAAATATTTGAATTTTAATCTGTTGGAAAGTGCTATTTTAGTATTTTTTTTCCTTTAAATTCTACAAACTTTCTTCCAAATTACTCAAGTTAAATTCTTGGCCATACTTCCGCTCGAGCCAAAAAGGCAAGTACAGTGTACACAGTGTGTATATAAAAACTCTCAAGACTTTTGTGTGTGTGTTGTGTGTGTGTGTGTGTGTGTGTGAGGGTAATTAGTAAAGCGTTCGTTCCTAAGGCATGAAAAATGAACGCCAACTGGAGCCAACAAAAACGGCAAGCAGCAAACAATTTTGGCAACACCAAACACACACACAACAAATAATTTAGCTATTAAAATTAGTGTAAAAATTACGTGCGGATGGCCGAGAACGAAGCTAAGAAATGAAAGGTTGGACAACTTGCTGACCTCGCAAAGTGTTTGCTTCGAGGGTGTGCCACAAATCTTAAGTAATTAGACTAATTTTGTAATTAAGGTAATTTTAGTGCTGGCAAGTTGTGGCCCATTGCTGATAAGATGCAAGCACTTATCGTCAACGAAACAACAGCAAAGACTGAAAATTTAAACACTAGCTGCAAGACTTTAAGTCCATGTCAAGTTCATGTAATTTCCAGCTGACGTTCTTTCTAGCTTATTGTGTGATTGCACACGAAATTAAATTGATTTGCAATGGCATATGAGAGAGAGAGCCCATAGAATGTTTGGCATTCAGGCTTCGGCAATGGGTCAGCTGCTGCTGCTCACTTTCACTTGGGACTACAATTTGCAGTCACATCACGCCTCAGCGAGCCTCCCGAGTGCAAAAACTAAAGCCGATAGACGACCAAAGGCAGTGAAAAATGCGACCATAGATATAGAAAAAGTAGTAGTGAAAAAAAAGCTCTCAAAATCAAAGTTTAAGTCATAAATAAGAAATTTTTTGGTGAACGCTGCTTCAAATGCTGATGATGACGATAGTGCAAAGACTGCGGCCTGTTATCGCTGGCCCAAAACTTTTTGGTATTCATGCACGAAATGACTAAAAACTTAAAACTAATAGAGAGAAGTGTAGCAAAAGTTGTGCGTAGAAGCTGCTGCCACACAGCCTGAAGGGGTTGCTGCTTCTCTGGCTGCTTCTGTGCACTCAAAAATTATTAATTAAACTTACCCTCGGAGTTGACTTGCTTTACGCCCTGCTTCTGGAAGAACGTTATGTATACTGCAACGAGATAGAATGTGGAGAATAAAAAAGAATATATAGAAATATATAAAAATACTGCAGGCAATAGATATATAGTGTACACACATACATATAAACTAGATAGTCATGCATGTAGTGTAGCTTGCAATTAATCAAGCTGCAAGCTGCATGCTGCATGCTGCAAGTTGCAACTTGCAAGTCGTTGAGCGCTTGGTGGTGTTGTTGTTGTTTATGTTTGAGTTCTGTGTCTACGCAGAGTGTCAGCAGGGTCACAACAAGGTGGGGAGGGGAGGGAAGGGGAAGGTGCACGTAGCACAACAGCCAAGCGAAAAGTTGCTGCTTATCAGTTTTGCGGTTGGCAAGCGAACAAGGTAAGCCCTAGTTAAGTTTTGTTAGCTACAGTTTCTACTCTTCCTCTAACCTTCGCCTTCTTTTTCTTTTTTTTACTCATTTTTATTGGGTGTAAAGTGTTTTCGTACCGATAACACCCGCCGTCCGACTCCAAACAAAACGAATAGACAACATTGAAAAATGGCAAACACGGGCGGCGTCGGCGCCGAAACAGCAAAAAACTTTTCCCTTCCCAAAACTAAGGAAAGGACTAAGCAGGACTCGAGGACTCGAGTGGAGTCGAGTCGAGTTGACTTCATTCGGTTTGCAGCTGCGTGTAAAAATGCACGAAAATGGCAAAGTTTAACGAAGCGTTGTCCTAAAACGCAGGTCGCATGAAGCGTCACTAAAAAGGTCTGCGTCAAAGGATAACACCCAAGGATGATGCCTCTGCCTCTCTGGACCTTGGCACAGGTATAGCGAAAAAAAGCTGCTGCTTCGCGTTGAGGTTGATTAAAGATTCATGGAATTTGCGATTAACTGCAAACAACGACAACAACATCAGTGACAACAACAACAACAACACTGTACGGGTCGCAGCGCTTATGATTTATGAGACGACTTGGGCTCTAACAATGTTCACTCCACCTCCTCCTCCTCCTTTTCTCGTCTTTTACTTATTTGCGCTTTTGCATGATTTATGCGCCAATTGAATATATTAATATGTGAATTTACTTTGCTCTTAAGATGCGAATATTCTTGTCTTCGCTGTACTTACCCCATATCGAGACGATGACAATAACTGTTGTTGTTATTATAAATCCTAGATTCTCGACCAGGTGATTGAGCAATGGTCCGCCCGTTCGTCCAGAACACTTGCCCACAGTCGTTGTTTCCGCCATAACGGGCACCTGCAATGACACCAGCATGTAGTATAGAAGGGTTAAAAACTTTACTCTGCAAATGGATTTGGTTCTTCGCCGCAAGCGAATAAGAAATAAAGGTCCTTGGGAGTTTGCTTTGTGGTCGCACACACATACATTGAGAAAATGAATAAATAAAGGGCAAGTTGAAAGTTGTCCAAAGCCAAAAATATATATATATAGAAAGAAAAGCTAACAAAAACGCACTGAAATCAATTATAAGCGATTGCCAAAAGTTTTTGGTCAAGTTGCAAGTGCAGCTGCAGCTGCAACTGAAACTGAAACTGAAACTGTAACTGCAACTGGCCATTCAATTGACATTCAAAGTATTTACTTTTCGGAAATTTTGTTAAGCAAGTTAAGTCCTAAGGCCAAAAACCACATTGCAAACAAGGCCAATGAATATAAATGCAGCATATACAAATCAAATAACACACAGCTATCAAATACACTCTAAACAATCAATAAAACATTTTAGACTTAACAAAAGAAAGTATTCTTTTCACAAATTAAATTTCAAAAAGTTGACTCGATTGTCGAATTAAGCAATTAAAACATTTCATAAGAATTATGCCCTTTGTTGGCCAACTCAAAATCAACATTCAAAGCGTGGAGCGAGACAATTACGTCGCCTCCTGTAAGGAAAAATCAACAACAACAACAGCACGAAACTGCCTGGATGGCTTTTGGGGCTAATAAATGAGGACTCGGTGCTTGGGAGACGGCGAACAAGCGATCGACTTATGGTACTGAATTTATTGACATGATGTGTGCGTCCCCAAGCGTTGGATGAACACACCACAGATGACACAATGGCCACAAGACAGGAAGGAGAGAGGAGGAGGGGGGCCAGAGACACATACTTAACGACTTTTTCTTTGTTTATGTGCAGCTATATATGCGAGATAGCGTTTATAGATGAACAAAGTCGCTCTCTCAGGCGCCCCCTTGCCCCCTTTTGCTGTTCCTCACAATCGCAACAGAAATTTATGCAATTTGGCTTCGAAGGGTAGGTAAGGGAGGTTGTGGTGCTGGCCAATGGACATGGAATGGTGCTGCCTGAGCAAGATATACGCCATTTTGTTGTTGTTGTTGTTGTAGCGGACAACTGACCATTCGTTTTCGGGGTATATAAACGAAACTTATTTATGCAATGCCGCTTGGCTTTACATGTGCATTGCACAACAACAACATTTTTGCTACTGCTGCCCTTTGCTGCTGCCTTTTTGGCTGCCTTAAATGCAACAACTGCCGCTTCGGAGGCAGCTACTGGCCACAACAACGTGCACAGGAAGTTAAGTTGCAGGAAATGGCGAAAACTTTAGCAACAAATTGATACGCGCCCCTTCCCTCACCGCCACCACCACCGCCTTCGCCACGACTCCAACTGCAAGTTGGCTATCAGTCTGTTTACACTATCTAATGGCATCAGGTAACCAATGAAAAATGCCAATGGCAGCGTATTTACATTTGCGCTTATTGCTGTTGCTGTTGCTGTTGTTGTTGTTGTTGTTGTTGTTGCTGTTGCTTTGGACGCCAAGTGAAAATAAACAAAATTTGGTGAAATTGAAAAAGCAGTCGAATATGTACACACAAAAGTGTTGCATTCGGAATTTCTCGTTGAAATATTATAGAATAACGTGATGCAGCCAAAAAAAAGTAAACAACAGCAGCACGAAAAACTAAACAAAAATTTATAGGAGAATAACAGACTGTTTACAAAACGGGGTGATGGACTTTAAGAGGTACTTCATCAGATATAATCGAGTTAAAAACATGTTTTAAAGTTTGTTAAAGTTAAAGTTTATATAAAGATGAGTTACTATGCTTAAGTAAGTTAATACAGAAAAGTATTTAGCCTTGCTTAGATAATAAGCTTCAATGAAACTTCATTTGAATTTGTGTTTGACAACTTATTATAGACCCTTACCGATGAACCGATTAACTACACAAATCAACATTTTTATTCGGATTTTTACGCGATGTATGGACTTAAATTATATTTTTAATGTGCACAGGGCTCTGTTAGAAAAATTGCTAATTAGAGTTGCCAATCAGTGAACAAAAGGAACTTCACCACATAAATCACACGTAAAAGTCTATTAACAAAAGCATTTTCTAGCTAATGAACTAGTCTGAAATAAATATTTCGCACAAAGAGCGCAAAAATAACATTGTGAACTGTAAATATGACGAAAGTTGCCAAAGCAATTGTACACATTAACAGGGTATTTGTTACTTGTGCACTTTCAAGGTCGATAATCAATCACAGCAAACCCAAATTTGAAGAGGTTTTTTTCAGAGAGTTTTGTATATAATTTAAATGCAATCACCAAAATTACTTTGTAAATAAATAAAACGCTCAAGATTTATGTAGCCTTGAAACGACACTTACCTGAATGCTCTGATTCGTGTCCGGCGAGTGCACCAGCACATAGAAGTGCTCATCCAGTGGGAGATGTTTAAAGAAACGCACACGATATTTACTCAGGCCATGCGCATGCTCAATCAATTCGATGGCAAAGTAGTTGGTGTCCGATGCTTTGACCTATACACAGGGGAGAAATAAAACGAATTTAATTAAATTAGTTTAAATTGAAATCAAATACCTATACTATATATAGTAGCATAAACGAATTCAATGATAAATATATGATATTTATTTCCACAAAAGTGTATGCATATTTAATTGACAAAGCCAAATATGTTTGTTAAAGCCTCCACACTCAGATAAATTGTAAACGCTGATTAAATTGTCTGTGTTAATCTATACGCTGTTGTTGCAAAGAACAGGAAAAGCAATCTGCGGGGTGAAGGGTTTCTGTGTATTATTTTGAAGCTTGGACAACAGCAACTGCTGCAACATTTGCAATTTCCTCGAATACCAAACACAATGCGCATCAAATTTTGATATTTGTGTGAAAGTGTTTGTGTTTGTATGGCAAAGTCTCAACGTGCTGCGTTCTACGAATTTATTTAATTAAAATGTTTAGTCCAATCGCATTTTGTGCAGAAAAAACATAAAAACAAATGCACACTCGACCACACACACACACAAACAATGTGTGAGTGTGTATTTTAAAGTGTTTGTCAAATATGTTTTTGATTTTTATGGCTGTTGGGAGATTTTTGATTTGAAATTGCAATTTTCTCACATTGTCGCCTGGTAAAACTTTATTCTGGCAGCTGTAGATTTTTCACATTTTATTTGTTAACTATTCAAATATTCATATTGCGTATAAATAATAAACAGAAGTTAAGCTCGCTTGATTTAATATCAGGTTCTAATTGATTAGATACTTCAGTGAGATTTGCAGTTTTAGTTAACTACTCAATTATTTGCAAACAATTCATATAAATAATTGGCGCCAACTGAAACAATTGACGCAATTGGGAAAATGTGCAAGCAATAAACAAAACGGCAATAAACAATCAATGATATTACAAAGTTACAGTCAAGTCGACTAACTAATGCCTCTAACAACCTAAATTTATTTGGTAAATAGTTTATTAAGCGATTTAGTTAACCTGCCTATCCAACAGCATTCTTAGTGTATTAAATATGAAGAATTTATTGCTGTTTTTGCTGCTTGTTGTAGCTAAATATTTAATACAAGTGCACTATAGTCGAGTGTGTCCCAAGCTCGCATTGTTAATCATATTGTTGCTGTATGCCATTTTGGTTTGCAAAATTAATGCGAATAAATGAAAAAAGGCCAGATATTATTGAAACGGATGTGCACGAAGAGCAACTGCTGACACATCCGACATAAATGCAGAAAGAAAGTCTGTTAACAAAGGTGTTCGACTAGAAGATAACCTGTAAACAGTTTCTAGATACCTGGAAAACTAATCGAAGGTTCCTTTTTAGTCTTATCATATAGCTTTGAGTTTGGTAAGTTAAACAAAAAAAGCTATCTACAAGTTACAGGGTATAATCATACACACATGTATAAACAATAATATTAAAATGTAATAATAAATACTTTAAAAAATAATATCAACATTGTTAATAAACGGAAGCGCAAGCAACAACAACAGCAGCTGAAACAGTGGCAGAAAAAAATGGCAATTCTTATTAGCCCATTGATAATACACGAAGAATATTTAATAATTAATTGAAAATTATGCAGACCAGTGCGCTTTTACCCAGCCCCCCAATTGCATACAGATGTAAGCTATATGCCTATTAATACGTAATATATAACTATATAAATACACGCTATCTATATATCATTCATACTTATGTATGATCTGTTGTGTGTGGTCGACACGGGCTGTCTGAAGGAAAATGTGAAATTTTAATAAAACTGCCGAGTGCACTGAAATTGACAGCCGCATAATTTGCCTTTTTGTGGTCAGCACAGCAACTTTAAATGATTAATTGATGATAATCAACCAACAAGATATTAATGCTTTAATGTGCATAAATAATGTAAAGTGACTTTAGTTATTATAAACTACGATATGCAGCACAAGAAATGAGCAGTTTAATGGAATATTGTATCCTAGTCGAGTCTTTTATATTCAAATATTTAGTCTTAATGTTATTCCTTGCATGTGTGAGACTGAAAATACTAAAATAACATAAACATATTTATGACAACAGTGTGCAACGTGTGAGTTTTACTAAGGAATTACCTTCAATAATTCAATTAACTGTCGATTGATTTGTTTTTTGATTGCTTATGTTTAAGGTAAAAAAAATTACGAGACCAAATGATACTCTTGATGATAATCTTGATACACATTTTATGCTTTATTTTATATTCTTCAACAGCTTTTCTCGAGTCGAGAGCATTCAATATGCCAAGAAATGGCAATAAAACAACAACATCAAGTATAACAACAACCACAATGACAATGACAATGGCTCGTATTGAATGTCCACTTCACACACTTGACACTCTGAAGTTGCAACGAAACGATTTGTGATGACCACGAGTACGTCCTGCACGAGTGTATTGAGTGTGTTCCAGCATGTCCTGAGCATGATTCTGGCGACTCTGGCTGGCCATTTGCTTTAAATGGCAAAGCCACAGTTGGCAGATGGCAGATGGCAGTTGGTTGCAACAGCAATTGGCAATTGCAACAGCAGCAGGAGCCAGCGCATTAATGCAGTGACCAGAGTTGGCCAAACTGCAAATTTGCAGCTAATGCAAATTATGCGGCATATTTCAAATGGTCCACTTAACTGTAATTAGAGTTGCTGAAATGCAGCTAATATTTTAGAGTGCGAGCAATCGCAAAGGCAAATAATAATGCCATCCAACAGCCAGCAGCTAGCCGGAAACGGAAGTCAAGCAAAATGCTGTCATTTTGCATTTTTCAAAAGGAGTCGCAGAGGCGCAGGCCCGAGGAGCAGTCATCCCTGAGGGTGGACATTGACATTGCAAGGCAGCTGCTTCTACTACAAGTGCTGCTGCTGCTGTTGTTGTAGTGCCGCAAGAGCTGCCGCAAGTAGTTGCGGCTTCTTTAGCCACAGCAATAGCAGCATTGGCAACAATCGTTCTAACTGGGATGGCTGACTGTGTGACTGGATGACTGGATGACTGGCTGACTGGCTGGTTGGCAAGGACAGTCCAAAGAATTTTCAAATTCATGGAATACACTCAGTCTCTTAGTCTCTCAGTCGCAGTATTTGAGTCGGTCGGACGGACGGACGGACGCACTCTCAACACTTGTCGTACATAATATTGTACTTTAAGAGCTGCTGCCAGTGGCGATGGCGATGGCGATGGCGATGGCAATAGCAAATGGCAATGGCGAATGCCTGGAAACGGGAGCGTACATTGTAAAGCAATTTCCTGTATTTTATTACCACATAAAATGTGCGTCCTTATGTTCTTCCACTGCTTTAGCTGCTGCTGCTGCTGCTTTTGCTACTTATGATTGTTTCTCAAGGCAAGCGAATAAATAGGTACAAGTGCAGCTCAAGAATTCGACTTCAAGCAGCGGAAATCCTGAGCAGCACATGAATGCTAAGGGCATGTTTTATATGTGGAAACTACAGTAGAGCTTCCAGCTACCAGCTTCAAACGCATTTCTGTATGGCACAACATTAATCAGTGCATGTCTAGCTCAGTAAAAAAAAATGCACTTCAAACTGAGTTAGTAAGGTACAAAAAAAATATGTAACCCGGTTAACAGCGTACATCACGCTCATCAATCTTCGGTATAGTTTTTGTGCCAACTCACCTGAAGCTGTTGCAGCGACTTGTCCAGGCCACTAATGTGCAGCTCCTGCGCTTTCAAGTCTTGCACCTGCAGCGACTCCACCGACACTCTAATGCCCGGCACTAGCTTCAGCGACATGGTATCCAAAATGCCATTTGGCATTGCCGCCTGCAATTAATGCCATGGAGAGAGAGACAATAGTTTAATAAATTGCATCCGCTAAGTGCACATTCACATTACGTACCTCAACATCGAGATACACAGTGCTTGTCTTCAGAATGGAGAGCAGTTCCGTAAAGCTGGAATCTAGACGCAGCTTGCACGCATACTGACTGCTGGCTGTATCGAAGATGGCCTCGACCTGATAGAGCTTGACCAGCTTCTGGCCCAGTGCGTCCTTGCCCACCAGGCGACAGGTGAATGCATCCACGGCGACTTTGTGCAACTGATTTATGCACTTCGATATGTTCTGGGCAATCTGAAATAATTGTGTGTACACACATAAGCCATGCCACTTGTATAGTGCCTTTTTTTATGGTGGTAACTTACCAGATTGCTAAACTTATCCGTTTGCATGTGATTGCGCAGCAAGAGCGGCGCATAGTGCTCCCAGCCGCTGAATATGTCCAGCGATTTGGCAAACACAATCTGCAAAATGATAGCAAAAGGTGTCACAATTTTGAGTTATGACTATTTGAAGGAGGTTACATACCGAATCCGATTCGCGCAGTTCTAGATCGTATTTGAGGTAACCGCCGCGTTGCGATTTATCACCACATGTCACCACCGCCTTCTCGCCCAGTCTGTGCTGATGATTCAGTACTCGTGCAATGCCTGAAATTAATTTAAAGAAAGGGTTTTTTATTGCCATTAAATTAAAATATAAATACAATTCTCTTGTGACAGTTTTTGCTAAACAAAAGCGCAATCATTTTTGACAGCCCGTCAAATGTTTTGTTTGAAAATTTACACAAAAATTCTTGAGTTATATTGTTACTCAAAACGTCTACGTAAGAGGCCTAAAATATGCAAACAATGTCGTTGAAACTGTGAGCACAAGAAGTTGCCAAACAAACAACGATATTAATATTTGATGGCATTAAATATGCTTCAATGATTTTTTACCTGTAATTTCCCTTACCACCCCATCCCATTCCACATACTGTTTTCCCACTGGCATGTCAATGCAAAATGGTGCGCCACATTGAATAGTAAATAACATCGCTCAGCGAAGCATAAATGCTGCTCAAATACTAGACTCGAGCAGAGACTTTTGGGCCTTTAAAGATGCCAGCTAAATGGGTCAGAGCTGGCTACTCAAATGTAGCATAAATGATAAGCGCTGGGAGCAGGATGTGTCAGCGATGAGGGGAGGGTTTCTGGTTTGGGGTATGGCATTTCAATGCGATCGATGTGACAGCTTAAGCATTTAGTAGTGTACAACACGGAAAGTTGTAACAATGTTGTTGCTTTTAACGCTATTGTGCGCTTTTAATTAATTTATGCGACAACATGACATGGCACTCTCGACATTGCGACATTGTGTCCTACAAGGACCAAAGTGCAGACAGACTAACGTTAAAGTAAACACATATTACGCATACGCCTACGTATATTGTTTCGAGTGCCATTGTTGAATTACTAACAATATAGTAAATATGTGCTATGGGTATGTGTAGTTAAATTAATTTTGAAACACTGCAGGCGACATCAGACTAATTGTTTTGGGAGCTTTCTCCTTTTCAGCTTTTGCAGTCATGATAAAAAAAAAACCAGCTTTGATTTTCCACTTTTCCTTTTGCACTCAACAACAGCAACACCAGCAACGGCAGAAGCAACAACAACTGAAACTAATCTGCAGCTGTGTGGAATATTGGCTGTATAAATTGCTTGGGGATTTCTTGTCGGTCGTCACACAATGAAGACAATGCCAATCGAAAAATAAGTAATCACGAACCATATAAATACCAGATATACATTTATGCGCTTTAATGTTAAAGGGGCGAAAAAATGTTATCAATTCTAAATGTTTGACCATTTGGACTTTTATTACTTTTATATCTCAGAAACATATCAGCCGAAACTAATTCATGCATTTCAACCGTATGTTAATATTTCTAAATTAATAAAGGGTTGCTAATTTGTATAAAAGAACCTTAAGTCTTTATAAAAGATCTAAGTAAAACTAAAGCCATTGCATCAACCTCTGTTCCAACCATATGTTTGATTACAGACAGCTTACAATCACAAATTAATATGCATAGTTTTCTGAAAACCTAACAATCCTGTTACAAATGAAATCTAGCAATTTTGGTTACCTTTTGGAAATAGTTTGTGCAAAATTCATAGTTTGTTGCCAGTTTAATTGCACTGCAAGAAGACTTTTGCCTGATATTTCTTCTAGTTACTCAGTTTTCATGCGTTGAGTTTGGCAAGTTTTGCATTTGCACAAACTCTGTCAATCTATTTTCAGTTTTCTTTTCCATCAGCATCACCAATGCTGACAGCGACGGCAAGAAGTTTTCTGAGCTTTAAACAGACACAGACACAATACAGAAATACGTATGCATATTGAAGTCGTGTTCGAGTTGATAAATTCCTAGAAGAGCAGACACGGTTATGCCAAGTTTTTTATGCACACACACACACACACACACATGCATATTACATATTGATGTTTGGGAAATACATAGATACTTTATCTTTATGCTCGATTGCAGCGCGCACAGCTCGCAGTTAACAACAACAAACACATGCACACACACACACACACATACAAGTTGCATAATCGCGATTGCTGTTTGCCGCTTGTGTCCTGCCTGTATTTGCTTTATCCTTTTGCCAAAGCGACGACGCTTCGCGATGTCTCGCGACGTGCAAAGTGTGAAAAATTGTTTTTCTCAATCTTTTTTTGTTTGGTTTTTTTTTTTTTAAAGATTGGGTTTTGTGGCAGGCAGCAGAAGGCGGGCGCCACTTTATGAATAATGTATAACGCTTAGCTGCGTTGTGTTGTGAATTACGTTCGAGAAGTTTACTTTTGCAATTGCTTAACTTTGGGAGCGTGGTGTTGCTGTAACTGCATATAAACGATACCACTTACAACCAGTACTTGTACTTAATATTTCGCCTAAAACTAGGCAACGAAATCTGAAAATCGTAGGTGTTCCTAAACTAAATGTTATTTAAATGTAACAAAGTCTTTTTTAAATTGTAATCTGCCCGTTTACTACAATTCGCAACAACACAGGGTATAAAAAACCCACAATAAATAAAACAATTTGAAAAGTTCTTGCAACAATGTTGAACTTAGTCGATATTTACTGTACTGAACGCGCGACAATGTTTGTTCAACACTTTACGCGCCACTCAAAAGCTCAAAGGACACACACACACACACACACTTCCCGGCCGTTTCAACAGCATTTGGTAAATATATTTTTTAGTGTTGCATCCGAAAAAGAAAAACACAAGCAACAAAATTGGACACAAACAAAATCAAACTGACTGCTGCACGATGAAAAACCGCACAATCCAGAATCGAAATCTATTGCACACTCAAACCGATAGCTGTAGGTAGGTAATTAATTCACAAATTATAGCCTCAAAATAGTCGATGCTGTTATTTTGAACTATTTTTTTTGTGATTGTTGTTGTTGTTGTTGTTGCTGTCATATGTTGGATTGTTTACAAAGTTGCCGAAAAACAGGCCTAATTGGGTTATCAATAAATCGCACGTAAAATATAGTCCAATTTACAGGGTTTTTACTTCAACAATCGGTGTGTGTGTGTGTGTGTGTGTGTACACAAGTATGTGCAATGTGGGTGTGGTTGGGTGGTTGGGTGGTGTTTGCTTTTGTTACAGCATCAAGCAACGAACGGCGACTGTAGTCAAATAAAGCGGTCCAATTGTATTGAATTTGTAAAATGCAGCGCATAAATTAGCATTGAAATAAATACAAACTGTGAATTGTTTGCATAGAGGATTAGCACCCAACTATACAGGATTCGCGAGTTATAATGAAATCAAATTGAAACAATCGATAATGCAATGAATAACCATTATGACTAGCAGATACGCTGTAATTGAGTTTATGTACTAAAATATATAAATAACTGAAATTATTTTAGTATACATCTCCCTTGATATTTATGTGGAAAGTTTGTGTGAAAAATGAACGCTGCAACCTTGGTGCAAGCAACTCACCTGTGTTTTTATTAATCGTCACCATCTGCTCATTGGAGCTGCTCCAAATCGATGACAATGTTAGCGGTGAATCGAAGCAAATGATGTCACCCACAGAGAAAATTGTCTGTTGGCGGTTGTCGTTGTAGTTGGCGTTGCACGGGGCGGACATTTGCGGTTTTTGTATTTGGTGGTGTTGACAAATCCCGTAAAATAGTGACGCAGTTTGCCAATGTTAACAGTTATTTGTTGGTCACATGCGAATATGAAAAAGGAAAAGTTTAAAGCAAATTGATTTATGAGCAACGAGAAATTAGCAAATTGAAAGTGCCATAAACACAAACTCAATACAAGCGAGGCTCGTTCAAGCTTAAGTAATACTCAAACTAATATTTTATATATGTTTGTTTGGATAACTCACCTTGGTGGGGAAAATGTGCTCGGACTCTGATACAGACAATTTGATATAATCCTCGGCATATTTAATACCGGTTGAATCCTTTAAACTGATGGCAATCATATTGTTCGTCTCGCGTTGCAAATTCAACTGTGTGTGAAATGAAAATATATATAAGTGTTGTACACAGTTTGGTAGTTGGTTTAGTTGGGGTTAGTTTTATCTCAGGTTTTGTGCGGCGCGTATTTTATTTGCGCATTTGAAGTTAATGAATGTTTTTGGCTGCAAAAAGTATGGCTTCAAGAGTTTTGTATGTTTGTGTTTGTGGTTGGCGCGCGGTCACTCGACAGCCTCAATTTTTAAGAGCCAAAAGCTGCAGCATGTGCGACAACGCATCGTTGCATTTTTATGTGTTGACATCAACGTGCCACAGCCCAGTAAAATAAAGAACAAAACTAAAAAAATTCATACAATTTCAGCGGCATACTGACAATGAAATACCCTTTAAATAAAAATTGAAAGCTACATTAGGTTGTGAAGTCATTAAACATGTTTCTCAGCTAATAAATTTACTCAGATGGTTTGATGAACATGTTCAAGTGTGTATCAAATGTTGTAAGAAATTTAAAATAGCCGCCGAAAGTGTATGGCAAAACGAGAAAAGTGCTGGCCAAGCCCAGCGACGTGCCATGCGGCTGGTCGCTGAGATTTTTTTTGGTTCTAGCTTTCGCTCAGGTGCCAAGGCAGGTCTTTGCGAGTGCATTAAAATGCAGCGGTTTTGTTCAAAATGAAATTGAAATAACTTGCTTAAAGTTTAAAATACACATTTACATATAAACGAGACCCAGCAGGAGGCCAACCAAGTCAAGCATTAGAAGTTGCATGCAGCAGTATATAAAAGCAGAAACTATATAAAGCCACAATGTCGCCAGCATATTCGGCACTTACCGCAATTGTCAGATTGTTGCCAATCTGTGCATCGACCACACCCTTTATGGCCAAATCATAGCGCAATCCATTCACATCCTCAATGTTGTGGGAGAACTCGTTGCCGAGATTATCGTGCAGCGACACTTTAAATACGAAATTCATGCCGCGTGGTACTTTATGCTCCACCTGCTTCAGTTTGATGTCCGGCAGCAGCGTCACCAGAATATACTGCACATTCTTAACCTCAATGCCAACGGATAGCGACTGGTGAACAGTTTTGGCCTGGACAAACGAAATAAACCAATAATAGATAAATATATATATTGTATATGTACATACTATAGTACAACAATACGAATCAAATCAACTGCAATTGCCAAAAGGTAAGCCGATTTACGAACAATCCACACACACACACACCCACCCACATTCCACACACACACACACATGTATGTATACTTACAATTATCAGATCCCGGCCGAGGGTGTCCTTTGTGTGGACAGCACCATCTGGCGTCACAGAGACAATACCACTGCTTTGGGCATCCAACTTATAGACCGCATCATCCATATTACATTTCAACTGAAGCGTACTGCGTGGTGCCGCCAAAATCCAACCCATTGTTATGGTCTTTGGTGCGAGCAGCTCCGGTGTTTTTAAAACTGTACGATAACAATTTCAATTTGCGACTCTGTTAATTCACCAAATACCCTAAAAGCGGACAAATTGACCACTGGACTACTTACCAATTAGTTCCACGCTCGATGCTGGCAGCTTGACGCCATCTGCCAACTGCACAGAGGCTGTGATGGTGACCTTGCCGGGATTAAGACCACGTATCCGCACGGAAATTAAATCGCTACTTTGATATTCGATGCCTACAGCGTGTGGGGAGAGAGAGAGAGAAAGTTTGTGAGATAATTCATTCTTTAATATTAATAAAATGTTATTTACAGAATGAGCAGAGAAATATTAAAACTCAATGCGAGCTTTAACTTAATCTAATGTGCAAAAGTCAATAAGTAAAAATTAAATAACAATGAAAATAAAAAGACGTTTTTAGACGATTGAATTGACGAAAACTACGTAAACAATATAAGAGTTTTATAAGTTTAAAAACAACATACTCATTATCATGTATATGAAATACCCATTTAAATTTAAAAATATTAAACTGTATTGAGCATTAATAAATAGTTTTTAATGTACGTTCCGTATCTGTTCCTGCATTGGGACTCAACCATGCAAGCTCATCGGAGAACAGTTTGATATTTGTGCACTTGGTGGGCATTGAGCTAAATTCTCTGCGCAACAATGCGGTATCTGGGCACAACTAACATATATAAATAAATAGGAAGTATGGACTTACCTGCTGCTGAAAACACATTGAAGATCTCAACCACATCCGGCTGATTTACCGTCCAGGTGATATGTATTTTTTCCAGTGTGCCCAGCACCATGGGCGACAGATCAGGCTGACCCCAAAGGGTGGCGGGCATAACACCGCCTGATTGAATATGGACAAGTGGCGTGCGCACTTGGACTGCAGTCAGGGCAACGACACGCACCTCCACCGAATCTTCCGAGACGATCTCATCCTTGCCGCTAATGGGATTCTTAAGCAGACACCTGCCGGTTATTGTGGTTGCACCTAGCTTATGTGCGGTGAGAATGGCTGAGCTCATAGCTGTAAAAGATCATAAGGCATGAGAATATTATCTTTAATTGGTTCTTAATTTGAACTTACTGGCCACCTGGTGCTGTTGCACGGAGTAGACAATATTGGTGTTTGGTTGCGGTCCACCCTGGTAGTAGATTTGAATGCTGGAGCCCACGACGAGCGTCGAGTTGCGCGGATAAAGGCGCAGGGGTGCAAAGACCTGGACATTGAGCGGCTCACTGGACACCTGGCCAGACTGGAACACGATCTTGGTCTCACCAATGTTGTTGCCCGTTATGCTGTAGCGTATTTCTCCAACACCCAAGCCATGCTGATCATCCAGCTTGACGCTAAGTATGCTAGGATCGACGACCAGATCGGCAAGCTTATAAACGCTGAGCATATTAGAATCAATATGCAGCAGATTTTCATTGGTATCAAACAGTCGAACGATGGCCTCAATGGAGTTGGTGCGCTCGACGCGGTCCAACGCCAACACACTAATGGCACCTATGCCCACCACAGAGATGGACAAATGGGCTGGATCGTTCATGAGGCAGCTATCGGTTAGCTCCAAGCGCACATGACCCAAACGGAGAGGTGTTACCACCAGCTGCCTTAATTTCTCGTCATGTGTGACCTGCACGATGCCTTGCTCTGAGAGTTCCAGCTGAAAGAAGCCGCTGCCCTGGTCTATTGGTATGCGTTCGCTGTGCGACGGCGCCAGATAAATGCTAACATGATCCTTTGGTAGCAAAGTCCTGTTAACTGTGTGGAAGCGTATCTCGTTCTCAATTACAGGTTTAGTCACTTCGCCAGTTTTCAACTGCAAAGCAAAATATTCATTCATTATACTACAATATTCTATGTTTGCATATTGAAAGTACTCACGTTTTTGACACCAAATGGTGGACGTTCGGCGGAAACGCCCAGCTGGTAGAGCAAGTTGTCATTGTATTTGGCCACTGTGCCCTTGATGCGGAAGTTGGGCGCAACCTCGCTCAGTGTAAGCACGAGGACATTTCGTCCGGGCAGACGAACGCTATGGTAGAGCTCCGCTTCGTCGACCAGCTGATGTGGAATGCTGTCCGTTTGATAGCGCTCATCGCCAGCGGCAAATTCCCATTCGAGGGACAGCGAGCTGATGTTCATGAGCTTACGATTCTTGGCGTCCTGTACCTCGATCTCAATGTCAAACTTGTTTTCCTCCTCCTTGAGATACAGCAGCGAGGAGCGCAGCTCTATTGGGCAGGATTGCCGCAGCTGCTGACGAGCATACAGTTTGAGGAAGCGTGGTCGGACACAGTGAACCTTGGTTGTGATCACGGCAATGTAGGCGGCAAATTTAGTTGTGGCCAGTGTGTTGTGCACGCGATACGTAAACGATGTTTCGCCCAGCTCACGGCACAGCACCGTGAAAGCCGTGATGGCATTCTGCGTGTCGAATTCTATTTCCGAGACTTGAATGACTTTGCCATCGAATTTGGTGTCTTTGCTAAGTTCCGCCTCTAGCGTAAATATGCGTTGCGGTCCATGTGTATAGATGACATTGCGCGAGGCGCCAATTGGCAGCACCAGCTCATTCTCCACGGGATTAAGCACAGATAGCGGTTCGTAGACGTGCAGATCGACGGAATCCTGCAGCACCTTGTCCTGGAAACTGTATGATATACGTAGCAAGGTGCTGCCAACAGCAGTGCTGCGTAAACGCAACACATGACAAGCCTCTGGAGCCAATGTGTCCGGTGTTTCACTAGCAGCGCCATTTTCCAGCTGAAATAGCTGATGCGACAAGTCCAGTTGAAAGTGCAGATTGTCGCACTTGGTGTAGGGCACATAAGTTCCGTTCACATGGGCGTAGACAGCCACATGCAGATGCACATAATCCTTAAGGGCGGTCTCAAAGTTATACTGCTTGATCTCGAGTCGTTGCGGCGGCAAAAAGTAAATCTGTGCCTGTCGCGACACCTTTTGGTTCTTGAACAGCGCCACTCGAACGGTGGTGTGGGCCGTCAGCAGAACGCCAGCATCCATCAGCTCCTTGTTGCCACCTGGCATGCGCACATCACGAATCTCCGTTGTAGCTAGGCCTTGACCATCGATTTGCAGCACTTGAGGATTACCCGAGAACCACACATAGTTGTGATCGCCGCCAGTTGCATAAAACTGAACCTTCTGTGGTTTGATGGTGTTTGGATCGTAGGGCAGAATGACTTTCTTGGGCTGCAGCTGCAGTTTCTCAAAGATTTGCATCTCTGCCTGCACAGAGAGCTGCAAAAATATATATATAAAATGAATAAAGCATCAATCATGCTAAAGTTTAACAACTTACATCCTTGTAGGAGCCATAGACTTGTGTGGTGCCCTGTTTAAGAGCCTCTCCGTAGAGTCGGCTGCCGTTCTGGGTCTTCTTTAGGACTGTAAAGAGTGATTCGTCCAGCTCGGAGCCAATAGCATAGCGTGTACCCAATGTAATCTTTTGCCCATCGCCTGCATACAGATCCAGGGCAACCTCATGACGTTCACCCTGCACTGTGATCCAGTTATTGTGCGGCAGAAGACTTATGCCCAGCTTCTCGGGCTCGGCAACGGTGAGCAGAGCGCTGGGTCCTTTTGGTTTGTCCGATGAGGTGTCGCTGTCCTGCGGCATATTGTGATCTCGCAAAAAGACTTGTGTACGACCCAGGCGAGAGCCCGTGGCGCTGCCGCCCTTTAGGTAGGCAATGTTAGTGTCCTCCACTTCCAGGTAGTACTGACGATTGGCGGTAATGTCATGCAGTTTGTCCATTTTGAGCTGCAAAATGCGAAAGTTGATGGTGTCGCCAGCCATGATGGTCACCTCGGATGGTTCAATAATGATGTTGGCCAGTACGCTGATGTACACCTCAATTGGCGGCACATGGCGGTACTCGGATTGCGGCATACTGATTGCCACCTTGGAGGTGCCCGTATTAATGCCTTCCAACAGTATCATGTAGCCCTTGACGCCGGCGGCCTCGAACTTCTCCAGTGCCGGCGGCACCACATGAAACGGGCTGTCCGAGAAGGTGAGAAAACGCAACGATGGCGGCATCTTGCTGCTGGACGACGAGATGTCCCATGTAAACTCAATGCCTTCCAGCGTGAAGAACTCATTGCCCTGGGAGTCGAATGCGTGCAGCTCGAATGTGGCCGGCGCCTCCTCCAGGTACAGCTGCCGCGTCGCTGTGCGCACATTCAGCCGATCAATTGTATCGACAATGACATCGCAGCGCAGCGTGGCTCCCGTGGCCAATTCCTCAGCGAATACAATTGCGGTGTTGCGGCGTCTTTCGCGTGTTTGGACAGTGACGACCGCCTGGCTGGCGCACTCACTGAATCCAGTGTACACGGGCGTCACTGATATCAGGTCCTGACGTGATGAGGTCCTGTCGGCAACAAAAATAAATTCAATTTTAGGTTATAAAGCCGGCACCGGCTGTTGTGGACGCACCATTTGTAACAGTTTGGATCGACCACTTCTAGCGTGAAGTTGATGGATTTGTCCTGGAATATGGGCAGCAGTACACGCGGGTGATTCAATTTGGCCGATTCGACGGCATTTTTAGACACAAAAATCAGCAAAAACAAACAAAACGCACTCTTCATTTTGGCACATGTAAACGTTCGTGCGACAGACGCGTTGTTTAGTTATGAACTGGTTCAATTGAATCACAACTTCGATAACAAACCGATAAGCTATCGCGTAAAGCGCGCGAAAAATTCGTATGAAAAAGGCGATATATCGATATTGATATACTGCCAACTTTTGGCGGTCACATTCTATGTTCACGTATTTATTTAAAAAACAAAGTAACAAAATAACTTTCAAAACAAATATTATAGTTTAGCAAATGGTCCCTCGTCGTCCAAAAAGATATCTAATTGCAATTTGTGCATATTCTCTGGGTAGCATGCATACTTGCTAAAATCCTGAACGCCCACATCCAACAAAACTTCATCGTCCATAAAGAAGTGACCGGTGTAATCTCTAGCATCACGACATATTATTGCGTATGCTGCATCTGCCATAATCTCCGGCTTACGGGAATACAATGCACCCTCTGAGCCACTCAGCATCTCAACCGCTGCGGTAGCCACAGTTGTTCGTGGCCAAAGAGCATTTACAGCCACACCGCGATCCCTAAACTCCTCCGCCATGCCCAACACACACATTGACATACCATATTTAGCTATGGTGTAGGCAGCGTGATTTGAGAACCAATGCGGCTTCATATTGAGCGGCGGCGATAGGTTTAAGATGTGCGGATTATCGCTCTTCAGCAGATAAGGTAAACATGCCTTTGAACTGTCGAATGTGAGTAATCAGAAAATAAAACTCCAAGATAAGATTAATGATTTACTTACACCAAAAATGTCCCCCTTGTGTTAATATTCTGCATCAGATCATATCGCTTCATTTCTGTGTCCAGCGTTGGAGTTAGCGAAATGGCGCTTGCATTATTGACCAAAATATCGATGCCTCCAAACTTGGCTACTGCAGCTTCAACAGCCTGTTGAACTTGTTTCTCATCGCGAACATCAACAATACATGGCAGCGCTTTACCACCCGCTTTCTCGACTGCAAAGATAACAAATCATTGCAGTTTAAATTATTAGTTCAAATTCCAATAAAGATCAAAGTTCAAAAGTACTTACTCTCCTCAGCGGCCGTGTAGATTGTACCAGGCAGTTTTGGATGTGGCTCAGCTGTTTTGGCAGCAATAACGATATTTGCTCCATCGCGAGCCGCCTTCAGAGCTATGGCCTTGCCAATGCCACGGGACGCACCCGTAATGAAAAGCGTTTTGCCCTGTAATTTTCTGTTTACCTTTTAATTGCTATTTCCATAAACCTATGCAATTTGTTAGTCTCACCCAGAATTTTTCATTGTTATCGCTGGAAACGTCTTTCACTTAATAGCCGCTACAGTCCAGTGTGACCAAGTTCAGTTAACACGAATATACACTATTCTGTTATCAATCCAAAATATACCAATTTTAGGTTTCAGAGTCACTGTCTTAACACTTTGCGCCACTTCGAAACCAATTCCTTTGTTTCCTTTATTTATTTAAGTGGTTGTCTTTATACTTCTAGATTTTTTAGCAAAAACTATCCAATCTAGTAGACACCTAAATTCAGTAAGACCGAAGTAAAAAACTTAGCAGTGCCTTTAACAGAGCGACAACAGTCAAAAGTAAACTTGTTGCAGTGTGCTAGGCGTGTCACGCTTAAAAATCGTCCATCGCTGTCAACACTAAATCAGCCCAAACATTAACCAGCACTGCGGAAAAAAAAACATTGCCGGTAAGAAAGTGCATTGCGAAGGTATAAACGCCGCCCATGCAAATAACTTGTAATAAGCAAGATCTGTAATGCAACGAACTTTAATCCAATTACTAAATCAGTTTAAGAAGATAATCGCTAATCAATGGCAACGCCAGAGCCAGATGCTGGACAGGCACCTCGAGAGGAGGAGACTTCAGCACACGATTTCATTGACTTAAAATCAATGAACGATGTCAAGGCGCTAGAAAATAAGGAAATCTACGCTTACATTGAAAAGTTGCACGGCATTATAAGAAAATACGACACAAACATTGCGTCATACAAACAAAAACTAAAGCACTTCGTAAGCGACAACAACTAACGTTAACCAATATTCCACTAATGCAAACCTATTGCAGCTAAAAAGGAACCAAATAGTTGTGATAAATGCACACAAGTGTCAAATGAAGATTTGCTGGAAAATGGCGAAAAGGGGAACGGACAGGAGGAAGAAGCCGGCAAAGAAAGTGAGTGTAAAACGAAAACAATATCAGTTCATCAATTAAGATTATTTATTAATATTTAATTTAACTGGGAACTTATATAATTGGCTGCTGTGTTCATTTTATTTTGCTGGCAACGGCGGCGACTAGCGCTGCTCCACGCCCCGAACCGTCCTCGGACAGCATAATGTCAAACTCCTTGTCCGACTTGACCAGCTTGTGCATCATTTCCCGTATATAAGCGTCGAACTTCGGATGATAGCGATACACAGAGCCATCGATGCCAACGACCACTCTCCGATCACTAATTCTGTTGATTAGGCCACTAATGCCAATGGCCACAAAGATGGCGGCACGCTTGGACACACATTCGCAGATGTACTTGAGCTTCTGGCAGTCCTCGATGGAGGCCTTCTCCAGTCCGAACAGCTGCTTGATGATGCGTCTTGTGCTTGCGAATTCAGGAAACGAATCAGCCTCGACCTCAGATATATGCTTTGTCTCAAATACATCAATACTCTTCTGCAAAATCTCGGCAAATTCAGCTCTTTTGGAGCTCAGCTTAAATATAATATTCCGCTCGACAGCTTGCAGCAGCGCCAGACGCACCAGTTCACCCAAGTACATGCCGGATGTCATTTTCTCGAAGAGCTGCTGGGAGCGATTGATCGACTTTCTGTCCACCTCGCGATCGTGTTCGGTGCGCACAAAGTCCAGCTGTCCATTATCGCCAAAGGCGCCCCACTCAATATTGACGATGACCTGTTTGTTATTGCGCTTGAACTCCGGCTCCAGCAGATCGACATTCTCCACTTGCTCCACATAGCAGGCATTACAGCCGGTGCCCACAATGACGCCGATGCGGCAATCGGGATTGCGATGAGCGCAGGACATAAGCGTGCCGGTTGTATCGTTAAGTATGGCCACAACAGCGATTTCGGCATCGCCTCGCCGCTGGATGGCGTCGTGCAGCATGAGTCCCACATCCTCGCCCTCGACTCCCGCACAGCCGAAGCCTTTGGTCCAGCGCGTCAGCATGGCCTCCTTGAGACCCACCTGCTCGCACGGAAATGAGAATGTGAATCCCAACGGCAAATACGCATTATGCATATCATGCTTCTCCACAAACTTGGCCAGGCACTCGGCAATGTGATCAAAGAGCTCAATGCCCGGTCCGATCATCAAATCCTTGGGCACTGGGTAGATCTGTGACTCGACCGACGCATCGTGATGACCTTTGAGCGTGACAAGCAACACCCGGAAGTTGGTGCCGCCCAGATCCAGTGCCAGATACTTGCCCATCTCCTCGCCCGTGGGCAAATCCGACACGTAGGTGGGAAAGCATTTGGTGACGGCTTGCGCATGTGTGCTGCGCCTTAATCCCTTGGAGATCTCACAGCAGAAACGACTGTACAACTCTTGCACCTGATAATCACTCAGCACAAAGGGTTGCATAAGTTCACGCAGCTCCACATCGACCATTTTTTGATTTGATTAATTATTGCTTTTCTGTGCTCCAACCGCCTGGCTCGAACAATGAGTAACGACTAACCAGCGCCAGCGCCACCTGTCACTGTGGCGACGACGTCGTCGACTTCTGCTGCACCTGATAAGAGTTAGCTCAAAATTCGCATTGCAATTTCCCAGTCGTAGTAACTACATATAACAACTGTGCAATCTTTGCATCAATAATAAATATAATAAACTGCACAGCACGAAAACACCTAAATCTGCTAAATTCAAATGGAAATTGAAATACGCAACGTGTGCTAAACGACAGCCTCTGGTGATAGTGGCGACACTTGTGACAATTCAATTTAAATGCCACCCTTTTCAATAATTGTACCTTTTTTATTTTATTAATATCAATAATGTTTTCCTCTTTGTAAAGGACTCTCCTAAATGTTCTTACCTACAACTAAGAGCTCTTACTTAACAAATTGATATTTGATATGATAGCTTAACATCCAGTAAAAGTGATTTATTACCATAGTTCAATTCCTTGCCTGTCATTCGATCACATAAGATTCATAATTTGCAACCTTTTGCAAGTGTGAAAAATGGGAGTGTATTTAGCAAATTGATAAGCAGGTATTACAACAGAATGTTTAGATTCATATTATATTATTGGAGGTATTACCTGCTTAATGCACCTAATCTTAATCATGTTGTTGTTTTTACAATTCGAAAAGAATGAAACTATTCCAGGCTTATACGAGCGATTAGCGCCAGCTAGGTTTCCGGTTTCAAATCAATGTAAACAGGCTGACATGTGCAAATTGTAAATAGGCGATAAGTTAACTAAGGAAATACTTAAATTAAACTATCATTTCTTTTACAGTTTCGGAAACAGATGCGTTCAGTTTTGTGGATGAGATGCGTCAAGCGGCCAAACACGCAGAGAACCTTAACAACTTCGTCTATGAGCCCACGTCGGGCATGTACTACGATCCCAAGACTGGCTACTACTACAATGCGGTAAGTACTAATTTACAACAACGTAATCTTTATGACGTGCCATGTAATGCTTGTGCTTGCTGGTGACTTTTGTAGGTTATCACTAACGATGAACCTACATCAACGCCCATGTTTCTAATTATCAATCTTTTTCTCTCTCTCTCTCTCTCTCTGTTCAAGGAATACGGGCTTTACTACGATGGCAATACGGGCTGTTATTATAGTTACGATCAGGCGAAAGATTCATTCGAGTTTCATTCACAGGCCCAGGTGCAGGTGAGTGAGAATGTGGCTGCTTCAGATGACCGATACCACATATTGATTAATAACCGTGACTCTTTCTCCTTCTTCCTCGTATTTGCAAGTGTTCGTTGAACGAGTATAGTAGAATGATAGAAAGTTTTCGCAAACTTAGTGTAGAACGAATTCGAAGCACTGCATTAGGTAAGCGCTTTGACTCAGAATGTGCGATAAAAACGCGGATTTCTTTTCTTCTCATTGGTTTCAGGCGAACAGCGAGCAGCAGCAGCAGGCTGAGAATGACCAGGACCAGGACGACGATGTGGAGTTCGATGAACATGGCGGTGTCATAACAGATAAAGCCACCTTGCAGCAGATCAAAGCGGACAAACTGAAGGAAAAAGAGCGCGCTGAAAGAAGCAAACGCAAGGCCAAAAAGAAGCAAAGAAAGCTCAAGAAAAAGGAGAAACGTCACAAGTCTAAAAAACGACACAAAGAACGCCGCAACAGAAGCGATGATGATGATGGTGATGGCGACTATGATGATAACAGTGACAACGAGAACAGACGCAAACGTGCGCGCAAGCTGAATGATGTGGAGGATGGCGAGCTGTCGCAATCGTCAAGCAGCTCCAGCTCTGGATCGAGCGACGAGGATGAGGACGGTGGCAAGAGCGACGGCAGTGTGCCCGTCTTCAAAGTCTCAAGTCGTTTTCAAGGTGTTTAAGATATGCGCGTTTTTATCCTGCACACACATCCAAACACAAGATGCAATATTCTAATGTTTTTTTTTTTTTAAATATATATTATCGTAGACATTGCCAAGCAATATCCACCATCCCTGCGCATCATTGTGCAGGAGACCAACGTGCCGGAGCTGACAGTGGGCAGTCTGCACCTGGTCACATACTTGGGCGGATCACTGGGCCGCGAAGGTGAAAGCAGGGCCATCATCATACCGGATGTGAATGTCAGCAAGTGCCATCTAGACTTTGAATACGATAAAAAGAAGGGCGTTTACAAGTGTCGCGATTTGGGCTCCCGCAACGGCACCATCTTGAATGGCGTACGCATGTCCGAGTCAATGGTGACCAGCAAGTGGCAGGATGTGGTGCACGGCAGTATCATAAGCATTGCCCAAACGAAGCTCTTGTGTCACGTGCACGAGGGTAACAGCACCTGCGGACTGTGTGAGCCCGGCCTGCTTATTGAGACGCCAACGCCCGCCGGAGCCAATGTCAATGTGCTATCACACAGAGAGCAGCTGAAGAGACTGCAAAAGAAATATGGCTTGGAAAACGAAAGTGAGTGAAAAGTTGGAATGCTATGAATGAAAAATACTAATCGTTATTGTGTTCATTTAGAATTTGTGGAAGCTAGCGGTAGTGCCAATCCCAACTACAATGATCGTAGCGCACAGAGGCGGATCAAAGTCGGCAGCAGCACGGACAAGGAGAAAACTGAGGTGGCTTGCGTGAACACGTAAGTTAAAAGACAAAAGCAGCAGAGTGTTGTTTTGAATTAAACCTTCATGTTGTTTACAGTGAGATTGCCAGCTCCAACAAAGGTTTTAAAATGCTTAGCAAACTGGGCTGGCAAAAAGGCGATACTTTGGGCAAAACCAATCAAGGACTGTTAGCACCTGTAAGTAAATGTACACTTACGCTTTGAATTTGATTGTTCAGATTTTCCTTCTCTACTAGATTAATGTGGTTGCCAATGAGGGCAAAACGGGTCTGGGCAGCAATGATCCGCCAGCAACGAGCGCTTCGCGTCCTGTGGATAAACGTAAATATGCCAACTTGAAGATAACTCAGGCGCGTTATGAACGCGCCAAAGATATATTCAAAGAGGGTGACGAGAGCGATTAAAACGTACAAATAATGATAAGTTTGAAACACATTTAATTAACAATTACTCAAACATTATGTTGTCAAAAGTATACATATATGTATATAGATTATAAGTATACAATTGTATACCGATTATGTAATCAGAAAATCCTGCTATATAAGGTTAAGCTATCAGTCATTAATTAATTTAGTTTCGCTCAAAACATACAATATGAAAAAAAAATGAAAAAAAAACGTAAAAAAAATACATATATGTATATATTTAAAAATCTAAAATAAATAAAATACATTTGCTTTGTTTGTGGTGAACTAAACGTTAAAGAAATGCGCTTACCAACCAATTTCTATGTATAAACTAATTATGAATTACTTTTATGTTTATATGTTTAATAATACAAAAGCCTCTTAAGATATGTGGTTTTCTTTCTTTCTGTCATGTATGTATGTGTGTTTTTAAAATATGAAAACTTGTTTGCTGTTGCTTTTGTTCTTGTTGTTGTTGTATTTTTGATAGTGTTGATAACGAAATGCGCTAATACTTTGCCGTGTGCATATTTTTTTTGTAAATATTTATGTATGTGTATATGATGTTTAGAATAAATGTATGTATGTATGTATGTATGTATAGTGGAAAGTTGGCAGCAGCCTAAGGCCCATGCACCGTTTACAACACAAACAAAACGCACAACGAGAATCTTTGGATGTTGAAACTACACAGAGATGCGCTCCTATATAAATACGCTCTATATATGTATGTATGTGAATATTAGTATATATTTATGTATATGTGCTATTGTAATTGTTTATAGATTTCGCTAATTTGACCTAACACACGCCCGTGGATCGCACACCAATATAATAGCCAGTGGCGCACGAATCCTTGCGCATCTCACACCAAGAGTTGTATGTGTGATTGTTGTTGCCACAGATTTTGTCCGCCCGGAACGGCTGTTAAACAAAAAACGAACAAAATGTTAAATGCTTTCTTCTGTTTATGGTCGATTGCTGTCCCTCACTCACCGTTCGCTGCTGCTTGCGGGCACACTTGTAGCGACAGGAGACGCAACGCGGCATGTGCGTCTGCAGGTCTACCAGGCAAGTATCCTTCGGGCCACACTTGATGTCCGCACAGGTGACGCGGTCCGCTGCAAAAGAGAAGCAAAGAAAAGAAAATTAAATTTTACGACCTGCGTTCTCCCCATATTTTTTATGTCTGGCAATTTCAGGTGCAGTTTATTGGCTGCTCACGAAAATCATGTGAATTTTGGCAGGTGCTGTTCGAGATTTATTTTTGACTGAAACAAGCAGCTGCAGCAAACTTCTACACATAAGTTGAACGAAAGGATAAAGGTATAAAGTAAAGGTACAAACACACAGAAATGTTTATATTTAATCAGTGAAATCAAACTAATAATATTGGTATGTAAATTTTGCATAGAATTTGTTTATTCAACTTTGTTTTTCAGTTTCATAACATTGTTTGTGGCCATTCCTTAAAACGCTTTCAGCTGTTTTGCCTTTTTAAATTGGGTGTTGCTTTTGTTGTACTTGTTGTGGTTGTTGTGTGTTCGGTCGGTGGGTCTGAAGCCGCACACTGTAATTTTCAACGCTGGCACATTATTCACACCACAGGCAATGCCAATCTATACACATACAACAATGTATGAGGAGCCCGCCCCATTCTTGACGTGCGCAAGACGGTAGCCGAGTACCTGGTAGCCAAGCAGCCAACTCAAGGCAGCCAAGCGACGCAGCCGCAACCACACACACACACACACACACATACATATACATACGGACATGTATCGTACTCATGATCTTGGAACTTGGCAACAATGTTGCAAGATGCCTGGTGGCAAATATTGTGAGCAATTGCTTAGCGGGGTCTGCGACGAGACGTGTGTGGCACATGCAGATGCAGATATAGTGAACATACGCTAACTGAAACTTTCAAAATTATTTGTAATTTAAACAAAATTCATTCAAAGGTTAACGAATTGAGAGTTGTTTTTCAATAATCGTTTTTAAAAGCTATGTTTTCTTGTGGAAAATTCTTAGCATTCTCTATTTTAAATGCTAAAACGATAAATCAGTTAGCACAAAGTTAATAATTTTAGAAATGCTAGAAAAATCGTGAATTCAGAAAATCAGTTGTGTTTTTTTTAGCGAGCGTTCACTGTAGTTGCAATGTTGCTGCCGTTTGCTACGGCGTCGATGCGTGAAAGATTGACCGCCAGGCGATTCGTAACAGTTAAAGTTTATTAATTTCAACTACCAATTTGCGCTTAAGGCTGGAACATCCTTTGCAAGGGCAGCCCCGTACTTGTTGATTGTGATGAATATGTCGAGGGCTGGCGGCTTGGCGGCTTGGCGGCGTGGCTTCCCAGCCTGATAATGCCGTCACAATGCAAGCCCACTGTAATTTGTTATGTCGACGTGGTTTAATCAACGCCAGAAGCAGCCAGCAGCCAGCCGGCCGTCCATTGCGTCTAAGTCGCTTCTGCCACTGTTGCTGTTTGTTGCTGGCAGGCGGAACTTATTGCAACATTGTGTGGCAGAGAGATTCGTTGTGGTCGTGGGTCATACACAAAACGAGCAAGTGTGTGTGTGTTGCCTTGGCTGGGCTTGGACTGTGGCTGTCGGGCCATTTTGGCATTGCGTGTTGTTTAAGGTGATTTTAATACGATCGTAAACTTCAGCCAGCCCAGACGCAACGGACACAACAGACGCTGAGCCAGACAAAAGTGCTGGACTAGGGGAGCTGAGGGAGTGAAGTCAAGACTTAACCGGACCGGACAGCCAGTTGCAATCACAGAACCTCTCTCTCTCTCTCCCTCCATCGACTACGTCGTCGCTGCGAAAATGGCGTTTTTAATGGCTTGTACGTGTAGTCATATTTCTTGGGGCAAACTTACCTACCGTCGCTAGTCTTTTTCGGGGTCTTATTGGCCCGATCGCGACGCAGCAAATATTTATGTGAAAGCACACAAACACACGAAAACCATAAACTTACTAACCATAAAGATAAAATGCTCAAAAAACCAACAACAACAAAAAAAATCAAAAGACAAACAAACAACAAGACAGACAGACATGCAGACAGAGAGGTAATATTGCAGTTAAGTCTGGCATTATTTTATCGGCTGACGATCAACATAAAGTCGCCAAGAGAAAAAGGGAGAGAGGGGACCAGCGGCAACAGAAGCAATGCAGCTGAAACAGGAACAGGAGCAACACAGTCTGAACAGAGCCTTCCCAAGCCTAAGATATTTAGCGTGATCCTAAGAAACAAACTGAACGTACACACGCACACATTTGTTGTGCTAAAAGCAAAAGTGAATAATTGTTAATGATGTTAATTTTTTCTTTAGTATCCGGCTACCGTGCAACACAACTTAGCCAGGTCCAAATGGAGGGACAGGCAGAGCGGTGGGTTGAGGGTTGCAGCAGAGGTGTGCAAAATTTATGAGTTTTTCAACGCAGACAGCCAAACTAATGACGAAGTTGGGGCCACAGCCTTGACGAGTCGGCAGCTGAACGGATGAATGAATATATGAATATATGTATACGTCAGCTATGTAATTGGTTACCATCAATTAAGAAAAGGTTTTATGAATAAAACTAAACGTAAGATCGAAAGCTAACAGTTATGTTTCTAACACATACGAAAATTCCGATAGCTGGTTTTTTACTTCTTTTTCTTGTAGTATTATCTATAACAAAGTTAAGAAGTTAAGCCAAGAAATTGGAAGTCACCCTTTTCATCTAGGAAGTATAGTTTTTTCGACAATGCACCTAAAAGATTACTTCTGCAATCCGAAAATTGCATTCCAAAATATTGAAGAAGTCACTTAACATAAAATAATAGAATGCAATTATTAACAATAGTTGTCTTTACTACACACTAAGCTTAGTAATTATTGGTAGTAACAAGTGTATTTACATTACGCCTACTGCTGCTAGTTTGAATAAATTATTAAATTAGCATAATAAAATAAAATATAATACCATTTTTAAGGGCTGGTCAAACTAGATTCTAAGGTTGTGATCTTAAAAATTATTGTTTAGTGAAATTATTCAATTACTTGATTCACTTGAGAACAACTCAACACCTGGGTATTTATTTTGAAATGAAACTCATTAGGCATTGACCACTTGTCAATTGATCAAATATAATTATATACAGACCACACTCCGACCTCTTCTGCCATTAAAAACAAAACCAAAGACAATGGACAAGAACAGGCGCTTTAAATAATTTTAATTGTTGCTTGAACGCTGCTTAGACATTAAGTTGGTGCGGTTGTGTTTTGGTTACTTTTAGTACTTTTTAGTATTTCAACATTAATTACAGGCTGTAATTTGCAACAAAACACTGCAATTAGCACGCAATTGCAGCCGGCAGCCGCCTCTGACACACTAAACCAGTTTGGGCAGTCGTCTGTCAGTTAGTCCATTCCCCTTGCCCTCCGTCCCCCCCTCCTGTCTGACTATCGCCCAGCTACAGATATGGCGCGCGAGAATGCAACACCCGCCACGCCTTTTAGTTGGTGCAGCGACTGACACCAAGGCGGCTGCTGTTGCTGTTGCTAAGATGCAATGTAATGCAGCAGCAGCAGCAGCAGCAACAACATCCCATTGTAGGCGGGCAGCGGCAGCTGTTTGCATGTAATTAATTGGAAATCGGAGTCGATCAATCGCATTTTTAACCACAAAATTAATAAGCATGAATTATGCCGAGACTCCAACGATGTCGTTGTGGATGCGCGACAGTTAAAGTAGAGCAATGCTGACACTAACAACAATAACAACAGCAACAACAACTACTGCAGCAACGATAGCTACCACAACGGCAACAGCAACAGCAACAGCAACTGGCTAATCAAATTGCTGGCAATCATGGAGCCGTATAAGCAAATGTAGCAATTTCAGCCAACAAACGCCGAGTGTAACTTGATATGGCTCGGCAGTTGCAGACGACAGCGCGACAACGACGACAACACGACAGCAACAACAGCAACAATAACAACAATAACTTGTGGTTGTGAGTCGACTTGAAACCTCAGCCAAGTCAAGTCAATCAAATGCAAAATTGCGGTTCTGCGTTGATTGTTGTAAAATTTGCACAGCCGCCATCGTTAACAACAACCAGCAACCAGCAGCAACATCATCTCAAAGAGCGAGCAGCAACATAAACAACAACTGCCTACCGCAACTGCAACTGCAATTGTTGGCAATAATTTGCCATTCCAGGAGGAAAAACTGCGTTCAGACTTTCAATTAATTTGATTGAGTTTTAAAGCTTATCAATCATCAAAAATAAAAGGTTAACAGCTTAAAACTTTTGGTCGGATTCAGCAGACTGCGAAATACTCTGATTCCAATATTAATTTAGGTTAAATTTAGGGAAAATAAGTTTAATCAAAGCTAACTGTTTTTTTCGTATGTCAAAAATTTTAAAATTAAATTATGACTAGTTTTGGGCCATTTTCGATCATATACTTCAGTTTATGTATCTTTTATCAGATAATTGGTAAAAATCACAAATACCAGATGAGATTATTATTTAAATATTTATTATCTTTTAAGCGTCAAATGGAGAAAATGTTTGCGTCGAATGCTCCAAATACATAAGTCCAAATTGTAAAATTATAAATACGGGTATCCTTGCCGATACAAACGAACAGAAACATTATAGAAATCGTCTAGAGGGCGATGTTATCAACCATAATTTGACTAAATGCTTAATACCAACTTATACAATACTAGGTAATTTTAATATGGTTTTGCCAATGCTATTTTGATAGCTTTTCATAAGGTGACCTTAAGTCTTGAATGAAGTTTCACAGTTTCAAAAAAGTTATTGCTATCGGTAGCAAATGTACATATATCAAAAATAGGAGGAGCTATCGATAGTTTAAAGCTAACCTGTGGTTTTGGAGAGCTTATAAAATTGGATTTATGGGTATTTTCCTTTTGAACAATATCTATCTAATCCCTTTTTATTTTTCAGATGACTTGGAGAGCCATGTTTGTGTAATATCGCCCTATCTGGGCTGCCGTATTATTGCAGTGAAGACAGCTGTGAAGAATGCAAAGTCAGTGAAAAATGTGTGTCTGAGTTGTAAAGAAAAATGTGGATGTGATGCTACAGAAAGAGAGTCACATGATGATGATCTTGGATTAAGTGGAGTTTCGATCATTTCAAAAGGATGTTTTTTAGCTTATTGCATGGCTTTTGTACAAATCATCAAGTTAATAGCTTGAGTTAGAAATTAATTTGTTTGAATTTCAATAAATTGCGTGAATCTATGTATCTAACTCGGCAAAAAAATAAACAGCAGACAAATGGACTCGGCTGTTGTTGCTGATCAAGAATATATATACTTTATGGTGTCGGAGATGTTTCCATTACTTGTTACGTACACTGAGAAAACAAATCCGTTCGCGCCCATATAAAATCAAGAACATTGGTTCTGGATATTCTGACCAGCACCGATTTTCTTCTTTAAAAAACTATTTTCTTAAATCAGGTTCGAGTCCCGGCATGGTAACTTTGAACAAAATATTTTTTAATGATTTTTTCTAATTTCTTATAAAAAAATTTTCTTCTTCTGTTGCATTCCAAACAGGGTCTCTCGCGTATCAATAAAAACTGTTCTGACAGTATGAACCATTGTTCTTATTAACAACCGATATGAACAAACTTCTTCTTACAATAAGAACCATAGGTATTATTGTGTTCCAAAATGAACACTTGGTTCTTAAATCAAAAACGACTGTTCATAATTTAGGAACAAAATACAAATTAAGAACATGTTTTAAAAACGAAAGAACGAGAATATTTTTTCTCAGTGTGCTTTTGCACAAAATCTTTTTACTGTAGTTATATATGTCTTAATTGTACTAGACTTAAAAATTTTCAATTATGAAACAGTTTGGTTTTCATACAATAGTTTATTTTGGTGTAGTTGTCCTTAACTTAATAAATGGTAAGTTGAAAAGTCACATTGCAAATGTACTGAATAATAAAATAAGAGACATTAGCGTTAAATGGAAAATCCAATAATACTTGCGCCGATTGCGAAGATTACTTTATGGAATGCACAGTAAACATTTTCAACGTAACTTACGAGGCCATTGACAAAGGAAAAATCAGACGACGCATTGAAAAGGATGTGGTAGACATAGAATTAGCGGTATGTTTACCGGATAATTACACAATAACCGGTAATTTAACGACTGGCCAAAGAAGTTTTTATTATATTGTGTTTGACATTAGTTCCTAAGACAATGTCCGTCCGTGTGTTTGTCTGTATAAAAAAAGTCTAAAAGTTGTTCTCGCTTCTATAAAAGAAATCTTACCTGTTGCCATTTTAACAATATAATCTATTCCATTTTTTACTTTAGAATCCTTGGAAGGGCTCGTTTGTGTTATGTCGCCAATCTGGGGTTGCAATGCTATTTTGAAGAATGATGAAAACTTAGCTATAAATGAGAAGGCCGCATGCGACGATTGTGGAAAAAAATGTGGATGTACAGAAGCGGGCCAATCCCGAAAATTACCTTTGAGTGTTAAAGGATGTGTGTTAGCTTCTTGCTTAACTTTAATACTAAATCATATTTAAATAAATACACCAGTTTATAGCTCATAACTTAAGACCTCCAAAAAAAAAAAAAAAAATGTAAAGCTGATTCTAAAAGCCTTTTGCTAATGTTATTAACTTTTCGTCAGTGTAAATGCCGTATTACCTTAGGTATCAGAGTATAAAAATACACACCACTAGTAAGTAAGTACTTACCTCGACACGGTCCCGGATATGCTACTGCAATTGATCGTCCAATTTTGCAAATCATTCGATTTATATCACAAGTGCTCCTGTATGTCTTGCCATCGACGCCGCAAACCGCACGCTCCTCAACAATTGGCGACTCGTCCACCCGCCCATCGCCATCGAGATCGTATGCAATATCATCCCAGGGACATTCAATTTTGCAAGTTATGCAATGTGGCATCATATACTGATCCTCTACGCAGCTCAGGCCATTCAAACACTGAACGCCATGGCAGCTGGCTGTGTGAATATCAAAATTATAATACACATTAAATTTGAATTGCAAAATAACTACAAAATAACTACACAATTTATAAGAAACACCTGATGGCGTCAAGTTGCCATACAACGTGAATGGCATGTATGGCTAGACTCTAGTATGAGAAAGCTATACAATATAGATAGGAAAAATTTTCGACAATAACCTTGCCAATGCAACATGTGTGTGTTTTTTTATATACAGAAATATAATGCAAATATTGCTGACTATCTTAAAAATAAAATGTTTGCCAATTTGCACATACCTACTGTGTATGTGTGTGTATGTATGTAAGTAAATATGTATGTGTGTGCTGTATATGGATAACTATAAACTGTCAAATTTATCATTGCACATGGGCAGTTGAAACGCCTTGGCGCCAACTGTGACACTCGCAAAAAATTGCATTCATTTTTCTGCACAAAATTACGAGTGAGTCTTATTGAAGGCGAGTTGTTGCCTAGACAGAGAGAAATAGAGAGGGAGAGGGAGAAGGAGAGAACTGCATGGCCATTGCCAGATCTCCAGATTGCCGATTGCACATTCCACAAAAGCTGAAGTTGGAGTTTGGAACTCAAGCTGAAGCTAAAGCTAGAAACTGCTGCCATGTCGGCACGCGCCAACGTTAGATCGTTGTTGTTGTTGTTGCCAGACATAAAACGGCAGTGGCAGCCAGCAACACAAACTGCGACAGCAACAACAGGCCGCAACAGTTGCTGCTCGCGGCTAATCCAACAAGTTCTGCATGGCCTCACAAAACAGTTGGCTCCTCATCATTCTTGTACGTTTTTATTGATCATTTGAGCATGTTTGCGAGTGCTTCCTGTATCATTAAATTATTACACAATATTTCGCTGAGGGGGCAATTCCGAGGCTTCCAATCGATTGCCATGTTCTCCTCTCTGTCTCTTGGCTCAGTTCGCTCACTTGATTTCACCACTGGCGACAAGTTGTTGGCCGTAATTGAAATGTGCAATAATTTGTCATCTAATCTAATTGTAACGCTCCTGCATTTTGGCACGCAAGCATACTCAAAACATTCCAACTCAAATGCAGTACTTTTATAGTGGTTTAATAATAGTACCATATTAAATAGTTTATACATAGCTCAGCCATAAAAAAAAAACCATTAGAAATTTCACATAGTAATACTCACTTTTACAGTGGCCGCGATAGGCGACCTCAAGTTGGGCGTTGTTGGTGCGGCAGGCGCGTTTGCGCAGCTGGCATTCTGTATTGTAGGTGCGACCATCGCTGCCACAAACCGGATTCGAATGTTGTTGCTGCTGATGATGCAGTTGCTGTTGAATAGAAGAAGCATTTGCAAAATATGTGGCTTGCCCCAAAGAGTATGCAATGAAAATTAGAGGCTTACCACTGAGGCTGGCTCATAAATTCCAGCCAGAAATGCTAAATCATCGGCATTATCCAAGTGCCTGGATGACGCAGCCGTTTCACTTCCGTGTTCAGCCAAATAGAGACGACGACGTCCGCCAGACCCAGACCCAGACCCAGACCCAGACCCAGATCCAGACCCAAGCCCAGACATTGTGGTATTTGATGCCATTCTCTGTTGATCCTTGTGGTTGTGTTTGTGCTTACTACGCCTGCGCTGCTGCTGCGTTCCATTGTCGTATTGTTGTTCGTGATTTGGACCATAATGCTGTTGTTGTTGTTGTTGTTGTTGATGTTGGTGTCTGACTCGAGCTGGAGCATTGTCTTGCTGCTGCTGCTGCTTTGACTGTCTATTAATGTCGTTGGCGGGTTCATTAGCATTTGCCAACTTGTGTCTAGACTGAGCCGTCTGCGCAGGCGTCGCGGACGAGTCATTGGCTCCTGTTGCCGTCGTCATTGATCTTGTTAAGTGTTTGCCATTGTTGTTGCTGTCGCTGCTGTTGCCGTTGCTGCTGTTGCTGCTGTTGCTGCTTGTGCTTTTATTTTTTCTATGTCTGCGCCGCTCGCTGCCCCGCATTGCCCCTGGCGCTGGTGGCGTCATTCTCTCCATTTCTACCTTCATCTGCATTTGCACTTTACCGCCGCCACTGCCGCCGCCTCGCCCTCTGTGCTCCATGTGCAGCCGTCTGGTTGTAGGCTGCTCTTGCAAATTGCTGCTGCTGCTGTCTATAATCAAAAGTCTTCTATGCTTCGTTTCGCCCTGTGCGCCCCTTCGCTGACTTCTTCGCTTTGGCATTCGCTGTAGTCGTTGCTCCTGTTGTTGTTGTTGCTGTTGGTGTTTTCTTTGGTTATCAGCGCCATTGCTGTTGCTGCTATCGTTGTCGTTGTCGTTGTTGTTGTTGTTGTTGTCGCTTTGTTTATGCTGGCGTTTGGCGCCATCTAAACCTAAATTGCTGTTTGAAATTTCGCTACTTAGACTACGTGAACCGCGCGTCGGCAACAACAACGACGACGACGACACCCACTGCTGTTGTTGTTGTTGCTGCTGTTGCTGTTGCTGTTGCCGGCGTAGTGTTGCTCCGCACTCGGGCGCACACACACACTTTGGTCTGCCCTTGCGTTTCACGCACTTTTTGTTTGGCCCACATTTAAAGCCCTTGCAGTTCTCTGCGAAAAATTAAACGTATGCATAGAAATTGCATAAATTATATAGCTCACACTGTCTCCAGACATTTCTATAGCCTAATAAAATAGTAATATATAGTATATCTATGCAAATCTGAAACTTACCTATGCATGGCGCACATTCGACTCCGCCTCCGATGGCCGTCGCAAAGAAATATTCAACGCTGCTGAGCTCGCGATCCGTGTAGGAGAAGGTCTGGCTGGCGCCACAGCAATCAGATTTTGTGATGTTCGTTGAAAAGATTTGATTGCATTTCCCGCTGCCCAGATGCGTCTGCCAGCAGGTGCCGGCTGCAACGATCAAAACCAAACAAGCATATTAACAATCACAAATTTACATTTTCCGACCTGTGCCCAAGCATTTGAAGTCAATTGTAGCGAATAGAACAACATTTCTGTCAACATTTACATAATGAACAAGTAAGAAGGCTCTAGTCGAGATTTCCCGACTAGGAGATACCCCGATCCCTGTACATAACGCTTACAGTCATTGTCTGTATGCATCTGTGACTAAACTTCAATCTTCGATATCTCTGGTGTTTCTTAACCGATTTCGATGATTTTCAGAAAAGCTCTATCGTTACCCATTATTTCAACCCCCATTTTTACATTTTCCAAATTCGAGAAATTTTTGTAATCGATTACATGTGTATATCGGAAACGGAAATAGTTATCGAAAATCGGAAACAAACTTGAACTGCCTAGGAATTAGATGAGCTTATGTGCAAAATCTGAAGTCACTAGGTCTTATAGTCTCTGAGATCGACGCGTTCATACATACAGACAGACGGACATGGCTATATCGACTCGGCTGTTGATGCTGATCAAGAATATATATACTTTATAGGGTCGGAGATGCTTCCTTCTGCCTGTTACATACTTTTGCACATAACATTATACCCCTTTTACCCATTTCATGGGTTCGGGGTATTTAAAAAGCACTAGAACAAATTTTTTATTTCTTCGAATTTGGAAAATGTACAAAAAAATGTGGGGATTGAAATAATGGGTAACGATATAACTTTTCTGAAAATTTCATTGAAATCGGTTGAGAAACACCAGAGATATCGAAGATTGAAGTTTAGGTCACAGATGCATACAGACAATGACTGTACGCGTTATGTACAGGGTTCGGGGTATCTCCTAGTCGGGAAATCTCGACTAGAGCCTTCTTACTTGTTTATTTCTAAGTTTTGGCTAAGCTATCGAAACACATTTTCATTAAATAAAGAAACTATTCATAAAATATTTGTTCATACTAGTATAGTTTAACTTTAGTGTGTATATAAATATAAGATTTTCATTAATTTGTCTAATTGAAACAATGTGAATACCCATAGCTTGAATTAAACTTAATTTTTCTATGGTTTCCAAATCAGGTCTCTAGTATCTTACTCTTATAGTTAATAGTATACTTGAATATTTAAGGTTTTTGGGGGGTGCAGATTTTTCGCCATGCCTTTCCAATTGAGCCATTTATTTGTATTTTATTAAAATAGAACAATTACTAATAATGTTTTAGTATAAAAAATATATTTTATGCACATGAATTGTTGCTGATCTAATAAATTCCTAAAAGAAGAAAAACAATCAAAATTATGTATATTTTTTTTAGATGTTGAATAAAAGGGCCGGCGAGCTAAAAAAAAAAAATTGCCAGCGCGAAAATGTTTGCGAAAATTCCACAATATTTTTTTTTCGTGGTGGCATTTTGTTTTCGATTGATTTGGCATGTGGGATAAACAAATAAGAACGTTGTGAGAAATTGCGTCATATTTTGAACAATGTGTCACATTTATGGTTCAATCACGTAGAGGCGAATGAACGCAGATACAAACAGATACAAATAAAAATGTATGCTTAAAAGATACTAAAAAAACTTTCGATTGACAAACTGGCGCCACTTTCATAGTAAGTGTATGTGTGTGTGTGTGTGTTTGTGGCACTTATGGCAATCGTTTTGATTTTGGGTTAGGCTGAATAAGTCAAGAGTGTGAAATGTATCTGTCCGGCTACTTACCCGATGCCAGGCGCATGCTCAGCAGCAATGCAATTAACAAAGTCATCAATGGCAGTCCAGACTTGCCTGCTACCGGCAACATGGCTCTCGTTGTTGTTGCTGTTGCTGCTGTTGTTGCTGTTGATGTTGTCGTGCAGCGGCTGCTCTTTTGTGGACTAGAACTAGATAAATTCTGTTGCTGTTGTCGTTGCTTGTGTTGCTGCTGTTGCTGCTGTTGTTGTTCACGTGCCGTTGACACCTCGTCATTAGCGTCAAAGTTGTCGTTGTTTTTGTTGTCGTTGCTGGCGTGCGTAGTGCGTGAATATGAATGTATGTGTGAGAGAAAGTGTGGCCGTAGTTGTGAATTGCTAACTGAGGCCGCATTGACGTCATGGTCATGGCCAGCATTCACATACGCATTCCCATCAGCGGCAGCAACATCCACATCATTATGATCATTGGCATTGGCAATTATGCGGAGAGTATAGCGCAGGCAATTGGCCATTGCTTGCAAAGCTTTCCATATGATTACTATAAATAAACTTAGAATTGTGCTACATTTGCGGCGAGTTGTTGTTGCCACCACCACTGCTGTTGTTGCTGACGTCTTTGACAATGTTGCCGCTAATTGGTTTGGCATACGCGCTTCGAGCGGAAGTGCGCGCATTGTCCGCATGTTTCTGCGCTTGTATTTGTAATTTGATTTTAGAAATGTCAAATTGTTCTGACTGTTTGTTTGATGCTGCTGCATGACAACGGCAAGCGGCTCGCACACACACACACAACGAGCGATTGATGAAAGCTGCAAGCAAAAGCACAAAACACAAGTTAAAATCAACATACATGGGAAATTTCAAATAAATAACGCACAAATCTTTCAGCTAAAGTATTTTAGAAGCAATGTTAGGCGGTACTTCGTTCATTCGTACAACAATACATACGTCCTGCAGCCAGGCACTTGAATGAAGCACATGCTTCAAGCCACATGATGCAACCACAACAACAACAACAACAAGAGCCAGACAGCAAGCCAGCCAGTCAAGCACAAAGAATGTTTTGTACAAAAACAATGTTGTTTTTTTTTTAGTAAGAATTGATAAAGCAAAAGATTGAATACTCTTGCAGACGAGGGATATAAATGGTTTAAGAAAATTAAGTTGTTCGTATACAAATTTAAAGCCTAATCATATTTCCTGAGCTAGCAACTCGAAGGAGGTTCTCAATGTGTTCCTTTAACCCTTAAACTTAAATTTTGACTTATTTTTTGTCATGATAAAACTGCTTGATGTTAAAAAGCTTTAAGCACAACTAATTGTTTCATAAATCTCAAAAGGTGCATAATGTTTAAACAGATATTTAACAAGCTTTTATAATCCTGAAAAATGAAAATACCCTGCGTTAGGGTATAAAATAAGACAGCAAAGAGGCAACAATTAAGTCTCAAACGTTGAGTTGACATTGAGCAGGCGGTTTTCAAAATGCGACTACTAAAAATAAAGAACCTGTTGCTGTTGCTGTCATCGCTGCTGTCGTTGTCTTCGTTGTTGCCCCGGCGTTGCCGACGCAGACTGCGACAGCGACTGAGGCTGAGGCTGAGGCAGAGGCAGGTGCGCGAGCTTTGGTAGGTTTGGCTCATAATGCAGTCGCGTTTGTCTTCAGTCTTCAGTTCGAGTCTTCACTTCAGCTTTGTCTGTCAATATGTCTGTTTGTCTGTCTGTCTGTGACTTGCAGTTTTGTTTGACGCGCTAGTTTGGCATTTGTTTTATTTTGGCTGCTGCCGTCATCGTCATGACATTAAGGACGTGCTCAAGCCAACATATGCAGACGGCTCAGACAGCGGCGACGTCTGCGACGCTGGCCAAGAGAAACATGCAACAATTGCATTGAGTAGGCGAAAACGAAACGAAACGTGACTGGAGTGTGACTTGTGCATGCGGCTGCTGTTAGTTAACTCAAGCATCCTAATTTGGCCAACTTGCAACTGGCAACGTCCTTGAGAGCGCTACCCTCAAAACGGTGCAATTGTCAATGTCTTTTCGTCCTCAAATAAGTGCTGTGCTTCCCTCAGGCTAGCCTTTGCTAGCTACCCTTCCAAAATTAGCCCCATCATGCGAGCTACTAGTCAAGTTATTTCTACTTCTTTCGCCGATGCGTTTTACCTGTGCCGCGCCAGACGTTGCACATTTCCTCGTAAACAATTAATGACCTACTGCGTCATGGCTCATGTGCACCAAGTAAAAAAAAATAAAAATATTATTGCGTTAACATGCGTTGCGACATTTTATATGACGGTCGGTCTCTGGCTAGCTAGCTGGTTCATTCGTTTTGCCGGCTGGTGGCTTTCCTGGTTAGCCCCGGTCTGCCAGACGTTGTCTGCATCCACACACACACACACACACACACACACACACACACACTAGCACGCAAACATACTCGGACCACGTCCAAGTCCAGCACACGCACTTGCATTGGAGCTGCATTCCTGTCGTGCCTCGTGCAAGACGCTTGGCTATTTTTAGACTCTAAAGCAGTCAGTGGGTTTTTTGCTTTAATTTATTTGTTTTTCTTTTCTATTTTTCTATTTTTGCCATATTCTAGTAGTTGTTGCACTTTTTATTGTTTTCGTCTGTTATTATTGATTTAGTTTTTCCATGCTGCACAAATTTCGAGTGTTTACTGTACTCGAAAGTTTTCTTGCTTGTTTTGTTTTTTTTTTATGTTTGCGCTTGCATGCTCGAAATTCCTCAGTGTTTACGAAACAACAACAACAACAACAGCAAGCAGCAGCTAAAAATTGGGTTTAAAGGAGCACACAGCAAACGACAAAAGCAAAAGCAGCAGCAGCAGCAGCAACAACGAAAAATGCAAGGAGCAACAAGAACAACAACAACAACAGCCAAGGCATAAAATGCATTCGCCGCAGCAGGCAAAAGCTTAGCAACTGCATTGCCAAACCCCAATAACAAAACACACACACACACACACACACACACACTACTTTATGTATATATAAACATAGCTATGTATATGTTCTTATATATAGTCTGCCTTTAGCTTGATGCAGTTTGACCGTTGGCCGACGCGACGCCGGCTTTAAAGACCTGTTTTCATGTTTTTTGGGCATTTATTCTGGATATTCGCAAAACACATTTTTTTTCTACTACTTTTTCTTTTTAGTTTGTATTGAATTGCATCCTCTGGCGTCGCTACGGTTGTTTTTGTTGTTGCTGTTGCTGCCGTTGCTGTCGTCTGCTGCACTTCAGCAACAAGTGCATTATATTCTATAATCTGAATCCAAAGAAGATGCAAAAGAGAAGCATAAAGCTCAAGAGCCTAAAAAATATAAAGTTTCAGCTCTTGCTTTACCTTCAACAGGCAACAAAAGATGCAAACTGTTTCAAATTTGGTTGTATATTAGAAAAACAAACATGTTTATTATAGCTAGAGGAATTTTATAACCCAATCACGATAGTTTACTTATAAAGTTAGTTGCCAAAAGTAAATTAGTCAATTAGACTAGTTGTGCGAAAAATATTTGTATAAAAATAGTAAAAACTATCTAACATCGTTTGATATAGATAATAACCAATTTGCTAATTAAAACCGATGTGCATAAATAACTAAATAAATAGTATTAGTTGTATATTTTTGACTACTTTTTGGTCGCCTTTGTGTATGTTAAAATAGAAGTGGAAGTTTTTAAAAATATGTATCGTTCGTTTTGCGGGAAAAGGACACAAATAAGTTCGTCTTCTTGAAGAATACTTAACAATTAAGTAGATACATTTTAACTACTGGTATTTGACATTTTTACAGTAGTTTTATCTTAAACTGAAAGTATACAAAACTGTTCAGCATTTTGACAGTGGGTTTATTTTATGTTGGAAGAAAGTACCAAGAAACGATTTTTAAAAGTCAAATTGATTGCTCCCTATATAAATACCATAAAATATAAACCAAAATTAACATTTTGTTGAGCTTAATCCAATGAACGTAGACAGAACTAAATAAAAGAAGCTCTAATAAGTAAAAAGTTCCATGAATAATAAAAATTGGGCTTTTGAGCAAGCTAAATTTATTTAATTAAGAAGATAACACTTTAACAATATAAGTAAAAATCTCAATATTTTTTTTATATTTAAATTGAACAATAAATCACTTTTATAACACCTGTTTACATCAATTAGAAACATTTTGATTGAGTAGATGTATGTTTTTTTTAGCATTATTTTATGTTGTCATAATTTTGAGCAATATGGTTTACAGAAAACTTTCATTTTATTGTGTTTTACTTTGTATATTCCACATTATTTGCTACATTCAAATTATTCTCCCCACTGAATCTAACAAAATATGAATCTAGTAAAAAACGATTATATTTGCTTAGCTAAATTCACACATTTTGTGCATAATATTTGTGCTGTGATAACTTATCTACAGCTTAAAAATTTACCTACACGCCCAATGTCAATCTTTTTACTTAGCATTCCTCTGGCTTTCGGCATTTGTGGAGTCTTAACCCCATGTCTGCGAATATTTGAGTCGCTTCCTGCTTCTGGTGTGGCCACAAAGTTGCCGCCGCGATTGCGCAATAACTGAGGACGCAGACGCCAAAAGGCGGTCGGGGCCGACAACCGTCGCCAAGTCTCTGGATGCCGACCCAAGTTATTTTTAGCGCACGTCGCACTTTTTTGCGGCTCTCGGCCTTAGTCTGAGTCTGAGTCTGAGTCTGGCTTTGGGAATGTATTTGGGTCTCTGGCTTGCTGGCTATCAGTATCTGTATCTATGTATCTCAGTTGCTGTGTAACTGTGTTGCGGATCACAATGTGTAGCGTAGGTTCAAATTGAAAACAACAACATAACCGAAAAGGGTCAACCGCCGTTTTTTTTTTTTTATTCATCCTCTGCTTGGTTTCACAAATCGCAGTGAGGGCGCTTCTTTGGAAAATATTTGTTGTCATCCATGTGGCAAAAATGAACAACAGGAAATTCCTTTCAGCAAACTCATCAAGCCAAAGTAAACGACACGTCAAAAGCGTAAACTCGCACAATTTTTTGGCGCGAGATTAATGATATTTGGATAGTGTCCCCTCTACCCTCCAACCCCCAACTTTCCGCCTGAAACTGCAAAACCATCTGTCAACCAATGCCGCCCACTTACGCACAAGCAATTTGCATATTCCAGCAGCAGCAGCAGCAGCAGCATCGTCGTCAACGTCGTCGTTTGTTATGCAAGCAGTAAATTTTCAATAAATATACATAAACCAACAAACAAATCAAATCAAATCGACGACCGCAGAGCCACACGACGCCGACAATAACAGTAACAACAACAACAACAACAACAAGGTCAATCGAGCAGCCAAACTGACGCTGCTTTTGCTGCTGCTGCTGCTGCTGCTTCTGTTGGCCAGTGCCGGTTGCCGGCTATGTGTGTGCGTGTGTGTGTGTGTGAGTGTGAGTGTGAGTCGAGCCTCCCACAGAAGAACGAACTGTTAGCTATAGAGTCGCATCATGTGATCCATTCGGCGGGGCGTTTGTTTGTTTTCTTAGCGCTCGAACGTCACGCGTTCGTTTGCATTGCACATACGCAACGTTGGGCGAAAAACAGACAGACGACACTCCAAAGTGCTGGACACATATTTGTTGTTGCTGCTGTGAACGCTGTGATCTAATGCACACAGACAACAACAGCGCCTCATTAACGCCAACAACAACGGCAGCTCAATCTTAGGCTTCGTCTCAGTCAACGCTCAAGTAAACAGGAAATCGACAGGATTGCAGCTGCTGCTGCTGCTGCTGCTGCTGCCAAAGTTTAGAAAAGCGCGCGCGCCTTTTCTTTCTTGTTGTTTATTTGTCATTTTAGTTGCGTGAAATTGTTGTTTACTTATTAAGCTCTTTCACTCTAGCTCACTCTGTTTGCAATTGTTGGTGTTTTCGTAGCTTGTTTTCGTCTTGAACTATTTGGGAGTTTTGACTGTCTGCAGCCGGAGAGCAAATAAACCATCTAGTCTTCATCGTCGTCGTCGTCGCAAAACGAAATGAAAATAAATATCGTCGCACATGAAATTGGATCTGTTATTGAGTCTTTCGATTATTCTGTTGACAGCTATGCAAGAATTTTGTTATTGTCTGAGTCTTGCAATTATACGTGGAAATATTTGCTCTTCACTTCTTGTGTTTTTTTTTTTTTTTTTTCGTAATGTTTTTCGTTTAGCAATTGTTGTTCGCTTTGGGAAAAAGGAAGTGTACTGAAAATTTCGTCTACAACTTTCGCAGCTGCAAACTAACGCAATTGTTTGCAGACACTTTTCTAAAGAAAACACTCACACACATTCACACACACAGACGGACAGCAACAAATCTTCGCACCTTGTTGGCGTAAGCATAAAGGTGTTAACAACGCTAACTTAAGTTTTTGTATTTTTAACCTTAACAACTCAGATTCTCGCTTGAAAACAGAGCAAGCAAATGTTATGATTTCAAATTGATGGCTAGAAATGTAAAATTCTTTTCTTTTTTTTCTCTTACCTGTTCAAGCAATAATTGTTAACACAACTTTAAGTTATTTATTTTATGTTTTTAGTGCTCTGCTTTGCCAATAATAAAACATGGTATATGCCAATAATTTATGCCGTTAGACCGTTTATTTATTATTTATTTTCTTTGATGCTGTTGTTTTAACAAGTTTCACGTTTCATGCTATTCGGCTTAAACATTTTAATAAAGCACAACTTTCAAACACATTTAAAAATGCAAGTACTTAATTAACAGTGTAATAATAACTGCAGCGCTTAACAGTAATTGACGTTGCTAAGTTGTCTCTTTTTAGCGCGTTTTTTGCTTACATTTCACAATTTTATACACAATTTCTTTACAGCTGATGAATAAATTAATTTGAAACGAAGAAATATGGAATTATTTTCGTTTTCAAATATTAACTTTAACTTTTGTTCAATTGAAACTATTAAATTTTCGCGAATAATGATTGAAAAGTTGGAGCTTCCGTTCGACTTTGGACGGAGTGAAAAACGTGCGTTCCAACTGATGGTCGAATGCCGACTGAATTTTCAAAACTAAAGTTCTCGTTTAGGTAGCAAAAACACAGACGCTGGCGAGAGAGACAGACAGCGGAAGACAGAGAGAGAGAGAGAGAGAGAGAGAGAGAGAAAGAGAGAGTGGTAAGTAAGAGAGAGAGAGAGAGAGAGAGAGAGAGAGAACTTTAAGATTTGAGAATCGCTTGCTGTTGTTGTTGTTGTAGTTTACTTGTTGCTTCGTGTTCAAGGACTACTTCGCTTTTGGCCAATAGCATTGCCAGCATTTGAAGTGTGCCGTTGAGAATTGCAATTCAATTTCAATATGCTAACTGCTTACCGTCGCACTCAGCCAGAGCACGAGCCATTCAATGAGATGCACTGAGAGAGGGAGAGAGAGAGAGAGAGAGTGAGTGAGAGAATATTTGGTGGAACCAGATGTTGTTGTTGTTGTTGCTGCTGCTGCTGCTGATGCAGTTGCAGTTCTGTTTTTTGCTTGTGACTTAAGAAAACAGCTGATGTTGCCCATGGTTTTTAAGTATCTTTTTATATATTTGTTGCTTTTCTTAATGCCCGGTAGCCCATAAAAAAAAGTGTCTAAAGAAAAGTTATGCGGGCATTTCCGACTCTATCAAGTGTTTGAAATTGTTTAAGAGCGACGATCTTCATAAAGTCGAAAGATTTTTTAGTTTAAAAAACTTACTAAGATCTTTAAATGTTCATATCCACTGTGCAACAAAATCGTATTACAGGGTATCTGCAATTGAAGCTTCCTTAACTACCTGCCTTTTGCTTAATATTATTGTATGACTGTGTGCATTTCCGGCCATATATGTGTGTGTGTGTGTGTGTGTGATGTGTTTGTCGGCATGCTGCTTGGCTCATTTAATGCGGCAAGTGCCATGCTGTGGCCATATAGTTAACATCAGCATAAACATAAACATAAACATAAAGATATCTGGCCTGGCCTTAACTGTCTATTGTTTACCAGCAGCAGCAACAAGCTGGTGGCAGTTGCAACTAGGCATTGGGGCAAACTGGACAATTGCTAACTGGCAAGCGAGAAAAGCGATTTCTTTATGGCACAAACAGCATCATAATTTTGATCTAATTGCCAGATATTTGTAAAAACAAACTGCACATCGTGCGCTGCCTGCTTAATCCCCCCTCCCCTTCCCCCCTCTGCCACCTGCCAGCTGCCTGTAGTGCAAAAATTAAGAAATTTTGATGTGCAACGGCCCAAAGAAGACGACGACGACGACGACGACGATGCGGCCCTTGTTCTGCTGTTGCAGCGTTGTTGAGCGTTTTATTGGGCAATGGCGTGCCGCGTGTGCATTAAGATTCAGTTGCTCTCTCTCTCTCTGTCTCTCTCTCCCTTCGTGTGTCTCTCTCTTTACCTTAACTAATGACTTAAACATCAATACAATGCATGTGTCTGCCACATTTGGTGTCTGCAGCATTGCGTGTGCACTGACATAAGTTCCAGCCAGATTTTGATAGCTAAAAAGAAATTAAAAAAAAAAAGAAACGTTAACAAGCATATACCACATTACGTATACGCAATCAGCTGTTTTCAGTTTAAACGTAACACATTAATTTTACATTTTTAATTGATATTTATGCATTTGCATTTGCATTTGCCGCCCACTCTTGTTTACATACACATATATCAATTGCATGGAAATTGCCATGAAATTGCCATAAAATTGAACAATTTTAGAATTTTCATTGCCGCTTTCTTTAAATTGGCAAAACTATTTAATACTAGTTTCTTCACGCATTGAACTTTTAACATTTTAATTTACCGGTGTTCAAGAATACAATTATTGAGAAAGTCCCTAAATACGCACTGAATTTTAAATAAATGAAAAGAATTATTGACCAAGGAAAGTCAGAAAATTTAGGGTATTCAAACTACAGATGAGACTCGTTTGCGTTATTTCTAATTTATGAATGAATTTCACACAGCTCACCCCTCCGCCCCTCCGCCCCGTCGATCCCCTTTCCCCATTGCATATAATTGAAAATGCAGATTCTTGTGTTTGTTTTGATTTCCGGCCGTCGAAATAAATCAAAATTCAAATTCAGCGAATGCTGCACATCAAAGTGCAATCTCTGACATTTGAGCTGGCGCAGGAAATGAATCAGATGCTGATCAATTCAATGATTATTAATAAGTTTATGGCAAGTCGTATAAATCTTATTGGGTCATGCGCTGCGTATGCGTGATATTTATCCCTTTTAAAGCCAGCCAAACTCTAATGCAATAAAGTACAAAGTTTAAGTATTTAATACGGTGGACAGGTAGTATGTTTGTGTATCGAATATCAAATGAAATGAATGACCAAACACCAAACATCAAAGTGGATTGTGCTACAGTCGGGCCTGCCTTTGAGAGATTTACAAAGTGCTTGTCAAATGCAGCGTTTATCAATTTGAATACGTTTCTCACGCTAATTAGTGCACTGCACTTTAGGGAGGGTGCTGTGGTATGGTGTGCGTGAAGGGGGGAGTGGGGGCTTGGTCGGGGGCAGCTTAAGTGGCGGCAATTTGCGGTGCCTCAAGGATATTCGATGACAAAAAGAAATTGCTTTGCGTTAAGCTGTCTGCCTGTTGTCCCGTCTAGACTGATTTCTCCCTGTATATGTTTGAGCATATGTTCGAATGTGTGTGTGCCTGTATGTGTGTGTGTGTGTGTGTATTAGTCCGCTTAGGCTTGTTCTGCTGTCGGCACTTTACATCAAAGCAAAAGCCATTGCAATTGGCTAGACAGCGTCATTATAATCCTCGTTAGTCGGTTTGCAGTTGGACAGTCAATGTATGCATATGTGTGTGTGTGTGTGTGTGTGTGTGTGTGTGTGTGTGTGTGTGTGTTCACATGTGCAACATTATTGCATGATATGCTCAGGCACATGTGCATAAACTAATAGATGCGACTATTTCAAATCTTAAATTATGTAGGTAAGTCTTGCGAGTGTGTGTGTGTGTGTGTGTGTGTGAACGTCATGTGCAGTATTAATTATGTGAAATGTATCAGCAAATTTAAGCATTTATTAAATTAGAGCAAATTTACATACAAAAGATCGCCAGAATATGCAAAGTTATAAGGTAGCCTAGAAGATAATTTCTTTTCAAGAATAACAAGGTTTTTATCCTCAAAAGCTTTAAGAAGTGAATTAACTGGTCGAATACATAAATAATCATTAAAATAAATTATAATTAAATAATTAAATTTAATAATTTTGGGATATGCTTTTGGCTATTTTAGTTTGCACATGTTTTTTTGAAGCGTAAATTAGCTTTACTCTTTTGATTTATCTTTTAGCTAAGATAAAGTTCTTAACAATCACATTTACCATGATTGGTAACAATTACAATAACAAAGCTCCAAACTATAATAATAAGGTAAAAAGCACTGATGTCAAATCCGTTTTTTTCCCGTCAAATCTGGCTTTTTTCCAAACCGAATCGCTTGAAAAATTAGCAAATTACGGGAAGCGGGAAATCTGGCTTATTTTTGTTGAAAGATCAGCTTTTTTTGGATTTTTTTATTTTAATACCACTGCATCGTTATTCGTTATTCATAGTTTTCAATATGGGGCGAAGTTTAAGAAATCATAAATCAAAACAAACGGTTTGGTGCCAGTTTTGTTTATTACTTATGATATTGAACCCGTAAATTTTGATTGCTATCTATCTCTTAATCGTGTGAAAGTGCCAATTTTTAAAGTCCCAAAAATCTAAACACAAAATTGGCGCAATCGGGTTTTAAATCCCAATAATTGAAGAATCAATTGAACTCAATAAAATTGATGATATATTTAAAGAAAATACTGAATAAATAAATTATTAAGAAAAAACCGTCAGCTTTTTTTTACGCTTTTTCCAATTATTTGCGCTTTTTTTGTTCTGATATAAAGCCAAGAAGAACTTTTCTTCGTTCTCAAAAGTTGACTTAAACGAGCTTAACGCTTAACGCGAACTCTAAAAAACGAGCTTAACGCCTTACACGAACATAAAAAGTTTGTTCTAGCGTTGTTGACGTTGGCGTGGTCACATGGGCTCAAATTGGCGTTCGCGAGGTCACTTAGGCTCAAAAGTCAATATATTTGAGCTCCTAAGAGTATGCAGTACATTCAATCAAAATATATGTACTATACCTGAAATTAAACTGCTTGCTGCACCGCTTGCTTATGTGCGTTAGCCTGTACACCAACCTGAAAAACAGAATAGTTGGCAACGCAGCCGAGCTAAGCAAACATTGCGTTTGCAACCAATTTCAAATCAAAATATTTGCCAATAAAAAAAATGAAAACACAATTTATTTTAACTACACCATTAAAATCACCAACTACTAAAAGGTTTTCAGCTATTAAATAACTTCACTTTATTTAAAATTCTACTAACACATTGCGTGTTAATAAAGCTGTGATTTAACTATGCATATATTATATAGTATTAATTTAATAACCTAAACAATTGCAGCTGCAGCTATTTACTTCGCCCCCGTCTCTTTAATTGTCTGTCTGCCGTTTGCCTGATTTGAATTTTAATTGCGACGACACTCGAAACTTTTATGTGATGTGTAAAGAGCATTTAACAGATAGTTTCATTATTTTATGACGACGACGTGCCAAACGCAATGGACGGGTGCCAATGTGCACTCCACTTCACTTCAACCAGCAGCTAGAAAGATAATAAAATCATATATATGAAATTACATTACGGATTGAAGCAAAAGACAAAAAGACAAAAAGAAATCAAGTTTGACATTGAGAATTTTAAAATGGTAATGGTAAACTCTCTTTGTTACTCGGCCATGAGTCAAATATTGAATTGTATCTGCAACTTGTAGATATCTTCAATTACAGCAACAAATTCAGCAAGATTGATTGCTCGTCTCGAATTACACACTTTGACACAATTGCGACGCCTTCTCATGACCGGAAAAGGCAACTGAATGGGAAATGGATACAAGAAATTTGAATGTGTCTTGCACTCGTTTCTTGCTTACATTATTATTTCTGCCCGTACAGCGAAAGTGTTTCACATGAAATGTGACATTAAGGTAGGCGGCGTCTTCGTCTCTTTTTTGTCTGTGTTGCCTTGAGCACTTAACATTTATAGCGATCGCACAACCACGCACCTGCGACTGCTACACTTTCCGTTTCAATTAGTCCAAAGACATCAGAACGGCGCCTGCCTCGTTAAGGGGTTGGCCATTTGGTTTTATGGCAAGGGTTAAAAACTGTCTGACATTGATTGGCAGGCCTTTCTTTCGGTTTTGTCAAAATTGCACTGCTTTCATGCATTTTATTTATGAACTGCAAACACACACAATATTTGGACAGGGGTAATTCAGACAAAAACAACCCAAACACAACATAAACAACTTAAGGTATAGAATACTGTGTATAAGTAGTTGTATTACAATGTGGTATGTACTTTCAATTCATATTTTAAATTCAATTTTTGCTTTGTACTTCACATTGAGATATTACTCACTTGTTTAAAATTGACAGCTGTCTGAAATTCAGCTAATACAATTTGCGTTTGGGCTTATAAATTAAAATCGACTTTTATTTTATTTCAATATGAATAACGACTTTACTTTTGGTTTCGTGTATTGAAAATTCAATGAAAACTTCATATAAAAAATGATATTATTTTTGAAAAAGAATTTTCAATGAATTTTAATTTTTTTCAACAAGGCCTTTCTCGAAATTATTGCACTTTATGACTAAACTAAATTATTCATATAACAAATAAATGTTTGTTGGTAATTATTATTTGCATGAATAGTGAAAAGTAGTATTTTTATATTCCAATTAAATGCTTCTAGTTAACAATTATTTCTATAAATATTTGCTAAACGTACAATGTTATTTCAACTCCCCTTTTTGGGAGTTTCCCTTAACATGATTTATGGACTTTCAGTTAATCATCAAAATCCTTTCAAACAGAAATTTACTCACTGCCATTGAATCAAAAATAAAAGCAAAGTTGTAAACGGAACTTGTCAATGAAATTTTAAGCAATTGCTGCCTGCAATGTGTCATTTTATTCAAAAAAAAACCTTTACAAAACTGACTTGCGAACGAACAGTAAGAAATCAATGGAGCTGACGTCAGAGGACAGAGCACACCTGCAATGATTTGAAACTTTACTTCCTTTTGTGAGTTATGCCACCCCCAAGCACCCTCTTTCCCCTCTCCAACAACACGATGACCAAATAAGGCGCCGCTTCACAATATTTTCACAGCTGCAACAAAAGGCGACAACAACAAGGGAGAGGAGAATGAGGAGGGGGGGAGAGAACACGTAGTCGTTGCTTCTACTCTATAGCTATTTAGTTATTGTCCAAGCGACTCCAACAACATACATACATAGTATATATATGTATATATGGGGAGATATATATGTATGTATGTATATGTGTATGTTTACTTGTAAATGTTGATAAATTGATAAATGCATTTACTATAGCAGAGAGTAAGTGGGGAAGAATAAAACTTCCGTTAAGCATGGCGACAGATAATTATGAGTACGCGTAAAATCCATTGGGGGCATGATAAAAGCATGCAACACCAGCAGCAGCAACAAAAGGCAACATTCAGAAGTTGAGAGATCATCTCAAGGGCAGCAGAAATGATCCTCACACGAGAGAACGAAACTCATTTTCAACAGTTCAATTTGCGCTTGTTTGCGGTGCCACATGTTGCAGCCATTTCAAGTGCAACAAGATTGAAGGGGAGCACCAAACACACACACACACACACACACTAACACACACTTATGGGAGCAGACGCGTGCGAGAGGGCGACTGTTTGGGTCATGAACTTCAATTACAAGCCGCAATATTGCTGCTGCCCCCGCAGTTAGTCAGTTCCTCAGTGCCCCAGAAGTAGCAGGTGCAGTTGCCACTGCCACACATAATTGCCATTGAATCAGCTAGCGAGCGCATAATTATGCGTTGCATTATGATTTCCAACAACGCCATGTGGGCGTGGCATCCACAATCGACACTTTGTGCGTGTTGGAAAAACATATTTCCATCGTTTGTTCGTTTGTTCGTTTGTTGGTGCGGTTGCAAGTTGCATTTACCGCCGTCAATGTTTACTTTGAAACTTTTAAATTGTTTTGCCAAGCTACACAATGAAAGCCTTAATATAAAATCGAGATTGATTAACTTAAAGATACCCTATACAAAAAAGAACACACTAAACACAACTACATCTTCACACAATATTCCCTATTTCAACTATTTTTGATTATAATCAATTACAGGTAATATTGTTGTCTGTTTGTTTTGTATTTCTTTTTGAACTTGCCACCCCAGACAAAATAAACACAGATGTTTATGGCCTACAACTATACTATTAGGTATTTATGGCTTTTAAGAGGAATTTTATTTATGCATAAAACGTGTGCGTAGAATTCGAGTTCGAGTTCGAATACAAATTGAAATTGTGAATTGACATTTATGGGGCGATTCAATATGGGGGCTTATCAGCGCTTGAACTTTCTAAGGCTTTTATTGTTTTACAATTGTGCCTTATAAACTGCATACTAATTCAATTACACAACAACAGCAATTGAGACAAATATGTAACCAGCTTGTAAGTTAAGTAAAGGCAACGGCTTATCAGCAACTCAAGCAAAGCGCTCTCCCTCTCTCTCTCTATCTCTATCTCTATCTCTATGTGTGCTTTGTTGAGTGGTTTCTAATTGAGCCAGTGACCCGAGCGCATGTCACAAAGCGAAGCGTAATTTGGTTCAATTTTTCATGTCAGGGCAACATTAACTACTGCGGTCAGCGTATAACCTACCCCAACATGTGAGTTGTGTGCTGGGCAACTGATAAGCACATTTACTTGAGTATATGTATTTGTTGTATACAAACAATCGCTTCTGGTATTTATTTAGCCTACAAGTTCAATGACTGCAGCATATACATACATATTTGTACTTAGAACAGAGCTTTTTGGCAATACATACATACAAACACCAAAAGCACTTGCATGCATAACTAATTCGTGCATATGTATGTACACACAAATATCTGGATGTATCGTCATCCTTTGTTGCGTCTTTATGGCCGACATGTGCTCTTCATTTGCATGTCCAAAGTGATCATTTAGCTGAGCTGCGGAGCTGCGGGCATTTTGAATGCTTAATATAATTTTTAATTATAAGCAAATATGTATTTATGCGCATTTCGAAAATAAAGGCTGACAAATAGCTCGCCACGGCATCGGGGAGTTATTATTCCTTATGAAAGAAAAGGAACAACAACGTCCACTCACCAACAGATTGCATGGTGACATTATCAAGAACTCAACACTCGTTTCTGATTGTCTCTCTCTCTGGAGTGTTTGCGTGTGCAATTGTGTAAGAGTATTAGTAGCATGCAAGTGCGGGTGGTGGTTATTGGTCTGCCGACAAAAGTTTCACTGGCATTAAAAACCCAATATTTGCTTAGCCATTGATGACTTGTTAATATAACTGAGATAAAAAGTGCTAAAAAGTTGTGATAATAAAAATTATCAATATAAATAACTTTCGCTCAAGCCATGCTCATATTGCTTGTGACAAACTTGTCGCCTGCACTACATTACACATACACACAAGCACAGAGGCAAGCGAACACATGCAAGCGAAATCAAACCAAAACACAGACCAAAAACCAGACAGAAGCAATTGAGCTGCCGGCTGAGCGCATTTCATTTCATTGCGAGCGGTTGTCGAGTAAAGTATAGCGGAAAGTATCGTGAACGGAGTACGGAGACAAACGCGTGAATGTGAATAAAATCTCGTAATACACGCATGATCTATCTATACGAAACACGACGAAATACGCGAATTTTACACAAGTGCAATTAAAGCGAAACTGTTGTTTCGAGCGTGTCTCGGCAATGACAACAAATTAAAACAAAAGCCGCAGACAAGTTTCGGACTTATTTATTTCTTTTTAAAGTCTTAACAACGACAAGCGGTAAAAATTGTGTGAGTGGCGTATAAATGCAATTAAAATAAATCAAGTCGAAAGAATTGCGAAAAAAAATGCGTGTTAAATCGTCAATTAAATTCAATAAATCATAAATAATAATCCCGACCACATTTTTAATTGTGATTTATAAGCTTAATCGAGCTCAATGTGTATGTGTACGTGTATGTTTATTGTTAATAAAAATTAAATTCAATTCAAGTGAAATTACGCATGCGCAAATTTAATTTAATGTCTTTCAATTCAAATTGAATTTTAACTGCCCCACAACAACAACAACAACAACAACAATAACAACAAAGATGTGCCGCCTGTTTCTGCTTTTGGCGCTGCTGCCGCTGCTGCAACTTCAGCCACGCCCCCTAGGAATCGCGAACGCCTTCAACTATGCGCCACGCGCTAATTTTGTGATACGCGCACCAAAAGACTTGAAATTCCATCTGCCCCAAGCCCGCAGCTCCTACTTTGCCTTAACTCTGGTCATGCGTCAAACCAGGTGAGTGTCTCAATAAACAAATTGTGAATGTGACTTCGAGTTTGAAATAGCAAATATTTACTGTGCAGGAATGTTATACCTCCGCGTATAAGACAAGCAATCGCTTTCAGTTTCTGCCACACCCACCTACTCCCTCCCCTTCTGGTGCGGCAACACCTTTGTCAATATTTCGCAGCTGTGTTGCTCAATTTCATGACAAATTCTCTCTGCAATTGAGCAATCAATGAAGCTTCTTCGTCTCTTCCACACCAGAAACATAGGAAAATAGTTCACAGTAAACATATTAGAGTCAATTAACGCGAGTTGGATGGGATGGGAGGGGAGGGGAGGGGGGCATTTAACACCACATTGACTTGACTACTTTTATGTGGCCCATAATTAAGTGTTTGTTTTTGGCATGGCCAAATAATGGCGATAGGTTTGCCAGCAACCGCAACTATTTGTTAACTCAAACAAAAAACTCGTTCTCAGTCGTAAATTTGTTGCTATGGCAGCTGCATAAATAAAGCAACACCCAAAAAACAAAAAAACCACTCGAAAGTTCCGAAAAACCAAAAGAAAAAAAAAACACTTAAAACAGCATTTTCTAAAAATAACAAACTTCAACTACAATTGCCATCAATTCCAATTGCCTCAGATCGCAGATCGCACAGATCTCGGACTCTCGGCTCAATTGACAAACTCTCACTTCCACAGCAGCAGCAACGCGACCCACATACGGCAATGGATATATACTCATGTGTATTATAGTACTTGTACCTAGACCCTATGGCGTCCACTCGTTTGTTTAGAATGAGCTTCCAGTCAATGACATCACACCAAACCAAAACCAAGCCAAAAGCCGCAAATCAAATCAAGTCAAGCTTTAAGAATTAAGAGAACCAAGAAGAAAGTCGCATTAAAAAATACCAAGATGCTGAGTAAATGCTCTTAAGAAAAGTACTTAAAGTTCTATCTAATTTGTATGACTAATTCAAACCTTTAAATAGGTTAAGTTAGTAGATCCCAATAGAGTTTCTAGAACTTTTGTGCACTTATTATTGAAAATGTATTGCACATTCAAAATGATTCAGTCGCATTTTTATCGAGAATTCAAGTATCCCCCAACAAGATAAGAATACTTAAAAAATGTACCCCACAACAAAAGGAAAACGCTTTACAATATGATTTTCAAGCCCCTCTTTTGAGAATGATTCATTGCATAAATTAATCAAGTAGGCAATACACAGAGACTGATAGTAAAGTGAATAAATCAAAATAAACTTGCAAAATTGCATTTTTGTAAGTTAGTAATTGTGTTGCAAACTTAGTTACTCGTTTAACATTCTCATTTTTGGTAGAGTAGTCAAATTTAGGCCACAGATTCAGATTCAGATTCAGATGACAAAGCATCAAATTTCATACCGTATTTTTTTATTTCGCGCGCGTAAAGTAATAATTTTTATTTCTTTTTCTTTAGCACATTTTCCATACTCTCGTTCTATTATTTTTATAGTGTGCATGTTTTTTTGGGCAATTGACAATCTTGTTTTTGTGAACGTGTTCATAACGAGTTTCGCATTTTAGTTGTTTTTATTCCAACTAGTACATAATTGGGATACTTCCTCTGTCCGGCTGTTTTTATGACTCGCACTTTAAAATCTAATGCAATGTGGGATACAGATTTGTTTTATTATCATTAGCCAACTGCGCCCTGCAATTAGCTTCGAGTGAGTCTAATTATTTACGGAAATTACGCGTAAAATCACGTCAGCCCGCAATTTGTTTCACATCAATTGAAGTTGGTAAAAACAATGCTGACAACACCAAAAAATAAATAAAATTAAAAAAATACTCAACTGCCAAATACTCTCGATGTTACATTGCTTTGCCTACTTGCTTTATTATGCATTTTAAAATCAAATCAAATTTATTATCACAATCTTAATGCATGGAAAAAGTATAGACTTTCCTATTGAAACTAAAGTATATTCATAATTCATAACAATAATTACAAATATAAGCTAAGGCATCTAATTAAAATGGGAAGATTAAAGAAGGATTTACAAAACATTGAATATTTATAGAAGTTTTTATGCAAATAACGGACTGTTGACATGAATGCAAGTGTTTTTTTTAAGTGTTAAATGTGCATTACAGTTATTAAAAGATTTTTATTGGGACTTCAGAAGTCCTTAGTTATAAAGAACGTTCTTAAACTAGAACGGTTGTTCTTATATTAAAATCCTTTATGATATTGAAGAATTTTTGTTCACATTCCACTAAACCAACTGCCTTTTATATTTCCAGCATTGCCAGACTATTAAAAAAAAGCACGACTTCGAATTAATTCTTGAAAAAGCAAGTTAACATTTACAACTGTTTACAAATAAGAACCAACAGCTGGGTTTTTGCAACAAATTATACACAAATTCTAATGGATTGCAATTATGTTTTTATTTAGAGATTAGGAATTCAAATTTCGCCTGTTTATCGATGAAATTGCCAAACCCTAGGGAAATGACCCCAGTTCAGTTCTCAAAATTTGCTTTTGGTTACTTCTTACAGATTATGATTCAGTTCATTTAAGCGAATTTGAAATATGTAAAGTGAGCAGTAAATGAATTGCGCAACTCACTTGGCGACAATTGCCACAGCAGTGGCGTCTGCCTGCAACATCAGTGGCAGAGACAACAACAACAACAACAGCAACAGCAACAGCTGCATATTATAATGCATAAAGCGCTTGTCTGCGCAACGTCGGCGCCATATCAGGGGCTGCACAGCGCCCCCGCGACGCCACTGTTTCGACCCGAGCGACGAGTTAACACCAGCACAAATATTTTTAGCCGCTTTTCTCTCTCTTGGTCTCTTGGTCATTAAACCCAATTCCATACGGAACAACAACAAATGCTGCAACGCTTGCTGCTTGCAGCGGCTGCTTTTGTTCTTAAAAACATTTGTTGACCGCAAGTTGTTGCTGTTGTTGCTGTTGTTGTTGTTGTTGATGATGATGGAGATGGCAGCAATCACAGCGCGAAAGAAAGAAGATTTGTGTGGTCCTCAACGTGGCTTATTCTTATTGTCCGCTTACATGCGCACATAAACAGTTTTAACATGAATACAACAACCCCACAGCTTCCCATACATACATACGTACACAATACAACAACAAGAAGTCAAAAGAGCCAGACAAATATATATGTTTATATCTTACTACACGTACAAATACAAATTTATATATGTATATGTATATGCACCCACCGGCGCCGTGTCTTAGCGAGTTTCATCTCCTGCACTTACAAATGCCATTCCATGCAGTAATTACATACTTGCATACATAAAATATATAACACACTCCGCACCCTTAGCATAGAATCACTTAACAAACTAAGCTAAACAGTTAGACAAAATATAAGATGTTACCTTTATATAGGTTTCTTTATTGCTGCTATTGTATTTTGTCTTCGCTTATGTTTAGTTAAGTGATCATATTTAAATGCCATGGAGTGTAACAAGATGCCTTCATGTCTGTATGTTTGTATGCATAACTGGGTGACACATTACATGGCCTTTGAGTGAGTCATCTTATATGAGCTACAGCTCTTTTTTTTTGGGAAATACTCAAAAGTTGGCGTTGGTGTGACGACGGTCAGTTACGAGGCAACGAGCTTTCACACATACATACACACATGCACATTTATGTTCAGTTTTATTCGTGCTTCTTGTGCTGTTTGTTTTCGTTTTTGTTTTTGCCCTTTGTTATTTCCATGTTTGGCGCTTAAGTAACAACAAATATTTGTTGATTGTTTTGCATAAATGAGTACATGCCGTCTTAACAGGTAGCTTGCTGACAAGCACATGTTAGCTGACAATTTAATTACACATACAAACATATTTATAAACCGTAACAACTGCCTGCAAATGGGCAAAAATGAAACAAAACTATTGCCCGGCGTCAACTGGCGTCGCATGGATGCAAGCTGTGATTCATCGTTGATGCTGACTAATAAAAAAAATTGTCTTGCAATGCAGGAAATCGTCTCGATTTATACTTGTAGTATGTTGGTTTTATTATTGTCTTCTTATCAGTGGCTATAAATATAACTCGAACCGTTAAATGTGCGTTTAGAAAAAAGACAAAGACCAAGTGTATAACAATATTTTCCAGCTTCATCCTATGATATTTATAAAAGCTGATTAACCGGTTCTACTTATTTATTTTATTTCCAATCTGCTTTGTTATCAGCAGCTAGTCGTAGCTGTTTCACAAACATGCACTTTTTGGATTTACACGATATTGCAGTTGCTGCTATTTCCAATGAAAATTTCATGCTGAGCTTGAAGGCCAAGCAAGTTGACTCTAGCCAAATATGGAAATAAAGATAATCAATAAAAACAAAGCTTTATATCACACACTTTTCACTCCCACCTCCATTACGTACAACGGTAAAATGAGTAAGCTGCTCACGCGTTGAGGGCAACAGCAAGCGAGCGATTGGGAGAGAGGTGAGAGTGAGTGGCGCACGAGAGCAACGACGCTGCGCAGTCTCAAAACTTTTGACTCAAAAGCTACCTGTCGCTGCTGCGACTGCAACGCACTCTCTGTGTGAGTAGCTTTTCAGTTACTTTCAGACATTCGATCGAAACGGTTGTGGTTCGCGCACACATTTATTCAGAGAGTGCGTCGCTCGTCGCTTTGTGCGTGTGTATCGCTGTGCGGCATCAGTGATAATATAATCATAATTGATTGACTCCTATACTTGTAAACCCGTTTAGTAGTAATAACTGAAAGGTTTTCATTTAAAAACCGTAAAGATGGCACTGCAAGGTCACATGCCTCAAGTGCTGCTGCTGCTTGCTGTCTGCCTCGCTGGCAGCGCAAGCGCCTACAATTTGTCACCGCGACCCAATCGAGAGATCAAAGATCCACAATTTGCAACCGTAATGCCGAAAGTGCGTGCGTCATATTTCGGTTATAGCCTCAGCTTGAGACCGCACGGGTAAGTGCCGTTCCAATATCGAAGATATTGGACCTAAACTTAAAGCTTGGGGCGCGTCTTCTTGCTCGCTCGCTCGCCGTTAGTGTAAACAGGTTGGGAGTTGTTGATGATTCATTCGAAATCGAAATCGAAGTAGGAGTGGGAGCGAAAGAGAGGAGCTGGCTATTGTTGTTTTTGTGGTTTTATGTTCAATAAGAGACAGGCGCAATAAAAAAAAAGTGAATGAAATGAACGACCGTAACAAAATACATTTTTATCACTAGTGATGAAGTCATTTACTTCCTATCAATTGACAAGGCATGAAGCGAAAAGGGGGTGGGGGAAGAAGAGTTAAAGATAGCTAAACGAAAAGCTAAATTTATTTAAATATTTTCCATATTGCACGTTCGCTTTTGCCCTTATAACTTGGCTGCATAATTGGACGTTACGTATGCACATACATACATATTTGTATAGTATAGATTTATCACTGAATGATACATTTACAGTTACCAGCACTGTTCTTCGAATTTCTAGCTAAAAGTTAGTCAATGCCAATTTTGTGTGTTGTTTATCAGCTTTGCTTTTAGACGATTTTCTTTGATAAGATTACCGCTACATACATATGTGGCACTGTATTTGAGTGTGTGTGTGTGTGTGAGTTTGTTTTGTTAAGCGGTCTATCGTTGTGGAAAAAATGGCAAAAGCTAGAGATGAAAGTGTTGACTAAGACGTGACACGTTTTGTTCATTCGGTATTAAGTACAATTGTGAATAAAGAACATAAAGTTTAGTTTCTTATAAATTGAATATATCGCTTTGACCACAGCCCTGTTGGAATGTTTGTTTCTGATTGTAAACGCCTTGCTCCCCACCCCTCCAGCGACCATTTCTATATTAAATGTTGCCTTGTTGCTTATCAAGTATACGCCAGTTATGCTCACAGATAATGTCTTTATCTTATTGGTCAACGTTTTTTAAAATAGAGCGACAAAGAGCACAAAGCCAAGTATATTTTACTTCGAAATGCAATTAATATATTTTTTTTGCTGAATTAATTTTCTGACGATGAGGCATAACCAATTGTTATTGTGTTCTGTTTTTTTAAAACGTGATGCATGTCAATTGAGTTTCGGTATCAAATTTCTCTGATTCATTGACATCCTTCAAATAAATATTTTCTTGTAGCTTATACTATCTTGTATTCGATGAAAAGACTTGGATATGGAAGCTGAAAAATAAATGTATATTGTAAATCTTTGCTCTCTTTCTCCTTGTTAGCATTATTGTTGGTGCACCTCAGGCACAGTCGACGCTTGAGGCTCAGCGCAAGGTGAACGAGACGGGAGCGATATACAAGTGTTCCCTGCTGAATGGAACGTGCAGTCCATACATCTTCGATGGACATGGCAATCGGAACATTGAGAACAGCGAGTACACCTGGGACTCGGAGCGCAGGGATTATCAGTGGCTGGGTGGTTCCATGGACGGAGGCACTCGGGACACGGACAAGCTTCTGGTGTGTGCACCTCGTTTCATAGCGCCATCTTCCAAGGATTATCATATGCATGGCATCTGCTATTGGGTGGCGGATACGCTCGCTGATCAGCCACAGAATGTGACCAAGATCTCGCCGCTGCGTCTCAAGGCGGATCAGGTGAAGGAGGACAATGATCACAGATACTATTACTACATTCTGGCGGAGCAGGGCCTCAGTGCCCATGTCTCCGATGACAATGAGCAGTTCCTCATCGGTGCTCCAGGCATCTTCACGTGGCGTGGCTCGGTCATCCGCTATCGCAAGGTCTCCCTGGTGGATGATCCCTCCGCCAGTCGTCGCGATACCAGCAGCCAGCGTCGTCGCAAGGCACGTGCCGGCGGCGATTACATAGACTACGAGCCGGATGTCACCTACGAGACGGACATACCCAATCCGGATCGCTGGGGCCAGCCGGATGACTCCTACTTCGGCTATGCCGTCGGCTCCGGCCACTTCGACAGCACAGATCTCAAGCGTCTGCTCTACGTGGCCACGGCTCCGCAGGCGAACGAGCAGTCCGGAGAGGCATACATCTTCGATGTGCGCGGCAAGACCATCGAGAAGTATCACGTGTTCCGCGGCGAACAGTTTGGCGAATACTTTGGCTATGCCGTCCTAGCTGAGGATCTCAATGGGGACAATCTCACGGACGTGATCATCTCCGCTCCCCAACACTCGCTGGAGGACTCGCACGATAACGGTGCCATATACGTGTTCCTCAACAAGGGACGGGTGAGTAATGCTCCATTGCCTTCTTCCTTGTTGTTAGTATTTCAGACTTATGACTAATGTTGCGCAATTTATTGCAGTTCAATTTCGAGCTGAAGATTCTTCGCTGCCCGCTGCCCATTACCGCCAAGGCACGTTTTGGCACCACGCTGACAAGACTGGGCGACATTAATCACGACGGCTATAACGGTAAGTTGCTCAGACACTGACCCGATTCCATTCATTCCCCCTCTTCTCAGCTCCTCCCTCATAATCTTAAAATGTTTCGCTTCTGTTTTGTGTCTTCTTTCTTTTAACACAACTTTTGTGACTGCCTACTCCATATAGATAAATGTATTTAGTATATATGTATGTATGTAAATATACACATAAAGTGCGAAGCATCCCTGCAGTACTGAGCACTAGTTCGTTTTGTTTCCACATCGCTTACCGCGAACTAGTGAAATGTTGAGCTAGTTCCAAACACATTTTGGCTGCAGTTAATTTAACTTGAAACGAAAACTCGGTAATGCAGCATCTATTTGAATTAGATAAGTAGTGAATCTGAATCATTTTTAACTTCGCTCAGTTGGAATCGTTATCTTCTAGTTAATAAATTTTATACAGACTTTGGCTGTTACAAAGATTCTCATCTTTCGTTAACAGAGGAGCTTTCAGCCGCTTTTTAATCGGATTTATGTTAAAACTATATGCTGTTTCAATTGAATTGATGGTGGAACGATCTGCATTACCGACTTCGCTGTTATGATAAATGAAGCCTAGTGGTATCGGGGTATTAACTCGGCTTATAAGATTAGGTAGTTCGGTGTTCGCTTACCAAATGATTACTTTCTGAACTAGCCATGTAGAAAGTAGTGGATTTTAAACTTATTGCCACTTTTATTTGTGTTACTCTCTTTTAGATATTGCTGTTGGTGCTCCGTTTGCTGGCAACGGTTCGGTATTTATTTATCTGGGCGCGCAGCAGGGATTGCGGGATCAGCCCAGCCAGCGCTTGGATTCGCCGCAGCAGCAGGCGTCCAAATATGGACAGCACATGTTTGGGCACGGATTGTCTCGTGGCTCGGACATCGATGCGAACGGCTTTAATGACTTTGCTGTGGGTGCGCCCAATGCGGAGGCACTGTTCCTGTACCGCGCCTATCCCGTGGTGAAGCTGCTGGCCAGCGTACGATCACAGAATCGGGAGATCAAGCCGGAACAGAACCGAGTGCAGATTACAGCCTGCTATGGACTGAGCACAACGGCCAAAACGGCCTCTGCCCAGCAGCAGGAAATGGCCATGCACATTGTGATTGATCCACAGCTGAAGCGGGCCAAGTTCATCCAGACGCAGAGCCATGAGCTGAGCTTCAATGCTACAGCGGGAACTACACAACAGTGTCGGGTGTTTGAGTGTGAGGTGCGCTACAGTGAGAAGGATATATTCCAGCCCATCGAGCTGGAGATGCACTACGAGCTGACCAAGAAGGTGCCAGACTCTGAGGGTAAGTAACAACTGGATAAATAACTTGTGAATCTTAATGATATTGAACTTGTTTCGTAGTTTTCTGTGAAACTTGTGTGGCTGTTGATCCCGAGGATGCCAAGGTGTACTCCGAGAAGATCATCTTCAGCACAGGTTGTGCCACAGATATCTGCGTTGCTGACCTGCAACTAAGCGCCAGGGATGTGAGGTAAGTTGAGAGTTTACTTCCACCAAGGAAACTACTTCATTAACTTTTTCGTTAACAGCACCAGCTACATTTTGGGCAGCGACGAGACTCTGCGTGTCAATTACGAGGTCACGAACCGTGGAGAAACTGCTTACTTGCCGCAGCTGAATGTGACCAGTTCGAGTAACCTGAACTTTGCCCAAATTCCGGGCAATTGCAAGGTCAGCGAGGCGGTCATGGTCTGTGACCTGAATCAGGGACGTCCGCTGGGCAAGGGTGACAGTGACAGCATCACCATTAGCTTCGATATGAGTAGCCTCACGGGCCACTTACTAACCATTAGTGCTGAGGTCTTCAGCACCGGTTCCGAACAGAATCCTCGCGACAATAAGCTAAACAACCTGATTGCCCTGAAGGAGTACACGGAAATCGATGCTTCCGGGTGAGACTCTAGTGACATTGACTTTCTAGCTCATTTTAAAATACCTTTCCTTACAGTGGTCAGACGAATGCTCAGATCGATTTGGAGCACTACAAGAACTCTGCGCTAGTGATCAACAACTACGAGATCAAGAGCAATGGACCCAGCACTGTGGATGGCCTCGAAATTGTCTTTCCACATACCAGTCGCGTACAAGGTTGCCGGCTCCACGACGACCATTCCCATTATCAATGTGAGCAACCTGACCATGCAGGCTACGTACGATGCCCAGCTGGTGGCCATTGAGCTGCTCGACCAGAACAACACACAGATCATTATGAATCCCATCGAGTTCTCGACAACACGCACCAGTCAGCACTCGGAGCGCGTGGTGATCAGTCAGAATGGAGAGCACTACGATGTAAGCAGCAGCGGACACACGCAGGAGAGCTGGCAGGGCTTGGACTCGGATGTGGTGGCCACGGCCTCGATGACGCGCAAGCGACGTGATCTCAAGGCACTGACTGCCAACCGGGAGCAATATGCACGCATCTCCAACATCAAGGCACACGAGCTGCTCAGCGAGGACTTCAAGGGCAAGCTGCCCGTCAATCGCACCATTGTGTTCAACTGTCGCGATCCGGAGATGACCGTCTGTCTGCGTGCTGTGATGCGCGTCTACAACTTTAGGCCGGAGAAACCGGTCAATTTGAATATGCGCTTTAGCGTCGATCTGAACGAGGTCAATGCCATACTGGTTGATCCCTGGGAGTTCTTTGCCATACTCATCGATCTGAATGTGCGCAAGGAAGGTGATCCGCTGGGCAGCTCGCTGTCCATACGGCGCAAGATTGATCCGAATGTTATTTCAAAACATTTGGTATCCTCAACGCCCATCTGGATCATCATTGTGTCCATTCTGGGTGGTCTCCTACTGCTAGCAGCCATCATCTATGGCATGTATAAGGTGGGTTCGAACTGGATAAATAATACATCAAATTGGAATTTAATTGAAATTGTTTAATTGCAGGCCGGCTTCTTTAAGCGACAAACGAAGGATGAACTGGACAAGTTGGTGCAACAGGGCGCCGTGGAGCCGGAGGCTGAGAACCTTAACAGTGACAATAACTAAGCTCAACATTGTGATCCTCATTGCTAAGCTAGAGTTTAAACATCACAAATACCAAATACGAAAACTATTAACGTCCTGTTGACAATAACTATTAATAGATGATCAACAGTCCAACAGATCTAATTGTGTTCTTTTAAAAACAAAAAAAAAAAAAACTATATATGTATAAAAACCTATTAAGCCTAGTGCAAGTTGACAGCCATAAAGCATCGAATGTTTTTTGTGCCTTGTAGATTGTTATTTAAAACCGAAAAGAGAAGAAAAAAAAAAACTCAGTTTAATTTATATGGAGCTAATCTATGGGCCTGAAGTCAAGCCATATTGCCATTAATTGTAAATATTTATAAAATATTTCTATAAATAGTTTCTAGTGTCTAAGAAAAAGTGGCAACGTAAAGACTTGAAACTTTGTATACAATGTAAAAAGGAAGAAAAAAAGAAAATTTAATATACCCAACTATATAGATTGTAAAGAAGAAAATGCATTCTAGTTTATAATGTTAGCTAGAGATGAAAGTATTAATTAAAGTTTTGTTTTTATAATATAAATTTAAATTTATTTCTTAAAATCAATAAGTACATTGTTTTCTTTATTTTTAAACTCTAATAAAATGCAATAAATTTTTTAAAGTTGCAAACATTTTCACCAACTAATTATGAAAATCTGTTTTTAACACGAAGCAAAACGTTAACAAGTTTTCTTTTTTTGTGGTTTGAAAATATATCTATAAATATATATACTATATACAAATTGATTTGCATAGTACCCAATATAACAGGCAGCTACTTAGACTACTTATGAATATAGCTAAACAGGCACACACACACGCACACAACACACATACACAAATACATATAAATAAGTAAAATGGACTAACTAACAGTATATAGTTGCTCTTACACATGCACATTTAGTTTGAGTAGTTTTAGTAGCTTCAGGACATATACATTTTTAGTAAGTACAACATGTTCCATTAAGTATGAAAGATAAACATATGTATATAGAGTTGAGGCAAGGTTTTTTGTTTTAGATAAGTTCGTGTTTGTTTGAGGATATGTGAAATTGCAATAGATATAATGTCACGACAATTAAGTATAGCTTTGCTGGTGGTAAGAAGAGATAACTTTTCCTTTCTTTTTGTTGTATGTGTCGTAAGTGAAATGCATGCATTTTTAATATCCTTTCAACTAGAATTTTGTATATTAAATAACAACAATAAAAATCGACGACACTTGTAAATAAATACATCTTATAAAAATACAGATAATCTGTGTGTACTAGTATGTATTGTCAAAAATCATTAAATTGCGTTGCATTCCACCCAGTGGCACATTTGCTGAAACATTGATATGGACTCAGTTTCTAACTAATAATTAATGCCCTCTTCTGTTTTTGTATTATTAGCGGGGTATGCTGTTGTTGTGTTTGACTAGTAACGCTATTGAGCACAAGGTGGATTCACTTACTAACAAATACACATGCATATACAACAAATACAAATATGGCTTATACTTTAGTACTAGGCAACATCAACAATATACACATATACATATATATAGTCGTATTAGGTGTTTAACACATTGTTTCGTTATATGGCGGATCCTTTTCGGATTCGGTGCTGCTCTTGATATTGGACGATAGCTTGGCAATCTCATCCTGCACCAGATGTGTGCTAATCTGCGGTATAGATAGCGCCACATTGCTGCTCTTGGCGGATGAGGATGTGACCGGTGTGGACCCACCATCGCCATCGCCATCGCCATCGCGAGACTCCTCCGTACTGGAGCTGCTCTCCTTGAGCACATTCATGCCCAGCTTGCTGCTGCTGCTGTACGGCGGCTTAAGCGTCGAAATCAGTTTGGCGCCAACCTGCGAGGGCAACGGCGATGCCGACCCCGAGGCAGAGGCAGATGCAGAATCCGCTGCTGCAGTCGGCGTCTCGGCGCTCGACTGAGCCGACATCGGCTTGCCCTGATCCATGCTAAACTGTTTCTTGAGCTGCATGGATCGCGTTGGCAATGCTGGCGCTGCCTGCGTCATTACTGGCGCTGCGCTCAGATCCAGCGAGCTGGAGCTATCGTCTCGCAGGCGTCTGCCATCGGCAGCGCCCACAGACGCCGTGCGCTTGGGCTGGTAACGCGCCGTGGCAGCTCCGCCAGCAGTGCCAATGCCAACGCTCATGCTAATCCCCGTTGCCGAGTGCGAGTCTCCGGCATCCAGGGAGGGTTCGGCCGTCAGCGAGGGCGTGTCCACGTTGAAGGAGCCGGTTAGCGAGGTGTTCGTCTCGTTGGAGCTCTGCTTGATGAAGCGATACGGATGCGCCGAGTAGTCAGTGTCCGTGCTGGAGTTCTTCTGCAGACTCTCGCTGGACTTCTTGAACAGACGACCGCTGCTTTCAAAGGGAGGATTCAGAAAATCACTGGTGGCCCGTGTCGGCACTAGCGGGGATTGGAACGACTGCTGCTCCATCGATGAGTTGCGCTGCCAGGGACGCTCGTTCTTCAGCTGAAAGCCCGCTCCACTTGTATCACTGCTGTCTCCGGCTGCAGTCACCCCAATAAGTCCACCCTCTGCTGCAGGCTTCGACGGCGAAAGCTCCACAGCCGTCTCTCGGCGTAGCGGATAGCGATGACTGTAGTCCACCGAGACGCCGATCTGTCAGAAAGTTGAGATAACTTTAATCAAGGCATTTTTAGCATGTGTTGCACTTACCTCATAGGGTTGCACGCTCGCATCGATGGAGCCGCGTGCCTCAAAGAGACCCTCTAGAATCCTATAGTCATTCTCCTCGCACTCTTTCAGGTGCATCTTCTCCTGCAGGGCGGCGGCTTCAGCTCGCGACATTTCTGTCTTGGGCCGATCCAGGGAGGCTGTGAAAAGTGCGGGGAAGGTGTCGATTAGTTTGGCTAAGTGAGCAGCAAAGGTAAAGGGCAGGCGTTTTGGTATTTGTATTTGTTTTTGGCGGCACAAGCACAAGGCAATGAATGTTACGCATACGCCCAGTTAGCTCTATGTACAGATTATAATTTCCAATTTGATTTTCTTTGATGGACCGCTGTCGGAAACGCTGGATAGGTGCTGGGTGGGGGTGGGTGGAGGCGGAGTGTAGGGTGGGTGGGTTCATGGTTCATGGTATGTACTAGAGGGGCAGGGGGTCAAGAGTAGAAGAGGGTGGGTTGGCACCACGCCAACTTACCTTTATTGCTCTGCAGCGAGACGGTCGGCGATGCAATCAAATGGCAGACGTTCTCCAGTTCGTCCGTTATGGATGTATATTCGCTGTGCAGTTTCAGCAATATATTTCTGGAGGGTTTCGCATGCAAAACTGATTTTCCTAGAGATTCGAGGTTAGGTTGAGAATGCGTCAGCGATAAAAGATCGAGTGTTTGTTTGTTTGTTTGTTTGCGTGTGTGTGAGAGCGAAGAAGAAAACGTGAGTAAACAAAAGACGAGAATGTCCTTAGTACTTAGGTAACAACAACAACAACAATTACAACAACAATGTTATCATGGTTTATTAAAGGCTAAATTTTGTTTGGCCAATTTGGTAGCTTGGATTGGTCATTTGGTCGATGTTACTTATGTGATTAGTTAGGATTTGGCATGAAGATTAGTCAGGTTAGTAACAAGAATTTTGGAGCGTATCACTTGCAGCTACTTAATAAACTATACTATATGACATTTTCCTAATAAAAGACCCGTTTTCTCAAGTTCTAGTCAAGGCTTTGAACAAATTTCCTTTGGAATAGTTTTATTTACAACTAGTAATGAAATAATACTAGTTTCTAAAGCAAGTTTTATAATTTTTTTTAAATCAACTCACACGGGAAAACCATTAAACACAAAACATTATTTTAATTTGAAGACTTAAGTGTTATGCTTAGATTATTTAAAACAAAAACCTCTGAAAATTTGATTCTTTTGCTAAGTCAAGACATAACTTAACAGAACATTGAGAAAACGGGCCGAAATCATTTCTTGTCTTTTTTCTTGCAACTTCTACATACCTGGTGGTAAGACTGGTGGCACGTCCTTGTCACTATCCGGCTCGGATTGCGTGAGGCTTAGCTGGCGACGCGAGAGTGACGCCAGCTGATTGAGACTGATGTGGGAGCGATTAATGTCCACGCCGGTGAGCGAGTACGTCTCCGAGTTGCGGCGACAAAGTGAAACGGTGCGCTGGCGAAGCGCTCGATGCCTGGCAGCTGTTTGCGAAGAGGGCGAAGAATATATTTTTGTTTCTTTACAAGTAAATAACCATACAAGAATTGGACGGCACACAAAACAGAACAGAACACACAAGCATAACAAAGAAGTAGTATAAAGTTGCAAATCAAAACGTAACGGGGAAGCGAAAGCGGAAAGTAGTTTTTAGTTGCCAGGCAATGGATTACCCTCAAAGTTCATGTCCGGTGCGGCATCATCGGAATTGTCGCCGCCAACGAGCGTCTGATCGTCGTCGTTGGTGCCCATTGGGGTTAGAGTGTCCTTGCTCTCGGTACTGGCGCCCGTATCCTGCCGTACCGTCACATACGGCGTGCGCTTCACCGTCTCGCACGTCGAGGGTCGTTGCGAGAGGGGCAAATAAATATCCGAGTCGGGTTCCGATTGCATGGATGCCTTGCGCACCACCTGCTCGTTGAGTGCCTCGCGGGATTTGACCACCTCGTCGGGCTCCTCCGGTAGCGGCACCACCTCAAAGTGTGTGCCCTCATCCAGGATGTATGCATCCGGTCGCACCTCAGTCAGCGAGCGATTGAAGCGCTTTCGATTGTTCACCTTTTGTTTTTTTTTTTTTTTTTTTGGCAAAGTAATTCATTATTTGTGGCTGCAAACTGTTCAAGTGAAACGCACCTGAAGCGAATTTAAAGTAAGTGTGGCGCCCAGACCCAAGGCCGCAGCAATTCCCAAGCCAGCACCACCACCACCGGGACCACCACTGCCGCTGCCACCACCCTCATTGTCGGACATGGAGATGGTGCGCACACGATGCATTTCACCCGGAATGTTCATGACGGAGCCGCGCAGCTCATCGGTGCCGGCAGTGTGTGCGGACATGAAGCGATGTATGACGCCCAGGTGGGACAGTATCTGCTCCGATGATTCCTCCATTTTGCGCAAACGGAATTCAATGTTCTGCAAGCACACACACAAAACGAACAATGTTACAGTTTTAAAGTAAAACGTGTGTTTAAAGAAATACCCTAAAAAGTAGGCAATGCTAATGACAAATTGAAAACTCTTATGGATGCATAAGAAGAAAAAATAAACACACTTAATGGTATCATAGATTATTTCTTCTGCCTGTTGCATTTGATAAGTTAAGTATAACCTCATAACCAATAGGTATGCGCAATAAAACCTTAAGGCCACGTGTCCTCACAGCAGGAGCACATACAATTGAGATGCTAGTCCAGCTTAGCTTGACATTTATGGACATTTTCAATTGAAGTGCAGCGGCTGCTCGCTGTCAGTACGAATAAAACCCAAATCAATGTGCTCAACAAAAAAGGATTGCGAATTTGCATAGCATCAACTGAGGAGTGTGTGTGTTTAAGATTGAGTGTCTGTGTGTACACACCTGTACTGTGGCCGTTTGAAGGTTCTCCTTTTGATTGATGTCTTCGATTTTCTGTGACATGGTCTCGACACGCTCCGTTGTGTTCTTGACGCGCTCATCGGTTGACTGATTTAAGATGTGTTCCTGCTCGTGAAAGAAGCCCTCGACGCACTCCTCCTCAAAGTCATAGAGCCGCTCCAGATCGTCCTTTTCGAGGAATAGCTTGAGACCGTTGTCCCGCTGCACCTCCAATCCTATACAGAGCAAAAACACGCACACGAAAAATACAATTATTGGTGTTTAAGTAATTGAGCAAGTTAATGTTACAACAGCATTCAAGCATAAACAATACGCATAAATACATATATTTATATAGGTTTGCAGACCAAGATGCAGCATTGCGGCAGCAGGGAATATATAGAGAGATATAGAGATTTGTACATTATTCACGTTCTATGGGACTGGGGGAGCGCGCGCTCTGGTTGTTTGACTCACAGGGAACAAAGCTAAACTTGCTCATGCCGGGCTCACCTTTCGCTTTGCGCACGCAATACTTGAGCAGCGAATAGAAATGGCAGAAGGCGATAAATGGCGGTGGCAGCACCGGTTTTTGTTGATACTCCATCACGACAGTGAACCGCTGGAACATCCATACCTAGAAGCCAATCAAAAAACCATTATTAGCATTTTTCATAAAGAAATTCAAAGAAATTTGTATGCTGCTTGTTATAAAAGTTTACCAAATAATCCATTTTAAACTTAACACTTGACTAAACTCTTTTAAACAATATTATTACTTCTTGCATAACTATTTAACCACTTTGCTAAGACTTATAGAAAATAACGATTTAAAAGAAAATCAAAGTTTTATTAAAAGGTTAATTGTATAGTATACAGACATTAAACCCGTTTCGTTTAATTTCCTCGTTTAAATTAAGTACAGATTATTCGCTTACCTGATGTGACACCGAATTGACTTCATTGAATATATTATTGAAGACGGCAATGAGCAGATTGATTAACAGTATATTGGCAATCAAGAGGTACATCGACATTGTTATAGGTGTTACCCAATGGCCTGCGAATTGCATTAAGTTTGTACACAACATGACGTACATGGTATCAGTTTTTATTATAAACAATGCAGTAGATTGGTTGGAGGGGACGAAGGAAACAATAACTTACCCGTAACACAGGCGGGCTGACGCGGATCTTCACCGCAGGGTGGATCAATATCATCCGCAAAGACCTCGCCGTACAACATGAAGTAGGGCTGATAGGTGACCTGTGTAACGATAAATTAAAAAGGGGGCGTCATTAAATGGCTGCTGCTGGGCAACAAAAAATGGCCAAGCGTAATTCAATTTGGGCCTTTACCGACTCTGCCACACCCCGACTGGGTCAACATTTATGCAAGTTTTACACATCAACACACAGAGAGAACGAGAGAGAGAACAGACACCGAGAATTGCTAAGGTTTAAGTGGGTGGGTGTAGGTGTGTGTGTGTGTGTGTGGATGTGTGCTTGTGTTTTCCTTTAGTTTTAACAGCATGCTTCTGTAGTTAGTTTAGTTCATTAAATGCTGCCCCATTTCATTAGCATTTGCCAGGTTGCCAGTTGGCCGGGTTAATGGCTAGACGCTTAAACTGCGGGATAAACCATTTGGGTGGCCATCAGCCCTGCGCTGATAAGTATGTGATGTTTTTATTTTAAATCAAACTCTGCGATAGTTTGTTGTTAATTGAAAGGCATTTGTTCTCAGCGGAGATTTTAAACAACTATTTTTTCTGTACACACCTCAGCAGTTTTAAATTGATCTCAAATCAAAGGTTTTTGCTTCAAAGAACTTAATACAAACAGTATACACTTTGACAGTGTTAAATATTTGCATATTGTATGCAAATTGCTGACAGACATGTTTAAAGTGTTTCAAAAAAGCATTACTATGGCAACCTTGCTGCTTGACAATGTTTTTCGAATGATTGGAGAAAAGCAACGAAGCTTTTTAGCTACCCGACTGGCTTTAACTGTAACTGCAGCACAATGCAGCAAGCGTCTCGTGGAGTAAAGAGGGGCAGCATGCAGGTCCTTGACATTCAATATTTGAATATATACAGCGAAAGCGTTTCGCATGCAGAAATTATAAAGCTTTGATGCTTTCAAACATGTATTTAACTGGTATAAAAACTTAATGAATATGATAAAACTAAAAAAAATATACTTATAAATATTTACATGTAGATAATAAATATTTGAGCAACTGGAAACTGAGTACACACATTTACTTCTCGGATGCAAGTAATTGAATTTTACTATTAAAAATTGTAAAACATGCTTGTATTCATAAGAAAAACAATTATAATGATCATATGACATAAAAATCAACCTTGTCTGCGAGCAGGAAACGGAAGTACAATAAGACATCCCGCAGGAAGTCAAATAACCAACGCAGAGAATAGAGAGAAAGAGAATAGGAGAGAGATAGAGAGAGAGAGAGAGATAGAATGGGGTATATTTTGGGGGCAACATCGATATATTTATATATTTAATGAAAGTAAGCAAGAAATTGAAAGAAAACCAATTAAGTCAAAAGAATTTTTTATTGCACAACGAAATCAAACCAAAATTTTTGAGGCACAACAACAACTATAGACAGCTTGTAATATATATCATATCATGTTAAATATACATATATATATCACACACAGAGTAGGGACGCCAGCTAGGATCAATTCTACACACTTTTAGTTTTTTTTTTTTTTTTTTTTTTTTCTTTTTCTAAATAGCAAACCAATTTGATTGTTGTACATTTGTGAGAGTTCCGTTCAAGAAACTGTTCTGTTCTGTTGTTGTTGTAGGCGTCACATTTGGTGTCATAGCTGGTGATTCAGTGCTGGGTGGCATCGTTGTGCTTGTTGTTGTTGTAGCTGCTGCTGCTGCCGCCGCCGCTGCCGCTGCTTGTGCTGCTGCATGGCTGCGATGATGGGCAGCTAATGCGCTGGATCCGAAGCCGTGAACACGTGAATTGTGTGAACGACCATGGCTAAGAGCGCTTTGAAATCCGGGCGCTACAATGGAGCCGGCAATAACCTGACATTTTGCGGCGTATTCATTCAAAGCAATGCATAACGCAAGAGTAATATGAACGGCATGTGAGTTGATGAACGAATGAGTGGAAAAGTGAGTGAGTGAATGAATAGTGAATAGTGAAAGAGGTAAGAGTAATGGTGCGTTATATATAGAGAGTATGAGTAGATGTTACGCATAGGAACAAAAGATAGAAAAGTACGATACAAGACACAATGGAGAATTAAAATAGCAGTTAGTCAATCAAGTATCGTGTATATCGAAGATCATTGTAACTTGAAAACTACTACTTAGTAAAAACCAAAAGAGAATTCGCTTCAAGAACTACTTATGTTAAATACTATACTAGTTTTAATCTACGAGTAGGTTGAGTTGAGTTGAGTTGAGTTTAAATTTAAGTAAATGCATGTACTCCGTTTCTCTCATAAAACACACACAATTTAAGCGCTGCTGCAATGGAAATTGTCAGTGTACATAGAGCATATACATTTTGTATATACAAAATATATATATATATATTATAAAGACATAAAACACACACGCACACGCCGCTGCTCAGACGCACACAGACACACACAATTTAATCAACATGAGCAGCTTGTTTCAGCTAAAAAAAATTATTATTTACACGACTGTAAAATTGCAGACAAATTGCTTTATGCTATCGAATTTTTAATACGCTTTCAAATCATACACACACATATACACATACATAGAGAAAAGATTACAATTCTTAAGTGCTAGATCTTACCTCACGGATTAGACGCCAGGTGGGCTCATTGTTGGGATAGAGTATGGCCTGTCGACTGACGCCAAAGCTCATGAGAACCACAGCCAAAAGAACAACAAAATATATCATATTCTTAACCATTTTGCCCATCATGGTGACCAAAGGACCTGAAAAATAATGCCTTACTGGTAGATATACTTATATAAGTGATATATAGTACTTACCCAGATACTTGTTCACGCCGAGAATGTTCAGTATGCGCAAATACCAATAGATGCTGTCCACACAGTAGATGACACGCCCAATGTCCATTGTGTTGGGTCGAAAGCGGAACGCCAGGCCAATAAGGAAGAGTATTATGGCAGCGCCATCGCAAGGATTCCACATGTTCCACGCCCACACCGAGAATTTATGTCTGCATTGGGAGCAAAAGCATGTGAGGAAAGCCGTCACAGAATCGTATTAATGAAGTGCGCCACAGAAATCGAGAGCCGTAAATCAAGTGTGAAAAAACTCAGACACACGCACACAGGATACAGAGGATATAGATAGGAAGAAGTGAAGCCAAGTAATCAAAATGCACAAAGGCGTAAAGTATGCGTCGATGCGGTGCTCATTTATAATCATTAAATTAAATGCAATTAAACCCAAACACACACACACACACACACACAAATTCAATTTGCGAATTACTTACGTAATGGCGACCGGTTCGGAGGATATGATTTCGCGCACCTTCTCAAATCCGAGCGTCGTTATATACGCTATCGAATACCATTCCTGCCAACGCGGCATCGGACCCATTTTCACCAGCACCGTGAACGAAAACATTATCAAAAAGAACATGTAAGCAATCTGAAAAAAAAAAATAGGACAAGAATTCCAACAGGTTGTCAATTGCGAGTGAGCGGAAATTAAACACTAGCTGCTAATTTCCGCTAGCTTATAATTAAAAAGAAGAAAAAAACGTTTAAATACTTACCGAATCTGCCCAGAATTTTGTAATGGGAGCCGTATAAAATTCATGGAACTTCTTCTTCAGGCGCAAAGGTTGATGCTGTTTGATCTCGTTACTGAACTCGGACAGGTGAAAAAATTCGCGGAACTGCGACGGATCCGAATCTGTCAGTGAGACCTGTGACCCGAAAAATGTCATCATCACATTTACAAAGAGAGAAAGCACAGAAAAAACTTTAGTTTGCAGTGACAGAAAAGTGAATGCAGCGAGTGAAATGCATGTGAAATTAGTTTGAAATTGAATTGAATTCAATTATCAACATTAGCCAAATGAAAGGAGCATTCAAAGTGCGTGATAGATAGCGAATGTACATAGGTATACTATATATACATCTGCATATACTGAATATATGTAGTTACGTTGCGTATACGCACTGCTGACGCGGTGAGTTTACCTACATAATAGCAAGTAGGAATACATACAGATAGATAGTAGTTATTTAGTAAAAGTGAGTTAACTTATTTAAATTGCGTGTGCAATGTGACGCCATGAGGCTGATTTCTAATCGAGTTACGAGCCAATTTGGTGTAAGCCACGCTTAAAGCGTTCGAAACATGCAACAAACAATAAAAAGGAATATAAATTGTACTCTTAATCATCCAACTACTTGTATGCAAAAAAAAAAGTAGTAAGCAAGTTGGAATTGAAGATAAGTATTGAGAGAAAAAGAAGAAATCTATCTACAGGTTAAACTAGAACTGAGTTTCAACACTAACTTTGGAGGGTGGTTCTTCCGCTCCAGCAGTGAGATTAACCTGTAAAATTCAAACGAGTACTTTACGAGTAGTACTTAATGTGTGAGAGGAGCAACAACAATTGAATGAATGAAATCTGGGTGTTAAGGTGTTAAAAGTTAACTGTTAAGTTCTTGATATGTTTCGATATGCTTATGCCAGCATTGCTTAGCTAAAAGGACAGTCTACGGGACGTATGCGTAACGACGCATGTTATACAAGGTTCACTAGTGATATAACTGTTATACTGTTATAGTTATTTGTTGTATGTTATGTGCTAGACAAACATTATTATTTGGTCACACAAGTACAAATTATACGAATTGTTGAATAGTTTGGACTGCATATGAAGGAAATAGTATATATTTGGAGCACATTCAATAAAAACTGCTGAGAAATGACATGAATAAAAGTGTGTCTGAGTTGTATATACGTGAAGCGACTTGTTCGTTTAAGTGACTGTGTGTGTGTAAGTGAGTGTGTGTGTGTGTGTGTATTCGTGGGTAATTGTGAATTTACTCACTTTGCCATTTTCGTGTACTTTTGTATCGCGCACCGAATACGTATCCGCCAATAGAGCCTGCAACGGGTTGAAGGGGGAGGGGGGCACACGTTTTGCGTAATATATATATATATATATTTTTAAAAGATAACAATGTACGATTTTCAAGTTGGTTTATGTTAACATCATCTAAATGTTATCTATTTAATGCTACAATAGTTTGTACGACAAGATGAAATGAATACTGAAGATGAGAAGTTGTAGGAATTGAAAGAAATAAAAATCGTAGGTGCATGCCACAGGTAGTATAATGTTCAGGTGAGTTTGCTTTAACTACGACGATAAGAACGCAACGTAAACCTCAACATAATAACCAAGTTGGGGTGAGTTAAATTTAATCAATGGAAACACTCCATGTCATCATCATCCTTACAAATTTATAGCTGTGCGCACAAGTTCAATGGATTTTAATTTGATTTTGTGATTAAAGGGATTTTCAACTGCTGTCATAGAAAATGCTTCTATATGTATTAACGAGCATGTGTGTGACTGACCTTGTGTGTGTAAGTGAAAAACAATATTTGAACAACTGCAGAGTTTCCCCCTGCAAGAGCTGCGAGCACAACAACAGCTTGACATATCTATAAGTATGTATGTAGATAGACAGATTTTCCACATACATACATATACACATTGTAAATAACTGTATGTGTGGGTGTGTGGGTGGGTGTGGTTTGTGTGCTCATAACGTTTATTACTTAATTGAGCCTTAAATTAAGCCGTTAGCCATGGGCTAGTGTGCAAAGGATTTTGTTAAGACGGCTAACGATTGTTCGCACTTAAAACTTTTAAGCTGATAAGGGCATATCAAACTAAACACATAAATGAAGGCGTGGCTCATTTAGAAGACTTACATTTGTTGAATTGGCAACACTGTGAAATGATGGCGAATAATTGTCGGCTGGAATTAACTTGAACTTTTTGGGCGATTTCAAACATTATTAAAGAGTTTAATACAAATTTAAAGATAAACGAGAGAATGAGAGTATGGACATAGAGAGACAGCTTGACTACAATTTAAGTACCTGAAATGGACTTCTTATGGCAATTATAGGAACTGCTATAAAACTATTATACACTCAACTGCAAACCAGAAGCAGTTCAGGTGCACGTGTCCTGTCAGCAACAGGTGACTGATTTATTGGGCTTGACTTAAGTAATCTAATAAATTCACAGCTCAAGTCTGGCAGTGGGTAGAAATCAATAAAAATCAACTAAACACACACAGAATGCGTTACAAATTAGATGCCATAAATTGAAGTAATGTATAGATATAACAGATTAAGATATACAGAATACAAAGAAAACAGAGCGAGAATTCAACAATACATAAAAATATATAGATATAAAGAGCGAGACAGAAACAGAAACAGACAGACATCAACATTTATATAGATATAGATAAAGATATATAGACGAGAAAATGATTAAAATAATGCAGATTATTCTCGATTTTGATTTTTGTATTTGTTGATTTTTACTACCTTGTCGCGATTATTACTGCCCGCGCCCATCCTATATCTCAAAGAAATGGATCTTTTGGCTTTTAAAAGGGCATTCTAAAACAAACAGAGTGAATAGATGATATTTGGTAGGGCATTTGTTAGGTATGATAGCACGAAATAAAGGTAGTTAGTTCGGATTAAATATATATATGATATTTGGTTATATAGATTAGCTGAAAATGTAATAATTACATAATAAAGGACTGGCCAAACCAAAACAAAATACAAAATATATTTAATTAAACATTTTGTTAGAATTAAAACAAACACAAAAGTTGAAAGAATAACAACCAAAAACAATAAAAGGCAATGGAAAAACTTACCTCAGCATCTGGCTGCGAACGATCCGAATCATCATTGTCCAGATTTTGATTCTCCAAATGTTCCTCCTCGGTCTGCGGCATCTGTTGTAGTTCCTCTTTTGACTTGAAATCCAATTGCCTGATGTACAATGGCATGACTAAGCCCAAAATGACCTGATAAGCAGGTGAGTGAGAAGGTTATATAAAATAATAATAAGTAAGGAAACCCACCTTAAAATTTGTATTCTTGCGGGTTCGCAGTCCACCCATCCAGAGATCGGCTAGGATGACCTGACTACAGGGATGAGCGAGGAGGGCACGATGATTGGCAGCGACGGCGAGGGAGAGGCAGCTTTGATTGGACCACGAATGCAGCTCGCAGGTGAGCAAACGTTGCGCCTTCTCCGCATCCTGACGATAGCTAAAGTCCAACAGTTTATTGCCTGCCATAGCCACAAACCGCAACCAGAAACAAAAGGCAATTAATTGACCGATGTCAACTTCACTTGACTTAATTAAATCAAAAGCATTGCCAACTTACCCTTGCTTTCGAATTCTTTGGCATAGGAGCGCAGCTCCTCATAAATTTCCGTATCCAAATCATCCTCAGCTGCCTCGTGAGCCATCGCCTTGTACAGTTTGCAGGCAACCAAAGATTTCGCCAGCGCCTCCTCGCCATGTGTCCACATGAGAAGCGCCATTTGCTGTCGCTTGGTAAGCACTGCCCAGATCTGAAAGGGCCAACAACAGCGCAAATAAAAATCGAAATGAGCGAAAATGCGCATTCATTCATTACGCACCAGCAGCTCATTGAAGGGAAACTCGAACAGGGCCATTTCGGTGGTAAATGGCAGCAGTCCGGTGACCAGGCTCAGTGAGTTGGCGCCCGCATATCGCTGATAATGATATGTCGAGGACTTGCGGCAGGCATTTGCATAGCTGTTCATCACCTTGGCATAGATGGGCCGAAACTTGCGACGCGTATAATAGGATCTGCAATAGGTACGAAATATTTCCATTTATACTGTCGTCCCCAACTTGCCGCAAAGTAAAGTAATTTTTCAAACGAAATTTGCATTTAAGCTAAATTTATTTCGGCAGTTTCCACCACACAGAAAAAATAATAATAATACCCGAAAAAAATCGTCTTTTTGGATTCAGTATTATTTGCTAAGCTCTGTCTGTATTGCAATTTCTTCAAGCAATCTTTTCGTCATCCCTTTGCTTGTTTATTTTGCTCTCCTCCCCTCTTCATCACTCTTTCAGCAAGGCAACAGCGGCTTAAGTGATTTCTTCTCGCCAATAGTAATTGCATTTATTTTGCAATTGAATATTTATCACTTTTAAGTTGCTGGTATCGACTAAAAGCTTAAATTATTTCTACTTAAGATATTACATAATTTTTGCAAGAAATTTCATTTTAACTTTCCAACATTTTTTTTTTTTGTGTTTGCTACCTTTATTTGTGTTAGAATTTTTATGTTCAGCTGCTGCACTGACTTCTTTTTACGAGCAAACAATTAAAGAAGGCTATAAAAAAAAAGGAAAACAAATGCTGTAAATAATTTATGACACATTAAAGTGCTGCAATTAAGTTGGACATGATTGGTAAATCATTCAAATTTTATGGTAAGCAAATCAAAAACTTTAACGCTTTTAATTATGCACAAATTGGCAGCGCTTAAGGACAGGCCAGGGCCAGGCAGGTTTTGAGACAGCTAGCTTTGCCTGTTGCTGATGTCTAGACAATGACTGGTATCAAGCAGCGACAGCAACAACAACAGCAACAACATTTAAACTGAATGGCAGGCAAACAGATTCACAAGACTTCTGCTCCGAGAAATCAACGCTAGGAAAAGGTATATGTGTATTTGGCAAAGCCAAGCATCGAAGCGAGAAAAGGCCAAAGCAGAACCGTAATTTAATCTAAACAACAGTTTCGATGCCAGTTTTCAGTTCAGTTTTCAACTGAAGAGCATTTAGATGGGCATTTGTCAGATAACTCGTGACCTTTGATTTAAGCACAAAAGCCAAAGGACAAAAGAGCACACCCGGCTAGGCTAGTGTTAAATTAGGTAGTTTATCTAGCTGAACGACATCAATGAGCTCTCTATGGCTAACTAAATAAATGTGTGAGCCATAGACCAAAATTAAAAAGTGCCAAAAGCAGACAATTTATTTATTTCATTTGCTAAATTAACATCAGGTTCAAAATGAATTTCAAACTTCATTAACAGAGTCTTTTAAATTCACAACCCTTTTAATTTTCACTTTTCACTTTGTGTGTTTTTTGCGGTCTATCAAAACTTGAACAAATTTCTATCTACACAATGCGTTTAACTTTTTAATTAAATTACTTGATTGATACATCTGGCATGTTTCAGTCGTGCTATTGAAACCTCAAACAATTTGCACAGCTCAAAATGAGAACAAAGGAAGGAAAAAGCTTAAAAATACGGTCTACCGCAGATTTAATACTCTTCCGTATTCTTGTTCAGTAAAGTTCGATAAAGTTGTAATGTAATAATTTTGTAATTCTTGTTGATAAAAGTCATTTGGCTAACAATAGAATATTTAATTGTTAATCTAATTAAAATCTTTTGCTAAGTGTATCACATATCAACAATAAATGTATTATACCCAACCGCGAGTGTGAGCATTAAACCAACCCCTTAACACATATATATTTAAGGCCAAACACAAAGCGACCGCAAAAGCCGCGATAACTAAATTAAAGCCGCCACATTTTTCGCTTCGCCGACCAAAATATTAATGAGGAATAATTATGGGCGCCTTTCGACGCTGGCGATGCGTCTCCCTTTTTGACTTTTAGCTCTGAATTTCCTTTTTTTCTTTTTAATTTTGGTGAACGTCGTCGGGGCTCATCAAATTTAATCCGGCAACAAGTTAAAGGCGCCAGACCCGAACATAGCTGCTAACACCTCCGACGCCCACAACGACCATGTGGCAAAAAAGGAAAAATGTTTATGGTTGGGTCAAAGTTAAAAAAACACAGACATAAACTGAAAGCGCTGCTGTGATAAACTAATTTGCAGACATTTTCCACACTTTCCCTCCCTCCCTTGTTTGTGTTGCCTTAAAGGATTTGCTATCCACAAACGGATAGAAGGACATCTCAAACAGGCCACCCACTGTCCATTTGGGCCATTTCGTAGCCCTTGCTTTTAATTGCCAAGCGTTTTATTTCTGCCTTTACTAAAGATGATCATTATTACTTTGGCACAAAGTGTGTCACGGCCTCGCTCAGAAGTTCAGTTTATTCAGTTGATTTTTATAGTGTCTGTTCTGGCAATAAATTCCGGCAGCCAGAGACATTGTTAAGTTTCATATATCCAAGATCTTATTGTCTGAAGCATACTTTGTGGAGTGTGTGCTCTTCGATTGATACGGAGTATTTGTTCAGGATGAGCTATTATATTTATGAGAGTTCATTTACAGAGTCTACATACTTAACAAGAAAACGCATCGCTTTAAAGAAAGGATGTAAGCTTCTGTTTAAGTTGTAAACATTTTACAAACTTGGTAAACATTGCTGGATTACCATCTACCTGTAAGAAACCCACTGCCAAAAGAGTTGTAAAAAGGTTCTATTTGGCATAGCATACTTTTAAGATACGGCACGTGAACGTGCACGCGCACGTTTGTAAGTGGCTGCATGTGTCGCTACTCACCGATAGGCGCCGCCCATTAGTTTATTGATGACAAGGCCAATGTCGTGGAGCGTGTAAATGTAGCCCTTAGGTATATGCGGACGCACGTCGCGCAATATGTAGCTGCAATTGAAAACGGAAAGTAACGTATAAAAAAAAGGTTGCACAAAGAATAACGAAAGGAAAATGAAAATAGGAAAGATACACACTCCGAATGTATTTTCATAGGCAAACAATTTGTGGCTGTCTGTGTCTGCCCCATCAAGCCACCCAACCACACAATTTGGCAGTAAACTCACCCCAAGGTATTGGCCGGACCGTGTTTTGTGTTGTAGAGCTCCTCGAGGCGGGGTATTGTTAAAAATTTCTTCATTGAGACGCCGTTCTCCAAAAGTAATTTGACAAAATCGATTCTATCATGTTCGAGTGCCTGCATCATGGCCTCATCCAAAGCGCCTGGAGATACGCACACAAATTATAATAAAACGGTAATGCCAGTGTATTGAAAATTATGCAAAGACTGTATAGAGATGATGTTGTCCTGCTTACCATTTGGCCATTCCTGTCCGTAGACAAATATCTCGCTGCGTGCTATGTCCACACGATTCCAAGTCAGTGCCAAACTCAGTTGTTCCGGCGGACTGAGATGCTGCGACTTGAAGAGCGCCGTTAGTATGGTCTGATCCAGCTCCTGTGCCTCGCCTTCGGGCTTTTCCTGTATGCGAAACACGGTAATCTGTGGGATGGCAGAAGAAGCAGAAGAGCAAGAACATAATAAAAAAAAAACTTAAGTAACGCCTAATTCCAACCGCTGTACACCAGAAATAATAATAATGTTTGCCCGAAGCGGCAGCCGACGACACAGAGCCCATTTGAAAACCAATTAAAATCCTAATAACGTTGAAGAAGAAATTCATCAAAATTCTGATCTAGAAATAGCTGAAATTTAAGCGTACCGGTGATTTAAAATTCATTACACGTTCAATTGAATTTCGTTGGCTAATTATTTTTGCTCACTTAATGCCAAGTTAACTGGGCCAAAGCAATACAACGACCGCAAGCAGGAATACTTGAATACAAGTGCTTAAGTACTTCTTTAGTACTAATTAAATATTTAAATCTGTACGCGAAAAAGTCTTAAGTGATTGAAAAGTTCGCCACGTGCTGAAATACTCAGATAAAGTGTGTGTCTTATGCGCATTTAATTACTGCAAGTCATTCAGGTAGAATAGATTCCTTATGCCATAAATCATCTTTAAGGTAATCAAAACTCAACGAATTAAACTTGACAATGCAATGCATCAGTAAAACCTTGCTCAAAAACTTCTTACTGCACAGTCATTTATCCTACTCAGTTGCAAAACTTTGTTTATAATAAAGGTATAACTGCTGAGCTGGACAGAAAATTTCTAAAGAAAAGTTTAAGCTCATCATGTCTCATGCAAAATACAAGAAAATGTTTGTCAACATTTTAAATGTAAGCGAATATCGATTGTATGTTAAGTAGAAATAGTTTCTTACCAGATTCTTATTGCGTGTGCACTGAAGCAGTTCCTGGTAAAGTTTCTCAGCCGATTCGACGCCAACTTCAAAGGTTTTTTGAATGGTGCCAATGAGATAATCACGCATAGACTCCAGCACAGGTTGTTCCTCGCCATCAGATGCATATCTACACATTCATATATGAAAGTGAAAGTCAAAGTAAGTCATTGAATTAAATATTTAAGCACAGCTGCTGTCTCCGCAATTATGATGTCTAATTAAACACATTAAATTAAATGAAGCAATGCAAAAAAGGGCACACAATAACAAGAGCCAGCAAAAAGCAGAGCACACAAAAAGTTTGTAAAAACAAACAGCAAATGGGCTTCGCGGCGTATGCGTAATTTTGTGGCCTACATTTTCGTCTTTTGGGTACCGAATTTAAATAATTTGCTAAATGTCGTGTACTTAATGAACTTGAAGCTGCCTGCCTGCCTGCCTGACTGCCTGACTGCGTGAGCCACAACTAATAAAAATATCAGCGAACGTTGAGAGCACCGCAAATTGAATATAAGCGAGGACAACAGCAGCAGGAGTCAGAGAAGTCAGATGGCATGACAACCGTGCATGACAACAACACGTTCCTAATTAAATTTACAAAATTTACAGTTGCGGTTGCTCATTAATTGCCTTGATAAATGTGTGTAGCAGCATCCGTCTGGTTCAGTAAAATTGCCTATCTGGCAATCAGTCTATGTTGCTCTTGCAATCCTGACAATCCGTTTAAACTTACTTGTGCACAAAGGCAAGCAGATCGGCGGCACGCCCAGAACCATCGCAAACAACAACGGGCACGGGGGGCGAGTCCGTCACGTATTCCAGGACAGCACGTATTGTGTTTGTGCCGCCCTCAATCACCAGACATACGACGGGCGTACTGGAATGTGTGACTGCAACAACAGAAAGAGAGAGAGAGAGAAGAAAGAAAAACAAACAACAAAGAAACAACATGGTGAGCAAGGTATAAATAAATTATGTTAAGCATACAACAAAAGGTGCAAGTCAATGCTGTAATTCAGCTGAAATGAGATGAGATGAGCTGACCTGCAGGTGATATATACATATTTATTTACTTGTGAACTTGTGTACAACAAGTACTGTCTGCAATCATAAGAGTTACGAGCACCATCATAATAATAATCATTATAATGCCACAAGACAGCACTCATCTTGTCATACTTCTGTCTTACACAGACCTCAATGGCGGTCTCTACAGCTTTGTGGTTATACAAATGGTGTATTTTAACAATAAATGCATTTGCTGAAAATCTTTAAATTCATATGACTTGATTTTATTATTTATATATTCGATTAATAGCTGAAATGTTTTAATGAAGAATTTGTTACATTTGGAGAATTTATTTTAACCCACTCTTAAGCTTGAAACCTTACCTACATAAGTAGATAAAAAGATAGACTGTTAGAACAATTTGTAAATTTACGTTACTGATTTTTATTTGAGTGGATTTTTTGCTACTTTACGTATAACGGTGTGCTTTAAGATTTAAGTTTAAGCAAAATGTGTTTTTTTTTATGGTGTATTATAAATACATTTTTACCATGGCAGCTGCATTCAATTTCTGTGCTCGAACAATGGAATTGAATGAAAATTGTGTTCTATGCACAATGCTTATTCGACTTTACCAACTTTGCCGATTTTGAATGGAATCCTTGAGCCGCAAAGCATATTAATCTTAGCCACAATTCTGTGCTCTCGGTCTAAGAACGAATTGTAATCCAGCTAAACTGATTTGAGTTGCAACTTACATGGATGCAGCTTTAAATTCGAGATGAATTTCTCCAGTTTGCGTCGCAATATCAATTCGGCGCCGTACTTCGCCTGAGTGCCATTGTCCACAAGTAAGAAATACGCATGCCGATTATTCAGCACAGCCAATTTGGATCTGCAAATGAAAAAGAATACGACTCATTATGGGAATAAAAGCATGTGGCAAACATTTGTGAGCTCATCAATAAATAAGCTAGTTGCAACAGGTGCCACAAACTCAGGTTAAACAACAATTAATTGTGTGACAGCCTTATTAAATATGCATTAAAAGCTGTTCACTTACCTTGGCGAGCTAATACTGTGGCAGGGCACCTCGCGATTGTGGCCCAACAGCTCATGATTGCGCTCCACAATGCCCCAGGGCGCAATGCCTATACTGACCACACGTCCGGTCCGCTGTTGCCCCTCTAACAGCAAAGCGTCTCCCACCTGCCTGGTGACTCCTGTAAATGGACAGAACAACAAGCAAAGTTAGTCAGTCACAGCCACAGCAAAATAAATACGATTTTTTTCTACGTTTCCTTTTTGGCTTTATTTTTATTTTTTTGAAAGCCAAGTACCTTGACTTTGACTTCCACTTTAGTTTCTTCATCTTTTGTGTATATTTTGCTGGTATGCTCATTCGGGGGGCAGGGTGTCTAAAATTTAATAACAGCTTGAGCACAAAAGAGAGACGACAGAAAAAGGACTATAAAAAAACAATGTTTATGCTTGTTGCATTCCTTTATACCCTTACAAAAATAGTGCACAAAGCAAATAAGCTTTTTTTAATTAACGAAATGTATATAAAGATTTTTTTCCCTCTGGTTGAGATTCACATTTACAGTTTCCAGGCACTATCAATATGTTAAGCAACTCAATAGCTAGTGTATTGATTTTCGTAGAGTCTCTCAGTCGTAACAGAAAGTGTGTGCAATCACTTCACTGCGCGATTTTCGCTTGGGATTTTCATTTATTTCATTTTCAACCAACTCTTGTAGTTGTTGTTATTGTGCGTTTCATTATACTTTGCTGGGATTTTCGTTAAAGTTATATAAGTTTGGTCTGGCGTTTAAACTTTGCTTTAATAGTGGGGCCATAAAAATGACAGAGCCTGTCGTTAAAGTTAAATGAAACTCACCGGTGTTGGTGCCGCCGGTGAATATCCATGCGCCTGTCGTCTTGGCCGCCTTCAGCAGTCCTTTGCGAATCTCCTGCAAAATCGAGAAATCGGATTGTCAGTTTCCCCCCCAAAAAAAAAAACCATTCAATTAGCGTGCGAAATACGACACTTGCAGGTGAATGATGATATATCGAGAGAAAGTTTTTTGCTGGCAGCAGCATACCTTTTTCAGTTTGGCCTGCAAATCAAAGTTGGCTTTGCCGCCTTGCACGGTGATCAAAAGTTTTGGCAATTCCAGATTCCATTCCTTGGTGAATAGCTGCACCAGCAGCTCAGGCCGCGTATCAAATGACAAACGCACATACTGGGAAAATATATATATATATATATATGAGAAATGGGAGATGGGAGTCGGCAGTTAGCCCAAAAGTTATTGGCAAAGTCAAGTGTGACTCAAGAGAAACGTGCCCCAAAGCAAGGCATGGGTATAATGAACTCACCTGCGCCTTGGTGGGATGTGCTCCACCTTGAAACTCAATGGTGCCATAGGCATCGGTGGGTTGAGGCCGTGTGTGTTTTGTGGGCAGCCACAAATCGCCGGGCGAGCCGCTTTCGATGCCGGCAATCGTCTGATGTGTGACTTGGATTTGGCCGCAGCAGCATCTGTCATGGTATTGCAAGTGTTTGTTAATGTTGTTGCCAGTTGTTGCATATTAAGTATACGCCAAGCCAGATGCATATTGCTGACTAATTAGTTTGGGCCTCGGGATGTGTTGATTTATTCTCATTGTGACACTTGGCAAACAGAAGTCAACGCACACACACACACACACACACACACAATATATATTCACGTGGCATACCCACGCACATTACGTCAAGGCTCACGTGTAAAATAAACGGTTATTTATGTATGTGCGGCTCTTTTGTGTATTTCTTGTATATTGTTGCCGCTTGTTCTTGTTTACTCATACAGCTGTCACATTTGCCTTTATGAGTGTGAGTGTGTGTGTGTTTGTGTGTCTTGGCAGTAACAATAGATTTTGGCAGAGACAGGCTGTCTGTCGCTCAGAACTCTTGGCAGTTGCTCAGAGCTCTGCTAAATAATAAATTTCAATTACAACTAACTAATACAAGCCATGCATATGCATAACTCAGCAACAAATGGCCAATGAATAAATCAATCGAAGGTCAGGTTTTAATACTATTACTCTTGCTCTTAATAAAACCAAACCTTGGCTATGTTTAACTCCGTGTAAAATAGGTAATAAAGTGAAAGTTTTCTTCTTTTATATTTTGCCTCTTTAATGTCAAAAATTAAATCTGCTTATATCACAAACTTATTTTCAAGACAAACGTAGATCGACATGTAACTTCTATGAAAAAAAACCTCTCAAATTGTCACCTCGTAACATTAAAGAGCGTTATTTGTAGCCTTAATATTTGCGCCATGTGTGGTTTGAGTATACAAATTAAATAAATCTGCAAATTTGTGTGTGGCACATGCAACACGTGTTGCTGGCCTACCAATCAAGCAATTTGAGTCACGCTAAGCCATGAATAATGTGAAATACACACACCACAACACACACACACACACACGCATACATAAACAAGCACTTGGAACGAACATGTGTAAATAAACTAATTTATTTTGTCAGGACGAAGGGAGGGAGAGATAGAGAGGAAGAAGAGTGATATTTGTTGGCAATGGATTTTGGGTCGGCTAACAATTGTTAACAACAAGAAGAATTTGTCAAGCGACAACAATGAAAATAGATGCAATGGGGCCCAAAAACAGCTGCCAGGCAAAAGTTTATGATTGTGGGTTAAAAGCGCTGCTAAAACGAAACCAAATATTTGAAAAGCAGCAGCCACAAAAAAGATACTGATAAGACCGTCAGAGTCAGCGTCAGCGTCGCGTCGCGTCGAGTCGCGTCGAGTCAAAGCCATAAAGCCGTCATAAAATGTACCCAGTATACCACAACAATATGCAATACGTAACTGAAAAACTTTCACCCAAATAAGCCAAGTCGAAGGGGAAGAGAAAGATGAAGACACGACAGCCTGGCAAGTTTATAACGCATTTATCTCAATTGGTTAGGAATGAGGGGAGAGCGCATCTTGACGGATCAGACGAACGGAGCTAGCTGCCTGCCAGTCATAATAATAAACAATAAAACGCCAACGCCAAAAATGAAACTAAATACACAAAGACTCCCCCATTCAAACACCCAGAAAACTAGGGCAAAACCAAATACTCCCTCCCTCTGCTGGAAATGAGTTTTTGATACGCAAAATTGGGTCAAAACTTGAAGTCAAAACGCAGACAGACTTCCATATAGGAGGGGTGTGTTTTACTAACCACATCAGATGCACTTCACTGGCTTAATTAGTAAATGAAAGGCAATTGGTTTAGACTCGAAGGGGGGAGAGTGGAGCACTTACCTTGTATCTTCCTTTGGGCATGGTATAAATTTGATGCACTCGCGTTTCTGAAAATTTGTCTCGATCCAACTTCGCGGCTGATGCTAAGAGATTTTATACAATTTTTGGACAGCAGAAAAAGAAAAGTTTAAAGGAAAGGAAATCATATTAGTCTCAGATTAAAAATTACCCCCAATATATTAGTTGGTTTTTACAATCTTTTCATTTGTCATACACTTAGAGTTAAAGACTATATCCATATATATTAAAAGCTATATATTCAAAACAAGTATAATACATAGGCATATAGCTTTATTTGTTGCTACTGCATTGTTGCTGTTGTATTGTTTAAAAGTGCTTTAGAGAACATAACTGTACATAAAGGACTAAAGTTTGAACGGCCCAAGTGATCAGTGAGACAGAGTTTTACAACACTAAATAATAACCTCAAAATAAAAATCACAAAACAACTACTATGTAAACGGCAAGGGTAAGCAAAAAAAAAAGTTTCGAGCACTATACTCATTAAATACTTCACAATAATCCACTCAAAAACATTCCTAAATATAATAAATCTAAGAAATTTTTTTTTTTCTACTTTAACACTTTTATTTAAGTATTAACAGGAATAAAAAACCATCAACCACTTTAAACGTTCTAAGGAACTTAATATTGTTACAAGCTTAATCGTATAAGCCTTATAAAGAGTTCATAGTATATGGAAGCGTGCAAAGGCATATTCTTATTGGCATATTGAAACTTTACGCAACTGCAGCCATGCAAAATAGTTGCAAAAGAACAGCAAACAAGTAAAAAAAAAAAAAGAAAATCAAATCGAGAAACTTGCGGGCTGGCTAAGTAGCAAAAAACTATTCACAGACTTTAGCTCAAACGCGAATACCAAACCAATTCAAAGTTGTAACAAATGCAACAGTTGGCCATAAAAAAAAAAAACGAACGACTGCGCTAAGTCTGGGCCGTGATTAGTGGAATTGAGTAGCAGTTGGTGGGTGGTCAGATTGTCTGGTACCTTCTCTTCTGCCGTTCGTTCGTTGTTTGCCTGCTGTTTGAGCAAATCACGCACGTTGAGTATTAAAACTTTTGATAATGTCGAGGAGACGGAGGAACGTTTACGCATTCGCTGCCGCTTGCGAATGCCTCGCGGCGTCGTCGGCAAATCCTCCTCCTCAACCACAACTGGTGTGGCTGGAGGTGCGGCCTGTGGTGCACTTATAGTTATGCCCGGTGTATTGCTAAACCGTCGCACCGTTGAGAAATCGCGCGAGATGCGACGCAAATATTTGTGCGCTGCGTGCGGTGAATCGATAACCATTATTTAAAAAAAAATAAAAAAATACTATATATGTAAATGCACTCGAATTATTTCGTTTTGTGTTTTATGGCATTCGCTTTTCACTAATGCTAGCCAATATTGCACTACGCGGCATTGTTGTTGTGGGCAGCACAGCGGGTAAATCTGAACTGACACGCACCTGATGCGGATGTAAACTGGATGCTGGAACTAACGGGACAGGCGAATGAGTAGCGATGCCGCCGCCGCCGCTTGATAAAGCTAGAGTTATTTACAATTTCACTATTTGCACGGCAAACGAACGAGCGAGCGAGAAGAGAGAGCAAAAGAGAGAGTACATGCACTTTGCGGTTTTTGTGCTTGCGCTTGTGCTTGTGGCTGGGGCCAACAGCGCTTAAATTAGATAAGCTCCATAGTCGTTACACTTTCAAAAATAGTCGAGTAACAACAAGCGTGATTATTTTGAATGGTTTTTCTTATCTGACGTTTCAAAGAATAAAAAGGAATTTGTTTGAATAAAAATTAATTATTTTAATATAAATATAAAATAAAATAATTTAAAGTGTTAGTTCAAACTCGTTTTAAGTTTTGATTTTATTAAATTTGTCATGATTTAATATTCGTTATTTGGAGTTTAAACTTGTTCCGACACAATATGCAAACTTTTACTCGAGCTTTTATACTATATACAAAAAGGATAAGTGCTTTTTTGTATTGAATGCTTTTTATTGCTCAACAGTGAGTCAACACACATACAATTAAGTACAGTTTTGGTGTCTTTAATGTCTTTAAAGAAAGAAAAACCAAATATTTTTTCGTGTCACGACACGCAGTCAACTCTATCAAATTTAGCGGTTGCCTTGTTGCTGTGTAGATGCGAGGCATTCGAGTGCAACAAATCAATTTGGCTGGCAGCACACAGTGTGCGTGTGAGTGTTTATGTGTTTTTTCAGTCGACAGGACTCGCTTAATGCCATTACGGCTAACAGTTTCAAATGTATATACTTCTGATAGTTTAAATTTCAAACCAGCCAACTAGAGATTGGCTGAAACGAGTGAATTTACCTGGAAAACAGTTGCACAAATGGCCAGCCAAATGCATTTATTTAATTAGTCCGTCAATGGGAATGCGAGTGTGCAAGGAATGTAATTACTAATTAATTACTTGCTTGTTATGACACTTGGCCATTTAATGCTTGGCATAATTGATAAGGCAGTGAATGGGCTTCAAGCAACACGATGAGCAACTGGTTAACAAAGGAGCTGAGAACTTAATTAATTATTACCAATGCAAGTAAATGTGGTTTAAATAAACTAAGTTTAAATTTATTACAAGCTAGATTAGGGGTATTATTTATTCAATCAATATTTGTTACTACTTTTATTTTAACTTGTCCTCATCTATTACTTAGCTTTAATTATCTCAATGGTTTCTTATTAAATAAATAACAGGTTGAATAAAATAAAACATTTTAACTGCAATCCAATCAAAGAGATACAAAATGCATAAATTTACATAGCTTCAACATAGGCAAAAAAAAACTAAACAAATCAACAAAAGATGTAACATATTTTATACACAGAATGAACAGAAAAATTCGAATTTATGACTACAGTTAAACAGAGGCAAGTGTGTAAATGTGTAAACGATAGTAATAAACAACAACAACAAGAAGAAGTGTAGAACAAACAACATAAAACAATTAAATGATTGTACAATCTGACAAAAAATCAGAGTTGAGTTTTTAATTTAAATTGAAATGTTGATATAGCTTACCCTGGGCACAGTTATATTTATCAGACCCCAACAGATTTTTTTCAGTCCCCATGGTATCTTTAGTGTGTGTTTGACATTATATGCGATTTTTTGTATAATTTTTTGACATGTTAAATACAACAGAATTGGCGTGTGTGTGTTGTATTTGACGAACATATATATATATTTGTATGCATATACATGACATTGAAATTGTTTTTTATATATTATTTGATTGATGCGTGGACAACACGACATGTTTTGTCATGTTATTGTTATTGTTGCAGTTGTTGTTGTATTTTTACGTGTGGTTTTAAAATCGTTTTTGTGTGCAGTTTTAATTGTCACACACAAACACACACATTAGGTGCATTGGCGCACAGGTGAACAATAATTTGGTTTTAAAACAAAACATTGTAAGAACAAAAATGAAAAAAATATATATATTAAGAATTATGTTTGAAACCAATTTAAGAGTGTGTGTGTGTGTAGGAAAGGGGTAAGATAAATAAGAATAATGCATTAAGTTAGCATAGATTATAAAGCAAAGTAGTTGTAAATAATTGTTGTGGATAGAGTTTGGTGTATTGTTTCAAATAGTTTGTGTTGTGGTGCAAAGAAAATTTTGTAAATAGAAGAAAATATATAAGTGTTTTCATTACATTGTAATTTTTAAATTTTATAATGGGGCGGGACGAACGCGTTTATTTTGACCGACTTACTACCAGACCACTTTGCCGGAGGAACTTGTGTTTGCGACTTGTATGTTCGATTTAATATTTAAATTTAATCAAAAGATATCAGTTCTTCGTATATAAAATAACAATAAACAAAATTGCCAACTCAAGCAATAGTTTAATAATTGAATAAGGCGTTCAAAATACTGTTGAAACACGATTACATGAAGTACTTAAAGTTACTCAACCGATAAGCCTAAAAGTATGCAGTGCAATATCATTGTTAACCTTCATACACATAAATTTATGCATATAAATTCCGTACGAATACACAACATTTTAAATCCCATTTTCAACCATTTTAATGGATAAAGGGTATACAAATTGAACAAATGTTGACACTTAACAAAGCTCAGCTGCAAAAACAAAAGAAAGAAAAACAAACAAATATCCCACACACTTGCAGGCAAACGGAAACACACAAAATATTTGTCGTGCCGCACATGTTGCATGTTCTGCTACTCAAAGTTTAAAATGAATGGGTGTGCCCACTTATCCTCCTCCATCTCCTTCTAACCCCTTCATTCCCTGTAGGAACGCCCACAGTTAACCAGTTTACGTTTGATTACCACACAGCTGGAATGTGACTATGGGTTTTGTCTAAGTGCTGAGTAACAGTTACAGTTAAAGCCAAGTGTTGCAACAACCAGCCCAGCCACCCACTCACAGACTGGTTGCACTTTCTCTGTGCTAAGTGCTCTTCACAAGAGCTTTAAATGCCAGCTTTCCTTACTCTCTCCTGCCACGGTTGCCCACAGACAAACACAAACACAAACTTAGTCAGAGATTTGGGCAGCCGCAAGGTAACTAACTGATATGGCCACGAATACGGTTGCACCACAAACTGTAGCAACTGTGACTGTGACTGTGACTGTGACTCTGACAGCTCTGCACCACCGCATGCCGCATAGACCACACAAATTGCAAACAAATTAGATGCACGAACGGAAGCCAATTTAATATTTGTAATTCTATCAAATTGCCAAATAAGTTGGCCGAAAACTATTGCAGCATAAATGAAATTGTGAAACAAAAGGTATATTTTATTGATGCAACAAATGATTTACCAGTTGAGGTCACACGCTGCATTAAACATTGTTAGAAAATTCCACATAAATTCACGAAACCATAATTGTAAATTTGTTGCCAAAAACCGTCTAATTAATTTAATATCTACTACAATACTAATAGGTATTAAATTACTAATTAATGTAACAAAATGTAACGTGAAAATCGTTTTAACTGAATTATATAATAATCAACATGTATAAAAAGCAGTTTCGATTTCAGTTCATTTCATTAAAGCGCTTATCAAAAATTTAAGCGAGTCTCAAATATGTTAAAGGTCAGCTAACAATTGCAGAAATTAAATGCTTTATCTCGACATAATTATGTAATTATGTAATGTTAAAAATTATAGATAAATAGTCTCAAATAAATAGTCTTTATTGCTTGCTGCAAGTTTAATTAAATGTTTTCAGTTAAAGCATAAATATAATACTTATATAAAAGTCCTTTTTATTGTTAGCCAAATTTAAATTTTCGTGTTGAATTAATTGCTGAAGCTAAAATGTATCACAAGTAAATACATCTTTCATATGTAGTTAATATTTTTCGTGTGTATTCGTCATATTACGTATACGTAGGGTATGTTTTTACAGCGAATTGCACTTGCTGTCGTATTGCTGCTGGCTATTAAAAACAAAATGTGCACACATTAGATGAAAATTGGCCCTTAAGAAGCAAGCACAGATACTACACTCGGAACATTTCTTTAAAGTCCGCCCAAGAAATTGGACGTTAAACTAAAAGCTTTGACATTTCAAGACAGTGCCCCAAGCCAGGAAAATGGCAACAACTTGTAAGTGGGCATAAATAAAAAAAGAAAACAACAATAACAGAAACTGAACAACGTCAAAACAACTCAATTTAAAGTTTTCCGACGCGAATGTTAATTCTGACAAATTTGAGATTGAGGTGAGAAAATGCACTGACATCTGGTTAACGGTTGATGGCAATCGCACACACATTAACGGGCGAGGATTCATTAAAAGAAATTATGTTTTCTGTCAATTGGAATTGTGCATATTGCAGTCGAGCGTTGGCGGGAGTTGCCCACAACCAATTAGCCTCCATGTTGCCACGTGCCACAAATGAGCACAACAATAGCCACAGCAAATCCTGGAATTATACACTATGCAATTTGGCAACCTGAATGAGTGTGTGTGTGTGTGTGTGTGTGTGTGTGTGCTGTTACTTATATAATTGTGTGCAGCCAATTAAATTGGTCATCCAGTTCGCCTGTCAATGAATATTAATGTTTCTCGGGTGCATCAGCAGTTGTTGTGCAATATAAACCCAAAGCATCGAACATTATTTGAAATAAAGAAAGCTAAAACTAGGTCAACGAAAACAGTTTTATCTAAAACACAATTATTTACATGTTTCCACGTTCCATAACCTAATGACATTTCACTCTTAATAAATAGTTTATGGCAACTTTTAAAAGCGACATTCATCATTCCCAAGAATCCTGCTATCGCACGAAAAGCTGACTGCTATAAAGCTGCTATAAATTGAATGCAATTGCATTTACATAACTAAATTTTAAAGGCTTCTCTTTGTTAAACCATAATCCCATTCATAAAGGGCTTAAGGCGAACTAAGTTGCCATATCTCTTGCAAAGTGCAATTGTTTTATTGCAGGTTAAGCGAAAGAGACAGTTTCTTTATTCCAGCTGTTATCCGTATGTATGTATGTATGTATGTATGTATGTTTTAATGTATGCATGCAGAAGCTACAACTAGCGGCAACATCTTTGCAAGTCAGTAGCCAATTTGTCAGCAATGTTGGCAGTTGCCACGCAACCGGGCGAGGAAGGTGGCATGAATATCTACTCTGCATATCCTTGTGTTGCATAGTTTTCTATTGAACTGGAAAGCTGGCAGTCTGGTGAGATGGCAACTTTGGCAACTTGGCAACGTGGCAACGTGGCAACTCAATAAAAGTTGCACAACAACATAAACTCCACTTAATATCCACATCAAATGGCTCACTCCGTGCATAACGGTAAACCTCAACTTTTGCACCTACAAACTAACCGCAACAACTTGCTGTTGTTCCTTGCTGTGAGTTCACCTGCTGTCGACTTCATTCTGGCTCGTTAAAGTGGAAAATTGAAAGAGAAGCTGTGCGTAGTTGATGAAGTGCAGCACCAAGTAGACCCACGTTCAACTGATGGATCGTAAGTCAGCTTTAAAGCTTTTATCTAACTTTTGAGCATAAATTTGGTACGCTCACAAGAGAGCGTCACACTCGATTAACACATGCTTGCTAAACAAGCACACAGAGAGCGATAGCCAATGAGTGAGTGTGGGAGAGAGAGAGAGCAGTAAACAGCTGCTGATTAATTCCGCTCGACAATAATAACAAAAACAACAAACACAATGCAGCATATTGTTTTGAATTAACTTGAATCGAGTTAATGCAATGCAACAAGCCAATTAAGCTTAACTAATAACCAATTAATAAAGGGACTTTTTTTAGTTGTTACTTACAAACACCCAATTGGTCTCGAAATACATTTGTAGAGTGTATTTGTTGTGGTTGTTGTTATTGTTGACGTTGCGCACTGGCAATTAGAAGCCGCAAAATAACAGTTTTGTTTCGCGGTGCACTCAACACGAACATTAAATCAACGAATCGTATAACAAAACAAACACAATAATTTTAATGGCATGAAACGAAAAAGAATAAATAAAGTAATTCACGCGCTTCACAGTACTTCACTCACATGGCGCTTTCAAAGTCGCGACGCATACTGAGTAAACTTATTTTCAAAGCGCTCAAACTGTGTCAATTAACAGCGCAAATAAACACACACACTCACGTGCTGGCATACATAGAAAATCGAATGTCAAGCAATCGAACGCGAGCGCCAACGGCCAACGGAGATAAAATAAAACTCGAGCAAGTGCAGATAAGCATGAGAGCGGTGAGCGACACAGCGACAGAGCGCTCACACATTTATTGCAAAGTGTATTTTGTTACTCTTGCAGTTTGTTGTTTTCTTCTCTTGGCGATCTCGCCGGGCGCAAAAGCAAACTTCATTAAAAACTTTCCGACTTTGGAAACTTTTAATGCACGTCATAAAAGCCCTGTAAAAATAATGTTTATATTATGAGCATTTTCTGCAGCTGCCGCAACGTGCTGCAATTTAAACTTCGGCTGACAATAACTCAAATTCTGCGGTGACGTCACAGTTGTGATAGCTGATAGCGTTATAATTAAAAGAGAGCGCCCCCATAAATTCGACATTAATAGCATACTTTTAGGCTTATCAATAAGTGCACGTTTTGATATTTTTAAGTACTTAACTTTAACTAAACTTATTGTAAAAGCAAACTACTGAACAATTTGTTGTTTTACAAGGCAAACAGCCAACTAGTACATACAAAATAAATCAAACTACTAGTTAAATCGCAAATAGTTCTCTACTTAACATTTGATGCTCAACTATATCATTAGAAAGTTTGTCAAGGCCAGTGCCAAATAGTTGGGCAACCATAGATTGAAAATGGAAAAAAGAGCAAATATATAAAATGTTAGAGTAAACAGAACAAAAAAACAATTGAAGACAAAAAAAAGAAAAGAAATGTTATACAATGACGTGACATAGTGTTCAACAATTCCTTTTCTTTATTTTATTTTCATTGTTTTCTTTTTTTTTTTTTTTTGTTTGGCTTTCACAACAAAGCAGTTTGGCAGTCAGTCAATGTAGCAATTAGCAGAGAGAGAGAGAAAGTTTTTTTTTCGGAAAGGAAGCAGGAAAATTAAGCGAAAAATAATGTTAAATATATATGCGTCATATCAATTGGGGAAATAGGAAAGAGAAATAGGAGAGAGAACTTCTAAATAGTTTTGATAGAACAGGGCAGAAAATATATAATGTTAAAGGTTTTTTTGGGTGGGTTTCGGTTGAGCTGGTTTTAAAAGTGTTGGTCAATTTTTGAGGTTATGTGGTTAGTTTGCTTACCGGTTTCGCTTTGGGCTTCTGCTTGGCCAAACGTTTCGGTTTCAACATAGTCCGCTATGGACGCACAGAGACACACACATACACAGATATAAACAGAGTTTAAGAGAGCGAAACGGTTGGAGCGGCACCACACTTCGAGTGCTCTCACGTGGTTACGTTACGTTACGATGATGATGAACCTGAAGCTGAAGCTGTTGACGGTTGAGAGTGGTTGGGAGTTATCCTGGACAATTCGAGTCTTAATTAATGAGCACAACTTGAAGGCTAAGCAGCCTGTATTTAATTAAAGGGCGCAAGAGTGGGACGGGGCGAGAAAGAAAAAATATATTTGGTTGAATTATCAAAGTTTAAAGTCTTAACATATTAACTTGGGCATGCAGGCGTGCAAAACAAGATCTGGTTACCAGAAAACAAGCTTGGCATAAGCTATAACAAAACAACTACTAGCGGAGCGTAAATTAAATCGGAAAGCTTAAAGCATTATTCAACATAACCCCTCTTAAGACTTGCTACAGCTTAAAAATTTCAAGTGCTTTTAAAGCTTTTTATTATAATTATGTTTCAAATATTTCGCAATATTTTTGTAGGATGTAATTATGACAAATGTACAAAACAAGCAAAAGGACAAACAGAAAAAACACAATAAAAAAAAAAAAGTGAAATGCCGTCCCCAATTACGAATGACAAAAAACAAACACAAAAGAAACGCGCTGAAAATGAAATATATATGACGATTGCTGCTGCCTTCAATAGGATTTTAACCCTTGAGGCCATTACCAAATGCATGTTATACTAATTATGTTTACTTAGGCATCGACACAAACAAATCGGGGTCATGAAATATGCATGCAGAAATAACAACGGAAAGAACAACAGTTAAAACAAAAACGAAAAAACATTCCACACATTTGGAACTTACCTTGACGGGCTTCTTTACGGACACTGTGCGCGTGTATTGGTGATAGACCTGGACATGGTTCGATGTGAATTTGCCCAACATGTGGAGCTGTTTTCCTGGCAAACGTTGCAAGTTCCGAAGGTGCGCAGCTGCTCTGTGAAAATAAACAAACGGAAAATCACTTTAGTTACAAACATGGCTTAAAGTGTGACTACAACCGATTTAAAGTTTTCAGTTAAACGAAATGCTTTTGAAGTTTTCACAGCTCATTGAGCAGCTATTTTCAACGAAAGTGAATCCTAGTGGGAACTGGGCCCGGCCAATTAGAGATGCCTATTTGGGCCGAGCGATACAGCAAATTGATAAGTATTTAAAATGCAAATGGCTTCGTTAAATGCAGATTATATTGCCGAGTGTAAAATAAAGCACTAGCCGGGCAAGTTGAGACGGCGAGCCCAAAAAAAAAATAAGTTGTTGCCACGCCGAATGACGACAACAAATGTGGCAGAATGACACATGGCCAGTCGACAGCTCTCAGTTCCACCCACGCACAGCTTCATTTACAGTTAATGCTAAGCGAAGGGGAGAGAGCAAGAGAGAGAGTGTGTGTGTAAGAACATGGCCAAGTCAGTCAGACAAGGCCAACACAAGGCCAAGACCAAGACCAAGACCAAGTGCGAAGGCACAGGCGACAAATGTTGCTCGACTGCCTTTGAAATTTGAAATAAAAAGAAAGAAATGCTCGCTGTGACAGCGAGCTGGATTCAACAAGAAGCAAAAAAGGAAAAGCAAAAGTTATGCCAAGCATTTCAGCAGCTTAACTTGAACCCAACAAACACGCACGAAAAGTCCAAGAAACAAACAACTGAAAGTCTTACAGGAAATAAGCTACCAAACTAAGCAGATACCCAATAAAATTAAAATTTAAACAATTATAAAAAAGAAAAAATAATTGAAATTGTAAATTTGTATTTTATTTTAAGCAAAATCTTAAACAACTTTTTTTCTAAAGCGCAGATATTGAAAACAAATTAATAAAAATACATATCCACACTAACACTCTTGCAGGATAGTGTTAGAGGAAACAGAAAAAAGTCAAGGAAAATGCCAAGTTTTCTATTTTCAGTTGTTAAAGTTGTTGTTGTTGTTGTTGTTGCAGCTGCCACTGCTTATTCTGATGCTGCCACTGAGCTGCCTTAATTTGTGGAATTCAAGACATTCGCTTTCATTTGAGATTATGTGCGCATTATAATCCGCTGGCCATGCGAGTCAAGGATAGCAAGTGCGAATTCGAGTACGCACTCCTGCCACCAGACATAGTATCTGGCCAAAATCAATACCTAAGGAGGAAAGAAGGCAGCGTATGTGATTAACTTGTGTGCAGTCAGTTAGGCAGAGAATTGAGATAACGCGCCATTAAATATATAATGCATGAACAAAAGACATTTTAATATTGTGCAGACACGTACGCTACGTTATTTGGGTAACTTAGTTTAGTTCCACTTTTTTTTCTTCCTTTTTATATATATTTTGGGCAGCTTTCCCTACTCCCATGATTGCCCAAAGTTCTAATTTGACTTTAATAAGCAATTGGATGCCCGTCGATGTGTGTGAGCGCCTCAAAAGCCCTGCCCGTAAACATGCTTACCGCTTTAGTCACAAACATGTTAGGCAAATGCGGAGCTTAGGGCTGCGCTGTAAAGTATGCTACGTTTCTGCCTAGCTGCGAGTACGTAACCTGAGCAGGCAGCATTAAGATTAAGTTATTTTGCCTTCGAGCCAGAGTTGAGCGTGTAGCGTTTTTTTTTTATGTGACACGAAAATGCAAGTTAAGTCAACAAGTATTTAAATCTTTTTTGAAGAGTGTGAGCGAGCGAGATGAAAAGAGAAGGAAAACAAAAAGAGTTGGAAAGTGGTAAAAAAGAAAAAAAGAAAAGATTAAAAAGGAACAAAGAATTAAAACAGTAAGGTGTGGAAAAACAAACGAGTGTGAGAAAAATTATAAAAAGAAAAAGAGAGACAAGATTTGACAGAAATTTAAAATAGTTCGTGAGTTAATTTTTTAAAAAGAATTCACGTTTTTAAACATGCAGTGGTCGCTACCTGTTTTAGGGAAAGCTTTAATTTTGAAAAATAAAAATAAAATAAAGTTTAAATCATTAAATATTAGAAAAAGTATTTTAACTTAATATCACCTAAATTGAATTATACTTTAAAATGACTGTTAATCACCAGTTTTTGTATGACCGCTGTGGTAGAAAAAGGTAATAAAACATAGAGAGAGAGATAGAGAACTTTTACAAGCCATAAAAACAAGGTCAAACCCTTTTAGTTAACTTTTTAAATGTCTCAAAGAAACATCTCATGTCATGCCACCTTCACTGGAAATACATCGACACAGTGTAAGTTAAGGTAAGAAAATGATATATGTACACAGAAATAGAAAAAGGGATTAAGAGTGCTTGGCATATGTGTCCTGTTATGCTGAATTACTTCTAAAAACAAATTCTACATTTGCATTCATTCATTTCCACTTTGTTGCGACCAAAGCCGCAATGAATAGAAGCCACAAGTGTACTTAAACGAATAGAGATATGAAAGTAAAATCCATTATACAGCCATTCTCTTATTTAAATTTGCCCTAAAAGCGCTTTAACAGCCGCATCAAAGCAACAAAATTGCCGCCAGCGAACCGTTAAAGTTCACGCCACTTAAAAGCCAACTCTCAAATAAAGAGAGAAGAACTTGAGAACTTTAAGTGGTGCTCATTGGTAATTTGCAATGTTGGCCTCAAACGAGGCGAACTTGCAAAAATATATCAAGGCAGTGTGAATTGTTTCTATGTGAAAGACAGCGTCGCATTTACGTCACGTTCTTTTCAACAGATTTCTCTTTGGCACCAATTCCACCAAGTTGAGTGTGGCCTGCACTGACAAACAGTTAGAGTGTAGTAGGGTGTAGGAGGCAAGGACACACTAACTGTCAAGTGTGCTCAGCTGTTGGAATGGATGAATTCCTAATTGAGATAAGACTCAAGCAGGCGCTGGCCACAAATGAAAAATGAGCCACACCAAGTGCCAGCTAGTACACACTCACATCACATAGCTCGTGTAGTTTGTATTTATCTGTGTGTGTGTGTGTGTGTGTGTGTGGGCCAAAACCGCTTAGCAGCAAATTAGTTGAAGCAAACAAGTATCTAAGGCATAAGACTACAAAATACTTTTATGCCATGTGTATTGCTGCCGAAACTTGATTATTGGCTAAACGAAAAAGGATAAATCCAACATGTGACCCACAAAATAGCATCACACACACACACACACACACACACGACTGTGCTTGTGTGTGTGTGTGTGTTGGTGCAATCATTCAGGCGCAGACAAATGCTGTGGTGTTTGTTTATGTCAACACAGTGTCCTTTGCCATTTCCACTCTCTCTCTCTCTGTTTCTCTTTTTGCACATCCTTTTCAATATCCTGTGCAGGAAGTGCTAAAAGCAGCATGCATGTGATTTAAAAACTAGCTTTAGTAGACGTGTATACTCTATTATTGAGCCGCAAGGTTTAGACAAAAACTAAACTTGAAATTCTACACTCCTTTGCAGGATATGTGAGAGCCAATCATTTTGCAACCGCCAGCCACTTGTTTACCCAATCGTTGCAATAATCGCATTCATCAGTCTGAAACACGTTGTAAATCTAACGAGAAGCGGCGACGACGACGGCAGGACGAGCATTACGACAAGGACATGGCGCATGTTCCTTTTGCCTGCGGCCCTGGAACCTCGACACATTGATTTTGTTAGTCTGTGAGTCGAACGAGTGGGCGACATCCGGCCACGTGAGACATTCAAATGCCATGGGGCTCAATAAAATACGGCCAAGAATGTAGGGCTGCCAACAGGTGGCTCGACACATTTAACACCCACTCAATGTTCAATCAATATGCAATTCAAAAGCAATTTATTGGCCAAACACAGACAGAGAGAGAACTTTAGCAGCCTTTGGCATATGCCTCTATGCGCTCTACAATAATCGGTGCAAACTGTTTAACCAGGCCACGTGCCACATTCGCCTGGCTGTCGGAGAGGGAACAGATGGTTGTGCCCACCATTGTCTTGCATATCACCTCCACAAAGTCAATCATCTGCGGCACGGATTCGCCCCGGGTGAAGTTCTTCATGATCTCTGGAAGGAAGATGGCGCCATCGCGACAGGGCGTGCACTGTTTGCACGTCTGATCCATGAAGAACTCAATGGAGCGCTGCATGATGAGCAGCGGATCGCAGTCCTTGCTGATCACAATGATGCCGCCGGTGCCGAGAGTGCTGCCAGCTTTCTGCAGCGAATCGTAGTCCATGGACAAATCCTTGGCTGCCTTCGCGCCTACCAGAGGTGCGGATAGGCCGCCCGGAAACACAGCCAGCAGATTACTCCAGCCGCCGCACACTCCACCCGCATGTTTTTCAAGGATTTCACCCAATGGCATGGACAACTCCTCCTCCACGGTACAAGGATTCGCCACATGACCGCTGATGCTGAACAGCTTGGTGCCGAAATTCTTGTTGCGTCCGAGTCCTGTAAACCACTTGGCACCACGCCGTAACAGGCTCGGCACCACAGCCAACGACTCCGCATTGATAACCACGCAAGGATGATCAAAGTAGCCCTGCTCCTGCAGATACGGCGGACGCTTGCGTGGTCTGCCCAGCTTGCCCATCAAACAGTTCACCAGAGCCGTCTCCTCGCCCGTCAAATAACGATCGCCGCGCTGCACGCGTATTTCAAACTTGACGCCCGTGTCGCAGGCATTGCAGCCGATCAGACCGTAGCGATAGGCCTCCGCCAGGGCGAATTGTAGGTTGCATGCCTCATTGTAGAAACGATTGCGCACATAGATGATGCACTGCTCGCAGCCCATGGCATAGCCGGCCAGCAGACAGCCCTCGATGATTTTGTGCGGCTCGTGGCGCAAGATTTCCCGATCCTTGCACGTGCCCGGCTCACCCTCGGCGCAGTTTAGTATGAGTACCTTGTTCTTGTTCTCCACCAGCCGCAGAAAATCCCACTTGCTGGCCGCATAGTAGCCGCTGCCACCGCGTCCGCGCAATCCACTCCGCTTCACCTCGTCCATTATCCAGCAGGGACCCATGTCCAGCAGATCCGCAGTGCGAAACCAATCGCCACGCTTGCAGGCACCCGTCAAACGCCAATCGTGACGGCCGTACAAATTTTGAAAGATGCGATCACAGTCTTTAAGTGGCCCAAATGCTGATTTCTTGTTACTTAACATCTCTTTGGGTGGCGTGATTTTTGCTTTTTCCACTGATGAAATTCCTTTGTTCTGTGCTGCTTTTGTGTCCGGCTTTTTGCCCTTCTTGGATGCATCCTTACTAAAGTCCCTAATGCCCAGCGCTTGTCTGGTATCCAATTGACAGTGCCGCAAAAGAGCCAAGCCCCTTGGCGCAAAAATTTGTGCAAACATTTGTGTGCAATTTATTTGTGTAAACAAAATGTAGTTTTATTGAAATATGTGTGTTTTTTGTTTTTTGGAAAGTTTTCAAAATTGATATCTGACTGTTGATTGACAAAAATGCAAAAGCTTGCTAACTTTTGTTTCGTAAATGTTTGTGTTTGATAAAGTTGTGTAATGAATTATAATTTTCACTTATTTAGTTTACGGATTAGAATGACAAGTTACAAATGTCAAATTGCAGTTACGTTTGGCAAAATATGTTCGCATTGTTAACACCTAATGGATACATTCAAACGCATTAATCAATTAAAAATCTTGATGTATCTGATACTTTAGTAATAAACATGTTCGCACAAATTAACTGAATTTTAGCATTCAAAAGCAAAAAAAGTTAGAAAAGCTAATAACTATCATTGATGCAGTATTTCACAACAAAATTGTTTTATATTTAAGCTGAATAAACTGCTTAAATTGCCTAAATTGACAAGGCTTTCCAAATTCACAAATTGATAATTTTTTTTCTTTTTAGACTCAAACCAAGCTTTTTTGATCCAGTAGTTAAAAATGAAAATCAAAAGTCTCGTTCAAGATTTTCCATTTTAACAAATATTGTTGACTGAAAAAATATTTTAATTTTCAACAATGTTAGACATTTTATTAGTATATTTAATTTTTTTGCTAGTTGCATTGTGGCTTTTGAGCCGTGATGCACATATGTAGAGGGACAAAGTAGTGCGGCTCGTTTGTAGATTTCACCATTCGCTTTAAGCCATATCCTTCCGCTTTGAATTGAATGTTTATACATTAAAGACACTAAAGTTGTTTGCTTTGGACTGCATAGTTAGCTAGTTAAGTGCTTAACGGGTTATTTCATTGTAAGAGCAATGCAATTTCATAACTCAATTAGCTTAAATGGAATTTCAATTAAAATTTGTATTTATTTTAGAACGGTAAACATATTTGATTTGTGTTTTACGGCACTTCTTTTTTTTTTATTCAAGTGCAAGCATATTCAATTACGTTAATTGGGATTTCTTTTGTGCGGCCTATCCAAACATAAATTTTAACTAAGGTTTTTTTTTAACTCAAACAAGTACACACACTGGCAAACACATGTGAATAGCTATAACCAAAGCATATTTCCAAATAAAAATGCAAGTAGCCGTGCTCAGGTCGAGAAAGTCTCCCGACGAAGAAATACCCTGTTCGGTCTATTTCTCTAGGCATCGAAGTATTGCAAATTAAAGCTCTAGCTCTTAAGGCTTAGAAGAAAATAACTTTACCTTTTCTCTTTAGGTCATCTAATTTACAAATGTATCCATTTGCCCCTTACATAATTTGTGGTTTTGAATGGGTACAGGGTATACAAGGGTATTATTATATGTATCATATAAGTGCGCATAAAACAGACAATAACGACGACAAATTGAAGCCGGTGCCATTCAAAAGCTCCACAAACGTTTGCCGAGCACAAAACTTTTTACACACACACACACACACACCAGCAAACAAGCAAACAAACAAACACACTCATGGATTGTTATCCTGCTGCTGCGTATACGTAATTTTCATCAAAATCAGCATTTGCTGGTAGTGCAAGAGAGTCGTTTTTAGGAGCGAATAGCCATGCCCAGCGATTTACCGAAGCATCATCAACAACAACAACACCAACGACAACAAAAAAAGCTCATTTAATTTATGCGTCCATGCGGCAGAGACATTTCTGCCTTGAATAAGCAACAAAAGGCATCTCGAATGAAAGAGTGAATGCATAAGCCAAGCCAAGGCGTACAGCAACAACTCGAGCAAGAACAAGCAGAAGAACAACAGCATTTAGCATTGGGGCATGTGGTGTGCGTGTCAGTGTCAGCGGCAGGTGCACAGCTAGCAGGCAGCAGGTGAGAGGTGGGAGTTAGAAGGAGAAAGGAGACAACAGGTGGACGCAAAGGAGCAGGTGGCAGACATTCAAGCTCTGAAGTGTGCTCAATTTGTAGACATTGTCGTGTCGCATTTCACTCCACTCCACCTTCACTCCTTGCAGGTCTTTTCTTATACCTCCTAACATAGCACATTCGCACTTTTAGAATGCCCTTGAGGCACATTAATGCAATCCACAAACTTTAAGGAGTTTATCAAGAGAGTTATGAAGAAATGTGTGATACATAATAATGTAGGAAAATTTCAGGTAATATTTTTGATATTTCAATCAAATGTTGTCAAAATCGGATAATGTATCAAAAAATGTTTACAATAAACTTTCAGCACATATAATAAGAAGTTTATTGTGTGGGTTAGGGTATCTAGGCTTCGACTATTCTTAGTTTACTGCGTTTCCTGTTGCACATTGCTTCAAGTGCTCTTGCTATTGCTCATAATTGCATTTGCCCCGCGGCTGTTGCCAGTTCATTAACATAATGGCGCAGCATGGCCCACCCATTAGCTTGATGCAACTCTTGAGTTTGTCATCTGCAATTTAGCTTTTTGACTGTTGTATTTTTAGATGATTCAAACTAGCTGCAACAGTTCATCAACTTTAAGAAAAAATGGTTCTAACTGCCATTAACACTAGGTTTGGGTGTTTATAAAATGCAGCTGTAATTTGAACGATTTTGGGGTCAAAGTTTACTGTGCATTAGACGGCTGATAGCTGCCTAGCTGATGTAGCTTTCACTTCAAATTATATAAAGGCAGCTTGACTGCAAAAACTTAAACTTTTAGTGGATCTTCACGCTAAAGTAAATATTTATTACTTTTTTATCTTCTGTGTTTCTCAAGAGATTTGATGACATTTTCACAAATGAACAACAAATTCTGCAAGTAATTTCAGGTGATAAACGGAAATGGGAAGAGCTATGATCATATTTTCCAAACAAATTCTTTAGGTTTTGCATTTTTTCAAACTACTTTCCTTATTTGCAAATTAACATACAAGTTGACTAAGTGATAATCAAGCTCCAGCATTTCCCCTTCATTTTTTTTTTGCTTACTTAACTAAGCGATACTCGCTACAAGTAGTTCACTGTCAAGGCCAATTTATATGGCCAGCACACACAATCGTAAGAACACTTGTAACAAATTGCTGTGTCAAGCAGACGGTGTGAATATATACACAATTTACTTTGGATTTGTCTTTGGCACGGATTGCATGTTTTTATATATACGTTATCCTGCTTGCCAGCATTGCCAACGGTTTGTAAATAGTTGGCCCACTTGGCCCTCTTGACTTCATGCTGTTTACTTTATGACCCACTGGCCACGTTTGTTTGGTTTTCGTTGATTTCGTTATTATTATTATTATTATTATTTTATGGTCGTTTTCTGGTACTTTTTTAACTCACTTTTTTCGGCTGGTTATAATTCTATCACACTCTCTCTTTTCTCTCACGTATCCACTGTTTAACACAGCTGCCATTACAAGCTGACATAAAAAATAGCATTGCATACTTTTCGTGCGCAATATGACCGTGGCAGTAACAACAATAACAAACACCAAAGGAGCGCAGTGCGCTTGTATTACACAGAGATTAAGTCTAATGGAGTAGCCTGTGCAATAAGCACTAAAAAAGGTGGCTTAAGCACAACCTTATAACAAAAACTATTAAGATTCAAAGTAAATCTAGCAAGAGTCAATTTAAAAGAACATCTAAAGAAATAACTTAAAAAATTACATTTAAAGGTATGTTCCGTTACCAATTTGAACAAATCCGAATATAAATGCAAGCACAAAGATTCTCTAAAATTTATTCCATAATGGCATGTCAAAAAATATTAAAACAATACTAAGAAAAATGTTCATGACAGATCTCATAAAAAAAAAGAGTTTTATTTCTAATATTTCTTAATGGAAACTTATGAAGGATATTCAAACAGTTCAACATGCTCAACTCTAGGTTTTTTTAAGGCTGTCGATTAAAATCGTCGCATTATTCATTTGTGGCATTGTTTTTGTGAAAGCACGAGCACGTTAATGGATATTTTCTCTGATCGATAGAGTTACTAGAAGTCATGCCAGAGTAGAATTTAATGTCATGTGCAATTAGCCCAATGTTTATCGCTGAACAATCCTGCGACTATACAAATGCCAGAAAGAGCTAATGATAACTGGCACTGGGCCGTAACATTAGTTCAACGCGCAAAAAAAGGGGGATAAAAAGGATATAAAATGCAGTAAAAGCATCAGCTCTCAAACTGATTACGAGCTCAGCTGTGTGAATTAAATGGGATTGTTAGCGCTTCACAGAGTTTATATTTATCTTAATATTTAAAGCAGGAATGGAACACGTGCAGACAAGATGTGGAGTGGCAATTGTATCTTGCCGTGGCTGCATTTATTGCACGTTCCTACGCATCTCTGACACTTGACTGGCGTTTATGGGTGTTTGTGTGTGTGTGGCAAGTGGATGTTGTAGCAGCTGCCAAGGCGTCGCCTGTTAGCACACACTGAACAGCAATCAATAGACGTCAGCGAAGAGCATCAACTCAAGGACCCTACACAACGTCTTTAAATAAGCTAATTTGCATGCACACATGGTACACACACACACACACTGCCACACACACACACACGCACAAAACAACAAATAGCGTGATAAAGCGAACAAATTTTCTCAGCTGCCAATTGCAAAATGCGCTGCCAAAGAGTTATTGTCGTGAAAGCCGTAACAGCTGATAATGTCCGCCCACTGTCCTATTGCAAGTTTCCACTACTTGCCACAAGTAAACGCTGCTAGTGTCCTCTTGCCACCACAGACGCACTTAACCCGCCACTAAGTGTCGCCATTGGCTCTTTTTGCTCTTCCATTCTCCCTTTGCCTTAGCTTCTACAATGTGGTTGCATTGCATTGTTTGCCTCATTTATTATCGCTGCAGATAATGTGCAGCGGTTTGCAACGATTAAATAGAAAGATTGCTTGACTGTGAAATGCCACAGTAAAAATACCATTATTAATCCCAGGCAATCAATATCTGTGTCGTTTCTTTAACATTTCGACTTATGGTTAAACTTTCCATTACTATAAATATTTAATAGTTGAATCAATCAGTTCTTTCGCACCATATAAACGAGCAATAAAACCGAGATTAAATGTGATTTATTGGGAAATTAAGCAGTTAATATTTTAACAGTGATTGAATCAGCTATATCCTGTAAGTGGTTAAGACATGAATTGTTTTTTAAATGCATTATCGGAAGCAATTTAACACATGTTTTCTTTACGGTATACGCAAGAATGACCGAGAATTTATGAAAGCTAACCGAATGCGTTAAAATGTTCATATCATGCTTTCGCGCGCCGCACCATAAAAGGCCAACAACAAACAGTCATGCAACAACAGCAACAAAAACAACTAGTGGCAATTTAAAACTGTTAAGAAGAAGAAGAAAACACACAGAGTTGCACAAGGTTGAGTTCAGCAGTTTTGCAATCTCAGTTATGGAACTGAGAGTGAGGGGAAAAGAGAAAAGTCAAAGTGAATGTCCGCAGGTGAAAGGCGTTAAAATCGCATACACGCCAAGTCGCGTAGGTAAATAAGTATGTGTGTGTGTGTGCAAGTTCGTGTATAATATGCAAGTTGTTGGCGTTGAGCCATAAACAAAACTGAAAGTATTTATATACATGCAAACACGCGTCGCATTTGGTCGACTGGACCTGGCCCCTGACCAAACTCATGGTCATTTGCATATGGACGACACACACACACACACACACACACACACACACATTATATACATTTACACAAAAAGTAAACGGCGTGGAGCACAGCGCGGACATTAAGAGCCATGCAAGTTAATCACGTGGCATGAAAAGTCACGCATACGTAGCTGACCTCCGGCTGCTGAAGCTCCCCATAGAATCATACACATACATACTTACATGTACAGAAATTTTCAAAAGAGGGGAATATTACAACAATACAAAAATGTAATAAAGCGTATGTAACTGCACCCTAACCAAAAACAGAAAAAGGGACAAGTTGAAAGGCTTTAATATAAAAGGTTTGACTAGGAGATACCCTAACACTTTACGCATTAAGCATTCATTAACTTGACTTTTAAAAAAAGTAGCCAAATACATATATGCATGAAAAGTTACATGGCTTACAGCTTACGCTTTATATTTTTAAGATGCTCTCAAAAGTATGCTATAGAAATCAGAATACAACGTGTTTTTTTTTTAATAAATACTACAGCACAAATTAATTAAGATTAAACTTGGAATAAGTGTTGCCAATACTAACTAAAATTCTCCTCACAGCCATAGTTTTTCATATATCTTAAATTTAATGTACTTTTTGATGGCTGAACTTAACTTATATTTAAACAGATAGATAAACATCTCTTGCAGGCAACTTGTATAAAAATGCAAATGCAATCATCATTTGCTTATTCCAGCCCAGTGTCTGATGCCGCCTGTTCACTGGGGCACGTACCTAAATAAATTTTCAAAAATTGCATTTGACCCCATTCGAATGCACTGGCAATGGAAAGTTAAGTGCAAGTACGGCGCTAGCACAAGACGGTGTCAGCTACTGTTTTTTAATTTTGTTTGTGAGTTTGTGTTTTTTTTTTTTTAGTTTTTGTGGCTTAACGAAAACTTTGGCACTTTTTTTGTCAGCACGTATTTGTGCTTAAACTTTTTACTGTGGCGTGTTTGCAAAATTGAGAGAAATTTCGCATTCGGGCTCTGCTTTGACTGTCCGGTTTGTCGTGACAACTGCTTAATAGATGTGCACACTCTACCATTCACATACATATATAAACACACGTAGCCAGATGTTTCACGTAACACTATAAGCCAGGTTGTCTGGCATAAAGCCGCTTTGCAAAGGTGTTAAGAAAATATTGAAACGAACGAGATGAAATACAAACACATATTGTTGTTATTATAGAGCAGCTCTATCTCCGATTTGCAACTTTAAATTAAATTGCATGCACTTGTGCTAGTCCAACAACAATTGAAACTGAAATGGATGCCCCAAACCGACAATAGCAAAAGCAAACGGCACCCAAAGGGGGCGGACCGGGAGGGCAGGGCAAAACACAAAGAGCCAATTTGCCCATTTTTAAAAGTGGGCGTGCCTGCTAGTTGTTAAATGCTCGCCGCTGCCTGTTTGCGTGAGTCAACAGTACACGAGGATTTGCAGTCATATCTACAAGCAGACAAACATTAAACACACACAGAGAGTGTGGGCTTGTGTGTGTAAGAGAGAGGGAATGTGTGGGTGGACATAATAGAAAGGGACTTAAAACCTATTACAAAATATGTTTGTGTTTCATTAAAAATTTAAGGACGGCTGTGCGACATGAAGGCATGAATATAAAAATGTTCAAAATCAACGTTCGTGTTTATGGTATGCGACATATTTTTATTTTGTGTATCTTTTTAAATGCTCATGTGCATTGAAAATGCTTCAACGATAAAGTTATAAATATTTGTTGTTGGCGGTCGTAAAGTTAAAATATATTAAAATGCCTGTCGCCTTTGGTAATTTGGAAACATACTTATAAGTTAGTACATAATGGTCACATATAACATATAACCTCAAAGTAATCTTTTTTATTTGTGTATTAAAAAATAAGTAAATAATAATAAATTTTTGTGTTAAAAAAATATTAATATTTGACAAGAGAAAGTATTTGTATAATATTTGCGTTTCAAAATTCATATATTTTTCCTAAAAACCTAAATGGGATTTTTTTAATTCAAGCATAAATTTATGACAATGTTTGATGTGTTAATTATATATGAAAACTACAAAGTAAACAATAATTAAAGCAAGCAATATGTTTAGAATACTCGACTAAGAGATACCCTGTTCCCAGCCCTACAATACTTAGAATTATATTGTAAACTGACTTTGAACTCTCATCAAAAATAAAATCGATATCGCTTACTTCTTTATGGGTTTTTATGAAAAAATTCATATATGTACATAAATATATTTTTTCGCATTGAAAATTATCAATTAAACTTGGTCTATTTCCAATGAAAACTCATTCAAATAGACATGATTTATGTTCTTTTTTTTTTCAACAATTTGCATATTTTGCCAAATTAAACTAAAAGAAGAAGGACGGTTTAGAACAATAATAAATACTTTATTCAGAACATAAATCAAGTCTCTTAAAATTTGATTCCAGATTTTCAATTTATGTAAATATTAATTATGTCATCTGCTGTTGAATGCAAGTTCTGTAAAGTGAATTTTTGTGGTAGTTCAAGTTAAATTTATGGCTGAAGTCTTATAGAACTTGGCTAGCCTATCTAAGTATAGTATACGTTTGGGCGCCAAGTGTTGGCATAACGCTTGGCCTTCAAGCGTCAAACGCATTTGCCTACTCTACCAGCCACTTGGCTGCAGTTCAAAATCGATACAGAGCATACACCATACACCATACACAAACAAAGCCAGACACAGAGCAGTTGTGGGGCTTAAAAAATTGGCTCATGAGACCAGACGTTATTTGGACTGGCTGAAAATATGTTAGCAATAACATTGCATTGCAGCCTTGAAAGGGGAGTCACAATTTTGCAATTTCCGCCGGCTGGCTGCAAAAACATTGCTATCAATAACATGGTCGAGTTGATGAGCTATGTTATGATAATGCGATTCGACCGAAATGTGCCTCAACGGGCGCCTGATGTTACCGAAATTACAAAGTCAGCTTGTCACAGGACATTCGTTAACAACCCAATGGGCATCAATGTTTATGGGACTTGCATTTATTGCCAGCAAGAACGGATACTGCGATGGGCAAGGACAAACTCAGTTTATTAGCATTTCGTTATGGGTCAGCGGGGCGCATACTTAATATGCAAATATCGAGCAGTGTATATGTATGTATGTATGTACATATATCCGTCATTTGACGCACGTGCTACTCTAATCCAATTTCTGTTTATATATGATTATATCGTGTACGCATTTCTCACTCTTAGCTCATAATTATTTGCATATATGTACATACTTTTGTGAAACGTAGCCATTGTTAAACAATTTGCTTTTATTATGGCTCGGGATAAATGAACTCTCAACGCCGTACATTATAAACAACTGTTTTATACGCTCCTCTTATCGCTGACGTTAACGGTTAGCAGCTGATTGCGAATATACACACATACTCACCGACAACCATATTCATGACCATACAATTGGCCATGCATCAGAGCAGCGTTTCTTTTAAGCATTTAGTAGCTCGAAAGCGAATTTTAGTTTATGGCTGGCATATATATCACAATTTGCCCCCTGTATGTCAGCAGAGTGTGTAATAAATTTGATTTATAGTGTATACACGCAGTGTTAAGAGCCTGAAAAACTGAAGAACACAAGAGGAAACTTGACTCAAAGTAGTTTTTCAGCACAGTGTTTGAAATTTGCAAAGAAAAACAGATCGTTGTTGGAACTTAATCAAATAATGATTTGTAAGTTAAACAGCACAACTTGGATCTTCTAACAATATATTGTAGCTAACCAAACAACAATATTGTTAAAAGATATCCCCAGATAAGTAGCAGATGCATATATTTATGTTATGCTTTTTTAGATTAAAAATAAACTGTTGAACAAGTCTTAAGCAAAAACAGTTTATGTTGTTGGAAACTCTTAAAAATTCATAAGTTTACATAATATATCAATTTTTTCATGAATTTATTAAAGATAAAGAGGGAAATGGCTTATAGAGAATTTAAATAAGTTTAAAGTTGCACATTTGCATTTCCCGACAATTCCTTACAAATTTTTCTATTAGTCGACAAATTTGTGCAACGCGACAAAAAAGACACAAACTAGTATGAAAAGCTTTGAACGCTGACGCAATTTGATGCGAAATCTGATTGCACTAACTGAGAGCAAATAGATCTCGAGCACCATAGAACGAACATCTTATTATAGCAGTAGAGTTTTTTATCTAAATCACAAAACTGACTTTAGCTGACATTCAGACGCGAGTACCTTGAAAATCTTACTGTGTTTGCCCTGTCAGCGTCGCGTCTCCTCTTTTCCCTTTGTCCCCCTCTTTCGCCCTCGCTTACGTCTATCTGTTTGTCTTTATTGCGTCTTGTTGTCGTGTAGTTGTCTTCGTATCAAGTTTATCAGCTTGCATAGCAATGAGGTGATATGAAAACGCTTGTGTATTTTGTTCTTATACTTTCGTTTGTGTGTGTGTGCAACTCGAACACACTTCACTTTTGACTACAAATGCAATCATTACTATTTGTATGTGTGTGTGTGTGTAGAGGCAGTAAAGCTGCTCTAAAATCTAACATCCTTAGACCTTAGATCTTAACAGTAGTTTCATTTAAAATGAATTTTTGTATCGACAATACAAAGTAAGATCTTGATTAGTTCAACTCATTTGTACCTTTAATAATGGGAACAATCTAATTTTTCCATTTTTGAAGCTCCATTTTGGTAATTAAGATACTTTCACTATAGTTATGCCAAAAAAAATAAATAAATAAACGTAAATTAGTATAAGTTTAATTAGGTTTTAGCATTTAATTTCAATTAAGCTTTAGAAAAAAAAAAATTGTTTCAGAATAGGTTTTATTTTAGAATCTTCTATTTTATAGACAAGTATCTGACAAAAGTAAAACAATCTATTTAATGCAAGTTCAAAACAAAACGCATCAGCTAACCCCATACTTAACAGTACAATTTTATTTTTTCCCTACAAGATATAATTGTAAAGTATACGATTTGCATCGTAGTTCATCACTATATTGTCGATTCGCATTTAATAAAAATGCTGACAGCAAAATTCTGACTGTCATTATCAATAATACATATGTTGACTGTTCAACTTTCCCTATCTGGAGTTTATGTCCGCCATATAAATGTGCAGATTTTGTGACGCACACACACACACACACAGACAAACCACAAACATAAGATCTACACACACGTGTGGCAGAACATAAGCTGCATATGTTTGTTTTACGTGGCTTGCTGACTGACTATAAATATGTAAGTGTTCTCAGTATTTGTGTTGCGTTGTGTGAGAGAAAGTTTTTCTTGCGGCTTTGACTAGCAACCGTCGTATACTTTAGCTGTGTGTGGCTGCTGCTTCTTCTAGTCTATTGCATTAAGTTGATTTCGCGCTTCAATGGATATTGTTGCCGGCACAACTTTGGCTTTGGTTTTATTTTGGCTAATACTCTTAGGACTCTCTAACACACAACTCTGCTGCTAAGCCACTTTTACACGCTCAATCAAATTCTTGCGCCATGTGAACATTTCAGCCTAGAGAAGAAACTATACACTTACCATACCATACCTTACGTATTTATTTATACATATAAGAGAATTAAAATCGAAAATCAATGCCACTTTGATTGAATGAGCCAAAAAAAAAAGTTGACTTTGAGCTGCACGCAGATAAAAGGGCAGGAATTCATAATTAATGGCAAGCTGCGGGCTCTTTAAAATTGTTTCCTAATAATTGTTATCCTTTTGTAGCTATGACACCCGGTGACGACCTTCGTAATAATGAATTCTAATTAACTTGGCAACACAAAAACAATTTTGTAACAAATCGAGAACAGTATTTGAAGCCGCCGTCTCATTATACAAAGCTTGCAAAAAGTCAAAGGCCAAACTAAATTAATTCAAAAGAAAAGTTCAAGTTATTCCTAAAGCAATTAAAATCCCTACCAAATATTGATAGAGGCTTGTTGCAAAAGGGTAGAGAGAGGAGCCAAACAATAAGTTATTCTTTGGTCTAGATTTAAAGCTATTGTACTATGGCTGATTGGGCCTACCAATAAGATTTTGTTGACACAATGCATATGAGAAAAGCCCAAAAGGAACATTTTTTTAGAAGCGCCATAAAAAGTTCCACACACCACACACACTCACAATTGCTAATTTATGTAAATATTTGTAAAGAGCCTTGAGTACAGCTGTCTGAAAAGTTTTAGCGCCTAAATGCAGTCAGCAGTAAATCACATTCAAGAGTCGTTTATTAGAATTGTGTTTTTTTTTTTTTTGTTAGCTTGAGGCTTGAACGGATAAGAAAGGAATTTGATTTGTTTTAACAAATTGCAAGGCGATCAGCCAAGTTTAAAGTTAAAATTGCAGCGAACTATGTCAATGTCAATAAATAAATGCCATTCACTTTGAAAATGTTTTAAACACATGTCACCTGAGTTTGTTGATTTTCATTTATTTTATTGAACACACCCTTAAGTGTCAAAACTAGTAGCAACAACCCTATGAATTTTTAATGTAGCTTCACATTTCTATTTCACTTTACTTTTAAAAGTTTGATTTGCACCCACACGATTTGATTTTGAGAAGAATAACGAAAATCAATATTTAATTTATTATTGCTTCTTATGTTTACGTTTTTTTTTTTTTTTTTTGAGAAATCATTTTAGTCTAAAATATAAAAATTAAAAGTAAACAAAAAACAAATGTATAAATAGGTGTGAGTGCACATTTCTAGAGATAACAAATAGACAAACTAATTTCTTCCAACAAAATGTATTCAATATATGCAAACTTCTAGTCCAAATACACTATTATAATTTATTAACTTAACTGTATTTACACAGAGTAAAATTCCAAAAATATATATACCAAGAATAAATAAATCTCATATATATAAATTACACTTTTTTACACAAATTTTTCGTAACATTTCAAAGAATTAAAAATATTTTTCAACGGAATTTCACTACAACTTTTTTAGTATAAAATCCCACTTTTCAAAACCGCAAAACACGGAACGAGCTTTCATTATTTGAGTAAATCTTGTAAACTAGTTTAACATGTACTAATTATTCAAAATTAAGTATGCTGTCAATTGATGTCAACGCGGATTATATCCAGTTACAAACTATTTTAGCTTCTGTTTATTAATGCTAATTACAGTTGTTTTAACTTAAGATCTTTATCCGCTTTAAGCCGCAACAACATTTACCGAGTTTCGTCAACAAACTTCAAGTCTAATTTTTGTTAATTTACTATGTGTCGACCGCAGACCGAGCGGGGGCTGAAGAATATGAGGGCAAACTTTTATTTTCGGTTGCTTTAAGCAACGCTCATCGTGTGAGTTTGTTGTGCGCCTAATTGTATGCAGTAATTTATGTTGAAAGTTTTTGCAAATTTCTCATTTAATGCGCCGCTGAGCGCCCCGTGCAACACTTTTGCGTTATTAGAAAATTCCAGCCCGTGAGAGATTTATGCCACAGCCATTAGGCTTCCAATAGCAGAACGCTTCACTCTATGCATATAGTACATAACATATAGTATAGTAGGTGCCACCATGACAGACATTGTGAATTCTTTCGTTTCATTTTATTTGCATTCGCTTTAATAATCTCTTAAGACTCACCTTTAAGATTCGCCTGGCATTTGAGTAGATGAAACGCCGGAAAAGGCTGAAAATACAATGATTGTTGTTTTTAGCTGTCCGTCTGAACGATTTTGTTATTTCAATTAGAGTCTATTGTTTATAATTGTTGTAATTGTTTTTATGGTTAATTTCGCGCATTTTCAATTGATTCAGTAAACAAACTATCATGTTTTTTACAACATTTGCAAAGATGCGTTATGGAAAAAACACTTTTCAACACAATATTTCAACACACAATTTTTCGTTTTTTAATTTTCGACATTCAAGAATTTCAATTTCACTCAATTAGTATTTATTTAGCCTTCTTTTATTGCAACTCAATTTATTTATTTATCTTGCACCTAAAGTCTGTTTTTCCAGCATGAAAAGCAAACTTTTAGCATCAGGCAATTTCAAGAATAAGATTTCTTGCCATTGGCATTGACCCGGAAGAGCTTTTTGCCCAAAATTGCTTATCTCGTTATGGTTGTTTGCAGTGTACTAAAAACCGAGTACCGCATACCGAAAAAGTTCCAAGTACTTTGTACTGAATACTTTTACTTGGTTGGTACTTTGTATATTGCTTCATAATAATAAACATGTTAAATTTCCATTTACTTTTTCGATCTCGATTTGTTTTTTTTTTTCTTTTTGTATTTGTTTGGTTTACGATTTTAAAGATTTACGATATTAGTTGACGTTGCTTAAAAACGATCTCGGTTCTGTGCAACCTCCGTGTCTGTTCTTGGCCTTGTGTTTATTGTTGAAAGGCTTTTATAGAGCAGAAACCATGTGACTGACAACCTTTTTTAAACAAAACGATCAATAAGTTATTTTATTTAGATCAGGGAATGTTTTCCAAACTGAATATACGCAATAACTTATTTAATCACAATGATAATTTGCTAACATTTATGAATTTTTAATTCACGGCACTTTCTGTGGTCATAAACTTCACAAATGCTTAATCAAAATAAATTATAAAAAAAAAGCAATTATAAACAACAAAATACATTTCCCGACACGCTCCCCGTGTTAACCCATCGTATTGCATTTATTTCTAAATAATCAAAGCGTTACGTGAGCGAGCAAAAAAAAAAGCAATTAAACATAGAGAGCGCGTGGGTGAGTGAGCAGGCAGAGCGTAAGTCCAAGAGAAATAGGAGCAAGTGAGATGGAAATGCAATGAAAGATCAAGCAAATTGAAAAAGGCACGCGCAAAGTTCATGGGGAGAGCGAGTGTACAAGTGCGCTCCCACAGGGAAGGCACTTTGACGATCGTCAGTGACAGATGCTGCGGCTGCTGCTGCGAAGCAAAAAGAGCACGCATCGACGCAGACAGAGATTAAAAGGCAAGGTAGAATTGGAAAATGTAAACCAAACAAACAGACACAAAAATAAATGCTGTGCGTCTGTGCAAGTTGCTACAGAAATAAACCATAAACCAAATATATATTGAATATTTTGCAACAATAACAGCAGGCCATACATATGTACATGTACAAGCGTATTTTTTATAGAAATATTATTAGCATTTTGCAATTGTTGTCAAGTTCAATGCACACGCACGGAAATCACATGGCATCTCCGACGCCAACTGCACTCGAATTGTTTATGCCGCACAAAAATTATGCACAGTATTTGGACTTGATATTGTTGTTATATTTCACGAAAGTTTTGCGTAATGGCATTTTTATTGCATACTTTGCTTTATTTTGTGTATCTTTCACGCTGGACAAATACAATAACTTTTCTTTTCACAATGCACAAGTAACACGACGTCGGCACAAGTTATAAACTGATTTGAAAAATATTTTATTTTTGCATGCGCTTCAAGCGCAATGTACACCGAACACGTTGGGGACGCAATCACAAATAAACACAACAAATGCGACGCTAATGTTCTGAGCGCCAACGTTTTGTCTTTGCGTTCTGAGTTTGCAGCACTGGACAGCTGTTGATCGAAACTGGGGTAGTAGTCGCAGTGTTACCACACCAAATTCGGAATGAAAAAACGTTGCATTTTGAATTGCTCTCGATTATTATTTTTTATGTGGAAATTTACTTTTTACAATTGGACATTCATTTCATATGCAACGTTAAATAATTAAATTTCTTCATTTACCTACGACGCAACTGTTTACTGACCTTCGCACAACGCAACTTTCCACTTGCGTTTAATTACACGTACAACTTTTAAACACGCACACGTTGTGATTCACTTTTGAAGTAGACCACAGGAGCAAACACTTTGTTGCAGGACCGTCTATAACGTCTTAACACTGTCACAGTCCGAACGCGACTGAATGTCACAATTCGGAAACCTGCTTTATATACATATCTGCAGGATAGTCGTGGTCGTCGGTTTTAAGGGGTTAAGATTTCAATGCGCAGGCGCAAAGCATAATCGGTGTCAGCACAATGAATGCTTGAGGGTGAGAGCGCGCTCAGTGCCGTGCAACAGCTTTCGCTTTCGCAACTCCAGGCTAAACTTCACAACCATCAAGCAGCCCCATTCCCAAACCCCCCTAAAGCAACAGCCTGTAAACGGCCACTGTCCCAAAAAAAAAACATATGAAGGCAGCTCAGCTTTGCGCAAGAGGTCAGCGTTTGCCAAACACATCCAACGTGGCACGTGCCACAAACTGGTGTAGATGTTCAACTGCCATGACCTAGCCAACCACATCGACGTTGCGCTTTGTCAAACCAAAATATCCATTGATTATGTTGCAAATTCAAATGCTTTTGCCGTTTAATTGTTGTTTAAAAGTAAAAATCACAGTCCATTAAAAAAATTTTGATTCGTTTACCATTTTAAATACTTAAAATATTATTATTTTTAAATTTATAATCTCAAATTTATTTTATAATAACACCTTATAGTTTTAAATCTGTTTCAGTTTAAGGGTTTTTAAGGTATAAATTATTTCTAATTAATATTTATCAAATACAATAAAGCGTGTATCTTAGGTTGTAGTGCTTAAATTTATGCACATTGTCAACTTAATTCATTGCGCAGTCGACGCTCTCGCTTCCATTCCCGAACCTTCTCCCGCTTTATGTCGTTTCGTGTGCGCCGTGGTTGCGGCAAATGGGTATTGCGATGGCGTAGCTTTGTGGCATTTGTGTCGAATGCTTCGAAGTGCGTTACCCGGGCAGGAGATTGCTCAATTCCCAGGCCGGTGCGCTGTTTGCGCAACACAGTCTTCACAGGGTAGAGGCGTCCGCTTTGTGTCGGTCCCAGGCCGTGTTCTCGGTCCCAGCCCTGCTTAACCATCAGCTGTAGGCCACGATTTCTCGCCGGGATGTTGAACTTTTGTAGTCTGTGTGCGGGTAGCGATTTCATGTTAAACTGATGCACAGTGGAGGTCTGGTGTGCCCGCCACGTGGACTCCTTGTAATCCCTTTCGCACACTTGACAATAGAATGGAGTAACAGCGGTTGCTGTTGTCTCATCTTCGCACACAACAATTTCGCCTTCGCTTTCCAGGAGTTGCACAATGCCCGCATGACCTTTTCTTTTGGCCAGCTTCAGGGCCGTGTTGCCACTTTTATCGGCAATATCAGTATCGGCTCCCATTTGAAGCAGCCAAACCACAGCATCCTCGGCTCCTTCACAGGCTGCCATCATCAGCGCCGTCCATCCGTAGGCATCACAGAGATTAAGCTGCTGCTCCTCAGTAAAGTACATCTTGGACAACTCCTCGACGTGGTTGCTTATCGCCAGCCGAAAAAAATGGTTTTTGTTGAAGGGCAGTTGTGGTTCCTCTTTGACATGGCTAGATCCATTTGTTGTGCTTGTTGGAATTGATTTTCTCGTCTCTGGTGTCTCGAGAATTTCTTTGTAGAACTGCTGCACTTCAGCGCCACTCACGCCATCGATTGTGCGTTTCTCTACAATGCCTTTTTCTTGCGCGGCAGCTCCAGCGCGAACAAAGCGTTTAAGTGGCACATGTAGTGTGGCAAGTGCAACCCAGTTTGGATGCAGCTCGTCGCCAGTTGAATTCATAAGAAATTTAGTAAATAAACAATATTTAAGCAGTGCTGTTTAGTACGTAACGAAAGTCAGTGCTGTGAAATCTTTTTAGCTATGGTCACACTTTTGCTTACATTTATTCATCATCCATCATACATCGATAAATCTAATATTCATTAAATAACAAAAATTTTTGGTATGAGATCTTAGATTCATGGTATGAGATTATGTATGAAAATTAACAAAAAAAAATATGCTGAAGCCAACAGCTTAAATATGTTTATTTTATTTTATTTAAAGCTCACATATATTTGCATTCATTTGGGCCTGTTTCGTTCATGCTGTTTCTATTTACAAGCAATCACTCGATAGTTCACACCTACACAGCATATCGACCATCTCTAGCTATCGAGCATCTATCGTTGTCTTCTAGCCCCAACGCCAACCAAGCGCGTAAATGTCAATTTCGCAATTTTGTTTAAATAGCTAGATACAAGCTCGCAGAACAATATTTTCATTAACTGTAAAAGTAATAGAGAAACGAATGGTACAAATAGAAATATATTAAAGTGTGCTAAGGCAACGTCAAAGGAGACACGAGGATTCCAAAAGTGCGCAGTAAAAATCAATAACTGTAAGTGGAACAAACGCGCACTCACACACATGTAAAAAGGTCAGCCCCTGTGAGCAACAAGCACCCACATACAATGTCCGACGAAGAAGAAGAATCCTTGTCCGAAGGCTTTTCTGCCAGCGAGGAGGACGAATGGAAGCCCGGAAAAGATGTGCGCGGTGGTGAATCCTCAGATGACGATGACAGCGATTTTGAGGAGATGGGCGGTAGCGCTGCTGCCACAGGAGGGGGCGCCAGTGGTCGCTCATCATCTTGCGCGACCCAAAAAAAGAGGCAAGTAAAAATATAAATTTAAAAATATTATTTAATATAATTGCTTCGTATGTATGTATAGGGAACAAAAACCGCCGAGCGGTATAAAAGGCGCCTCCGTAAAGAAACGCAAGCCAAGCGGTCAATCGCTGCGTTCTAAAATGTACAATAAATTTCGGCCGCCGCCGAAAACTGTTCAAACATCTCCCACACAAAACTCACCGTCGGCATCGGCGTCGGGCTCTGCCAGCCGTTTAACAGCCTCAAAAAACGCCAAAACGCCCAATGAAAGCAACAACGCGGACTCCAGCAGCGAATCGAGTGTGGATGACTATTTGGTTAATCCAAATGAAATTGATCTGCGCTCCAGTTTCTTTACGACAACCAAAGAGAAATCGCCAGCGCCACAATTCGATTGCAATGCGGGCATCGCAAACTTGTCCGATTCCGGATCCGGTTCCGAAGACAACAACGATAGCAGCCTCGAGGACAATGCCAGCAACAAGGCCTTCGATTTTCGTGCCTTGCTCGAAAATGCCAATAGCCTGGAACGCACCAGAGAAGCACTGCTCGCTGCCACGCCACCGGGCAGCCAGGCGCGTCGCAATAGCAACGCTGCAGCAATGGATGTCAACGCACTGCTTGCATTGGGCGAAAACCTAAACTATGCAAATGAGCCAAACGAACAGCGAACGATTGTTAGCACGGAGCGTCGACGCTCTGTAGCAAGTGCAGCAGGAAGGGCAACTGGCAGAGAGGTGCTACCGCCGCCGTTGGATGGTCCGTCGCGTTTGAGCAAAACCAAATCGACGCGCATTAAGCGGCATACAAAAACGCGTCCAGCATCCACTGTGGTCGCAGGCGGCGATACGGACGACTCCGACTTTGAGGAAGTTGCAGGTAGGAAACGAAAGTAGATAGTGTTGAGGATAATTGTAAGTAGTGGGTAAAGCACTAGAAGGGCTTATCAAGTTGGTTGTGGCGTCGCATAATTGTTGTTTGTTGATATTGATATTGATGTTGATCTTTGATGGTAGTTAGAAAACTCTAAAAATTCTGTTATCTGATTTAAAACAAAAGTAAAAGCTTCCAAATTGCTCCGTATGAGACTGCGTAGTTTTGTGTTTTTAATTACAAACTAAATATTAAAAAAAAAAAATAAGAGCAGAGAAAGAGAAATAGTGAAAAAAATTTATATATTCACATACTATATACTACCGCTATATAACCTAACCTAACTGTATTTTACTGTTAAGCAAAGTTCGCACAGTTTGTAAAACCCTTACAAAGTATATTTCAAAAAGAATACAAAAGTTTTCCAAACTGTGCGCTACTGAGTCTTATAGTCTATTAGACTGAAGTTTAGCATAAAAGCATCTGTGTAGAAAAATAACCTTTAGAAGGCTTTGTTTGACACGCCTTAAGCTTGTCCTTATTAACACTAAACTACAAATACCCTACTGAGTACAGTGGTCGCCCAGAATGCTTTGGTTTCAGAAGCTTTTGTTAATTAATTTTTTTTAAATTTAATTTTACTAGAGATTAACGGTTGTATTTACTATATTTTTAATTAATCATAATCAATGAAAAATTTTAATCGGTTCTCCAAGAGTTCCTATAATTAAAAATACTAAACTATTTGAGTTTCTGAATGTTGTGATTTCCGTGCGTCCACTGTATTAAAATATTTTCCAACTTCACAATACTGTTCGAACTCAAAATCAAATGCTCAAAAAAGCTTTTCAAGCTAGTTTCTCAACTATCGTTTTAACAAACAGCTCTAAAGAAGCTCAGAAGTAATAAAAAGCCAGCAACACTTGTCAATGTATTTTGCAAATAGCATAAAAAAAAATATAAAAAAATCACTGAATAGATGTTTGAGTGTTGTTAAATGGTATAATGTTTTGAATAATTCAACGTGTGTGTTCAAATGCTTGCACATTATAAAGACTTTAGAAGAAAACACAAGATTTATTTTAAAAACATAAACCCGAATCAAAAAAGCTAAGTAGGATCAAAAACTTTAATATGAGATTCATTTGAAACCAAATCAAATTAAGTCAAAAGTGAATTTGTTAAAGGAATGTAGTTTTCGATATGCATTTATTTGTTTTAGTGACTTTTAAATTTTATAAATAGGGACTGTACAAAATTAATATTTTTTATTTATTTTTATTTTTTGGTGCTCTAATAGGTATTTTATATATTTTTATATTTTTATATTTTTATATTTTTTGCTGTTGAAATTCTAAAAATAAGAAATTTTATTTTAAGTTTTATTGCTTCTATAGTGAAAAAATGAAAAAGTTTGCCCAAACTAATTGATGATAATCTACGTAGAGCCTTAATGAAAATCTACAAAGATGTAGTAGTATTTTTTTTAAGGCTGAAAGTAACCCCATTTATCTTTTCTGTTTTCATCCGATTGGGTTCAACCCTGTTTTAAATTATCTTAATTAATTAATCGCCACTTTGTGGGACATGGGGTTGTGTATGTGCGAAACTTTTTGGTTGTTTTTTTGTCTCATATTTATTTACCTTTATTTTGTTACGGTCCCTGCAAACACACAAGACTTAGAAATCAAAAGTGAAATGCAGTTTTTAAACAAAATATAAATACACATAAATGATAAATACACTTATGTACTTACTTTATTGCAATTTCAAGTGTTTCAACAAGAAATTTTAAGCAAAAGAAAACAAACTTTCTAAAAAAAAAAATTAGAACTGATGTTTAACGAATTTACTTTAGTAAAATTGTATTCATTTCACAAAATACAAAACAAAGATTAAACACATAATGATAAAAAAAAAACATCTGTAATAAATAAAAAAAAGCATAATTTTAGCGCAATTTAGTAAATGTTAAATGTATTTAATTCAGTATTTGAAATTTAAAATGCACTTCAAATGAAATAAATAAATGCAAAGTGTTTTAAAATAAATTCCACTTAATAGAATAACTCAATTTAAACTGCTTTCATTGCCCGTCCGCCCGCCCACAAATGTACTTGCCTGTAACAGAAGCTGCTTGACACTTCCCCCTCTTCTCTCTCCAAACAATTAAATTTTGCAGACGCTCAACTTAGCAGCGAACCGGAGGATGCAACACCAAATATCTCCGGTGATCTGGAGATCCATGTTGGAGTGCCCTCGCGTCATATGACCAAAGAACAGAAGACTCAACATGAGCTGGAGATGGCCCTTAAGCGTCGCATGAATCGTGACATTAAGGATCGTCAGCTGCTGATGCACAAGGTCAGCCTGATGTGTTTAATATCACGGAGCATCAAATACAATCGTCTGCTGGCAGATACGACTCTAATGAAGGCGACGTTAAAACTGTTGCCTAGCCGAAATGCCTATCCCACAGAGAGAGGAGTTGAAGTTAAGTATTTGCAGTCCTTTATCACCTGGTTCAAGACGGCTATCAAGCTGCTTGGCCAGGAGTTGTATCCGCCAAAAACAGCCAACAAAAAGGCCGAAATTATTGAGGAGCTGCTGGCACTGATCAAGCGCAAGGAGGCACGCTGCAAACAGGATATGATCTTCATATTCATTGTACTTGCACGCGGCATGGGAATGAACTGTCGCCTCATTGTCAACCTGCAGCCGATGGCATTGCGGCCACAGGCTTGCGATTTGATACCAATTAAACTCAAGCCGGATGAGAAAAACAAGAGTCAAACGGTTAAAAGCGAGGAGGAGGATGAAGAAGATGAAGATGAGTCCGAGAACAAAGCTAGCACGTCCAAGCAAGCAAAGGCTGCAAAAGGCAGCTCAAAAGCAGCAGCTGCCAAATCCAAAGAAGCTGTCAAGAGTTTAAACAAGAAAACTAGTTCCAGCTCCAAGGAAGCCCTTGAAACTGCCAGCAGGAGCTTAAGATCCAAATCGGAAACAAAACCGAACAGTTCGCAATCTATAGCTGTCACGAAAGCAAGTGAAGAACCCAGCACAACCAGCAAGCGTGTAGCCAGCAACTCCAGGACAACAGCAGCAGCAGCCAAGTCCAGCAGTTCCACATCAAAAGAAGAGAGCAGCTGCAGCAGTATTGAAACCAAGGCCAAGCCGCAGCTTTCACGACTTAAGCGAGTAGTCAAAAATTCTGAAACAGATGAGCCAAAAAAAGCAAAACTGGAGCCAGAAGTTAAGGCAACACCGGTTGCGCGACGCACGCGAAAAGCATCCGCAGACAAGGAAAGAGCAGCACCCAGCGGCGTGAAAGAAACATATCCTGTTGCTAAAATAGGCTCACCCGTAATACCCAAGCTGGTGTTGCCAAATGCCAAACAAAAGAACGCCAAGCACAGTGATACAGAGAATGCCAATCCTGGGGACACTCAACGTTCCGTTCGTGCCACGCGCTCACGCAGCAAGTCGCCCAAAGTGCACATCTCGCCAGTGTTTCTCAAGGGCATCAGCCCCGTGTCGGTCACAGTAAGCTCCGCTCCTTCGCGTAAAAGCCAGGATGCAAAGGCCAAAATTTCGCCCACATTTCTTAAGCAGGCTGAGCCCGTACGTGAGCTGCGCACGCGCCAGCAGAAGGCCAAGACGCTAACTATACCTCAACTGGATGGCAACGATGACGGCCTTCCCTTGCCTAAGAAGCGGCCCAAGCTGGAGAAGCTGCAGAAATCACACAGCCAAACCAGCACAGATGAAGGCGGCTCTACACCCAGCAAGCCAATCAAAAAGGCGCCTGTGCTGCCAAAAGCAGTTCAGAATTTGCGGAAGGATCGACGCGTGCTCTCCACCGATGATGAGGCTGTCAAGGATAAACGCAAAACAACTGCCTCCGACATGTGGGTGGAGGTGTGGTCGGAGGTGGAGGAGCAATGGATTTGCATTGATTTGTTTAAGGGCAAGGTTCACTGCGTCGATACCATCAGGGTAAGATTTCTTAAATGGGCTTAACTCTCTATGAGCAAAATTTCTAAGCAATCTGAGCTTGCAGAGAAATGCGTCCTCAAACCTGGCCTATGTGTTCGCCTTCCAAGATGACCTTAGTCTCAAGGATGTTACCGCTCGTTATTGCTCCAGCTGGACAACCACAGTTCGCAAGTCTCGCGTTGAAAAGGCGTGGCTGGATGAGACCCTAGCGCCATATCTGGGCAGGCGCACCAAGCGCGACATTCGCGAGGATGAGCAGCTGAGACAAATACACTCTGCTAAGCCGCTACCCAAGTCGATTTCAGAATTTAAGGATCATCCGCTTTATGCCCTTGAACGGCACTTACTCAAATTCCAAGGAATTTACCCGGCCGACGCACCCACGCTTGGCTTTATACGTGGGGAACCCGTCTATTCACGGGACTGTGTTCATCTGCTCCACTCCCGCGAGATTTGGTTGAAGAGTGCTCGCGTGGTGAAGTTGGGCGAGCAACCATACAAGATTGTTAAGGCCCGCCCAAAATGGGATAGGGTATGTATTTCAGGGACCCTTAAATGTTATCACACAGAGAAAGATGCGTTTGCAGCAATAGAAGTTCCAGCTAGTTTTTGAACTTGAATTTAATAAATAAAATCATTCATAGCTCACTCGTACGGTGATCAAGGATCAGCCGCTTGAGATCTTTGGCTATTGGCAAACGCAGGACTTTGACCCGCCTACAGCAGAGAATGGAATTGTGCCACGCAACGCTTACGGCAATGTGGAGCTATTTAAGGAGTGCATGCTACCCAAGAAAACGGTGCATCTAAGACGTATGTTACATGTCGAAACTACAGTGACATTATTAATATATCTCGTGAATTTTAACAGTGCCCGGCTTGATGCGTGTATGTAAGAAGCTGAACATCGATTGTGCCAACGCAGTGATTGGATTTGATTTCCATCAGGGCGCATGTCATCCCATGTATGATGGCTTTATTGTTTGCGAGGAGTTTGGCGAACTGGTTACAGCCGCCTGGGAGGAGGATCAGCAGGAGCAGGCGCGCAAGGAGCAGGAAAAATATGAGGCACGAGTTTTTGGCAACTGGAAGAAGCTTATCAAAGGGCTGATCATTCGTGAACGCCTTAAGCGAAAATATAACTTTTAGTTTTGCGTTTTCCTTTTTCATATATTTTGTTTGTCGTACAAATTGAATTAAATATTATGTAATTTTGTACTTTAGGTATTAGTTATTTAAATGTTCAAATAAACTTGCCCAGGCAAATTTGCACAATGCACTAATATCTTAGGATCAAAACTCTTTTTAATCTTATTAATACTGTTGTACCCTTTTTGAGGATGCCAAAATTTAAACAATTAAGTCAAATTTAAAATAGAGTTTGAACCCAATCGGACAAGAAATAAAGTTACATAATTATCCTCCCCTTTTTCCACCCAGTGACTGTTGACTTGCAGTTTTATGATACCAAAGGTAAAGAATACAGCTCTGTATATAGTATGCTGTCTGAATGAACTCAATTTTTTTTTATTCCGTCCTCGTTCTTCGTGTCTCCATGTAAAATGTTAAGCGTTTGCATGTACATAATTTGTCGGGTTTCTTGAAACCTTTGAAACCCTTGTAGCTTGGAGTCCAGTTGATGTGCATCTGATGCTTCTCTATTCGCCAAGACTTTCCGAGAGATTAAAAAAATGGGATGGCAAGGCTTTATTAGCCGCTTGACTGTCCAAAAATATGTTGACTTGTTCTTGCTTTGTATTGTTTCGCAGTAGTCTGGAAGTTCGTAGGCCAGTCTTCCCCTGATGCACCTACAACATTCTTAATTTTTGAGACGTCTGTGCAAATATTAACGGTTATCTACTCTGCTCCTGACCGCCGATTGTTTGTTACTAGGAGCGCATGCGTATGAATAAATTTGGTAAATTGGGTCATATAGATTGTTCTGAATTGGATCCCTTTTTCAATTATGCTATGCCCCTAGTTACCGTGTGCTTGGCTTTGCACCATATCAGCGCTTTATAGATGAGGCTTATTCTTGGTGAAGGTTTTCATGTGCTACTCAGCTTCTTTTGCGAAGCATAGAGTATATGGTGGCTTTCTTCACGCGCTCCTTCACATTGGGTCCCTTAGCGTCGTACCGTTGATTTTTAGTGGGGTTCATTGCAGTACCTTGATGAGGACCGTCTTGTACGCATTGATACTACCCGGCTTTCGTGGCCCAAGCTGGTATCTCTTTTATTGTGTATTTCAACTAATTGTCGATCAACATTTCTCTATGATAATTAGCCTTCTTCGTCCTTTTAAATTTTCTAAATAGATCGTTGACCACAGCAAAGGAAAGAGCACTCCCCCTTAGGAGGTCTCTCTGTTTGCTTACCTGATTGCTGTTGTAGTTTTCTATTCTCCTTGTATTCGCCTGCAGCTCAGTAGATTCTGGACCTATGCGGATACAGCTTTTTGTGGATGGTGCATTATTCCTGCCGTCGACACGTTGCTAATGCGTTTGTAATGTCTTTTCTTTGGTTGCTTCTAAGAAATGTAGCGCACTTACCGCTGATTTGCCCCTCTTATATGCGTGTTCTGCTGGGTTTTTCCTGAGTAAGTAGTATTGAGGTAAGGCTTATAGGTCTAATAGGTCACTGGCACATAGTGCGAAGGTCAAGTATTTGCAGCCCGGGAGTTTTTGACCCTCGAACGAGTCTATAGCCCAACTTATTTTTACCCTTTTTGAGTGTTATGACAGATAAGAAAATGTGCCTCCAAGAGCTCCAAGTTGGCTGCATTCTGTCTTTTCTATGCCCGAACAGAAGGTACGTCAGAAGGACTGTTTCTTATAGTCACGGATCCTGGTGTCTACACATATTTCGCTTGTATGGTGAATTTGGAGAGTTTCTTCCAGACCCCCCCTGCATGATTTATAAAAGGATAGCACCAAATTTTCATTGAGTGTCTCCAGGGATTTTTTGAAGTCATCTGTTTATGATATCCCCGGTTATGGTTTGAGGATACTCAAGATATTCCTTTGAGCTACCACGATATTCTTAATCGACGCTAAGGTCATATCTAGATTGTTTGGTGAAGAAGTTGGTTTTTCTCCCCACTTTTGCCGTCTAAGGTTTAGTCCGAAGTATAAAATCTAGCATTGACCTCTGTCGTTAAATTCCATACTGTTCACATCGTATAGTGTCTGTTTCTTTTGTATCTAATAAGCCGAACGAAGCATTAAGTAATCAATTTAATTTTGCAGAAGATCAACTAAGCAGCGAACCGGAAGATGCAACGCCAAATGTCTCCGGTGATCTGGAGATCCATGTGGGAGAGCCCTCGCGTCAAATGACCAAAAAGCAAAAAACGCAACATGAGCTGGAGTTGGCCCTTAAGCGTCGCATGAATCGTGACATTAAGGATCGTCAGCTGCTAATGCACAAGGTCAGCCTGATGTGTTTAATAGCACGGAGCATCAAATACAATCGTCTGCTGGCAGATACGACTCTAATGAAGGCGACGTTAAAACTGTTGCCTAGCCGAAATGCCTATCCCACGGAAAGAGGAGTTGAAGTTAAGTATTTGCAGTCCTTTATCACCTGGTTCAAGACGGCAATCAAGCTGCTTGGCCAGGACTTGTATCCGCCAAAAACAGCCAACAAAAAGGCCGAAATTATTGAGGAGCTGCTGGCACTGATCAAGCGCAAGGAGGCACGCTGCAAACAGGATATGATCTTCATATTCATTGTACTTGCACGCGGCATGGGAATGAACTGTCGCCTCATTGTCAACCTGCAGCCGATGGCGTTGCGGCCACAGGCTTGCGATTTGATACCCATTAAACTAAAGTCGGATAAGAAAAACAAGAGTCGAACGGTTGAAAGCGAAGAGGAAGATGAAGAGGAGTCCGAAAACGAAGCTAGCACGTCCAAGCAGGTAAAAGATGCAAAGAGAAACTCAAAAGCAGCAACTGCCAAATCCCAAGTAGCTCAAACTAGTTCCAGCTCCCAAAAACCTACTGAAGTTGTCAGCAGGACTTTAAGATCCAAATCAGTGAACAAACCGAACAGTTTCCAATCTAATGCAAATGACAAGGCCAAGCCGCAGCTTTCACGACTTAAACGTTGCGTCAGCAAAGCTAGAACAGATGAGCCAAAAAAAGCAAAACTGGAGCCTCAAGTTGAGGCAACACCGGTTGCGAGACGTACACGAAAAGCATCCGCAGACAAAGAAAGAGCAGCACCCAGCGGCGTGAAAGAAATATATCCTGTTGCTAAAATAGGCTCACCCGTTATACCCAAGCTGGTGTTGCCAAATGCCAAACAAAAGAACGCCAAGCACAAGGACACTGAGAATACCAATCCTTGGGACAATCAACGTGCCGGACGTGCCATGCGTTCACGTACCCAGATTCTCAGGAGTGGTAGTCCCGCTTCAGCCACAGTAAGCAAGGATGCAAAGGCCAAAATTTCGCCCATATTTCTTAAGCAGGCTGAGCCCGTACGTGAGCTTCGCACGCGCCAGCAGAAGGCCAAGACATTAACTATACCTCAACTGGATGGTGGCGATGACGGTCTTCCCTTGCCTAAGAAGCGGCCCAAGCTGGAGAAGCTGCAGAAATCACACAGCCAAACCAGCACAGATGAAGGCGGCTCTACACCCAGCAAGCCAATCAAAAAGGCGCCTGTGCTGCCAAAAGCAGTTCAGAATTTGCGTAAGGATCGACGCGTGCTCTCCACGGATGATGAGGCTGTCAAGGATAAACGCAAAACAACTGCCTCCGACATGTGGGTGGAGGTGTGGTCGGAGGTGGAGGAGCAATGGATTTGCATTGATTTGTTTAAGGGCAAGGTTCACTGCGTCGATACCATCAGGGTAAGATTTCTTAAATGGGCTTAACGCTAGTCAAACTCTATGAGCAAAATTTCTAAGCAATCTGAGCTTGCAGAGAAATGCGTCCTCAAACCTGGCCTATGTGTTTGCCTTCCAAGATGATCTTAGTCTCAAGGATGTTACCGCCCGCTATTGTGACAGCTGGACAACCACAGTTCGTAAATCACGCGTTGAGAAGGCGTGGCTAAATGAGATTTTGACGCCATATCTGGGAAGGCGCACCGAGCGCGACATTCGCGAGGATGAGCAGCTGCGACAAATACACTGTGACAAGCCGCTTCCGAAGTCGATTTCCGAATTCAAGGATCATCCGCTTTATGCCCTTGAACGGCATTTACTTAAATTTCAGGCCATATATCCAGAAGACGCGCCAACGCTTGGCTTTATACGTGGGGAACCCGTCTATTCACGGGACTGTGTTTATCTGCTCCACTCCCGCGAGACTTGGTTGAAGAGTGCTCGCGTGGTGAAGTTAGGCGAGAAGCCATACAGGATTGTTGGGCGTCCTAAATGGGATAAGGTACGTATATCTATAACATCTAAAATTTGTAAGGAACGCGGTAGCGAGGACTTAAATAAATGAATGGCACCCAGTCAACGACGGTTGATTCGAGCTTATATATTTTGATAAATACATTTAAAGCTTTAAATAATTTATTGCAGTTTACCCGGACGATTTTGAAGAATCAGCCTATGGAAATGTTTGGCATTTGGCAAACGCAGGACTATGAGCCGCCCACAGCAGAGAATGGAATTGTGCCGCGCAACGCTTACGGCAATGTCGAACTATTCAAAGATTGCATGCTACCCAAGAAAACTGTGCATCTAAAATGTAGGTAACAGATCGAAACCAACAAAGACCATATTAACGTATCACTCTTTCCAAATTTTTACAGTGCCCGGCCTGATGCGTGTATGTAAGAAGCTTAACGTCGATTGTGCCAATGCAGTGGTTGGATTTGATTTCCATGCGGGCGGCGTACATGCCATGTACGACGGCTTTGTTATTTGCGAGGAGTTTGGTGAACTGGTTACAGCCGCTTGGGAGAAGGATCAGCAGGAGCAGGAGCGCAAGGAGCAGGAAAAATATGAGGAACGAGTTTATGGCAACTGGAAAAAGCTAATCAAGGGGCTGATCATTCGAGAGCGCCTTAAGCGCAAGTATAACTTTTAACTTTGTGTTTCCCTTTTCCAAATTTTTGTTTATCGATCAAATTGAATTAAATGTTAAAAATCTATTTTTGTACTTATGTATTAGATGTATGAATGTTTAAATAAACTTTCCCGAATATATCGAAGTGCTTTTTAATAAGACCAATACCAGGCAATAGCAATTAAAGCAGCCAAAAATTTAAAGAGATAAGTCCAATATTCTTTTCTGTTTTGGAATGCATTTATTAGCGATTGTTAAAAGTTAAGATTTCCATATAACCTACATAAAAGGCATTAACTTGAAAAACGCAAAGTCAATTCTTAACTTCTGATAATATAAAAAAGAAGGTAAATTTGTTTGTGGATTAGAACAAGTTTAAGTTTAAGAGACCATAATACCGCAATGGTAACAATTATGCGTAGTTTCAGTTTTAAGTACATAGTTTGTTGAGATTAAAATTGTAAGCGTGTCAAAGTGCAGAATGCTTAAGTAAACTAAACAAGAATATACATAAAGGTTAATTTCGTTTGGCCTGTTGGGTTTGGTGGCTAACAAGTCCAATTAAAATACAAAATTAAAACTAAAAACTTTGGTTACACAAATTCACAAAAATAAAATTCACTTTTCATCCATTTTGAGCGACTTTTAACTCAAGTTAGCTTAACGGTTTAAATACAACTTAGGCTATATTTGTAACCTGAATGCAAATCTTAGCCATACAGTCATTAATCTAACAATCTCTTAAGCAAGTTCTGCCCATAAATGATTCAGTTCTCTTGTCAGCTTGCCTCAGTCCAACTTATGCTATGTTTGTGGCTTCAGTGCTGCTTGGTACAGCTTGTGGGCTGATCTGAGGCTGCTTGCGATGAGCCTGCAGATACTCAAAGTACATGCGTCTGGCCTGGTTGAGCACCCGAGTGACATCGTGCTTGCGCACCATCTTGTCAAAGTGCATCGCAATCTCGTTGTAGTCCATTGACGCCTTGATGATAGTATTGCGATGCTGAAGCAGCAGCGTCAGGCAAAGAAACATTAGAAAGGCATTGCCGCCACCAAATTCACTAGGCGGTGGCAGTGCAGCAGCTGTGCCGTTCATGCTGTTCAAAGGACTCGACGAGGAGCGCTGCGGCGAACGCGGATAGGAGTTATAGGCACTCTCGTCATCCGCATTGGTCGCTATCTCCACGAGCGTTGGCGCTTCCACACGATTCGGTTCCGTTGAAATGGGCATTATGACCTCAGGCAGACTGCTGCTGTTGCGCATGCTTCGGGTCTCGCTTCCAGCATCCAGAAGCTGGCTCTCATCGATAAAGGGATTAAGCGTTTGCATTTCGACTGGCTGCACGCTATTGCTTTTGGCAGCTGCCAAACGCTGACGACGGCGCATGTGCAGCTCGCTTACATCGGGACAGGTGATGATCTCATTCTCCTTCAGATCATCCACCATATCCAGCGTATCTTTGTCCAATTTCTCGTACTCAATGTCATCCGCTGCAAGAGAATTGACTGCAGCGCCGCCGGCGACAGCAGCTGTTTGCTTTTCCGTAAATGGTAATCCAAACACTTGACGGTCTAGATTATCCGATTCAAGTCGAAGTTCGCGCGTGATGGCATTTGTCATGGGATAGTACTCCTGATCTTGATCTTGATCTGGCGTGCCCCCCTCAGGCTGCTGCTGGAGTCCCTCGAAGTCCCTCTCTGGATGTTTCTGTTGCTGCACGGGCGAGACTGCATTGAGGTCCAATTGTAGACTGTAACTGCTTAGTTCCTGCGCCTGCTGTATGGCTGTGGCCGCTGTGGAGCCACTCCAACTGGTCTCTGGTATGGAAGACGAATCGGATTCATCCAACGAGCTTCCCAGCTGACCGCTCTTGATAAGCTGCACCGCTGGCTTATTAACTTGCTGCTGTTGCTGTGGTTGCTTCTCGTTGAGCTGCAGCTGGTTGGCTAGACGATCCGAAATCCGATTCTTGTTGACCGCTGCAAAGTTGAGGAACTCGTTAAAGTTCTTCACCAGTTTGGGCGGTGCCTTGTTTTCGGCATCGTCGACGCCATCAAACGAGATGCCCATGCGACTGGTTGCTGCGATTTTCTCCTTGAGATCCTTGAAGTGGCCGCCGCTGCTGCTGCTGACGCGTTTGACGCTTTCGCTGACGGTGCTGGCATTGGATGCCAATTGCTTGGCAATCATATTGCTTACGTTGATTATATTCTTTTGCTGCAACTTGGCCAGGCTTTGGGTGACATTGCTCTCCGTGTCCTCGCCCAGAATGGAGGATGACGAGCTACCTAGAAAGGCTCGTGCCGGCATATTACTATTATTGTTATTGTTGTTGTTTGGCTGCTGTGCATCCTCCTTAAATGGATTCGTTTCATGAAATTGAGGCGAAGATCCTAAAATTTGCTCCATTTGATCAAAGACATCGTCGTCAGTGTCCTCACTGGCCGACAGCTCCTGCACTGACCTAGTGCTATTCTCCATGATGCCACTCTCGATGAGTGCTAACATTTTGGACTCGTCCAGACTCTGATGAGCCTTGGCAGAGGCCCGCCGTTGACGACGTGCTGCATGCCTTGACATATTGTCATCCAAACTGTGATTCAGACGCTTTGAGTTGTCCAGGGTATGACTGCTGGCGGCGCCCACTGAAGAGCCCAGCGAGCTTAGGGATGCCGACGAGCTCTGGCGACGCAGCGCACAGACTTTGGTATAGGGATTCTCACGCGGCTTTGTCAGCAAATATGATGGACTCGTCGGTGTGGCGCTGTAGGATGTGGAAAACGTGCTGGCACTGTTCGGAGCCGATGTCTCTATTATGGGCACAAATTCCTAAAAATATACAGATTTATATTCATAATTTCTTTGCAGATGTCTGTTATGTAATATTAATAAATAAAGTAAATATACAGCAACTCATGACTTATTGCAATATACAAAAATAAATATCAAAAAATTAAAGGATTTTAGTTATTTGTTGTTCTAAGTTGGCTAAAAAGGTTTAAATAAATTAGGTCATTAAACTTGAAGTTTTGTTAAACAATCAACTATATCTTATACGCTTTTAAATTCTTTACATTACGCAATACTTTAACAAGAGATTAGGGATATATGATTGAATAAGTTTGTTTACCTTTTCGTACAAAGGTAGCTCCTTAGAGCAATTATTGTCGTAGCGCAATGAGCTCCATTGTACCTCCAGCATGCGCAACGCATCCTCAAAAGGGAACTCACGCTTCAGTTCGAGCAGCAGCCAGCGATAGCAAAAGAGTAAATCGTCAGCCTGCTGTGACTTTAGATATTCCCAAAACTCAGGATCGTAGAAGCTTAGTGCTTCGGTGAGATGGGCAAATTTCTGAGTCATTGCAATGCCATCCAGCATGAAATTGCCACGCACACGCGCCATAATAGCACAGAAGCATATATAGGCCTGCGCCTCGTCATTCATGGTGACGAGTAGCGGTGAGGCGATGTCCGACATGCCCTGGCAATAGCTGACCACAGGATGATTCAGCGCATATGTGGTCAGTATGTTAAAGAGCGAAGCAATGTTCTGATTGTCATCGCTGCCCGCATAGAACGGATGCAGTCGATCCGTACGCAGCACATCCTTCTTCACCATGCTTGTCACATAGGCTAGTTCGCCCGCGGAACATCCCCGTTGCACAGCCGCTTTCCACGTGTCGCGCAGCTTATAGTATTGCTCTGATTTGCGACGCATAAACTCCATTCGCTGATGACCATCCATGGTCAGGCCATGCATGCCACTGGGATAGACATTTAGCAAGTGCTTCCAGACTACGCGCCGTAAACTGGGTTCAATGCCGCCCAGAAAGATGACCTTGCGCAACTCATCCCTGCGCTGGATTTGTCCCAAGGCATCGAGAAAAAGGCGAAATTCGCTATCGCACATAGGCGGACGCGGTGGCAAATTGGCCATATGCTCGTCAGACAAATTGAAGGCCTTCTGCACTATCGAGAATGTCTTTTCCATCTGGTTCATTATCAAGCCCGGCAGCTTCGTCTGCATATGCTGAACATATTTCTGTGATACACCCAAAGATTGCAGTGGGGACACACTGGCCGAAAACGTTGCCGTACTACTTGTGTTGTTGGCTCTGCTCGTCGACGTGGATTCGGTTTCGCATTCGCGGACTACGGTGAAGGGTTTGACATCGATTTGTAGCATTAGACATGGCTCCGAGGCAGTTTGTATAGATATATTGTGTATGCGAAGGAATGCAGCGTCCAGATCCCAGTCGGAGAGCACAGCCAAATAGATTTCATTGCCAGCTGGATCGAAGGCCTTGTATTTAATTGAAAAATCCGATTTGATGTCAAAGGCTTTTGCGAGCAGCGAATAAAGCACCTCCAGTGTGGTTATTTGCGGATCCACAGAAAATTTGCGCCATTCTGGCGGTCTGCTTGCTTCACATTTCTATGTAAGGAGTAGGAGGGCATGAGGGGGTGAACGAGCACAAAAAGTATGAGAAAATTGTTTTCTTTGTTGTCTGGCTGGCATGGCTGTGAGCCAAACAAGAAAAACTTTACTTACCTTTACTTTGACGCGTACCGCCTCCCTGGGATAAATGCCGGCCATGATTTATTGTATTTTTCACTCTTATAACTAACATAATTCCATTATTTGTGTGTTATTATTATTTGTTCCATTGAGCAAGTGACTATTGCTCTTTGTCGTTACGCCACCTATTGGCTGCAGTGCTGCTAAGCATCTGATGTTTACACTTCAACATTTGCCAGCACTTAAAAAAGGGCTGCCACACTGATATGTGCCAGTGTGTACCCATTTTACGTCCGTGTGTGTGTGGTAACACTGCAAACAAGAAAACATCAGCGCATACAAATATGAGAACATTAGTGCAAAATTTGTTGTTGTTATAGTTTATTTTCGTTAGTAGTTCTGTTGTATCGCAAATGCATTGTATGCACAAAATAAACGCGACGTGTTAACGCTTAATGGTAAACAATCCAAGGCGCGCGCGTCAAAACGAAGCAGCGTAATCTCATCATCATTGTCGTCTAGAATTTTGGGTGTGTATGCATGTGTGTGTGTGACTCGGGCGTGTATGTGACGTGTTCGGCAAGCAAACACACGCTCACATCACAAGCAGGCATCCACAGAGCACATAAATGTCAATGCTCCAAGGATCAGCAGGATGACTGCCTGGCCCGACCAGGCCGCCAATACCAGCTGCTTTTCTCGACTCTAGGGGATTATTCAATTGGAGGCCTCGTTGAGATAACTTTTGTTTAATTTATGATCGCTCGCTTATGTGCTGTTTATGAGCTGTATGCGTGCCCAATTGTACTTGAGTTTGTGTCTGCATGTGTGTGTGTGTGTGTGTGTGTGTTTGTAGTGGCAGCGATAAATTCTCCCTGAACTTAACGCTGTTATAGTCGTTAGTAGTTGTTGTGCACACAACAATGTGTAAGTTGAATTATTATGCAAAATAATGCTCTTAACTTCCGTTGACGCATTATGCTTGTATATATCGGCTGTGTGTACAATAACGAATAACGAATATACAGCATGTGTGTGTGTATGCTTGAGTGTATGTGTGTGCGCGCGCCTTGTAGCGGCATGCTTATATCACACAAAACTGATACGATAACTCCTCCGACTGAACTGCTAGTTACACATATTACAATGACATTATCATGAAATTTGCCAGCGAGCGAGCTGACCGCATGACCTTAGTTGCAATATTTATAATATATATATTCATACATGTATTTGACTTGCAGTTTGGCCAGCGTTTAATGGATGACACATCATCATGGGCAAGTTATTATCAAAAATTTTCGGCAACAAAGAAATGCGAATTCTTATGCTCGGCTTGGACGCTGCTGGCAAAACCAGTAAGTAACGAGATATTCAAAACATATTTGAAACTTAAATAATGCTTGTTTTACAGCGATCCTCTATAAACTGAAACTGGGGCAATCAGTGACAACGATACCAACGGTGGGATTCAATGTGGAGACCGTCACGTACAAGAACGTTAAGTTCAATGTCTGGGATGTTGGCGGGCAGGATAAAATTCGACCGCTCTGGCGGCATTACTACACAGGTATACCACAAACCTAATGTACCAAGGTCTACAGATATTAACTCTATACTTAACAGGTACACAGGGTCTTATATTCGTTGTGGACTGTGCGGATCGAGATAGAATAGACGAAGCGCGCACTGAACTCCATAGGATAATTAATGATAGAGAGATGCGGGACGCCATTATACTGATATTTGCTAATAAACAGGATCTAGCTGATGGTAAATATGCTTAAATCTCATATCGTCGATAGCACTATTTAAATGCATTCTCATTACAGCAATGAAACCCCATGAAATCCAGGAAAAACTAGGTTTAACTAGAATAAGAGATCGCAATTGGTATGTCCAACCATCATGTGCCACAAGCGGCGATGGCCTCTACGAGGGCCTAACGTGGTTAACGTCGAACCATAAGTTATGAGAATCATAATCAGAATCCAACGTATTTCTCTGCATGTATTATTCGAAGCGAAACAAAATTATTATACTTTTTATTTATACACACAACCGCAGACGCATAGTGAAAAACCCCAAGAAATCAAATTCAAACAGAACAGAAATTAACAAAGTTGAAAACAAACTATATATATAGAGAAGTCGATATATATATATTATAAAAATGCTGATGATGATAATGATAAATATATATACACACATGTATACATACATACATAATTAATCAATCAATACTCTCACTAGTAAAAATAAACAAAAATAAACGAAGCAAAATCAATAAATAAAAACTAATTAATTACCTTAAACAAAAAAAAAAAAAAAAAGAAGAGAAAAATAAAAGAGCACAGTCAGAAAAACAAAAAACAACAAAATAAAATAAAATAAAAGAAAAGAATAATAAAAATCAGTATAACAACAGCAAAATTAGTGTTAAGTAAGTTTTTCTTGTAAATTATAATGATGAGCCACGTAAGCAATTAAGTTGAATGCTTGTTTATTGCAACTGTTATTTGACTTGAAAACGAGAAAGTCGTAAATAAAATATAAATAAATTGTAAATAAAAACTATTCAAATTAAAGCCCATAAGCAACAAAAACAACAACATTAACAAGGACAACAATGGAAATTAAACTACTCCGATAAATACCAATTGCTTTAGATTAAAAAAACATAGTCTTCAAAAATATACCGAATAGAAACTGTGCCTTCCTGAATAATGTCTCAAGTCTAAGTCTACTTTGAATTTATTTACAGTGATCTTTTATGGATTTCTTTTAGGTTTATGAAATCATTTTATATATACAGGATATAATTAATATGGTGGAAGACTTACACTACTTGTTGTGCCCTTGCGGCTTACAAAGGACTATTTTCGCATTTGCAACCCCTCAATTGATGTGTCAATCAGTAGCCGGGATTGTAACAGCTTGACTTCAGCGGCAGTTTGGGATCCTTTCAATTGTTGATGAAAGTCGACATGTAAATATGCCAAATCCATGACCGCATCTTATCAATATTTGAAAATAAGGGGCGAGTGCTTGAAACTAAGAGCCGAATATTAATTGCTAAACGAGGCGTTTTAAATTGTTCTTTGTTTCGTAAACTGGTTTTTGTGCGTCGGATGAGGCAGATACTTGAGTTTACCTGAAAACGGCACGTGTCATTGACTCCACTTTGTATTTGTTTACAAATAAAGAAATTTGTTGTTTTGAACATGATAATTCAACCAAATAATTTGCAGATACATATTTGAAATTTTGCCATTCCACAGTTTGTATACTTCATCAGCAGATAATAAAAGTTCCGTTCCCATTGTAAAATTCTCTCGGTACTCGAAACGTTTACAAGATAAGTCGATTGAATAACAGAAATCGTAGGGGAAAGAGCAACTTGTCTGTTTATTTTTGCTTTCAAATGCTAAAACATAAGAACAATGTGCAAATACACGATTTTAAAACTGACCCAGCTAGTTTTCTTATTGAAAGAATTCGATTTTCTATTTTCAGAAACTTAAATACCACATTCTTATAGTGTAGATAAAAAGGTGCAAACTGAAAATATGTGTGTATATACCTCTCCCGTAGAGAAACTCACTTAACTTCTGAAATGAATGTTGTGATTTAGACTCGGGTGCGAATTTTGATTGATTAAATAAAGTGCACTGCACTTGATAATACTCAAAAAAAAAAGGGAACAAAATAAAAAAAAAAGCCAACGCATATTCACATTCATTCACACCCATACAATCGGTGTGAGTGTGTAAGTGTATTCTGGCAGAGAAGAGATGTCGCCCGTTCAAATGTCAAGAACCAACCCTCTCGACTATGTTTGTCTTGCTCGCACTACGCTAGCTGTCTCGCTCGCGCACCAACTGTGCTGTTGTTGTTGCTGGCGGGCATTTTTGATGCACGGATATTACAGGATAACGCTCTCGCTCGCTCCTCCTACTGGCGTGGGCGTGGCCAGCGCACAGCAAAGCGCTTTGACTTTTGCGTTTCTTTCACTTTTGTCCTGGCCATAAACTTCTGCCAGCGCCACCTGCCCCCACCCTCTCTCTCATTCTGTCCTGCTCTCTGGCTCCTTCTCTCTCCAGCAGCAGCCAAGGCATGCGAAAATGAGAATGGGTGAAAGGAAGGAAAGTGGGAGTTGTATGAGAGTGTAGGAGCTGGTAGGTGATTGTTGTATTCCGACATCTCATTTGTTACAAAGTTAATGTTGGCGTATTAAGCGCAGCAAAAGCCTCAACAACAAAAGCGCCACAGCAAAAAGAAAAATAAAGGCAACAACAAAACGGACACGTCAAGAGGATGTGGCTGGAGGATGAACTTTTATCGATTATTGGATTTGCTTGTGTATAAAGCAGCAAACTGGATTTGAACATTAAATACATTCATCGTCATTTTGTCCATTTACAATAACGTCAACGAACCAGAAGTAATGATGTCATGCAATTAGGAAAATGGAATAGAATACATATGTACATATGTATGTGTCTTTATAGGCATGGAACAGTGTATGAGTATTTTAAATAACGTTAACGTTACTTTCATCATTTTTGCAGATTATTTAATTCCTATTGAAACTGCTTAAGGTTGATTTTGAATAGTATTAATACCAAAACAGTTTTCCTCACAGCGTATATTTGTCCTTAATTAATCAAAAATTATTTTTAAAAAACAAACAAACAGAAGAACTTTTTGAATAAATAAAAAAAAAAAGTTTTAAAAAGTTTAATAAAAGCCCGCAAAAAAGTTATCATATTATTCGAAAGCTGTCGATTTCAGAAATACTGATATTAGGATATACCATTCCCAAGCCACTTAGTTAAAAGAAAACAGTTTTTCATAAGTTTGTATAACAGTAATGGCAAAAAAATCACAAATTGAGTATGAATTGTTCTGACTATCCTTGTATTTTTAAAACATTTACAAAATTCAGGTTTTAAGCAAAGTCAAATAATCTAAGAGATGAGGGCAATATTATTTTAGCTCCATAATTTAATTAAAAGTTTATTGTAATTTTCTTAAAATGTTTGTTTTGAGCGCTTTGCAAGATTTGTATATCACCTTAGTTTATTTAGCTGACAAATATTAGTTTTAGTAAATTTTCGAAATTCACTACCAAAGTTTTGCTTTATATCTGACGTAATCTATTTAGTAACGCATGGTTAATCTAATTTTTATCAAAATTGTATACGCAGATGTGTATCCATTATTGTTTTGTACATAAATCTGGCATACTTAAGGTCGAAGCGAATAGAACAGCAAAAACAACAAGAAGTAAACCACCAACTGACACTCAGTACGAACAGGCCACAGCAGACTTGCGTTCAATTCAATTACAGTTAACTGGTAGCATCGGGTTCGAGGACCCAGCACCAGCGACGAGGCCAAGGATGACGATAAAAGGAGCAGATGGAGAAGGAGCAAATTCGAAAGCACTAACATCACAAAGGTATTACAAAACAAAAACAAAATGTCAAAACCCAAGACGATTATGTGAGCGAGCACCCCGCGCGCAGCTGCGTCACAGTATGATTGTGAAAGGGGGGAGAGGCGAAAGGCGGTCGGCTGCTCCAAGCTGCCATTGCGCTATATTGCTTCTTCTTCCTTGCCAGTCATGATGGCGGCCAAAGTTCTCGTTGCGTATGTGTTAGTCAGAGCAAGAGCGCAGAGAGCGCAGCTCTGGTGTTTATTGGAGATTGAGATTGTGGCTTGGCTTACCTACACTCAAACAGCAGCAGCGCCGTTGACGTCGACGTCGATGTTGGCGCTGGTGCTGGCGTCGCCGCAGCATCAAGAAGGAACGAATCAAAGCAAGCCAACAAGCAAATGCGCCACCAGAGTTGCCACTAAAAGTCTTTGCAAGCGTAATATGCGACCACCCACACACACCCACACACACCCACACACACATACATATGCATACAAAGGGGGTTGGTTGGGTGGCTGCTGTAGCGGTTGTGGATGCGGTTATCCTTGTTGTTGCCGCTCACTGTTCGCTGCTGCTTGCTGCTCGCTGCTCGTTGCTCTCTGCTCTTATTGCGCCTAGTGGGTGGCAGTGCCATTGCTGTGGTGCTGTCCTTGCTGGTGGTGTGCTTTTTGTTCTGCCACACACACACACACACACACACACACATGACCGACCTCTGCCCACTCACCGAGCGCGGATTATATCTACAGAGATGCTGTATGCTTTTTTTTTTTTTTTTTTTAATTTTTGCCTATTTCGGGGTTGGCTGACTGGTTGGTTGGCTGCCTGCCGCCTGCCTGGGCTGCCGGGCTTCTGTACTGCCGGACACATCACTGTTTAGCTTCTGTCATGGTTTTATGATAAATCTGAAATCGTACATCGAGACGTTAACATCATAATCGCCGTTGCCGTCGGACCAGCAAGCGGCTCTCTCTGCAATTGTGTCCTGCTTAGTTCGTCCTACATTCTGTTGCAAATACGCTCCCACTTTACGGCCGTGCGCGTTGCCGTCGCTACGTCTTTGAGCTCTTTTACGGTTACGAAATTTAAACATATATAAAATGCGTTCAAATCAAAGTGCACGACTTAAATACTTATCGGAAAGTGATCCAAACATCGTGTAGCCTCAAAAAACAAAAATCAATTGCCAATTAAAATTCGAATTTCAAGTGCTAAAAAGTTTAAAAGTGTTTGGTCCGTTATCAATTATTAAACATACAATTATTCAGTAATAAAACTAGCTAGCTATGAATAAAGAAGATAGTTTATCGGACACGCGTCCTGGATCACAAGGTATATTTAAATGTGAATTATCAAACAACTAAATTAAATTAAAAATAATGAGCATAACAAATGCTTAGAAGCAAATAATAATGTGACATTCTTAAGCGTTTTTCGATTAATTTTCTACCGTTCTTCACCATGTAATTAAACCCTGAATAAAGGATTTACAATTTAAGTAAAACTATTAAAAAAAGGAACACTTCATAAAACGATTCCTTTATGCAAGTTTCAAAAGTACGTTAATATTAACAGACGTAACCTAAACCAGTTTTCAAAAATTTCCAACCGTCAAGCTTGTTTAAAAAAAGCCTTGAATTTGCAATAAGAAAGTTGAGTTATGTGAATAAACAATTATTCGAGAAATAATTTATACATATTTAGTTCGGTAAGAGCGCCTAAGATATGAAAATGTTAAAAATCACATTTAATAAGGCGAAAAAGGGTCAGAACATAATTAAATTAGTAAAAAAAAATGAATTTACATATTAATTAGGGGCATGTAAGCAAATTGTATGTATAAATGCACATAATTGGTATTTTTTTTTTTTTTAATTTGGGCCTCTTTCTTTTCTTTGCTGGTAAAAAGGTCAAAAACGAGCACACTTTAATTGGTGTTTTTTCTCTTAGCCTTTTGTATTAAACTAAAAGGATTACAAAAGAAAAGCATAAAGGATTTGTACAAGCTTTATTGACAATAAAGATTATTTTGAGACTAGATCTAAAATCTTAAAGATTATATTGAGAAGGAAATTAAATAGAGTAGTGTTGTAATACAAGTATGAATTTTCCAAAAATCTTTAATATGGCTTTGCAATAATTCGATTGAAATCAAATTCTGGCGGACTAGTACAAACATAATTGCAAAAGATCAAAGCAAGACCAAAATAGAAAAAAAAATATCGACAGTAAAATGAACGCACGGAAGGACGAACAAATTCAATTTATGATAATCACCAAATTGAATTAAACTCGAGTCAGGCTGCCAAAGTTTCAAAATTCATAACACAAACTAAGAGGGGGGGCAGACCTTTAACACTTTTGTCGTATTTGCAATTCCGGCGGACAAGAAATGGGGTTACGCTAAAGTGAATTTCAACGAGCTCATCAAAATTAACAAAGAGTGGCGGAAAATGCAAGCATATGACGCTAATCCAGCCGGCATTAGACCGCAGTTGGTACAAGCTACCAGCCAGCAGCTAGCAGTTGGAAGGAGCAGACGGCATGAAAGCCAAAGCCAAAATAGAAGAACGCTCCAGCGCACTGGCAAGTGGCGAGTGTAGCAAATGTGGTCCGAGGGTTAAGTGCATCAAGGAATCAGAACGGAAACTACAATCAAATTAGGGTGTGATGGCAAAACAATTGTCCCCCGAGGCAAATTTTTCTACCAAGGACGAGAGCGCAGATAGAGAGTGTTGCGAGCCGTTTGGCTTAATGGCACCCTAATTGAATGTGTAAATATATTTTGCGGATTACAGGGCGTCAATGTCATCGCTCTGGGATAAGATCAGCCGGTTCCTTTTTCTTTTTTTGTTGTTGACAAATTACAATTTAATTTAAATGAACTACATAAGTGATTTTTTATTGCACATCCTTTTTTTCAGAGCTGCACAGTCCGCCGCGCCATTGCTACACTCCGCCGCCTTCAACGCATGGACTGCCGACGTCGAATTCAGGAGCAGCAACTGCGGCACAGTCCACGCTGACCACGTCGAGTCGCCTCCTGGGCTGGAATCACAGTGCAGCCGCCGCGGCAGCCGCTGCAGCAGCGGCTGTTGCCTCCAACCATCAGGCAGCCATGGCCTCCAGTCAGTCATCCGGTGATCAATCCTCGCTGCCAAGGCTGAAGGGCCAGAATCTGGGGCTCATCTGCGTGGTGTGTGGGGATACCAGTTCTGGCAAACATTACGGCATACTTGCCTGCAATGGCTGCTCCGGCTTCTTTAAGCGCAGTGTGCGGCGCAAACTCATCTACCGGTAAGTACCAAAAAAAAAAAAAACCCAAACCCCTACTTTAAATCCAGCATAAAATGTCGCTTGCCATTTAGCAAGTGGGCGGTGATAGAGGGTTGGGTTGTGTGCCTCAGCCACTGTCTGGCGGCTTACGAAATGTTTCGAAATTTATTACAATTATTCAAATCTTTGGGATTTGAGCGTCAACTTTTGAATGCGTTGACTTTGGCTTCAGACCGAGGCAGGCATCATGTGCAGCTTCTGATTCAATCGTTACTGTTTTTTTTTTCTTTTTTATGAGCGCAAAATGTAATTGAATTTAAAGTGCGGATTTAATTTTATATTTGTTTTTTTTTTTGTGTGTGTGTGTGTGTGTGTTTTTTCGACGTTTTTGTTTACTAGTTATTTGTTTTATTTTTATTGTTATAATATCCTTCACATTTTATGGCACTTGTTTCAGTTCCATTTTCAATTATCATTAAATCAACGCTTAGTTTCCGCTTACCCACATCACCCCGCCCAGATTAGACCAATAACTTTGGCGACAAATTCTTTGCGAGTCAACATAAAATTATGATTCAGTAATGTGTATTCTCTGTGTGCTGTGTATCCTGTTGCCTGTGCTAGGAGGCAACTTGCGCGGTAAATCACAAACGTCGAAATCTCTATATCCTTGCGGTCCCATGAGATTGATATGGAGGGCTTAAGCGCAAAACACTTGGCCAAATGTGACCGCCGCACCACATCTCCTCCTCTATACACCCAAAAACAGACCCTTACCCCAGCCACCCCAAACCAACCCAAACAAACCAACGACTACAGCTAAGCCAGGCCAAATCGCAACAAAGTACAAAAAAAATAGAGGAGAAGAAGATGAGGGCGGCTCTCGACCAAATAGAGCAAAAGTTTGAACGAGCCTGAACGGGGAATATACAACAACACAGAACAGTCCACACCCACACACACACACACGCACACACACACTCACATAGACACACAGAATTGAATGAAGCAGGACTAAAGTGAACGAGTATATTTTTTTGCTACGTGACATGTTTTTTGGATAGTCGACGAAGTCAATGTGCCACCAGAAGGATCTGCATTTTATATATATATCTCTGGTGGCCGCATTAAGGCCATTTCAATTATAATCAATTGCCTCCAATCAGAACTTTCATATTGTAGGAATGCCTTTCTCAAGCGTCTCAGGGTTTTCGAAAGAACATAAAAGATAATAGTTTGATGGAGATGGACAGGGATGTAAGTTGTTTTCAAAAATTTACAAAAGAAATTTTCGCTTTGAGGGTTCTTAAATTCTTGAAAAAAAAAAAAATGCATGAGGGACTTCTCAATTAAAATTATTATAAATTAGATTTCAAGATACAATTATTAGGATTTTTAAATTGACTACAAATATAAATCTTGTATATACTTATTTGGATGACGTGTATTCCTAGAAAAACAAGTAAGAAGGCTCTAGTCGAGATTTCCCGACTAGGAGATACCCCGAACCCTGTACATAACGCGTACAGTCATTGTCTGTATGCATCTGTGACCTAAACTTCAATCTTCGATATCTCTGGTGTTTCTCAACCGATTTCAATGCAATTTTCAGAAAAGTTATATCGTTATGCATTATTTCAATCCCCATTTTTACATTTTCCAAATTTTTTGTAATCGATTACATGTGTATATCGAAAACCAGAATAGTATCGATAGTTTGAAACAAACTTGTTCTGCTTATGGTATATGAGAACTTATATTCAAAATCTGAAGTCTCTAGCTCTTGTAGTCTCTGAGATCGACGCGTTCATACAGACGGACGGACAGACGGACATGGCTATATCGACTCGGCTGTTGATGCTGATCAAGAATATATATACTTTATGGGGTCGGAGATGCTTCCTTCTGCCTGTTACATACTTTTGCACAAAACCATTATACCCCTTTTAACCATTTTATGGGTTAGGGGTATAAAAATGCTTGCTTTCATGCAGGAACTAGGTCTAATGGAAGAGCTACAGGCCAAAAAGGGGGCCCAATAGATCTCTCAGGTCGCAGTGCATTTATCCCCGGCATAATAATATAGTATATACCTTCATAAACGGAGTATACTTAGCCAGATTTTTATACTCTGATACCGAATAAAAACTGTTTGTTGGTTTTGTGAAGAGTTGGCTGTCTGTCCGTTTAGGCGCCTCTTCTTTGGGGATCCCTATAGCTAGAGACTTGAAACTTTGCAAATATCTTAATCCATGTGTGCTTCAGACAAAATGTCAGGATAACTGATCTTCGTCCGCTGGGAAATCGATAACAAGTCAAAAAGCCTCAGGGTGCAAACCGATAAAGCGCACATACATATATCCAAATTTTTAACAACTAATCACCACGTTTAATGAGAAGATAGTTGGTGAACTTTGAATGGCCAGCCCAATTTAAGAATATCTAATCTCCCAAAATTGAAAAGACTTTAGGTGCCAACATTTAAAGGTGAACTGTAGACGCTCACATTCTACCGCCCCTTTTTGCAAGCTCATCCGTTGTTATTCAGGTATCACAGTATTCCGCAGTATTCACTTGTTAAAATCTTTGTCTGTAATATAAAATGTAAATTCAGCGTTACAGCTCTACAGAAATTTTAGACTTAAAATAATATTTAAGGTTGAAGTGTTGACTAAAGTGAGACCCAAAAGCAATTTTTATTAGATAAAAAACCATAATTTAAATATTAAAATTAAAGATCGCTTTTGCATATTTGATTTTCTTCTTGTAGTTACTTTGGTTTATTCGACTTCTTTTGGTCTGGACAGCTTCTCTGCCAGGTTCATTTGTTTAACCAGTGTGAAAACAGAAAATGAAAATTTGGTAGCCTGCAAGAATGAAAGTATAGAGAAATATATCAATATAAAGAAAAAAGTCTTACACTTATATTGGTGGCCACTGAAATGGTAAACACATTGCCGGCCATAAAAATAATTGGCTTTTGCAGACTCTGTAGGAACTGAAGCACAGTTCTCTTGTAACGTTGCTCCTGAGTGATCCAGTTGGACTCAAAAAGTGCATCCGCTAGCTTGAAGCAATCATCCGCCAGATAGTTGCAGAGTATACAAAAGGGCGTTGTCTCCAGCAGCACAGCGGTCATAAAAGACATGGCCGCAATGCGAGACCCAAAGTTGGCAAACATGACAATATTGATGATGGTAAAGCCCAATACAAGACCCACAACCAAAAGTTGCACAAAAATGGTACCCGAAATCATCGGACGCATTGTATCGCAATATCTAAAAAAAATATCTATAAAATAGATCCAGTAATTGCAATTGAAAAACTTCTTACCGCAGTATAACTTTGTGATCTTGTATGCAATCGATAAGCTTTTCGTAACGCTGCTCCGCATTCTCGTTCGGATCATTACCGAGCTGCCGCAGACGCTCCGCATAGATGGACATGTGAGCACGAAGGGGCAGTACATAGTTGATGGGATAACAGTCGACGCAGACATCCTGAAAGCAGGCACCCAGCATGGCAAAGTACTCCAAGCCCGATTGCAGCCAGTACTGATTTCTGCTTGCTCGCCAGTCCAGCCAGGGATAATAGTTCTGGAACATGGGCACGCCCATGACGACAGCACTTATAAAAGTGCTCGTGGCATAGACCATGTAGACGGTCATGAAGGCGAAGAAGATGCGATTGCTCCGGGAGACTGCATGATGCACTTTATGGCGCTCTTCGGGCAGCGTCAGTCGCTTGTCCATCTCGTCCAGTATTTGGTTAGCCTTGTCGAAGCGTTTGACCAGCACCCAGACAATGATCACCTTGGCGGAGCAGGACCAGGCATTGAAGGCCACCTGCAACGAGGTGAGGAACTCACCAGGCGAGAACTCCGACAAGTGAATAATGTAGCCAGTCATGAAGCCAATGGGCTGATAGAATGTGGAGCTCAGATTCAGGGCAAAGGACCACACATAGTAGAGCAGGAAGAAGGTCTTTGGTGGCGATCGGATGCCCATCAGGAAGACACAGCGCAGTAAATAGAGCGATGCCTTCCGTGATTCGGGTGGATCACTGTCCGGCACGGCATACATGCTCGGAAAGATTTTACGTAGTACCATCTTGCAGGAGCAGCTTTTAATTTTACATTAAAGTGCTGTCCACTAAGGTGTCTGCTTATATACCACAAATAAACTCATTAATCTGTAAAATATTCATGAGTAACACTTTCAAACTTTCAAACTAAGTTGTGCACTCAATAAAAGTGAAGGACATGCCACTGAGTCTAACAAGACCTAATCAATCAATTCTGTTGTTACCACTTGTCACGTAACGGTTAATAAACTTTTAAAGTTTATACATTAACATCAATAATAGATGGATCATCAATGCTCGCTTCTCTGTGTCTCCCTACAGGCTGTGTTCGTTCTCACAGCCGATAATTTAAATTCATACTATTAGCCTTGTTTATAATATTACATGGACGGACGGACATGGCTATATCGACTCAAGTGCTGATGCTGATTAAGAATATATATACTTTATGGGGTCGGAGGTGCCTTCTTCTGTCTGTTACATAAACTTGCACAAAATCATTATACTCTATCAAGGGTCAGGGTATAAATAAATACACCGAATAGATACACAAAGCCAAATTTTGTTTTTAAATTAATTAAGGAATTAACATCGATATGATTTATAGGCATCACAAGAAAGAAGAGCCAAAAAACTGACATTTTTAGACTCTGATACCAAGGGCAAAGAGTAACGCGGGTTTCTCAGACCACCCTAATATTAGGGAGCTATGAAATCAATAACAAGTCGATAAATCTCGATGTCTAAATCGATAAAACACGCATATATCCCACTTTATAACAGCTAGAGTTAACAAATTTGGTGAAAAAAGCTTGACGCTAAAAATCAATAATTGATGTCACCAACCGCCACCCTTTAAAAATCGTAAATTCAGTTATCCTTCACAGTTTTTGAGCTAAAATCACGAAATTTGGTAACAAGATAGCTGGCGATCTTCACCACTCGGTCCACCCCTGTCTTCCTCTCATTCTCTTTTCGTAAGCAGACTTCTTTCTAACTATCCGTTCTTTTACTGGTATCAGAACATTCCGCAGTCGGCTTAGCTTTTCTATTATGTTGTTATTAAAAGAAAATTTCATTGGGTACAAAATTATTTTTAAACTTATTTTTAATTGCGTAAAAAACAGAATTTATACATTGTAAAATTGTTTTGCAAGACTAATACATACCGTGAATTTAATTGTATACAGTCAAAAAGCTATTCAATTCAATTAATTTAATTTATAAATGCATAGATGTGAGTATAATAATATTTTTTTTTACAAATAAACTTCAGGAAACGTGTAAAAATAAGCAAATAACAATAAACGACTCGAAGCAGACCCATAGCTCTTGAAAAGGCGTTCAATCTACGTGATTTGTTTTCAAATGTGAAAAAATTTGCATATTTTATGGACAAATAGTAAGCGACATGGAGTGGAATATATTGTATGTGTGTGTGTGTGTGTGTGTGTATGTATCTGAAAGATACATTTAGCTAAGTGCTTTGTTAGTTAGTCAAACTTCAGCTGTGGCGCCACAGAGAACATAAAATGCGACAAATAGAAACTTGACTGACTGGCAGACGACGCCTCACAACAGCTAAGAACCTTTGCCATTTTGTGTTTTGAGTTTTGGCGCAGGCTTAGAGTGCGACAGGGATGCAGGACGATGACTAGGCACTAAGCTGGCAAAAAGGGGATGGCAAGGGAAGGCAATGATTTCGTGCACGCCACTCAGACTCGACTCGATTCGTGTCGAGATTTGATTAAAATGCCACAAGTGCCACACCAAACGCTAGCAAAATGCAGAACAAAGGCCAAACAGATCCGCTCAGATACTTTTCTTTTTTCTTTTTTTTTTGGCTTGTGGCAGCAGATACTGAAGTGCTTTTGTATTAAGTCGTTGGTTGGTTGGTTGGTTGCTGGCCGAAATTCCGCTTCGTTTGAGCCGCCGCATCTGACAAATGTTGCAATTTTTGACACGACAAATCTGGTTAGGAGGAAGGCATAACTTAATTATGGTACAGCATTAAATTCAACTTCAATTAATCGAAAAGCGTTTCTCTTTGATTGCAGCTGTCAGGCGGGCACCGGACGCTGTATTGTGGACAAGGCGCATCGGAATCAATGCCAGGCCTGCAGGCTCAAGAAGTGCCTTCAAATGGGTATGAACAAGGATGGTACGTAGATCAATACAATAATCCCACTATTAACCCCATACTGATAAACATATTCATAAGCTGGTAAACGCTCTAATGAACTGAAGCACGTTTAATTGCTCTTTAGCATGACCTCAAAAAAAAAAAAAAAAAAAAACAACCTGGCGACACGTGCACGCGTCTAAAGTAAATATTGTAGTACCAGTTCTTAAATCCTTTACTCCTAACCCTTTCCCACGAAAAAGCAGCGCTTTAGAAGGTCTCCTTGGGGTGGCTCTTTTGTGGGTGCACTTTATTTACATATTGCTCACTCAATTGATTTGTTACCTGCTGGCGGCTGTTGTTGTCTTTGACAGATTTTTAAGCAGTTGAGAGCGCTTGAATAAACAGTAGACTTTGTTATATATTGATTTGTTTGTAGATCCCTTACTTACATTATTTTTGGTTTTGATGGATGCAGTCGAGGATAACTAAGTAGCTGTCAGTTGTCTTAGTTAATACAATCATTGTCTTTAAGTTGAAAGCTCCTAAATTAACTTTTTAAATTATGTTAGTTTACTTGTGTGTTTGAATTGATTATTTTTTAAATTAATGTGACGCTAGAAAAACAATGCTCTAAATAAATACAACAAGTTCTTCTTTAATTCTTTCTGTATTTGACTAGGTTGCGTACTTTAACATTTGTCAAATTAAGTATTTTCTAGATAATAATTGCAATAATTGCAATAAATTTCTATTATTATATTAATTATTTGACACATAGTTTTCTTATCTTAATTTTTCTTAATATTTAAAAGACTAGCTTAAAACCTTTTTGCGTTAAAAAAAAAACAAGGTGTTTAATTATAATTCTTCCATACGTTTCTTACGTACTTTGGATAAATAATAAATAAATAGATGAAATTTAAATATTGAGATGCTTGAAGCGATCAGTTTGGTACACTTTCTGGTTGACACTTACATTTTGAGGGCACACGCCCCGTTGTTCTAGATTTCATTCGTTGTACGTGCTTAACTTGAAAAGTTTAGACTCAATTGTTTGAGGTTGATGGCAGGTATAATAATTTCAGTTCCTTATTAACAACTGTTCAATGAATGGCCGCACTTCATTATGGTTATACGCAGCCACTAATTTAACCATAAATTATGCGAGGCATATGCAAAACGGCAACAGTTTCCCAAAGGGGAAAAGATGCTAGGCTCAAAGCCGGCACAGCACACGATGCCATTCAGTCGGATATGGTTTGTGTGTGTGGTAAAGTTGCATAAACAAATGGGAAAACAATTTGTGGGCGTGAGCGGCACGTGACCACAAAACCAATTTACCATGATGGGTTGGGCAAATGATTGAGAGATTCGCCAAAAAGACAGAGAGGAGAGGCAGAGGAGGCACACGCGCTACCTGCTGAACATATTTAGCGAGGCGTCAAGCTATTTTGTCACTGTGACATTTTCCTCATTATGCACGGGGCGGGGCGGTGTTGCAAGCAGGCTCACTTTGTGGCACATACACAGTTAGAGATGTGATTTACTTATGTTAGTTGTTGCATTTGTTTTGCAATTACAGCGGTGCAAAATGAGCGACAGCCACGCAACACGGCCACTATACGGCCGGAGACGCTGCGGGAGATGGAGCACGGCCGGGCGTTGCGTGAGGCAGCCGTAGCCGTTGGTGTTTTTGGGTAAGTGTTACTGTTGTTCTGGTTGTTGTTGTTGCCGCTGTCATTTGCATAACACTCCAATTTGCAGACCTCCTGTGCTACTATCGCCGCCCTGCTACGGCTCCGGCCTCTTGCCGCCGCCCTGTGAGTAAACTTAGTTGGTGTGAAAATCCATATGTAACTAACTTTGGCTTTGTTTTACTGCTTGTACAGCGTTGGGCAGCTTGCCAACGGGACGTCTACTGCATCACAATCACCTTAGCTCGTCCATGCAACTGGCCACGAATCACATGAGTCATGCGAGCGGCTTTCCCATCTTCAATACCGCCGGACTGCATCATTCGCCCAAGGATAAGGTCACGTATGGCGTCTCCATGGAGCTCTCCAGCAGCGGCAATGTCTCACACTCAACCAACTCGAGTAGCAATCACAGCATCGATCCCAGTTCACCGGCGCCGGATGCAACCAATGATAAGAACCAGGCCGGCGGCAGTGTCTCCTCCATCAGCTCCTCCAGTCCAACGCCCGAGAACGATAATGATGGTGTGTACATAGATTGTTTAAGTGACATCATCGTTGAAAGTGTTACTAGCAGAAGAAATTATCTCCATAAACATTAAGGGGCTAGGTGTAGTGAGAGAAAACATAGTTAAAAAACAAAGTTTTTAAAAACAGCCATAACTTTTTAAAATTTCTGTCAAGTTAAGTTAAAACCTTATTTAATGATGCTATGTTTTTACTTTTAAAAAATAAAATAATTTACTAGGAAAAAAGTTATTTCAAATTGTAATTTTTTCATTTCTCTGATTACCTTAAGTATGAAAATTTTAAGAACAAAATTCAATTAGAAGAAATATTAGAACTTTAAAGGTTTTCTAGAAATAACTTAAATATTTCTCTGACACACATTAAAAACGAATTGCTTTCGATTACATGAGTATATGAATCCCCCTTAAGGTTATGCTGCCTTTTCAGATGACTCCATTGACGTGACAAATGATGAGGAGCCGCATGCGGGTAGCAGATCCGATTCCAGTTTCATAATGCCACAGTTCATGTCTCCCAATCTGTATGCGCATCAGCACGAAACGGTCTATGAGACCAGTGCCAGATTGCTCTTCATGGCCGTCAAGTGGGCAAAGAATCTGCCCAGTTTCGCGAGGCTGTCTTTCAGGGATCAGGTCATACTGCTGGAGGAGTCCTGGTCGGAGCTGTTTCTACTCAATGCCATACAATGGTGCATACCCCTAGATCCCACGGGCTGTGCTCTCTTCTCCGTCGCCGAGCACTGCAATAATCTGGAGAACAATGCCAATGGTGACAATTGTGTTACCAAGGAAGAGGTAAATGAAGTGAAACTCATCCAGAAGAATTTCACCTTATAACAAATTTTCTATACACTCAGCTGGCTGCAGATGTTCGCACACTGCACGAAATCTTCTGCAAGTATAAGGCAGTGATGGTGGATCCGGCCGAATTTGCTTGCCTTAAGGCAATTGTGCTCTTCCGACCCGAAACCCGTGGCCTTAAGGATCCAGCGCAAATTGAGAACCTGCAAGATCAGGCACATGTAAGATCCTTAACCATATATCTATGTACCAAGAAAATTCAGTTTTTATTTACCAGTAACTGAAAATGGTTCGAAAAATTAGTGTTAATGAGTTTCATTATCAAAATAAGAGGATTGTCAGACATACTTATCCTAGAAATTGAACAGCTTGTAAAAAGCCAAAAATAATTTTTAAATAAATAACACTTCTGCAGTATAAGTTATTTATTATAAATGTGTTAGCCATTATTGGCTATTTCAGGTTTATTAGAGTTTAGAATCTATATCAATGATGCTTATAAAGAATGCACTCGTGTTTTAAAAAAAATGCTTTAGACTGGTTGCTTTTTGACTGATGATAAACATTACACAAGTTTTAATTTCATTGCAAAAATACTGAGCAGCTTTTATTTGGTTGATTAGTGTTAGGGGTTGAGACTGCATATAAAAGTACAGGTTAAAAGTCTTCCATTTATTTATAAAACACGCTAAAATTAAGTGCTTGCTTTAGATTTTATTTGAATTTTTTAAAATGTTATTTTTAATTCCAGTCCTTAAAAGATTGGTGACTTTCGCTTTAAATTAATAGAAAATGTTTTTTTTTTCTGAATAAAACTTAAAAAGGAGTGTTATATTTATTTATATTTGTAATTTTAGAATTGTTTTGATTCTTTGTTTAAATGAAACTTGCTTTGCGATCTTGGTCCGCCTACACTACAATACAACATTTTATATATCTACAATATATTTATTTAAAACTACTGTGGGTTTCAGGTGATGCTGTCGCAGCATACAAAGACGCAGTTTACTGCACAAATCGCTCGGTTTGGAAGGCTGCTGTTGATGTTGCCGCTGCTTCGGATGATTAACTCACATAAGATCGAGTCGATCTTCTTTCAGCGCACCATTGGAAACACGCCGATGGAGAAGGTGCTCTGCGACATGTATAAGAATTAGCTAATCTCGTGGCTTAGGTTTTTATGTAATTTAAATAAATATATATGAATATGTTTTTGTGTCTTTGATGTTAAAACTTGACTTTTTACTGGTATTTATTAAAGTAATGGCCAAAGGGACAGTCACTGATATCCAAAACAAATGGCACGATAATCGTGTCAATGTGGAGATATGAAATTCTTTTTTAGGATACAGTTGCTAAATCTTGTATATCCTGGCGCTCTGTGTTAAGTATGCAACCAAACACGTTGCTTCAATGGCCGACTCCATAGCCATGTTAATCCTTTGACTAAAAAATGAAGGCTTTTCACATTAGCTACCTCTGAGATATTGGTCGACTAAAAATGACGTAACAGTTAAGTTATTTGCTTATATTTTTTAAGCATTGCAGCAGCTTGATCAATATTATTAAATAAATAAAATCCCATCGATTAAATGATCTACTTAAGTTTCACACTTGTATGTGTTACATACCTTTTCAATAAACACTACTTTTAATGATCAATCACAACTTATTTAGGGACAAATAGACCGTTAAATCGTAGGTAGGAAATACAATTTAGTACTGAATTATAACACCGGCTCACAATCCAAGTATAAAATTCTTTTGACCAAACCTACTCAACATTCTGAATCATATTTTGGGATAAGTTGGAAAAGTATAGCTCCAAACAAACTGCACTTTAAGAGGTAATAAATGTTGTTGGCCAATATCGAGCATGTGTTTTATTGTGTTAAACACACAGGTTTTTTAAGCAATGAGAGCAAAATATGCCCAGTTTCAAATATTAAAAGGCTACATTGTGTTCGCATTTTAAAAAATTGTGGTATGAAATGAAACAAATCTTGTCGATCCCTTTCAAATGTCTGAAATTTGTTTTTACATAAGAATGTTTGGAAAGGGCATTTAATTAGTCTAATGAACATATGAAAGTTTAAACTAGATTTTCGCTAAAACCTTGGCTTTCGAAACTTGTTCAATTTATACTAATTTGCTTTAAGCGAGGGCGTACTGTGTGTATTTAAATAATACTTGATCCAAAACACTGGCATATTTTGGGGTTCCAACTGGGAGTGAACATGTGTTAAAATATATAATGGAAAAGATCTTGTTATAAGTTAATAATTCTTTTACTCTTGGTACTTAAATACTTTAAGTTGGTTTATTTAAATTCCACCATGTTAGAGTTAAGGGAACAAGATACATAAATGTGATTATTGATTACAAAAAAATTATGTTATACGCAATAATTTAATTTACATTTGTTTTTAAGAAACTATAAAATTACTCTTTTATATATAAGCTCGAATGAATTTCTATTAATATGTCACATGCTCTTTAAGGATCAAGTTATAAAGTGTCAAACAATAAAATGGCCATTGCATTCACCTAAACCGTGCACTCATTATACATAGGAAACAGTCATTTTCATTCGCGACTCATGCGCATTTGAATACTGCCGCCAAATATTCACAGGGTGACTACTGCAAACAGTTTTGGAGTCGCATAACGTTTAAGAAGCACTGAATTAGGCTTGTGACTTTACTAGTAGTGGTTTAACGAAAGCAACACACTTAACGAACACTGCAGACTCAACGAATATTTGTCAATCTTATCGAGTTAATAAATGTTTCGTTCACCGCCACAACTTATCGATGTATTTTTAATGCATTGAGGCAAAAGCTGGCTGCTACAAGTCAGCTGTTTGTTGATTTTTGGCGCTAGGTGGCGCTTACGTTGTGCCTTTTCATTTTAGTTGGATGCTGTTTGCTTCAGGAGCAGGTTCTGGTGGAGTCGCTGCTGCTGAGTTATGGCATTGGAATGTGGTCCTTAAACAACAAAAAAACGAAACGAAACTTTCAATAAAAAATCGCGAAAATCCATTGCATTTAACTATAACTCTTTAACGACTATGTTGTTTGTGTGTTCATTTTGTTTGTTTATTGGCAGTTTTAATGCCGCTAGTCAATTTGTTTAAGCCAAAAGTGAAAAGACAGACAATACGACTCCTGTTGTAGGTGCGTTTGTGTTGTGTGAGTGTGAGTGTGGGTGTACGCGCAGAGCAAAAATATAAATAAAACACACAAGCACAAGCAGCAGCGCCCCATCGTCAATGTCAATGAATGAAGTTGATAAAAAGTGAAATAAAAGGCCTTTAATTGCCGCTGCAGTCAATAAATCATCAAACGAAAATATGAAAGCATCTCTGGAATTTCGTATGTAAAATTAGAATCACAGGAAAAAGATACAAAATAGTAGCAATGCCAAAGAGGCATACATCGTAAAGTGCGCCCCTTCCGTCCCACCATGGAGAGCAGCACATCGGCAACAACTCTGCTGCTGCTCCGCTCTGCTCTCCCCACTTACACTTCCTGCACATATGCCAGCTCCAACTACGCCAATAACAACAACAACAACAACAACTGCTACTAGGGATGCTGCTGAGGCTTTTGCCGCTGTGACTAAACTCCGCTCTGTGAGAGCGCGCGCTACGTAACAAGAGAGAAAGAGAGAACGGAGTGAGCTGTTACGTTACGTTACGTGCACATTAAAAGTGCCACAAGTGAGCGGTAGTGGTGTCATTCCGATTCGTAACGTCAACGCAGTCGCACGTATCGCGCATCGTCGCGCGACAACACACGAAACGCGCCAAAGTGAAATACCGAAATATAACGAAGATCGAAAAAAGAGATCGAAGTTTTTATGCGGGAAACTCAACGTACGATTTGATAGATTCGAGTGCCTGTGCATATTTGCGTATACGTGTATGTGTGTGTTTGTGTGAAACGTGCGTTTATGCTGCCGACAGCGAGAAACAACAATAACAATAACAATAACAATGCCGCAATGCTGAGTTGATGATGATGATGTTGTTGTTATGATGTTGATATTGTGAGAGCACCAGCAGGATATTTGAAACGTTGTGTGTGTGTGTGTGCGTGTGTTTGTGTGTGTGTGTGCCACGGCACCACAGGCAACATTATGTGAAGTGTTCAATTTAATGAATATATATAGATAAAAATGTGTATAAACGCAGACACACATACATCTATGCAGCTGACATCAACTATGAAATATTGACAAGCAGGATACGGAGTACGCAGTGCAAACAAAAAAAAAACACACACACACAAAAACTGAGACTAAAGTGTATAAGCGATAAGGTTACAGATGTCCTAAGCACACACACACTTTGCCTTTGCCAGATAGTAAGAGAGAAAGAGGGGCAGGCAGGCTTAAAAGGATACGCAGGACGGCACTTGCATACAATTTTTGTAACTGGATACATGTTTACTCATAAGAAGGCGCTGCTCTGTCTTCGCCCAACGCTGTCGCACTGCAGCAGACAACAAATAGCGACAGCAACAACAACAACAACAACAAGAACAAAACGTAAGTAGCTATACAGTAATCCTTCGCTAATTAGAACGTTGAATTTGAACAAACTCTTGAAAAGGATCCTTAACTATGAGTAAAGTTTTTGTAGTGCATGACCAAAACATAGCCCAAAAAATGCAGTAAAATGAACATTTTGATTTCTGGACAATAATTGTTTATGAAAGCTGTATTTAGTTGCGAGTAAACACTGTAATAAGACGCCACGCCTGGACTTGGACACTTTTGTGGCAAAGCGGGGGAGGGGTTGCTCATACATACATACATGCATGTTGACAGGGGCCGCTTCCTGCGCCGCTAAGTATGCAATTCTATTTTTAAGCGCACGCTAAAGTGCAAGCGAAGTAGGTGAAGTGCAGTGCAGACCAGTCGGTGCATTGTGGTGTGAGTTGTGTGTTGTGTGTTGAGTGGTGAGCAACTAGCATAACCCACACACTCACACACACACACACTCACGCGAGTCGGACACACACAAAAAACACAAAACACAAAACGTATTCAAGTGTAACTAAAGACGACCAATTCACAAACAAACAAACAAACTGCAGAACGGACGCCAGCGAACCATGAGAACCGAAGAGGGTAAAAGAGAATGTAGGCGGAGGAGTAGGAGACAGGCGCACGGGTCGCTTAGATCGCCAATGTGAGTGACTCGTTTTGACTGAGTCGACTGTCGTCTGTCGTCTGTCGCTTCGTCGCTTTGTCGTCCCGCTAATGTTTATTATGGAAAGCGTGCCCTTTTGAACGCCATCGTGTATTTTCATTTTTATTTATTTTTTGTTTTATTTTTTTCGTATTATTTTATGATTTCGGGGGCTGCATGTGCATGTTTTTGTTTTTCTTGTCAGCCCGACGTGACAGGGTAGCGGGGAGAGAGCGGGGATAGCCCTCATAATGAGTGCTGCGGCACTTAATGCATTGATAAAAGATGCAACAACAACAACTTGATTCTAGTGCTACATGCCGCAAACGCAGGCAACGTTCGCGCAATTACTGTTATAATTTGGGTATGTAACCGTTATTCAAATTCGAATGCGTATTGCAATTACGAGCAACAACCCCCAAACACGAGGGCAGCTCATTAAATAAACGGCATGGGAAAATTGACTTGGTTAATGTGTCAGCAGATCTATTAGTTACCTTCTTGTGTGTGTCGTAGATCCAAAAGTTCTTTATGATTCACCTTCAGCCAAGGGGGCCAAATAAGGTGATCATAAAATTGTGACCATAAAAACAGAGAGCGAGACATCAAAAGTCAGTGGGATACAAATTATTTTCCGCTTGACATTTAAATTCAAAATATGTGTTTGATTAATGGAAATTTTGAGTATGAGCAAATAAAGTCTTTAACATAAGTGGAAAATCACGAAATGAGTGTCTCCAAATAGATGTTTCCTATTGCGTAATGTGGAAATGAAATACTTTAAGAACTTTTAAATTAGTCAAACAAATAAAAAGGTTTTAAATAAGTAGATTATCTCAAATTAAAAATCAATCAGGTTTAAATCAACAAAACAAATCAATCAATTAGTTGGAAATCCCTCAGCAATTGTTGAACCAATTTTATGTAATTGCAATTGGGTAATATCCTGGGATATTTGAGTGAACAAGCGGGTACTAATACAGCCGCCCTCGTATGTAACGAGTCGCTAACGAGTGGGTAACAAACAATCGCCAATTGGCATATAATGACGCCTTTTCAAAGCTGGATGCCAGTCCGACTGAGTGACTGACAGACTGAAAGACAGACAGTGTGACAAAACCAGCAGCGACATTCAAAATAATTCTCAGGCCTTGACAAATGCAATGGTAATGATTTGAACGCAACTCACACTTTGATATTTGGTATTTGGCTTTTTTAACAATTTACGCGAGAGCTGTTTTTTACCCTTTCCAAGTCACACGCTCACACATACACACACACACACACACACACATGTTATGCATACGATACTCGAAAAACAGGCGGCTAGTCATAATTTTAGGGGTTGTATTGCTGTACAATTTGAGCAACCTACAGCTTACAGCTGTTGTTCCTAGCTAGCTTGGCAAACAAGGGTTTGGTTTAAGGACAAGCCAGCGTCTATTGGCATGGGAACATTGTCAGCCATGGGATAGGCAACGGGATCGGGAATGGGAATGGGAATGGGAACGGGAGCGGGAGCGAACATGAACCATCGAACATCTTTGACTCCTGCGGTGATTAATTGTCATTCGAGCACAGCCCCAAAGAACAAGAACAAAAACGCATGTTACATCCCAGGCCAAAGAGAACTCAAGACCAAAACGAAGCTATCTCTGCTACCTACTATATACAAGAAAGTCGCAGGGGCATTTGGGCATTCGGGTTCATGGGTTGCGACTTAACATTGGATTAGATGTCGATCATCGATACGCACAACAGCGGATCGACATAGGAGGAAAGACTAGGTAACTTGCTTTTGTCCCGTTGAAAGCCGAAAGTAGGTAGCTGATAGCCCGCAGAATGAATAACTGAAAGAAAACCCAACATAAATTGTTGGCTTCGTTTGAGGCTACACAAAATGTATCTAGTACAAGTATCATACAAAGGGCATTAGCATGCAACGTTGATAAATTTGTCAAGAATAGCTACTTTATCTCAATAGTTAAGCGTATTAAGGGTAGAAAGTTATTTTTAGAGATACACAGTTGACAATGAAATGACAATGCAAAGATTCCATCGATAGGAGCCATAGAATTGAAAGGAAGAGAAAGGTATAAAGTGTAGATAAAGTATAAAAAATGTACAAAAGGTTGCTGCATTCAAAATAGAAATTTGTTTTTCACTTCAATTTTAATTGCAAGTTTGAAATTCCTGAGTTTAAAGCATTAAAATTTTGTTGGACTGTTGACCCAAATTTGCTTAAATTTATTGCTAAAGTATAGGCACACTTAAAAACAATAATAAAGTTATAGCTAAAACTTTTTATATAAGATTTAAAGCTATAAATAATTTTAATTTAATTTTAAGTAATTTATGTAATCAAGTCTTTAGTTCCTACACTCACTGTAGAATTCCTAGACTTACATTATTTTGTGTTTTGTAAAAATCCAACCAGTTGTTGACTAGTGTAAAGTTAAAGCCCAAATAAATATTTGTTGCTTGGCATTGAGGCGAAATCGTCATCAGTTGGTTGCCATCGATTTGTTTGTCGTTGGGCATCATAAATTAGCTTGGGCCCAAGTGTGCGCCAAATAAGTTTCGCTCTTCCCCCCCTTCCACCCCTCATAATCTCCTACCACACTTCCCCTCTTGTAGTTAATGCTTAAATGCCTGCTGGTCAGCATCAAGAGCGACTTTGAGCTAGATTGAAACTTTTCTAATGAGATACAATAATGATAAGAGGCATCAGTTGTGCAGTTTGCTCAGTTGTTCATTTGTTGTGCGGCTTGCTGAGTTTGTGCCACTTATTTAACTGATGTGGCATAATAAATAATTTGCTTATTGCATGCATATGGCCAGGCAGCCGGCCGCCATCTAATCTATTGTGTTGTATCTGTTGTAAGTACATATGTTGTTATGAATGTATCTATGTGCCGCAAAGATACGGGGTCCATAATTCATGGCTGAAACTTTTGTTTCTAATTCAACAACAATTACGCTTAATTAATTTAAAGATGTTTGCCGTTTTTGTTGTTGTTGTTGTCGTTATGTCTCTAATGCCTCTATCTGTTCTCAAGTTCTCTCCAACCCTCTCCCTCTCCCTCACCCTCCCTTCAACAGTCGAATAAATTTTTGAGCAGTTATGAAGGCGTCGTGACAACAGTTGTTGTTGTTGTTGTTGTTGTTGGGGAGGGTTTCGTGCACGTCTCCGCTTATAAATAGATTAATTAAAACCATCTTTAATTGTTTGATTACAAGCCCCAAAAATGTGAAGAAGAAGGAAATTAAAAGGCAAACGCAGAACGAGCTCACAATAGCTCGGCTTTATAATACATAGAGAAGCTCTGCACAATATGTGTGTGTGTTGTATGTGGTGTGTGTTGTGTGTTGTGTGTGGGCAAAATGCGCAACATGTGAAATCCACATGCTTCGGCGATTGCCACAGTAACCAGAACACAGAGAGAAGTAGAAATGAAGCAGAAGCGGTAGGAGCACGGTCCCTTGAGTTCTGAAGATTTCATTTGTGCTACAGATGTTCAGAGATTGTACAACATAACTACACACACACACACACACACACACACACTCCTCCACAAAAGTCACACGCAATTGAAGCAGCGGCATCTGCCAGATACACTTCAGCTTTCAGCTACCAGCTTCTTCCATCTTCCATCTTCAGGCAAGTCGCGTATTTCGAGTGGCATTTGATTTTAGTGTAGTGTGTGCGACTGTCAGTGTGTATGTGTGTGTGTGTGTTTTTCGAGTGCTCCAGAGGCATAAAAATTATTGCTGGCAGCGCAAGACTCAACGACTGAGTCAGTCAGTCATCAATTATTTTATAGAATGCTCACTTGTTTTCTGCCTTGTACTATGCGCATTGTCTGCTGCTGTGACCCTCTGTCGTCGTCGTTGTCGTTGTCCCTCAAGACTCCACCGGGAAGGGAGGGGGGAAGTTTGAAAAGTTCTTTTCTTTCTACACACATATACTTCCTTACATATAGTACATACGCACAGGAAGGGCTTCGTGGCAGCCGCAATAGTTGTGAAATTAAATTGAATGCGACGCCGATTATCCCACGCAATCTTTCATTCATTCATTCGTTCACTCGTTCATGCATGACGGCAGCAAGTGCCACAGCGAAATGCTTGCAACTTACTCCTCCGCCAAAAAGGAAAGTTTAAGAAATCATCCAAAGTTCGGGCGGAACTTTCCTTTCCTCCCCCTCGTATATTACATATACAAACATCCATATAAGATGATTATATGCACACGCAATCTTTCGTATCTGGCAATAAATCTAAAGCGCCTGTCTGTCATTCAGTCTATCTGTCTGCCGCCAGCCGCCTGCCCCTCCCCCCTTTTGCTTGCGTGCCAAAATCAATGCAAAGTTCGCTCGTTTTTCTTTGGTTCTTGCTTCGTTGTTGTTTTTTTTTTTTTTTGATGTCTCTGCGGTCCCAATAAATAAAATCCATTCGATTATAAAGTGCACACAATGAAATGCCACTGATAAGCGCTTTACACAATCCATTTGGCCTACTTCACTTCATTAAAAATCTATTTAAGCAAGTTGAAATGTGGTAGTTGTAACTTTACATTTGATTGATTTAAAGATATCCTGTATTGAGTTCTGTTTTCTTTTTGTATAACGCCTCTTTAAAGAATCAGACAGATTAAAGGGTATTAAAAAATGTGCAAACATGCAGCATTACACCAAAGTACATCACTTGTCTGGCTGATAAGGCATTGATGGCATTCTCATTGCGGGATTGTGGAGCTCTGAATCTGTAATTTAACAATTTCATGTGTGGCACATTTTGATTAATCTTTACAGCCGCATGCAGGTTGCCGACAATTTTAATGGCCACTGATGCCAGATAATGATGCTCGTAAATTTGCCCGCAAATTTGCTTCAGGAAGTTGCAACAATAATTTTTGCCAAATTTGCACATTTCACACGACGAGTTTCAATCAATCATTTACTCATTTACTCATTTAGCTTGCATGCTTGTGATAGATAAGCATTAATACTCTTATGCACAGATTTGGCTTTTGTTTACATATCGATGTCAGTGTGTGGCCAAAAATCTAATTTCGCTAAGCAGTGTAGTGAAACGCTTGCCTTTGGCTCTCTATCTCTTGCTTGTCAAACATGAGGCTAGACAAATCGAAAACAAAAACCAACTTCAATATTCGGCTATAATTGAATGCACACAAACAACCGAAGTGTGTGTGTGTGTGTGTGTAATGTATGTATGCCATGGGGAATACTATGATAATCTGGTCAGTTACATGAGAAACAGGCCGAGAGAATATTGACAGACACTCAAGTGTCCACAAGCACCCTGTAAATCCAATTGAATTACGCATAAAAGGCGCTTAAACCAAAAGAAATAACGCACATCGTGACGATGATGATGATGATGTCGAAGACGAAGCGAAGGAAAAGACAGTTAAGAGACGCCTATTCCATATAAATAAATGTACTTTTATGTGCATTTAACTTCTTATTACCCGATATTTTATAGCTACTGTGCGCTACGCGTGGCCCACGAATACCTTTTGGCCTCTAATCATAATCACATTTGACATGAGGCGGCATTTCCGCAACATTTACATATCGACTTTTACTAAATGCACAGCGCATCGCTTTGTAGTCATTAAAAAACAGAAAAAACAGAAAAAAAAAGAAAGAAATAAAGTCGCTTCCAGTATGGAGTGGGTTGAAGTTTAAACTTATGCATGATTAATACATAATTACAAAGGCAAACACATAAACTCCAACGAGCTGGCATGCCTCGAAAGACTCTTCGAGTGTGGAGTTGGAGGCATTTTAATGCTTTGGCCAACGACTCAACAAACTAGTACATAATAACATTTAACAACACAAGACTGAAGACTGATGACAAAAGACAAAAGGCTGCGTTCCCACACACAGCACGTCCTGAATGACTCTACGACTGCCTCCCTCCCCCTTATCTATCTATCGTAGCAGTCAGTGGTCATGGCTATAATATGTACATATATGTATATGTATATGTATATATAGCTGTTATTAATATTTCGATTTGGTACCAGCGATTCGTAGAACTTGACACATGACTTGCATAACTAATAAGACCATTTTTCGTTACTTGCGGCCAATTGTCGCCCCTCTCCCTCTCTCTCTCCCTCTCTCTCTGTGTCTCTGTATCTCGGTCTCTCGCACACCTTGCTCCTTAGCATAGGGCATATCGCTTGCCATACACTAAAGGCTGATTGATGATGACAAACTTGGCTTCATCAATAGGAAATCGATGTAGTTGTTGCAGGATGTTGCCGTACTCGTTGAAAGCAGGTTTATTGAAGTGTAATACTCATAATAAGTAGGTAATGGAGTGGGTCCTTTGTGTAAGATGATATTTGTATTTATTATGTAACATGATATTTATATTTGTATTGCTCCACATTACTTAACATTTAAATTTTGGAGTTCAAACTTCTCTCTCTGTTTACTTTAAAGAGGTTTTTCATGTTGTTTCTAGGAAAGGACTTAAGAAAACATCACAGCCCTTATCCCACTTAGTTTTCAATTTAACTCTGTTTTTCAATTTCCAACTATTCATGCTTATTTCTTCGCTTTAATTATTTGGCGAATTAAATTCTTGCAGTATTAGTTTCCAATATGTCAAAATGTATTACCAATACACTACTAAATGTACAGTAATAAATCACAATTTCCGTTTGTACAGTTTTCTGTCTCAGCTGTAGGTGATTAGCCAGTCGAATTGACTGTAACAAATTAAACGCTAGGCATAATGATTATTAATGCGAGTGTGTATATGTATATGTGTGTGTGTGTGTATTGCATCGAAGATATGAACACTTAAGTCCATTCATGGACACTTTCAGGGGCTTTGACAAACTGCTGCGGTATTTGGTGATTGTCAAGTCAAGTGGGCAAATTGCATACACTAGAAGTTGGTGAAGTTGGGAGTTGGGAGTTGGGAGAGAAGAACTGACATATGAGTATGTGTATGAGTTGGAATGCAAGTGAAGTACGAGTAAAAGCCATTTAAATGTATTTCTTATCTGACTTTTCAGATTGCCGTGGCGACATCAACGTAATCCAACTGCAGCTAATGCCATACAAAAAGAACAACAACAACAATAGAAGTAGAGACAGCAGCAGGTGCAGTTGTTGTATGCGTACAGGAAACGCATCAGGCAGGACAAGACAGCAACAACAACAAGGAGAAGAAGAACAAGAAGAAGAGCGACGTGCATTACAGTGATAAAAACTGACAACGAATTATTAACGACGAGCCAAGACAAGAGCAACGAAACAAGTAGAAAAGAGAAGGAAACGAGAAGAGAAGGAAGCATGATGTCGTCATTGTGTTTGCTGTTTAACAAAGCCGGAAATGTGATTGTAGTTTTAGTCAGCCTACAGCTAATATGGCTTACATTAGCCGGCTGTCGGGAGCTGTCGCTAAGCAGCGATTATGGCAGCATGTCTGCCTCCGTGGAGGATGTGGACCTCATCGATGCACAGGTAACCGAGGACACCTCCTCGCCACACAGAACCAACATCGAATCAACGCTGGGCAACAGCAATGAGGATGCCAAAGCCTTAGCAGCAGGCGCAGGAGCAGGCGCAACAGTTGCCGTTGCCTCGGGCACCTTGCTGGAGGAGTTCAATGGCGGCAAGCTGACACCTGGAGAGGCCAGCAACACGCTGCCCATATTCCTCAGCGAGCCAGAGAGCGTTTTTGTGGTCAAGAACCGACCGGCGGTGCTCAAGTGCAAGGCGTCGCATGCCTTGCAGTTGCACTTTAAATGCAGCGGCAGCTCGCAGCCGCCGCCGTCGACGCACGACAAGCACGTGGATCCGCACACGGGTGTGCATATGGAGGAGGTGACTGCCACCATACATCGCGATCTCGTCGACGAGTACTTTGGCAAGGGTCCGTTCAAGTGCGAATGCCAGGCCTGGTCCTCGCGTGGTGTGGTCAAGAGTCAAGCGGCAACAGTGCATATTGCATGTGAGTATTTTACGTTTACTTTTATTTTTATAGGGGGTGAAAAACATTGCAACAGCAACAGCTGCGTCATGCGCTAAAACTAACCCTCTTATTCATACCCCTGCACTGAAAATAATTATCTTGTAATTCAAACTTAATTGAATCACTTTAAAACGATTTAAGAATTATAGATTCAATTGATTGCTCGTTTTGTATGACAACAACTTATCTACAATTGAATGAACCAGACATCTTTGACCATAGAAAGCAGAATTTAATTTTTAAAACGAAATATTTAAATACGTTAAATAAATCTTATGTTTTTTAATGCAATTTACTCAAAATACAAATACAAATTTGGAGTAGAAGAATAACGTCACACTTTAAATGACCGTTAAATATTTTTGTAAGCGGACGTATTGTTCGTGACACTTTCTTTAAATGGATTTTGTGGTGCAAGTACTCTATTAATATTGGAGCATAATTTCTTAGGGCACCGCAAAAAACTTTAAATTTATTAAATATCTCCTAAACAAAAACTTTTTGTTTTCAATATGCTCACGTTTTGTTTACATTTATTCTTTCTGTGTATCCTAACTGGTGTAGATATTCGCAAGTCCTTTGGTCAGTCGCCCACATCGTTGCGCCTGGAGCTGGGCAGCCGTGCGGAACTGCATTGCGAGCCGCCCGGCGGCTTTCCGGAGCCGAAGCTCAGCTGGCACAAGAACAATGCGGTCATAAGCGTCGACACTGAGCCCGGCATCACCGTCGCCGGCAGCAGTCTCACCTTCCGCCAGGTGGCGCTGCAGCACATGGCCAACTATAGCTGCAGTGCCGAGAATATTGCCGGTAAACGTGTCTCCGATTCGGCTGTCCTCATTGTCTATGGTCAGTAGTATATTGCGGTCTGCACACACATATTTTATGTGTGTGCCTCTGTGTGTATGTATGTGTGTTTCAACCTTGTTTTTCTCTACCCCGCAGTTAACGGCGGCTGGAGCGCCTGGAGTCCATGGCGCGAGTGCAAATGCAGCGGGAAACCGAGCCACGGCCGCAAGCGGACGCGCACCTGCACAAATCCGATGCCCTTGAATGGCGGCGCCCAGTGTGCGGGTCCCCAGATACAGAAGTCCGCCGACTGTGCCGCATGTCCAGGTATGCAAAAGCGTTTCCTCTGGTTAACCACAAATTTGTGGGCGTCGTTGTCGTTGTGGATTTGGTTTTGGTTTTGGGTGGCTTTTTGGATGGCGCCCACTTTGCGTTACTTTTAAAGTGTAACCGTAATTGAAGTGCCAACAACAAAATTGTCAATTTAAATGGCATCTGCACAGCCTGTGGCCCCTGCCCCACTGCCACCTGCGTCTCTTTGACCCAACTCCCCAAACCCCAAAAAGTGCCAGCAGCAACCCTGCAACCCCACCTCGCATAACAAACGTTCCGTGTTTCAGTCGAGAACGACGCACATTTTTCACACCAGGCAACAAGAGAAGCATGCAGAGAGAACCAGGCAAGAACAGGGAGTCAGTCCAACACAAAGCACTGCCAGGCAAAAGTTCAAGGGGCGTTCCAAAAAAAGAAACAATGAGTGCTGAGAAAAACGAGAAATAAACAAATCGAAAGTTTACTACACTTTCCTTACTTTAAAAGTATGAAGAAGGAGATTTAAAATATTAAACTGGGAGTTTTAGGAAAAGTTTCCACAATCAAAATGGGTTTGATTTATATGTCCTCTAAACTTCAAGACATGTTTAAAGATATTTAGTGAATTGCTTATAAATGCTTCTAATAGGTCATCATCTATTGTATATCCACGTCTTGGGTATATTAAAGAAACTATGATTAAAGTACTTCAGGTAAAAACAGGTTGCTTACTATATACAGAGTATCACGTTAGTATATGTATGAAACTTTTACAACAGGAATTCGTTTAGACATAGAGGATTTTAGCGTTGTCAAAGTGAATGCCCTAGTTGCGGTTACCCATTTTAGGACAATTGTCCAATAAATTTTTGAGTGAGCGCTGAGTATTTCATTTTAAACACGCATTCAACTGCGGCTGCTGGCTGTTGTAGGTTGTTGGTTGTTGTGGCAATGGCCGCTGCTTGTGTGTTGAATGTGTTGCCTGTGTTGCACAGAGTAGCTGGAGTGCTGCCTGCTTTTTAAAATGACGACAGATATCTCTACATGCACGGATATAAGTATCCAGCCACACACACACATTTACACATAAATAGATGGATAGATTGGACGTGAACGGGCATTTAGAAGGTGGAAGGGGGGGAGGGGGCTTTGGACCCGGGGGCGTCTGCTGGCGGCGGCATTCCTACCAGTCACAGGCACTGACTGACTGACTAAATGGTGACAAAGGCATTGACGGGGCGCATAGCAAGGGCAAGCAAGGGAGTGGGTGCGGGTGTGGGGGGTGTGTGGGTGTGGGATGGCGTGTTGCACAACGGGATTCGGTTTGGGTTTTCTTCTTTTTTCGGGATGCAAGAGCCGTTGAGCTGTGGGGCGAGTTCTCTTCATCTTCTACTTCTTCTCTGTGTATTATTATATATTTTTTTTTGTGACAGACGCACGGGCGGCATGTGTTTGAGACTCTTCACTTTTATTCATGTAAATTTATTGTATTGCACATTGTATTGTTGTGCTCACACACACAGACACGCACACACGCACACTTGCACAGCGGGCACAGCAATGAGCAATTGTTGACAGACAAGCGGGGCAAATGGATCGCAGTAGGGGAGTTGGGGGGGTTGCTGCCGAAGAAGCAATAGCAATACACTTCAAGTGGGTGAGGGTTGGGGGGGTAGTCTCCGTTTTCTATGAAAAGTGTGTCATAAAATTAATTTTAAATTTCGCTTCGGTTTCGCTTTTTTTTCTTCTCTTCTTCAACTTATGACTTTTTCATCCCCATGGAATCGTGTCAACCTTATGGCGCTTCATCTGCCGCTGCTGTTGCTGATGCTTACCGTTCGGTTTGGTTGCCACGCCCACGACGCCTGTGATTACGCTGACGCTGACAACAACGACAACAACAACAACAACATCAACATCAACAGAGGACACTCAAATTGTGAGCGCTGATGGATTTGACATTTCGTCGAGTAAGCGCAGTAAGTTGAACACGAAAGCCTGACAATGTGCATCTCATTCAGCAAAAGGGCTGCCCAATGGGGCTGGATTGGGTTGGGTTGGATTGGGTGAGGGTTGGGTTTTGGGATGGTAGAGTTCAATATGACATTGTGTGCGAAAAGCCGTTAAAGTTGAATGCTTAACGAGCCAAGCCAGTGGAAATTGTTAGTTGGACGCATTGGGGTACGGAAGTTGGAAGTTGGGGAGGTTGCCGCTTTACAATTCAATAAACAATTGTGTTAAACTGAGCCGAAGGCCGTAACAGCAACAGCAGCAACAACAACAACAACAACAAAAGCAGCATCATCCACATCCGCATACAAAACGGCAACGAACCATGGAGAGTCATTCATTCATTCACTCATTCATTTTACAAGCTGCAAAAAGCTGTAAAGCTGTATCTGTTGCTGATTCTCACAGATTTTCAGATTCGCTAGCAGAGTGACTTACTTTGGTTCTTGTGTCCTCCTCCCCCCCAAAAAGAGAAGTGACGTCATTGTTGACGCTGCTGAAAACGGCGGACAGCAACTTAAAAATCACTTACCACGATTTACGCTGTCTGATTCATGCAACAGTCTGGCGACGACCCTTGAAGCCGGACCCAACCAACAGCAGCAGGAAAGCAGCAGGATGCGTTAGCTGTAGTGGGTGTTACACACACAAGCACACACACGAACACTAGCACACACACACACACACACACACACATAACTAAATGCTTGCCTAGTCAAAAGTGATGATGGGGACGACAACTTCGCAGTTGTTGTCGCCTTTGACGAGGGTGGTTTTTTCGGGCACAGGAAGTGGCAAATGCCGATATATGTATGAGTTTGGCATAGGCATACATCTTACCGACAACAACAACGACTTGAAGTCTCGCATTTTGCGCTTTTTGTTTAGTTTTCGGACTTTTGCGCCCCCAACAAACAAAAGCAGCTAAAGAAAAAATTGAAATAAACGAACCAAATGCGAAAATAGAAAAGCATTAAAATGACAATCACTTTTACTCACACACAGACTATGTAAATGGATGGGGAAAGGGGAGAGACAGCAAGAGTGACGGGTGGGGGGTTGGGAACTTTTGGTGTATCTGCTATTAAATATGCTGAGAACATTTTTGTCGACTGCTCCCCTGGGCCGAAGGGCAACAGGGAAGGAAGGCATTTAAAGTGGGAGTCATAAATTGTGGCAATGCATTTAGTTCAAAAGGTGGCATAATTGCGACGCATCTATTAGCTAAAGCGTTGCTATAAAATGTAATGGGAGACCATCACAGCCAAATCCCCTATCATATACTATACTACATCTCAATCTATACGTACTTGCACATATCCTCTTTATAGAAGGCTGTATGTGTGTGTGTACCACGTTGGGCGCCTTTTTTGATAAATGGCTCTTGAGCACATGGGAGCTGTCGGGAGAATGTGTGCTAAATCATGTTAATATGACTTTTGATTTCTAAACTGCTTGCCTTGCTCTGTTTCTTCTTTTCTTCTCTCACGTACATAGTTGCACGCTGGTCCGCCTGGAGCGAATGGAGCATCTGTTCCGCGGAATGCATACAAGTGCGTCGCAGAAAATGCCTGACGCACGCCTCCGTTGCCATTGCCATTGACGTGGCAGATGAAGCCAATGAGCTGCTGCTGGCAGGCGGTGTGGGCGCCGCAGCACTCAGCACTGGAGGAGGCACTGATGGCGCCACCAGCAGCAGCACGAGCAGCATTGGCAACAGCAACAATAACAGCAACGGTGACGCTGATGGCTCAGGATATGGCAAATCATTGTGCGCCGGAAAAGATATACAAACGGCCGAATGCCGTGGAGAGCAATGCCAGATTGGCAAGGATGGTAAGTGTGTTTATGACAAAAACAGGCAGCCAGTCATTCCTGTCGTTCCGTTCTCTCTCTCAGTCAGCAACAAAGTAGACAGTTAGACAACAATAACAATCACAGTGGGCACAACAGACACAATCCAGACGTTGAGAACAGGCTTCCACCACACAAAAGCCGAAGCACTCAACGCTGATTGTCACAATGGGAAATTAACCAAGTGCATTTTGTTTGTGCATGTCCCACCCACCCACTTTACACCACATTCCTTCCCACTTACTCTGTAGAATAGAATAAAAATGGTAAAATAAATCAACCACCCAGCACTAGAAAAGGCCACTTCATTTCATCTGCACTTGTTTGCAATACAAATCCCACTGCGTTAACCATTTGCCTGAACGACAAAAGGGTCGCAAATCAATCGCAGCCCGAAATTCACTTTTTAGGGGGGCTTTTCCAGAATGGGCGCCCTATGTTTATGTGCTTTTGCCAGATAATTAGGCATGCGGCAAGGACGACGACAGGATGATATCATACAACTAAAGACCCCTTCCGATCCCAATCCCATCGAACCCAACGTGTCATTGTTGCTGTTTGGGTTTCGATTTGCGATTTGAACCCAACTCAAATATAGTTTGGTTTTCTCTTTTTTTCATCTTAAGGGGTGGCCACTGTGGTCCATTGGGATCAATTATACGACTGTCACAGTGTGTAATTGAAAGGATCAGCAGCAGTTGGGCAAGTTCCTCAATCATTCAACACATAATTTTTGTAACATTTTGGGGTTTTTTCTCGTTCCTTTTTTTATTATTGTTGTTACTGGACTACTGTTATTTGATTGCTGTTGAAAAGTTTTCTGCAAATGAATGAAGAGTGACACTTTGTTGGTTTTGACTTGAGCCTTTGGCTTATTTTCCATTTTATTACATTTGCTGTGGCACTGAGCTCCCAGCTCCCAGCTCCCAGCTCCCTGCTCCCAGCTGGCCCCCAGGCTAATATCCCTTGGGGTACTGCAACAGTTGAAGCCGAATCCTAAGGCTTTATTATGTGGCCATTGTGGCGACGGTCGGCTGAAAGTACTCTCACACCCCCCCTTCAGCGCCTCCCTTCTAATCTCTTAGCATGACAAATACGCTTTTGATGTCCCAGGCAGGAGTCGGAAAAATCAGCATGCAAAATGCACACAGAAAATGTATAAAAAAGAATCCGAATGGAAAACGAAAGCGCAAGAAAAAGTCTAAAGTTTGGTTCTGGAATGAGTTGGTTGGGGTAGTTACAGCTAAGGATGCTTCCGATGTTGGAGCAGCGCTGTCGCTGATTTACAGCGAATATAATTGCTCATTTCATACATTGTGTAATGCGTTCGTTCTCTTCTTCTCTGTATGTGTGTGTGTGTGTGTGTGTGTGTGTGTAATAATCATAATATATATATGAACGAACGAACATATACAGAGTAATTCCTTGCGCTGCAGCGATTCCCTTTTTTGCCCGGCACAGCGCCAACCAGTCACCGCCAGCGCCACCAACAATGACGACAACAATCACAGCAACGGAAACAAGCAGCGCAACAATGGCGCGCTGACAGGGGGGAAGGGGAGGCAGAGACGGGCACCCGACAGCGCACAATAATGCGAAATAGACGCCGGACTGGGAAGTGAAATGGGTATTTGTAAGAGAGTTGGGGTTCGAGCATACAAACATAAAACATTAAATACAGACATATACTGCATATACTAAGAGAGAGGCAGCAGCAGATACGGATACGCATGGCTGCTTTGGATTGATGGCAACTTTTTGGGATGCGAGAATGCGAGAGGAGGATGCGACCGCGTTCGGTTTTGGTTGACTCAACGCTGGCGTATGTGGAGCGGGAAGGGTGGATGGGGGGATTGGCTTTGCGGATTTACGCAGAAAGCATGTAGAACTTGCCTTTCATTTTAATACAAAAGACAAAGATTGAGATTGGCATACAGGCAATCGGTTGAGTGGCAGAGTGGCAGGGCAGCGTTGGGTTAGAGGTAGAGGGGAGTCCTTCGCACCAAAAAGTGTATATTAAAAACCAAAAATCAGCAGTTTTACTTATTGCCGTCTTTTTGACCCCCAAATTCAATCTTATTCACAGATTTCGATTGGACACTGTACTTGGGTCTGGCCTTTCTCACAGCCGTTTGCTTTGCCTTTGGCGCTGTCCTCATCTGCTGTGCCCGGCGTGGCATACGCGCCAATCCCCACTACAACATGGCCCGTTCAGGTAAGTCCTTCTACTCCTGCTGCTGCTCCTGCTGCTGGTCCGGCTCACGGCAATTGAATCTGTGCGCTTGCACTTCCTTCCTGTCTCCTTTTTGCAGTTATGGATGCGGATTATATGCCCGGCGTTGTCGATAAGAAGGAGATGCGCATGCACATCGAGGCAGCCAATTTGGGATACGATTATGTCAATCCCGGACATCGTTATATGCCCGGCGACCACATCGTCGGCATCGGCATCGGCGTCGGCTGTGGCGGCGTAACGGAACATCACTACGATGTGCCCAACTTGGCGGCCAAGTAAGTTGAAATCTCTCTCTCTCTCGTACTTTAATCTCGCTAAGCGGATTATTACTGTGTAACTGTATTGGTTGCCTTTGGATTGAATTCCGATTCTTGCAGCTTAACAGCTGGGCATATAACTGGGCCTTTAATATTTAATTTATATAAATCGAAAGCATTGCAACTCAGAATATGTTGCACACATAAGAAGAAGATTTATTAATTTTTAAACACAACCTTAGACAGAAATAACAAATTGCAGATATTTTAAAAAACTTTTCCTTTCCTTCTTTACAGCTACACAAATCCCATCGATGATTTGAGTGCTGATTATCTATCGGAGACAGGCGATTCCTCCACCGCCGATACCTGTAAGTAATTTCTCAAATTTCAAGTACTGAAGTCTCTAATTGTTTCCTTCTTCCACAGCCAATTCAACTTTCGATATGAATGCTAAGCTGTCAATACTAAACGCATCCAAGAGCACTAGTTATGAGCTGCTGGGCAGCAGTGGAGGCCAGTTGCGTTTGTACAATGGTGAACTGTTGCTCTGTGTGCCGGAGCTGGCCATTGGGAAGCATTTGAAGAAGCATGTCTCGCTGATGCTGCTGAGCGATGAGTGCAGTCGCATTGCCTGCGCCACAGAGAGCTCCATTCTGTGCAGCAGTGTGGTGCACTGTGCACCAAGGAACTATGGCTTCATCAAGCCAGTGATACTTAAGATACCGCATTGCCTGCTCTCGCCGGAACAGTGGCATGTGCACATCTACCACTCGGACAGCGAGCACGATGAGCTCAATGTGAGCTGGCGACGAGCCGTCTCCGTGGGCGAGGAGACCATCAACACGCCCATGTTCGTGCAGCTGGAGCCGACGCACGTTTACATCATGACGGAGCAGCTGGGACACTTTGCAGTCGTTGCCGAGCCACGTATCCAGCAGCCGGCCATAAAGATGAAGTTGCTCGCATTCAGTCAGCACACGCCGCCGAGCAGCGCCAATTGCAGTCTGCGCATCTATGTGGTCAAGGATTTTCCCAACAGTCGCGACTTGTGTGCCAATGTGGAGTGCAAGCTGGGCGGCAGCTTTCTGGGCGAGAGTCAGATCTTTGGCTTTGTGCTCAACAATCTGAACTTGAACATACGCGTGCGCAGTTGCCTGGATGCCGAGGCGGCGCTGTACGAACACGCAATACCCTATCAGCACATACTGGGCAACAATTCCATACTGCACTGTGAGTTTAGTGTGCGGCGGCAGGAGCAGCATGCGCTCTGCGTCGACTTTGGCCAGGACAATGAACTGGACTTTTATACGTTCAGTTTGCCGGCACAACAGCAGCAGCAGCTGCATCTGCAGGAGGAGGATGAGGAACTGGTTTCGACCACAAATACAACGATATCGATTGATCGGCAGGGCAACTATGTGAACGAGAGCTGTGTGCTGGACTTTGTGCAGCTGCCACATGCCACAAAGCGTTTGATATGCGCCGCTCTCGATCCACCCAGAGCCGATGAGCGCGACTGGCGATTGCTGGCCAAGAAACTGAGCACCGATCGCTATATTGCCTACTTTGCCACAAAGCCCTCACCCACCGAGCAGATACTCAATCTGTGGGAGTGTCGCGCCAACAGCGGCAGCTGCAAGAGCAGCTCCTCCAGTTCCATATCGCATGCGAATAGCATTATGGCGCTGCTGCTGACGCTGAAGGAGATGGGACGACAGGATGTGCTGGACATCATAGTGGATACGATTGGACCGCTCTGGATTTAGGCGTTGCGGAGTTGTTGAAAAACAACAAAAAAAACCTTTCATGAGTTGCCTTTTATTTGAAAAATGTATTAAAAGTGCAGAATGGAGCAATTGCACCCAAGAATTGGAAATTGAAGAAACACAAAATCGAAAATTGAATCGAAATGAAACGAAATGAAAATTATGAAATCAAAGTCTAGGCTTAAGGCATAGTCATACTACTTATACTATACTATATATATATATATAGGACACTTAGTTGAAGATACTACAAAAATACATACGTGTATTGTGTTCGAGAAACTTCTGCTCAACGAACTCTGTTCCCCATGGGTGCCATGCATTTTTGATACTACCTACTATATAGACATAAGTTCAGATATAATACTGTGTAGCTTTTAGTTATTTGTGGCTTAGCAAACTTATAGTTTTAAACACTAGATTCTTACTACGACAACTATTTATACACACAAACAAACATACAATACATTACCTATAATGTGCACAGTGTTTGCCCATAGTTTGCAAATTTTAAGTGTTCGGAAATTCTAAATTGTTAATGTAATACGAAATTTTAAATTGGCTTTAAATTATTTATATAATTTTATACAGCATAAGTACGAAAGTTTTATAAGAAGATTTTTAGATTTCAGGCAAACACTGTTTTAGTTATATATGCTATATACTCAAGTTTCTAGGCCAGAGTATGTAAACCGCACCCAAATTGAATTCCTTTATATATAGCACGCCTATATATATGTGCAAAGGTAGTTCGCAACTGTTTTGCCAAATCGTTGAATTGAAACAGAAGCATAAACAAAAGTAGCATACACTCATCTGAAAGTATATAGAGAAGTACATACACACTAGTATACATATATACAATTGAATTTAGTTGGTAGAAAGCAAAAAAGGAAGTGGTTAAGAACATAAAGAAATCGAGTAGCTTGTTAGACATACTCAAGTGATAACCTTTGTATTTGTCTCTAGTTGTTAAGTCTAAAACTGTCGTTTATAAATCGTTAATCAAACAAATATTTCAAACAATAATAACGAATATTTAATGGCCCAATGAATATGCATACAATTTAGTCATATATGCAGAAAAATAAACACAACAAAATGTAGTTTGAAGTTTGTAACTAAATCCGAAATAAGTAATTTAAACAGTTCCCGTTGCTGTTGTAAGATTAACAGTTGAACAATGAGGATTTTTTATGTCATAAAAACTGTAGTTTTTATGTGTTTATGATTTGATTTGAATCAATGACAAGCAAAGAAAATGCATTTAAATAAAGACGTTACTTACTGTGAAAATATATACCGTCGTGGTTTTAATTGATTTAATTTTTTTTAAGAATGTTTTAGTCTCAGCTATGTAAATTTTCGAATTTAATTCTTAACTGAATTTTCAATGCCGCCGTTTTCAAATTGAAATTTTCTTAGTGCTGGACAACGGCATTTGTTAACAAATGCGTCTTAGCTAAAACTTAGCCGAGCTTTGATCCACTGTGTGCGCCACAGCTAAATGTGTGGATAAACAAAACTAAACGAAATATAGTGGCGCCACTGTGCTGAAGAAGAGTTGGCGTTGCCACTTTGTTGTTTGTAAAGGGTATCGATACCAATGGCTAACTTTGTGCACTTTTTATGGCGGCAAAAGAAAAAGTTTGAAATGACTTACTGCATTACTTTTCATACATACTATTTTTTAATTTTAAAAGCTACTGTTGCAGATAAAATTAAAATATTACTTAATTCTTTTATTAAATATTTAGCATTAAACTAAATATGTTAGTAATAATATTAAAACCAAAATATATCAGATTGCTTGCCTAAAAATATACAAAATAACTAAGCATCAAATAAAATTAATAGATAGATCAACTAAAAAACAAATGTTATATTTTAAAAACAAAATATAAAACATCAAAACCAGTTCAATATCTTTTATGTGATTAAGTTACTCCATTGAATGTCTGAAAACATGTTGCAAGTATGCCATAGCCAAACACTTGCCACATTTTTGCTATAAATACCGCACAGCAATTGCCAATTGCCAATTGGCATTAATAAAACAAAATTAAGATACAATTATTAGTTTAGGCAATCAGCAATAACACCAACAGCAACAACAACAACAACAACAACAACAAAGATGCATGCACACTCAAGCATTTTAACAAGCTCGCGCGGCAAACGATCCAACAAATAACAAATCAATAATTTCATGCAACTGCCACAAAATGATTGCTCCTGCTGATGTTGTTGTTATTGCTGTTGTTGCTGTGACTGCTGCATTGGCGGCGCCTTTTATATCGCAACAGCATCCGAACGTATAAATAAATTTAAACGATTTTGGTTTTCTTATAAGCTCTCCGGCAAATAGAAATCTACGAAGGCCACTTACAATACATGCAGCCAGCCGTTGCACGCTTTTTGCGCTGCCCCATCGATGACTGTCCACACAAATCCAGTACAAAAACCATTGACTCCTTGTTGCCACAGCAACGTCAACAGCAACTGCGACGCTGGCAGCAGCAGCAGCAACGACAACTGCGACTGCGACTGCGACAGCGACTGCTGTCATCGTCAATTAGTTTTCTCACCGCAGACATAACAATATATTTTATGTATCGCTCGATTGTTGCTTGTATTTGTATTTTTGTATTTGGTTTTGGCGTCCCTGTTTCACATCCTTGACCATGGCGAAGGTTTTTTGCATTTTTCCACCGAAAGGCCCTTTCAGCAGCCAAAACAGCCAAAGCGGCCAAAACAGCAACAGCAGCAGTCGAAAAATTTCCTAATTGGGTCGAAATTCCAATCTAACAACGATTTCAAATCGCTTGACAATTTCTTGGCTGCTGTTTTTGGCCGCTGTCGCTATTGCTATTGCTGCCTGCTGCCAACTTATTTTGACAGCCATAAAATTGTGGGCCTTGATAAGGTCACAGCCGTTGTTGTTGTTGGCGTTTTTTTTTCTCTGTTCTTGTGGTTTGTTGTTGCAGCTGCAAGGTGCAACATGGCAAATTGCTTAAAGCTTTAACTTTGCCTGCATTTCCATTTGTTGCGCTCTTTTCTGCGCAATCACATAATATAATTATACTTTGATACTGAAAGTAAAACTAGAGAAACTTTGCAATTATTTTTATCTATAGCCGGTACAGATAAAGTGTTAAGATCGGACTGCCACGCCTACTAGGAGGCTGGGAAATCGAAAAAATCGATAACTAAAAAACGATAAAACAATATATTTCCCACATTCTTACAGCTACAATTACCAAATTTTGTACGAAGATACCCATTCACGTCACTCAAAAAACTGTATCAAAATTTAGGATGCCACGCTCACTTACTCAGCCCTCATCCTCTGCTCCTTGAAATTTAAAACGCCTATTGTTATCACTTTTTTTGGGCTGGAGCCACAAAATTTTGTGTCAATGTAGATAATAACGTTTCCCAAAAAACTGCATCAAAATTTTGGATGCCACTCCCACTCCTTCCGCCCCCCATCCACCCTGCTCCTTGAAATTGGAATCGCCTATAGCTTTCACATTTTTTGAGCTAGAAGAACCAAATTTTGTGTCAAGATAAGGTAATGAAGTTTTCCAAAAAACTGCACCAAAAATTTGGATGTCACGCCTACCTCTACCGCCCCTCAGCCCCCGCCGTTTTTAAAACGTTAATGGGTGCATCTTTCACATATTTTGAGCTACAGTCAACAAATTTGGTATGAAGATAGATGGTGACATCTGCTAAAGATCAGCATCAAAGTTTTGGATGCCTCGCTAACCCAAGACACCCGCCGAATAAAATCGCAATCTGCTATATCTTTAACAGTTTTTAAACTAGAGCCACCAATCTTGGTAGGAAGATAAATGTTGACATTTAAAAAGATTTGACTCCAAAATTTGCATGCCACACCCACCTCTGCCGCCCACCTTTAAATTTTTAGTTCTTCAGTTATCTTCCACAGTTTTTGAGCTTTTGAGTCATCAAATTTGGTAACATAATAGCTGGCGATGTTTACCACCTGGCCTACCCTTCCGCCCCTGCATTCCCCCTTTGCAATAAGACTCCTTATCATCCGATCTATTACTGGTATCAAAGTATTCCGTTTTCACTTGTTTTTCAATCACATTGATATGAAAGTGCATTAAAAGTAATGAGAACACTTCACTGCTGGTTCTGATTCTTTGCTTTAGCTTTATTATCTTATAAATTAAATATATTTTAAATAAGGTATTATTTCATAAAGGTATTATTTATTTTTAATTATTTGTTAAAAGAAATTTGTTTTTTTTTCAAATTTTACTTAAATTTTATTCAATTTTTTATTGTAATTTGTTCAATCTCAAAAAATCCTCAAAAAGGTGCAAATAAATTTAAAAAAAAAGAAAAAGTAAATTAAATAAAAGCGTATTTATATTTTTAAAAAAAAGTGCTTAAGAATGTTCCAATAAAAAACCCTGTTAGTTTTAATTAGTTGTGTAATAAAATATGGTATACATATGGTAGAATTGGCCTCAATCCAGCAAAAAAAAGGGTGTTCAGATTACAAGCCAGATTTGTAGCATTAAATTAAATATACAAAAAGCTCTTTGAATATTTATTGTGATTTTTATACCCAAGACTCAAGACCTGCACAAATATGTCAAGAACGGAAATGTCCGCATATATAAAATACAAACAACCACACTTCTGCATACACACTCACCCACACACACAGTGGTACACACACTTGAAGTAATGAGCAAATACTAAAGGCCAAAAGCGGAAGTTGACACGCAAACAGGCAACAATCAAAGCAGCAACACTTACACACATACATCTATATATAATCACAGCTGTGCATGTGTGTGTGTGTGTGTGTGTGTGTGTGTGTGTGAGTTGGGTTTCGTGTTCTATCACTTAGCCAACTAGCAATCTTGCAATCCAAAATGCCAATGAACTATCGATGTCAGAGGCGGCATCGAGCAATTTTTTGCATGCCACAAATCGCACACTGCACGCTGCATGCTGCATGTAATTTTGGTGAAAAACAAATCCGTAAAGCGAACCCTTGATTAAAAACTTCACTACAAACGGCTTCCAATAATTGCGCAGCAGCTGCCATTTTGAATTTGTCTGTTGCTGCAGTTGGCAGCCAGCATTCAGCATTCAACATTCAACATTCAACAGTCGGCAACGGCGTGAAACATGAATTATGCTGCAGCAACTGCGGACGGACACTGGACACAAAGCGAGAAAGAGAGAGAGGCAGTAGAGATAGAGAAAGAGACTGCTGCTGCCACAAAGCGTTGATCGCGAGGCGTTGAAAGCGCTGGATAAGCCGCAAAACACAAAACAATACAAAATGCTCCATAGCAGCTACAAAAAACATCAAGCAAGTAACAAAAAAAAAAAAAAAAAACACGAATAGAAACTGTTATCTTCGTGATGTCGATAATTCAATACTCTTTTCAGTTCTAAACTATAATATGATGAAATATGGATACAAAAAACAATAATGAATAATCTCTATGTTCAAGGTCCAGGATACACATATATTGTACGATGAAACTACTTTTTGTGAGACACTTGTCATGATATTCACAAAATAATATTCTTAAAGACATTTAAATTTTTTAACACGTTTTTCCCTATATTTTAAAAGCGGTAACAAAATCACAAGCTTAAACACAATATCTGAAACAATAAATAGTCGTCATCGTTGATGTACATATGTATATACATAGTAAGGTTATAATGAAGAAATAATAATAAAAATATCATATACAATATTCCTTGTTAATTTTTTAATATAAGTCTCTTCTTAGCATTGAAAAACAAGTAAACCTTCTCGTAAAACTTTTGGAAAAATCTGAATGTGTCGGCACTGTCGGTTGATAAGATTAGATCCTTTAAAAATCATTCAATTGATAGCTCTTTATAGCTACGTGTAAGATATATATATGTTAAAAAATCCAACTGGACAATCAGACGAAGACTTGTTGTTTTGAGTTTTTGAGTCAAATTTTTCCATCTTGCGAAAAAATCAGTTATGCCTCCAATTTCAATAAATCAATATTAAAACTAAGCTTTTTAGTGTTGCATCCTGTCTCCTTCCAGTGCGTTACGAATTTGTTGACAAAATACAAATACTCGTTGCAAGAGTGTCGGAAGAAAAACGAAAATGCGCCACTGCTTGCTGCAACATGTGCCATGTCCAGACTTAGGTCTGCTGCTCTGGACAATGGACAAGCTTAAAGCTGATGTTGCTGTTGTTGCTGCTGCAGTTGCCACAGCCACAGCCACAGCCACAGCATTTCAGACAGCCCGCAGTTGTATTACGAATTTATCTACCTGAGCAGCAACCATCGTCAATCGTTGTTGTTGCTGCTCTTCTTCTTCTTCTGCTGCTGCTGCTGCTGCTGCTGGTGCTTTAGCATGGTGGTGTTGTTGCTGTTGGTCCCAAAGGAGCAGCTACATAATGGCCACCGCACGTCAACGGCTGCCGTTGCCACTGCACTGCAACGTTGCGACCTCCGCCAACAAACAACCAAACCAACAACAGGCAAACTTGCAAACAGGCCAACAATGTTTTTGCCGTTTTCAGTGGAAAAAAAAAATGCCTGGCTTGGCCAAGGTTTTCTGCTTATCAATACATTTGATATCTGCGCTGTGGCTTTTGCAGACGTCGTCGTCGTCGTCGTCCGTTCGAGGCATCCAATTGGTACGCTGCACATATTCCAATGCCCCAGCCGCACTCCCTTCCCTTCCTTTCCCATCACTATCGTTAAGCCCCTGCCTTGACTGTCAGGCATTTCTGGCTGCCTTTAAAGATTGGCTGCGTTTGCGTAGGACTCACGTATGTACTTTGATGTGGATTGTTGGCCATTGTTGTTGCTGCTGTTGCTGCTGGAGGAGCTGCTGGCAGTTTACATTTCGAATGCCATACAAATCGACTAGCGGACATTGAAAATGGGCAACAACAAACACACACACACACACACACACATACATATCAGTACTGCTGTCGCTGTCACTGGCTGTTGTTGTTGTTGTTGTTGCTGTGTGTTGCTCAGTGGCATTGTTGTATTGAATTGTAGCTGCTGCTTGTGTTCTGTTCAATGTTTCAATTCGATTCCTGTGAAATTCAACAAAAAAAACAAGGAACAGCCTCAAGTTTTCAGCTACAGTTGCAAAAGTGCTTAAATCTTTTGCTGGCAACGCAACGTATACGCAATATTTGTATATAAGCTGCTTAAAGCAAGCAGGCATTTAGATTTTCTCACAGTGTTGCTAAAGCTGAGCCTTCTTCTTCTTACATAAATACATACATATATGTAGTATGTGATCTTGCATTGTGTGTGGATTAAGCTCGTCTCCACACATTATTGTTGTTGTTGTTGCGGTTTTTGTTGCTGTAGTTGCAGTCACGGCGCAGGTATTGTCGGCAAACGTTGCATTAGCATGCAGAAAAGAAGGAAACAACAACAACAGCAGCAACAATAGCTGCATAATCAAATTTTCAATTTCGATTCCTTTTGGCATTTGCATAATTCCAGCAAAATAGTCGCTACTGGAAATTGTCTGATAGTTAAATGCAACTTCAGCTGACTATCTTGGCTCAAACAGCAATTTAATGTTTTGAGGTTTCAAATCCTCATTTCAAATCCCCTACTAAGTGAGTATTATTGTATATTGAACAGAGTATGAAAGCGTTCAATAGTTTGTTAAAGTTAGAACTTTATTAAAAAAAAAATTTACACATTTTATTTAGTTAACTGAGCTGCATTTTCTAGCACTTCAAATATTAACAATTATAAACCGAGTTTGCTGGTCACAATTTTTCTGTGACTTGAGAAGTCTTAGGTCCTTGATTTGAATGATATGTTTTCCTAGACAAGGCTAATCTGTCATGATGCGCAAGGATGATTCTGGCTGTATCTAGTTTAGCTATGACTTCAAAGTGTATAGTGTCCTGTCTAAAGTTTTTATCCATGATAACAATATATAATATAGTATAATATTACCTCATTACTTATTTTCTGTCAGTTTTGTTAGCAAACTAAGTACATAAGCGTATCAATCGTTTGTTTTATAAAATTTATATAATATACATACAAATTAAAAAAATTCTTCTTTATGCATTTGCAATTGTTTTAAAATATGTATACATTATCATGAAAATATTTTTGATTAAATTCGCATGGACATAATTATATTTGTATGCTTAAGTATAGCATCTCCTATTTGTATAATACACGTTTAAACAATTGTAATACATCAGTTGTCATTGATCAAACGTAATTGTTGTTTTTGGAGACGTGTCTCATATTGAATTGCAATATGGTTCTATGTATGTTTCTACACATGTTGAACGATGGAAGTTGGTTCGGTGCCACTTCAACTTGGCCTTTTTCAGGCTTGAGCATTCACATTGATACGCATTGTCAGCCAAAACTGGACTTGTGTCTGCACATTTACAGCTGAATTGCAGATACAGATACAGATGCAGGCACAGATATAGTAGATACAGCTTTGGAGATATAGATACACAGGCTTGGGAGAAGCAAGCAGCTTGTGTTAGCCATAGGCATTGGCCAAGTTGGCGCTGTCATGCTGCGTATTCTATTTATTTATTTATGTATTTATTTCTAGTCGCTGGCAGCCTTTCAGCTTTTAGTTGTTGTTGTTTTTGTTGTTGTTGTTGCCACTTTTCGCTGCGTTTGGCAGCTGCGTTTCCCTCGTCTGCCAAATGTCATGAGTTATGTTTGCCGCAATAGTGGAAAAACTTTATACAGCCAGATCCCGAAACCCGATGACGATAATAATGATGATGATGATGATGATGATGACGATGATGTCTTTTATTTTCCGTTTGGCGGCCATTTCTTCTGCACTGCGCCTGTGCCGCACAAATGTTTTGGTATAAGTATCTGTCACTACATATCTCCCTCTCTTTCTGTGTGTGTGTGTGTGTGTGTGTGTGTGGGTTGGTTTGTCGCCATGGGAGCATACAAGAGTTCGCAATGTATTGTTGTTGTTGTTGCTGCTGCTGGCACAACCACTGTCAGCAGCATCAGAGGCAGCCATTGTTTGCCCCCCACCAACAACACCACCACCACGCACCCCCCACAAAACAGACAGAAAACACAACCCAGTTGAATCAGGCACGCTTTTTTTTATTGTTCAGAAAAAAGTGTGTACTTTAATTTTACTTTTTAATGTAATCCTTTGCATTAAAAATGATTTGTTTAAAGTAACATATCCTTTAATCTTAACTTATAATCACGACTACAAACTCTTCTTTTTTACACAGTATTTGCAGTCCTGGTTTAACTGGGATCTCAACCATTTTCTTTTGCTTTTTTTTTCTTTACGAATTCGCATCCCATATTCGATTTACGATTGCGTACGTTGTTGTTGTTGTTGTTGCTGTTGTTGCTGTTGACTGTTGTGATTTCCATTTCCATTTGCAATTCCTTTTGTGATTTTTTTCCATTTGGGTTTCAGGTCGTTCATGTCTCGTTTGTTTGCTCGGCTGCTGGAATTTATTTTGCCATTTTGCGCATGTTTTATTCATAACTTGCAATATTTGGCATACAATGAGTTGCCCCGAGTTAAGTTTATGTAAATTCCCAGTGCACAACTACTCTGTACATATGTATGTGTGTGTGTATAAATGTATTTACGTTGAACAAACTGTAGAAAATACATTTAACAGCAACAATCAGTAAGAACAACCAATCAACAACATAAAACAGTCCAAACGTCAACTGTTTCTCATTGTTAAATTGCATCAATAATGAAAAACAATTTCGCATGTATATATTTCATGTGTGTATATATTGACTTTGCCATAAATATTATGGCAGCCATTTTAAAGTGCATACTGTGATTTTATTTGGAATCGATATGATGAAAAGTTCGTTGAACCGAAAAAAAGCTTTGGACGTGGGTTGCTGCTGCTGCTGCTGCTGCTCTGAGCTTTGGCCTTTTCAATTGACTATTTTGCATTTGTAATTCTCTCTGTACGTGTGTGTGTGGGTGAGCCAGCAATTCAAGTGCAGTACTCAGACGCACTGTGGGAGACAGAGGGAGCGAGAAAGAGAGATAGAGATAGAGATAGAGAGCTGCGAGCAAGCGAGAGCGGCGTCTAATGCTCTTGAAAATTTCAAGTATTAATTACTCGCATTTGCCATACACACACACCCACACACACACACCTCACACACATAGCATGTAGGTATATGGAACACTCATGGATGCGGCTATGCCAGACCTGGACCCAGACACCGACACTGAACGCCCGAGCCTAATTGTTCAAGGTCACAGACATGCGCATTTCTTCGGCAATGTATTCAAAATTAATTAAAAACACAACTACAAAAGCAACAGCAGCAGCAGCAGCAGCAGCACAGCACACACAAACAATGCAACAAAATGGAGCAACAAACAGCAGCCGCAGCAGCAGCACGACCACAATTACAACAGCAACAACAACAACAACAACACTCAGTTACTAAACTTGGACGACGCTAAAGTCGTCGAGGAGGCTGCAACGTGCAAAATTAGCTCAATGGCCGCAAATGCTGCGTGAATGTTGCTGTAAAGATTTCACTTTTAGCATAATTGTAAACGCCTGCCTGTGTGAATGCCGGCTGCCTGTTAAACTTGGGCGTCGCGTCGAGGCGAAAGTGTCAGTTGATGTAATTGCAGCTCTTTAAGAGATCCAGCGACAGAGACAGCAATAACAAACAGCACGCAGCAACATCAACTAATTACAGACAGCAAGCACTCACACACACACACACACTCGCACTCTCAATTTGCCTTCTTGCTTACGCTCTGCAGTTGCTGGTCAGTTTACTCAAACATGTGTTTGTAATTAAGGCGCCAAAACAAAAGAGTTGCAGCTTCACTGATCTTACCTGATTTAATATGCGTGTGTTGTTGTTTTTCTTTATTTAACTCAATTTAGTATTCATAATATGTAGAAATGGCTATTTATTTACTATTCTTATAGTCACTCTTTTACTCAATGATTGTCGTTTATCAGCCTGGCAACTCTAATTGATCCTTGTGAGCGCTCTCTAACTCATGATGGAACTAATATTAGTTCCATTAGTCTGCTCTGAACTCACCAAAAGCGTTGCCATCGTTTCTAATGTCTTCCTCTTAAGTCTGAATTTATGATCTGGTTCATTAATTTTTCTTATCGCCAATAAATTTGATTCCAACTATTTTAACGATTACACCCCACCTGCTTAGTTCATGTTTAAGTGTTTGTGTGTGGTTCCGGATTAATTCAATTAGCCGCAATTTACATTTCGTTTAGTTATCATATGGGCGCACACGCTGTCGTTGACACTTGTAAAACGCAATGAATTTGTTTTCATTCGCCTTTCGCCTTTGCCGAGCTCTGTTTGTATTATATGTATGTGTGTGTGTGTGGCTCGCTTTTTCGCTCATTCATTGCTGTGATTTACGCTCTCCCCGCCAAATTGCCCCCCGAGACTAAGCCCCACCCCACCTCACCCCATGCTCGCACCATGCCCGTCTGGCGGTTAGCGTGCCGGCGCTGTCGCAGCGCCAAAATCTCAATGCTCAGTCAGTTGCTTGTCTCGCTCCTCTCCCTAGCCCTTGCACATGCGCCGCAAATGTTTATTCATTTTCATTTACATTGCAAATTGCTTTTCATTCGCCATTCGCAATTCGCCGCTTTAATCGCGTGCGTTGCACGATTGTGCGAATAAACGCAGTCAACGTTTGCTGGGGATATTTTTTTGGAATTAATAAGTGTTTTTTTGTTTTGTAACATTTGCATTGTCAACACTTTTTGTTATGCATATTTATGGCCTTGTAGGTGTTAGAATTGGGTGTTGTGTTGTACGAAATAATCAAACAATTCTTTTGCTAAATGCTAATGTTGATTGCAATGCTCGAAAGTTTAGAAGCTTTGTCAACACTACTTATCTTTAAACTTTTTTTTGGTTGTATTTAATGCTTAATTCTGAAATACTAAAGTTCGGTTTTTGAATAGTCAATTTTAAATTTATATGTGGACTGATCTAAGAAACGAGTCCTCCAAACGGCAATAAAAACACAAGTTATTCAAATAAAATTCAGGAAAAAACTGTTAAGGCCTTTATTCGTTAAGCAAGTATAAAACTTGTCAATACAATCAAAAACTTAAATAACATTTTATATATCGAAAAACATTCTAGCAAAACTTGTACTTTAGGAATTATATAAAAATGTAGCTCTAATTATACATATCTTTCCCTCTCTTCCGCTCTTTCTCTCACTCTTTTAGCTAGCCATAATTCATTTCCACAATCAATGCACTTCAATCAGTGGAGGAGTCCAACAGCTAGCGACCTAGTACCTACATTTACTACATTGAACAACACATCGTGTTGTGCCTACCAACCAACAAGCAATGAAGCCCGAAACCAGCAAAAGCTCTCAAATAAATGTAAATACTTGAGATTTCATGGAACTGAAGTGCAGGTAGTCAGCAAATAAACAAAATTCCAAGTAAGGCAAACAGGGAGCAGCAGCTCCTCCTCGTACATAAGAAAGAACAATGGGCGCATATAAACATTTACCTTATTTTTTTTGTTGCCAGCCACGTCGATTGGATATGCAGTAGGAAGGGGTTGGGTCGGGAGGGGAGAGGAGGGGCTTGCAGCACACTTGCACAATTGTGTCGCCTTGTCAAACGAAAGGTCCTTGCTGCAAGGGGGCAAGCATTTTAATCGATGCCATCGCTTGCCACCTTCGCTTCTTTGCCATTAGTTACATTTAAAGTTTACTTTTTTTTGTTTTTGTTGCTGTTGTTGTTGTTGTTGTTGTTGTTGCAGGCAGCCGAAGCGCCGCCAGCGAACGTTGGGTTTCAGCTGTCACTGCGCAGCACATGACACCCTGTACGAGTGGCGAGTACGAGTTGTTGTTGTTGTTGTTGTTGTTGCTGTAGCTGTCGGTTGTCGTTTGCTTCCTGCCCCACGGGCTGCCATTCGCACGCGTACTTCACACGTCGCCACCCCAACCTACCCCCTCATGGCCATTGCCCCTTGCCACTTGCCCCTAGTGTATGTGTGTGTGTGTGTGTGAAATGTGTCCGTGTCGCATGCTCGCTCTCATATTCCGATCATTTTTTCACACGCAAATTCTTATGCTTATTCTTTTCTACACGCCGCAAGGACCAATCGCATAATGGGGCGTGGTGACGACTACGACGACGACGACGACGACGACGACGACGAAGGCAACAACAACAGCTACAGTAGCGACGGCTGCCAGACTGTGCAACTAAGTCGTCGTCGTCTCTCCACTTGATGTTGCTGCTGTTACTGTTTATGTTTCGTTTTGCGCAGCGAGCAACAACAACAGCAACAAGGAAAGCAGTAACAACAGGCTGGCTGGCAGGGAGCTGCTTTTTCTCAAGCATCAACATAGTTTTTCCCTTTGCTCACGCGTGCATCCCAGACGCTGCCCCCCCCCCGCTCTCCCCCCCACACAGCAGGCAGCTGCTGGCTTTTTGTCTTCTATTTGGCAGCCATTTGCCGTTTGCCAGCAACAACAACAACAGCAACAGTAACAACAACATCATCATTCGCATCTTCATTATGATTATCGTTATCCACTTCAGTGGCTAGCTGCCTCAAATGGTTGTTTCAAGTGAGGGGGAGGGGGGGGGAGTGAAGCGAAGCGCGTGGAAAATCAATGCGTTCTACACAACCAGCAACAGCAACAGTCGTTGGTAAGCATTGCGCATACGCTGCGTGGGGCACAGCAAAGGCAACTCTGACTCTGATGCTGACTCTCGACTCTCGACTCTCGACTCTGGCTGTGGCTGTGGCAGTGGCATCGCCTTGGCATCAACTACACTGCCACAAAATGCAGGCAGTGGTAAAGTACTATATGCAGACAATGGGCTTAACATTTGTTAAGCTGCTGCCTTTTAAATCTGCCATTTTGCACGCCCAACAACTGTAAATGCGCTGCCAACAACAGTTTGCTCAAAGTGAAACCAATGGCAACAGTTCACCCACACACTCATAGCACACACCCACATATACATACTTAAATATCGTGCACACCATTTTAAGCAATTGCCACGTTTTGTCTGTAAAGTTCACGTGACAGTTGAAACAAAAGCGAAATTTTAAACGCACAGAAACAAAATCGCACGCGTCCATAAAGTTCACAGCACAGCAAAAACAAACAACAATAACAAAAACAAAAACAAAAAAAAAAGTTGTAGAGGGTCGTTCGCAGAAGGCAGGACAAAAATTCACTTGAGTCCAACGATAATTGGGATAATCCGTGATGTCTTCTTCAGCTCCGTACAATGGGCATGCAAAGCTTAATAACACGCTTAAATATTGAGTTACCAAGCTACGATTGTTAACAGTAATCAAATGTAAGATTGGATCTGGCAATATTAAAGTTAAATAAGATACTTTACCGTACAAAAGAGACTGAAGATATCTGCCGTATCCCCATCTAAAATATTCCAACCAGTCGAAAAAAAATGTGTTTCTTCGGCAACTAAAATCCAAAAGGGGTAAAATAAATCTAAATTTAATAAGCATTTGATACTTGTTTTTAAGAAGTTGTAATTTCTGTTGGATATGATGAGATTAAAAAAAAAAACCCAAGTATATTTTTAGTTTCCATCCCAATTATATCTTAAATTTTTTTAATAGGCCCGTAATTTGAAAATTTTATTATTTTTCTTCCTTTTGTTTCTTACAAATTTTGAACACTGTAAAAAAAATTTTCCGTTTAATTACTGTACATAAAAAAATAAAAATTATCCGTGCGCTAGTTCTTAAGATATCGGTCTTTTATAAATGTTGAACATTATAACTTTCTTATTTAACATCTCGTCAGCTTAAATTCAGTTAAGCTCTACATCTTATACATATATCTTTCTAATTTGTTACCATTTAAAAAATGACTTAAACTTAAAAACGTTCTTCAAGATTTATTTCAATTTCATCCACCGTATCCCTTTGCTGTTGCACAATCCCATTTCGAATCCTTCGACTTTGTCTACAGTTGCGTGTCCATATTGTTCGTGTACGTTGGACTGTCCGTCCATCAGTCCGTCTGTCTGTCTTTCTGTGTGTCGGCTGCTGGTTGCAAAATGCCAGCCTTTGTTTGCCGGCCTGGCTACAAACTGATTTTTCAAGTGATTTCACGCCACTTGCGCTCGCACACTACACAGAGAGCGTCGAGTCCATCGATGCAGAGAGTCGACATTTAAAATGATGAATAGCAATGGCAAAGGGTGCAAAGCTTGCGCTTTTGTATAGATTTGGTTGTGGCAGCAACTTAAAAGTAAAAAGCGGTTGCCAGTTAGCAAAAGTGCGAATTATTTGCCATGGTTTTCAGGGCCAAAACACAATTGGCAACAATGCTGCAACCAAATCAAACAAATCAAACAAACAATAAACAACGTTGAGGGAGGGTGTGGTGGGGTGGGGTGGGGTTTAAACTGGTATAAAGACAGGTTGTCATATGTATTCGATATGGTTGGCAGCCATTTTTGATTTGCAGTGCGTGGGGGAGAGAGTAAGTGTTAGAGTAAGGGAGAGAGAGAGAGAGAGTGGGACAATTGCAGCATGTGGATTGTTTGCACATTGGGATTATCCCTTTTGCTGTCAGCTGAGCTCACTTTTCAGTAAAGTTGGCAGTGCGCATTATCATTAACATAAATTGAAGTCGGCAAATGTAAAATGCCAAATGCAAATGCGGCGCGCTGCCTTTTGAAGGGTTATCTCCGCTGCTGCACTGCACCTGTCACAAGTGTCTACTACGAAGAGTGTGTGTGTGTGTGTGTGTGTGTGTGTACTGACCTCATTCATAGCAGACGTCTTTTTTCTCTTAAATGATTTATTTTAATTTAATCAGCTGCCAAACAGAGCAATGATAAGCACCAAAGCCGGAGTCGGGAGTCAAAGCAGCTCCAATTATAGCGTGCAAATCGGCAGCAAAAGCCATGAAGCAAGCACAGACATATGTTGCACTCATTTCACAAAGCAGCAGCGGGCAGGGGGCAGGGGGGCAGGGGGCAGGGGGAGTGGATATGGTAGGGGGCACGGTTGAGCCGGCAATGGCCACATAATTGAGGGTTCAAGTAGCGTGTCTCAATTTGTGGGAGCGTTTCGCTTTATTACACACTTTCGACACGGCAAAGACGTCGACGTTGAGGACACGGGAAGAGTATCCGATACCTGGGTACCTGGGTACAGTACAGTACTCGGTGCTTAGTACTCACTAGTACCCAGTATCCGCAGCACACATGTACGAGTACTCATCATCATCCGGGTGCTCTTGGGTTTTGAGCTAGCCAAGCGTAGCCGGGCCCAAACGCCAAGCGAGTAAGTGCTCTCTGAGTTGCCTGCCTGCCTGCCTGCCTGGCTGCCTGGGATCTTCTGCTCTAATGACTGCCTAATAGCAAAATTTGCTCGCTCTGCCAGGAGGCGGTTGCAGCTTGGCTTGCTTTCGCTTCTTTGACTTGGTATGTGCGCACGTTTCTTACGCCGGATTGTCGTAATAAACTTGTGTAATAGAATAAACGCCACACGGCACAAACAAACTCCCGTCGAGTTGCATTCGCTTGAGTGGGTGATGAAGTGGGGATGTTAAGTTTTCATTATACCCTACCAATAGAGTCATCTGATACGATGAGGCATTGAGTTACGCATGCAGGAAAAGGAGATGATCTTCATTACCTCTACGCTCTGTTTGTTACTTATATATATTTATTTACTTGTACAGAGGTATTAAAATCTAAAGTACAATGGGAATGGTATTGTCCTCTATTTAGCTTATAAAAGTAGTAAAAATTGTTAAGAGTATACCAAGTTCGATACACCGAATTAAAATCATGTTGGCTTGTTTTATTTATTTTTATATGTGTTTTTTTCGGTTTTGTATAGCAGTCAAACACGTGCAGCTTGTTCGGCATTGGAAAAATCTTTGCTTTGAGCACGTGCACGGGATTTTACATAATCAAGCACCGACAACTGCACACACATACACACATACGTACATATATATGCAATGCATACGTCAGTCACGTCAGTCAAATGCGGCTATGGCCATAGGGTAAAATATCATGCTTTGTATTATGCGCACACACCCACCGGGCAACCCGCTGGGCGCTGAACACAACCCACCTGAACCTGGAAGCGTGAGCACTGAGCTTATGTTTGCTCAAAAGATAGATTTTGACTTTTACAAATTTTCGCACAGCCCACCACCACCACCAGCACCAGCAGTAGCAGTAGCAGAACAGTAGCAACACCATACCACCCCACCACCGCACGGGGAAAGAGCTCAGCATGTGACCGGTATAATAGCCTTGGTGGGGTTGCCAGCACCGCCGCAGGTATTTCGACGGATTAAAGCACGCAAACCGTGTCATTTGACACCACTTGGGTAATCTGAAATGCCGCAGCAGCCACCACGACAACGAGGCAAACGTCGTCGTCGTCGTCGTCTGCCGCCTGCCTGCCACCCATATAGCCCGCTCCACTTTCCACAGCAAATACAATTTCAGTTTCAATCCCTCCGACCAACCGCCCGCCCGCCCGCCCGCCCGCCTTCTGCCCCCCGCCACCCGACAAATTGCAAGCATATTTATTTTTAATGACGTAAATTCTCAGTAGCAATAAGTTACAGCATTTGTTTAAATACAATACACTTGGCCTAATGACTCAAGAGGGCGTGTTTGAAATGGGCGTGTGTTTGTGTGCGAGAGTGTGTATGGGTGTGTGTGTTTGGTATAAAATTATAGCTATCAGATTGTCCATTATCAATTATTTAGATAGATATCGCAGCCAGATTGATTTTGATTACATCACTTAAATCAGCGCTTGAGGTCTTAATTTGATTGTAAAAAAAAATGATAAAAATAATGATGGTGGAACTCTATCTGCAACCGCAATTAAAATAATGGCTTATTTTATAGTAAAAGTATTACTGTTTTTACTGATCAAGAAGCACTTACAACTTCTATCAACAACTCTGAATTACTTTGAAGATGTTTACCAAGACTATATTTACCCTGAGGGTTTTGGAAGTGCTGATTTCAAATCCGAATCCAAACGACGCTTTTTGTTCGAGACAAAAGAAGATTTTGACAAAGTTACATCAGAATTTTTGTAGCGAAGAAGAGCAAAAACTGTTGGTAAAGGGTCTGCATAAAAAAGCGGAGGAATTTTTAATGTAAGTTTTTAGGGAACCCACCAGCTTTTTTCTCGATGCTTTGTTTGTTATATGGTATACGTTTGCAGCTATAGATTTTCGAGACTTTCAGTAGAAGTAGCACACCAATCTTATTGGCTGACCACACCAAAAAGATATTTGCAAAGTTTAAAGTCTCTATCTTTAAGCCATAATATATTCCCAAACTGTAAAATTCCAAAATTTTAAAATATGTATATTTATATATTTATAACAGTTACATGCAATATAAAAGTTTTTATGGTATATTATTCAATTTTCGTTTTATCAATCAAAAAGCCACATATTGTGGCAAAGAAATAAAGTTTTATTTATAATCCATTTTAGGTTTTAAATACATGGAGAGAAAATCCTTAACTATCACAAATATTGAACAACCAAATTGTATGGAAAGGAAATGCATTTAAAAAACTTGGGTTACATTAAAAACCGACAATTGTTAATAAAACTTTTTTTTGTTAATAAATGTTCTAATTTCTACCAAAGTCAATGTTTGTGAATTAAAAAAAGGAAATGTTTCATAAAATAAATGAAGATAACCAAAGCTTCATAAATAGGGTCAGTTGTGTCTTGATTTTAGACACAATTGGCAACAAAAAGAAGGAAGAAAAAGATATCATGGTTATAACTTAAAAGATCTAACAATGAACACAACCCTATCAAGTTTTTCGGCTATTACCAAACGAACGTTCATAATAAAATGATCAATACAATAGGTAAATAAGAAGCCAATCGTTTAACATCAGCCTACACGGAGGCAGAAAGAAATGATCAAAGTATTTCACACCTTATACCGATGAAGCAACTTGCTAATGTGCTGTGTAAACTTGAGGCACATAGAAAAGTACGCCTCCAATCATGTGGCCATAGACTACCGAACTACACGCTGCAGAGTCAGATGCCCAGAGACGCCATTAGTAAACATAGGGAGGCTGAGAATGGAGTGGATTGGAATGGGGGCCAGTTGCAGTGGCCAAAAGTCGCACCTACGCCTCACCTCGGATTTAGTATGTAGGTATGGGCATGCATATAATCAATATAAACAAAGAAGGCACCGATCTATGTATTCAATCTATTAGTGGCGCAATCTTAAATACTTTTTATGAACTCTCCATAGTCAAATAAAAGTCAACCAAGCAGGGAACAAACAAACAAATACACAGCAAAAAATCGATATTCTTTGTGATATTTATTTATTATTATTTGGTAATTAATTAACAGCTATTCAATTCTTAATACGAGGAAAAACAAGTTGTATGAATTTTACAAATTTTAATATTTGTCTAACGTTACAAAAACTTGAAACTCAACAGAAACCTCATACAAGAGTATGTTTTTAAAAATATTATTTTTACAATTTTTAAAATTTTAGTTAGATCCTACAATCTGCAATTATAACCTATTTCCCCTCGTTTGACAAAATTTTTTTAATTTCTTTCTTAAATTTAAGAGCGCGAAGAAACTATTTTAATGTTATTTTAATTTTTAATTTTAATTATTTTTAGCTGTGGACGCAAAATCCAACAAGCTTCCATTGAAGTGTATTTTTATTTTGGTAAGAGCTGTTCTGTTCTGTTCTGTTCTCAGTCCCAGGCTGCAGGTTTAGGTATTTTTCGGCAGAACAATGTGAACGTATCGCTTCCGTTTGTCAGCAGATATGTGTTGGCTGTAGAACATATTCGAATTCTGACTCGAGGTATTGGAATTGGGCCAGTCGTCAGTGAGAGAAGACGCCAAAATGATAAAAATTACCACTTAATTGGATTGCCAGCCACCCAGAGACGCCGCTGGATACTAACGCTTGTTAATACATACACACACACACACACACACACACAGTCAGTCCTCCCAAAATGTAGATAAGCATCTAATTTATGGCAGCGCCTATGCCGTGTGAGACACATCATGAGATCCTCGCAGGTAGCCTTGCCCGGGGCCCTTTTTGCAGATTCAAAAACATTCTTGAACGAAATATTTTTGCTGGTATATTTTATTGGTATATTTTTTAATAAACGGCTACCGAATTTCGCATTTCCTGTGTGCCTTCGATTCGACTGTGTTATTGCTATAATTTGGTTGGCAATTTGACTAACGCATTGTGTCATTACGACGCCCTCAGAAACAAGCAACAAGCAAGAGAAACAAACCAGCACCACAATTATAGAGCACTGGGCTGGGTCTTATAATTTCAGACGTACGTGCCGGCATTTTACTCTTGCAGAAGCGACAGAAAGGGGGGAAGATAGTGGGACAAATCCCACGACAAGTTGATAGGAAATGCCCATGAAATCAAAAGCCGGCAATGATCATGCAAAATTCTTACCGAACAATCAATAAATGTTGACGATTTAATTTAACGCTGACGCATGCAGTCAGCACATACAACCAAGAAATACTTAACAATCGGACATGGCTATAAGGCCAGACCAAACCGCCTGACCGATGATGAACATGTGGTGGAAACGGCAACTGGTTTCAGTCTTTAAGTCTCTCTCACTTTTATTTCGGTAACCCCAAGACCAGTAGCAAACGGAAGGAGGCCTGTCAGCCGGCAACAAAGTAACTTAATTTACACTACCAACGCCCCACAAAAGTGAACAACAATTGATTCTACCCTGTATCGGATCTCAATGAAGAGGGTGTATTGAAATGATAAATAATTCAGTTACTGATCAAAGTAAAGCTTTCTAAGAGACAACTCAAACTTTTGGATCTTTTGATATGCTACTTACAGGGTATATATGTTGTGCTTCCATCAGACTGTAGCGGTCCTGTGCGACGTGTGCAACGTGCTCATGACGTGGTCACAATTATTATTACGATTTCTTCATTTTGATTGTTATAGTTGTTACAATATCATTGTTGCTGCTCTCTATTGTTGTAAATCATTGTGCGCGACTTTATTCACACTTTCTTTTGCCTTGTCCGCCTGTTTATTGTGATTTACTTTTCTTTGCCTGCTTTATCGCCCGTAATCACAACAAACTTGTACAAATACAAATACTACGAACCGCACTGCCAAACAATCCAACAAGCATAAATAAAAGACACAAAAAACTCATACAAAAAAACAAAAAAAATATAATAATTTTTTATTTGTGACAGCGAGAGTTTTTTTCTGACCAGCTGCTGGGCTCCCAGGCGCTGCTAGAAAGTGTAACGCTGGGCGGTGTGACGTCATTGGCAGCAGCAAATAGTTAAAACCTCAAAAAGTCAGTGGACCTGGCCCACAAGAATCGCTGGCGGCACTCATTTAAGCCCAGCTAATTACAATTAGCGCTTGTTTACCGTAAACAAACCAAAATACGCTCGAGAGTTTGCAAGCATGTGTATATTTACAAGCACATTTTTCGAATACCAGACTCCCAACCCTTTTACCCTCCTGCGATTCATTGAGACATCAAAAATTGCTGGGACGCAAACCGAGTATGACGTTTATTTAATTCGAAGTAATGATTTCATCGCGCTTTGTGTAATCGATAAGCATCTAGTACTTTCACAAACAAATACAAGTAAAACATGAAGGCATCTAGATTTTTAGGATGCCGAATTATAAATACCCTTCCAAAAGCAATATTTGTGTATGTGACTGAATTCCATTTTTGATAAATATTTAAAAAAAAAACAAAAGAATAATAAATAATAATATGCGACTTCAATCACACAATTCGTGTCAAAATTATAATGCTCTCTATGTAAGGGTAAAACAACACAAACAAAAACACACCACATCGTGCAAGCAGTGAGAGAGGGAGAAAGGAAGGAAGGAAAGGAAGGCGCAGGCAAAACTGTGTCCTCATTGCATACTTTACGGGCGGAGGGTCGAGCACTTGAGATAATCGCCTTAGGGTTGTTTTTAGGTCGAGTCGACGGGCACCCGACCCGTACACGTTGCCACGTACCATAAACGATCCTGTAATTTTCGTTGCTCACAGGACCTGGTAGCCAGGCAGGCTGGCAGGCACCCAGGACAAAGGCCATTGTTGTTCATGTCGATTATTATCGCGGCAATGAGCAAAACTATTGCCGACACATGTATCCGTTTATTTGTCATGACTTTGTTGGTACGTACCCCCAGCGCACACAGCCCTCGTCCCCGAGGACCTTCTCTCCTCGTGGCAAATACAGGCTCAAGCTTTTTGACATATTGTCTGCTAATCAGTTCCGCCGCAAAAGGTTCGCTGCCAACTTGATGAAATCCTTTAGCGCTCCCTTGGCAATATACGCGCGCGCCTAAACGAGCAATCGCAGTCACTGACATGCCGCATAATTTCAATTAGGGTTGTTTGCTACTTGTTCAAATCACCCCCCACTCCCCCCACCATCAGCCGCACCCCAACCCCCTCTAAAACGAATCACACACACACATATTGCAGGGGCGTTGTCGGCACGCTTAAGAGCGCATTATCGCAGTCATAACTCAATTTGACACTGGGCCCAGACCGTCAAGCAAATCATGACCAGCCACTGGCCACTTCATTAAGATTGTGGGCCAACCCGTTGATGTCGCTAATCAAATCAAATACTTGAACATATGTTCATCAAAGAAATGACACCAGTCAACACCGGACACCGGACACCGGACAAGTAAAATAATTTGTTGACTTTCTAAACACATAAAAAATAACAACGGCTTCTTAGTTTATGGTTTTTTGTGCTTCGCTAGAGTTTCCTAGCTCCATTTTCTTGTGTTCACACATCTCCTACATATTTTATTCTTCCATGGCAAAACAGTATGAAAAGTGTTGCAATAAGTACAAGCAAAAATTATTTGAAAAGCTTTTTCTTGTGATATTGAAAGTATCTTCGTCTTTGACTTTATTATATACTTCGATAAGAATTGAGGTGCAAAATAAAGCACACATATTTTACTTGGCTTACAAACTGAAAGGAGTTGCCTTGGCCCTAAACGGTGTTTTCCCACTCAAAAAGTGTAGATGAAATGAGCATTTTGGTTATATAGAAACCAAACTCCGAAAATCTTGCTCTTAAAGTATACACAACCGATTTACACAATCAAGTTATGGCTAATAATACTTTCAAAATCGCTACCCCAACTTATAACTACAAAAGATATAGTCATTATCCGCAAATATCTAACATTCTAGGAAAGGAAAGGAAAGGAAAAATACCAAAAACCTCTAGTTTAATCAATTGCTGGGAATATAAAAAGTGTTTCTAATATATGTATTGTAAGCTACCCACCTAAAATTTCAAGAACTCTTCCTGTTTTCAATATACACGTGAAATTGATAACCATAAAGTCTTGAATTTGAAAAACTTGATTATGTAGTATGTAATTTTCATCGGTTAAGAAACACCACAGATTTATGTCGAAGAAGTTTCGTAATCATTCATTAGCACATTATTACAGGCATGAAATTACTTGTAAGGGCAGGGAATCTCCTAGTCGAGCTTTCTCGATAATTAATAAATTTAGATGTAATTATAAAGTTTCGATATAATCAAGAGTCATAGGGACTTTATCTAGTATAGAGCTTGTGCACTGAAGACAGTTTTAAATGAATCCTAAGCTAAAACAATGAACAATTTGATTAGCCTTGCGCGAATGGTAAGTTACCTTCGCCATTACGGTCCTGAGTAACGTGTGCGGCATGTAATCATTTTTTATGACATTGCCGCAGAAATTATGGCAGTCAGGCAAGCACTCGGCGGCATGTGCCTTGGGGACACATAAAAGTTGTCGTTTGTTGCTGTCTCTCGTACTGTTGTTGTAGTTGTTGGTGTTGTTGTTGCAGCTGCTGCTGCTGTGTACACGGATCTCGTGCCATAAGGACAAAGAGTCAATCTGCAGCAGCAGCCGCAACATTGAAAGCGCTACCACCAATCGGCTTGGACATCGTGTTTCACTGTACAGTGCAAGTCACAAATTAGGACCCAGGGGATCAAATTATTTAAAAAGCCTCGCACTCAAACTGTAACCGTAGACCGAAGAACGTCGACACAAGTTTAGAAGCTACAAGACTTTACTAACATTATTATTGTAATGGCTCGCATGCGTTGCCCATTTTTTTTTATGGCTGCTCGAGCAGAAGAAAAATTGGCAACCTTATTTGGCACACGCCTTGCACATAACGGCTGTTTCTGCACTCCCTAGAAGCTGTTGACAAATGTTTGATTCTAATTTGGCATCTCGACAGGGCAAACAACAGCTCTTGATAAAGCCAACTTTAAATTGATTGATTTCCAACAAAAATGGCTATAGCAAGTGGTTTGAGGAACTTTTGAAACTTAACACCAAATGTAGTATTCATTTTTTAACGCGATAAAAGAGGTTGACGTAATACATGATATTTGCAATGTCTTACTTTTTTAATCTGAACAATAAATTAAAAAAGCGAAAGGATAGGATCCATTAAGTTTTACTATCTTTTTCAAACAATCAAAAACAAAAATATTACACTGTTAATTCTTTGGTATAATGTTGAAATATTGGTACATCGGTAGAATTAAGTTCTGTCTGGAAATTAATATGAGTAAACATTTTTATCCATTGAAATAGTATTCTAAATTAAATATTTATTTCTTACGCCTATCAGCTCATTAAAATGATATATGATCATCGCTACCTAAAATAGCTAAAAATTTGGTATGTAAAATGGCTAACAAAGGACATGAAAAATAAGCTCCTGACAACGCGACTCTATATTTGTATATGTGTGTGTTTTTAAAGTCCATGTAAGCAGCTCATTGATCAACAAAAGCGATTCGATAACACAACACACAGTGGCTGCCAAAGTAATACCTACACTAAAAGTCGCACTCATTAATTCAGTGTCAATGACAATGGGAATGGGTGGGTGTGTGTGTGTGTGTGTGTGCTGGTAAGTAAATGTTAGTGAACGTGTGCCGGTCATTTTTGGTTGAACTTCTTTAATAGACAATGCGAATATATGTAGATGTGTAGTCAGAGTCATGGGGCGTGGCATGCGTGCGAACCAACCAACAGCATTAAGTCGTCTACCATACAGCTCCGCTTCCCGCTTCCCGCTCCGTGCTCCCTGCCCCTGGTATGCGTGTACTCGTGCGTGTAACGCATCTGAAGTGATTTGTAAACAAATTAAAGGCGTGCACGTGTCGGCCTCGTTAAGCTTCCACTACGTCTCCATATCCGACTCCATCTCCGCCCTTTTGCCTGCGGATGCGGATGCGTGTGTGCCGCCGCCGCCATCGTCTGATATCAACTACAGTGGTGCAATGAGCTTTGCGGTGGGCGGTGGGCGGTCCACACAGTCCACACAGTCGGTTGGTCGTTTTGTTGTTTGTTCGGTTTTGTCCTACACATGTTGCACAGTGGCACGGTAAGCGGCATCATTTGCATTTAACGCTCATAAGTAAGCGAAACGCAATTATCAGTTGGCTATAATCAATGGCGAGGGGTAGGAGGGAGAGCTGGCGAGATTTTTGTGTGGTTTTAACTTCTACTCTATGGCCCATAAGCCAATCTCTTTGATGATATTAATAAGCGCGTGCTGGCGCAAACAAAGTCGAGAGCACTCAAGAGCCCGGGAAGGGAAAAAGGGCTAAATTGAGTCATTCAGATTGTGATCAGTTTGTTTTGGGGTGCGATTATAAGACTAGTATGATGTAAGACATATGCTGACAATTAAGACACGCTAGAATCAACTTGAGCTCCTAAGGAAAGGTTTATTGACTGGCGACTTAAATAAACAAATATAAGATTCGGATATATTATGAATGAAAGAGCATGAAATCGATAATAATGAATTTAGTACTCAACTTGAGTTGATTGATTTAATCTGAAGCGGAAATGATTTAAGACATTTCTTTGATATGGTAAATAACACACTAAGAATATTCACACGCCGTTCTCAATGCTGATTTCAAGATACATAAACGTAACTACGCCTAAATAAATATATATATATACATATAAATATATATAATAAATAAATATAATTTTTTTTAGCTTTTCGTAAGAAAGCAACGGCAGATTTCAAATAAATCCAAACGATGAAGCTACAATCTATTAAAATTATGCTTAGAAGTTAGGTAAAAATCCTTCAAAAACTAAAACTTAATTCTCTCTTAAATTTATTGCATAAACAATTTTAGGAGAATTCGATGTGTTATTAAAAACCAAACATTTTTTTTTAGTTATATGTACATGAAAATAGTTGTGCATACATTTAAGTTAAAAATATAGCCTTAAGAATGTGCAAATGCCAAATAGCTTTTAAAATAGTTTATATAAAAGGGTATAATGAAATTGGATAAATGAGAAAGAAGATGCCATTTTCCGATCCCATTATAACTTTTAAACTATAATAAAATCTGAAATTTTCAGACAGATTGACAGAAATTGTACAAAAAATAAAAAGCACATTGAAAATAGACAACCTTAACAGTTTACTGTATTTAATCCCTGGATAAGCATCGCATCACTTTTTATCTACCTCATCGAATGCATAATTTCATTAACATTAATATCCATGAAAGAATTTTGCTGGTGAGAAACTTTTCACCAAAACTTTTCTTTGTGGAAAACAACTTGGCACGCCTTCCACCAACAACTATGACAGCTTCCCAACAACACCCAAAACTCCATTCCCAACCCCAATGCCAAAGTTACGACCCAACCCCAAAATTCAGCATTGAATTCACCATCTTTATATTTGATATGAGCATATGCCTTGCCCAATACCCTTGCGACCTGGCATCAGTCGCCCTTTGTGGATGCTTCCACAGCGCGGTATTCAAGGATCTAAAAATAAAAGGGAGCTAGAAAAAAACATACTGTACACTCTTGGCTTTCACTGAGTCTTTCAGTAGTCAATGATGCTAGGCAACGAATTGAAAAATCCAAGCTCACGAAATTGTACACAATTTTCTGTCTATTTAACTTTGATGGTTATAGAGAGGGTAGCGCGTGCAAAGGATGGTTGGAGCGGGGGGTGTGCAACATGGCGGCTGTTTGAAAATCCTCTTTGCCCAGCGCCCACATAAAGAAACATAAAAACCATTTCGCTCTTTGAAACTTGGGCAAAAACACAACACTGGCTGCCTCTGTAAAGGAATTGAAGCGCTTTCGCCCCCTACCAACCCCTCGCAATGACTGCGTAGGGATTCTACGTCAGCCAGGGTTGTCAAAGTTTACGTTTCACTTCGAGTGCGGTGTGCGGTGTTTTGCTGCCGCTTTGTTTTGTTGTTGCTGCTTTGTGTGTGTGTGTGTGTGTGTGTGTGTGTGCAGGATCACAGCACAGACCAAGTGAGTATCTGTAAGAGTGTGTGTGTGTGTGTGTGTGTATGAGTGGGCATGCCCTACAAAGGCAACCTTTTGGTGTTTCAAAAGTACATAGAGTCAGCAGAAACAACAAAAAACTACTGCGACGGCAAAGGCGACTCTTTGCCTTGTGTGTGTGTGTTCAGGAACCACAGTTACGTAAATACGAAAATCCGATATAACGTTTCCACTTCTCAACGCACCCGTGTATGTGTGTGTGTGTGTGTGTGTGTGTGTGCTTGTTACACAAGTGCTGCGCTTTGGCGTTGCACTCAAAAAAAGAGAAGAAATATACACATATAAAAAGTAAAATAAAAAATATATATAGAAGAAAAACGACAGCAACGGCAACAAAAACTTTTCATGCAAAACCAAAGCCCTCGTTTCGAATCCTTTTAGAAAATATTATATAAACATACATATATTTGTACGTACGTTCATAAAGCTGCAATGTGGAAGCTGCTTGAAAACAAAAAGTTGAAATGGCAAATTCAACGGCAAAAGACAAGTAAAACTCAAGACTCGGTTTTTCGGCGGGGATACGTGCTTTTGTCCGTATGTGTATGTGTGTTAGTGTGTGTGTGTGTGAGTGGGTGCGCCTGCCACACCCAATACAAAACGTGCCAGGAAGCTGCCTATGAATACCAGAAGCTCAGCAAGAAACTACAACAAATAAAGAGAGGCAACGATGAATGATTTTAGACTAAATGATGCCCTAAAATAGGGAAGAGATTTTTTTTTATCAAAAACAAGGGGCTAGGATTATAGTTTTCGGAGCAAATAAAGAATAAATATTATAATAGAATAAATATAATAAATAATATAAATATATGTACATACATATATGAAAATATGGCTGAAACTTTTTTACATTATGGATTATTTTTGTTGAATAATTTGTTCTCGTCGAATTACTTTAAATTTCCTTATTTTTAATCATTTAATCATACAATTGAAACATAAATAATTTTATAAAAATCATTAAATTTAAAACTTTCCAACTTTTTTATTTTATTAAAAACACGTTCTAACTTTGTTTAAATTTATATGATAGAAATAGAATGTGAAATCACATACCCTCTTGCAGTGATTTGAGGATGAAGGGTATAACAAAAATGCAAACTTCATGTACTGCAAAACGGCACAGAAAATGTTGAAGAGCGTGCCCCAGGCTCAGGGCCCAAGCAATGGCTGCTGCTGTTTATATTGGGGCTGGCGAATGGGCATAGGGTTGTGTATAAAGATGGGGCAAGTGGAGTAGGGGGGCATGACGACGACAACGACGACACCACCTTTGTAACTTTCCGCAGACATTCAACACTTTCGAGCAACAAGAGCAGCAGAAGCAGCGGCGGCAATACAAGAAAATGTACTACAAAAAATACGGGGAAAAAAAAAAAAATAAATAAAACAACAGCAACAAAAAAAGCAAATATTGCGTTCAGTATAAAATGAAAGAAAATAAAGAAAAGAAAAAACAGAGAGCGGCAGAAACTTGCAAAAGATTGCAGCACATTGTTGTTTTACGCTGGCTCCTCTTGTTGCTTTTGTTGTTGTTGTTGTTGTTGCTGCTGTTATTCACAATTGCAAGCGCACACAACAAGCTAAAAGTCTGCTCTTGCTTGACTATAGTATGTTGGTTTGTTTGTTTATTTGTTATATGCGCGTTGATGTACAAACATGCCACACACACACACACACACACACTAACACAGAGCCATTCATACACCTGCTGACAGTTGTGTATGTGTGTGTTACCCCCTTTTGAAACGGCTGCACATGCCCAGCACTTCTGAATTTTGTATTCTGAAATGCGAAACTCAATGACAGCCATCGACAACGACAGCAGCAGCAGCAGCAGCAGCAACAACAACAACAACAACTAAAACAATAACAAGAATCAACGACAACGTCAACGACAACGTCAGCAGGAGCTGGAGCAGCATCAGGAGCAGCAAAGCAGCAGAGCAGAAGCATCCAACCAGCTGAAACTGAGGCAGAGCGCCATTGTCGCATAAAAATCACATTGTCAGCTTGAGAGCATCTATCAATTCTTTTAATTGATCCTTCTCTTCATTTTTTGTCTGTGTGTGTGTGTTTTTTTTCTTGTCTTCATATCGAGCTTCGTGCATAAAGAATGAATGTATTCATATGGAAATATGAATAAGCGGGTGCATATACATATATATATTTTTTTTTTTCAACTTCTTCTACTACTTCTGTGTCTGCTGAATAATTGAAAAGTTTCACATTTCCATGTAGCCGCATAACAAGTTGTTTGATGGGCAACGGAATGAAAGTTAAAAATTTGAGCAAGTATCCTTAAACTTCATTGACTTTTCAAGTGGACGCTTAATTAAAAATAATCACTTAGTTGATTAATTAGACACTTTTTTATTTCCAATACATTTGAGAAATGTGAATAAAGGTTAAACGAAGTTATCAAAAGTTTGTAACCGATTTACACATGTTTAGGGGTATATCGATATCAAATTGATTTTCTTGTCTCATATATCAATTCCAACAATTTGTCATGTACATAAGTTATATTTTGGGTATCAGGAATCTGAACACCACATGGCGTATGCGTTATCTGTGTTCTTCAAATTGATGCTTTAGCCGTATTTAAATGCGTTGAAAAGTTTATTTAAGTTTGTTAAATGTGCGTTACCTGCGTTTAGTTGCTAAAGAACACTCGAGTGTATATAAAACATTTAACAGAGTACTTGGCAAATGCTTAAAAAGATTTCGTTTAAAGCCAAATAAATAAGCGCAACGCTTCCAAGCCCTATGTACACAACATATACATACATACATGTGTACATACATTTGTAAGTATGTTTTTAAAGAAGAAAAATAAACTGAATAAGAAAAGCTGACAATGCGAATCCGATACTTACGGCCAAAATGCTGCAGCTTCAGTACCCAAACCCTTGACTGGTTCTATAAGCCATCAAAGCAATACAACAAAAACAACAACAATGAAGAAGAGGTAGCAGCAGAAAAGAAATCGACAGCGACAGCAACAATAAAAAAAAAAATGTTAAAGCAGCGCAAAAAATAAACAAAAAAAACCAAATGAAAAAAAGAAGTACATATTAATAAAATGAATAAGAAAAAATATATCATAAAATGACTAAAAAAAAGAAGAGAAAAAATCTAAATAAATACGACCTGCTCGATTTTCTTCAAACTTTTTTTTATGCCTCTTTGCACGGATGGAGGCACCGAGAAGGAGGGCAGCCATCGAGGACCCAAGGCAAACGCACACACAGATACAGCACCCAATAATAACAACAACAGTAACAACAAAAAAGCAACTACAACAAGAACAACAACGACAAGCGACGTCTTCTTACTTGTGGCAGCCCAGCAGCGAACATCTTTTGCGAGCGAGCGAAAAATTCCTGTCATGGGGTCTCCAAGTGATGCCACAATCGGCGGCGACTACTTCTGCTTCTGCTGCCGCTTCTGCTTCTACTTCTGCTGCTGTTGCATTATTCATGTTTGGCAGCCAGCCATCGTGCCCCCAACTCTCCAAAAGCAGCGGGGGCAAACAACAGCAGCAGAGTCAACATGCTGACTGACGACGACGACGACGACGACGACGACAATACCACGCCCTCAAACGGCACTCGTTGTGTGCGTGCGAGCGAGAAAGTCATACAAACACAAATCAGCTGAGAGCGCCGCCATTTGCTGCGTAAAGCCTCAGCGAGAGAGCGCACACGAAACAAGAGAGAGAGCCAGTGACAAACAGAGGCTGGCGAGTGGAAGCGAGAGGCCGCTATAGGTGGTTGATTGCTGGGTGCCGGAAAGAGCGTGGCTCTGAGTTGAGCTTGTGAATTCGCTGCAGGCACAAACACACAGTAAGACGCCGCTACGCTGACTGGTTGTCTGCGCGGATGTTTTTTCTTTAAACAGCAATCGCAGCGCAACGCAACGTTAAGAGTCGAGTTTTTATTTCACGTTCACGTCGCTCAGTTTGAAAACGCGTGGCAACAACAACAGACGCCGCTGATACGTCGCTCGGCTCGTCATTTTCGTTTGTTTTCTACACAGTAGTACAATAACAACAACCGCAGCACACTATAATAATATAAACGGCAGCAGAAGCAACAGAAACGAATTCAACCCGGCCGCCTTGTCGTTTTGAGTTTGCCGCGGGCGTAACGTAACGTAACCTTTAACCTCGCTGATTACGCAGGCAACACTTGCACACAGTTCGCCGTCGGTTCTGTGGATTCCTTCAGCTACATCTTATTTTGTGTGTGTTTGTTCGCAATTCGCATCGAAATCAACACAAGGAGAAGCCAGCAGCTGCGAGCCAACCGTCCAAAGTCAAAGTCTTATTTAGTTATCAAATTGAACGCAAATACAATCGGTAATAAACAGAACATAACAGAACAGAACAGAACACAGCGCATCCGCCTCTGACTCTGTCACTGAACGCTCTCTAATGCCTTATCAATAGCATTCATCTCTGGGGCTGCCGTAGGAACCACACAGAGACTGTCTGACCAGCCTGACCCGAACCGAACTGAACGGAGACCGACCAAGTAGACCTTCTACAACTACTACCACTTAATTTTCGGAGTGGTATTCTCGCGCTGTCTCGTAAATTAATGTCATAAATTAATTTTGGGAACCTCTGGGACGTTGTCGTTGACTGTCATTGCAACCGGTGCTCATCGGGAGTCTGAGACTCAGGCTCGGAGTCCGTAGTCCGTGTCGGTTCAGGAGCGCGCGCGTTGAGCGGCCTATAAAAGTCAAAATCAACTTTACCTGCCGCCCTAAAACAAGTGAAGTGTGTATTTTGTGCGTGTGTTAATGTGTGTGTGTGTGTGTGTACGTCACCTAAAACCCAAATGTTCCTTAAATTACCTTGAAGCTAAAAAATTCAAATAAAATAAATAAGAAGAAAATAATACAAATGTATTTAGTGAAACAAATAAATTAAAATAAATGAAATATTTGTATATGTGACGAAGCTTCCTTGCTGACGACATCGAATCTGCCGGCTAAAAAACAACAACAAAATATATAAAAGAGCTGATCGTAAAAAATGTTTAGCCTATAAATCGATGCTCAAAGTGTTTTCTTGTTCAACAAACCCGCTCGTAAATTAAAAAAAAAACAACAAGCGAAAGTAAAAATCAACCCGTAGCACTTAAATAGGTCCAATCTATTACTTATAAGCAAAACGCACAAATAACTGGATTATTGGACCAAAGCCTTCGCATTTGCATTTGTGGCAAGTCGTCGCACAGCAAACCTATTAGGATATCCAGCCACAATCACAACAAACATACACCAGACAGATATCATCATCGTTGGAAATAGACCTCGTGTCATTCCAAAAGGCGCACATGGGCGTCTGCACCGAGGAGCGCCCTGTGATGCATTGGGTAAGCATCGAACAACAAGTCGATTAATATCGATTAGATTCCTCAAGCAACCTATAAACTTTGATAAGAAATACGGTTTCATCGATCAGTAGTAAAAAAATCGATTAATCGATCTGTATGAATTATCTTATCAAGAGTTTGCGACAAATTTAGTATGAAACATTTTCATATTTCACTTTCCAATCAACAAAACAGTTTTGAGTCAGCAGCAGCATCAGGTCTTTGGGCGCTGATTAATTTGTGATTTATCTCGGGCTCGGGTTACAAATGTTATCAATACCAGACCAAAAGCTACGCTCCCAACAAACGGAGACAGCGACGGCAACGGCAACAGCTAAGCGCAGTTGCCGGCATTGGCGATAAGGAGAACCCCCTTATGCAGTTGTTTTAATTACAATTACAGAGAAAACAGACAAATCTTGACTTTTAGTCGTTTGTTTTTGTCATGCATCGAAAGCAAAAAGCAATTCCAAGAATCAGTTGAGAAAAATTTCTAGTTATAATTTACAAGTTGAGAAAACTATTGCTTACAGTTGCCATTCATTCATAGGTTAAATTTACAACACACTTTTATGTCGAATTTAAATTCACCAAAGCTTAAATGACACATATTAAGTATACGCAATGTGCTTTGCTTAATAAAATGGCATTGAAATTCGAAACTTACAAAAGTTTTGTTTTAACTTATCAGATTTATATGTTTCAACAGTCAATAGATAAAACAAAAACTTAAATGTTTTTAGTTGAATAATCCGACTTTTTGCTCTTATTTTAGTAGAATAGTAGAAAGTTAAACACTTTTTAAATAAGACATCGTATAATGAATAAATGTACAATCAGCCGCTAATGATTTTTTACATTCTTACAAACATTTATAGTTCTTTGTGGTTTCGTTATTTAAAATCGTAGACATTATTGCTGCAAAAAGATATATCTTACAGTTTTCCTTAACTTGGATAGTAACTTTTTCGCCAATGTTACAAATTTTCTAAAATAACGAACGCAAAAGTGGTCTTTAGGAATCCACAAATCTTGTAATGTTTCTTTGTTTGAAATTTTGAGATCATATGCACCGTAATATTGCAACATTAGGAGGGCTTTGCATTGTTTATTGATCTAGTTAGTACAAAAGTTGCGACAATGAAAAGATTATTAATCTGTGAAATTAAATGGTGTTGCTTGATTTTACCATCCCAATGTTTGGCTAACTCTCAAAAGTTCTTTAAAACATAAAACTTAGATAGTTATATTTGAACGAAACCAATTGGTGACAAAGTTTGAAGCTTTCTTAATACTCTATGTACCGTTTCGGACTAGGTTTGCAAAGGGAGTATTTTATGTAGAATCCAAATTGCTTCGTTGACGGCTCGCAGAATTTCATTGTGGAATCACCTGCATTGTTCCGACGCAGCATCATGAATATTATACACAAATATAAACATTGTGCATATTTAAACATAAATGTTCTTTATTTTCCTACACTTTAACAATAAAAGCTAGATCTATTTCTTTATGAAGGACATTACAAATTAGTTTCGCATACCAGTACAAAAAAAGCGTTGTGTTTCGAAAGAAATCTATGTATTACGTGTTTTATGTTATAAAGTTGTTATTGTTGTTGTTGGTGTGTGTTTCAATCCCCACCCCCTTTGACGCTACTGCAGGCTGCAAATCAAGCCATCATGTTGCATATGAAAAAAAAAAAAAAAAAAAAAAGCTGTTGCCACAAAAATGTGGTTATGCCATGTCAGTTGGGGATTATGTGTAGTTCAGTTGCTAGTATATGGCCAGGCCGAAATGGTGAAATATCGAAACAAAAATGGCAGCCAGAAATGTGCGCACGATTCGCAATGCGTTATGCCCCCAAAGGTAATGTGTGCCCAAACAGAGAAAAGACTACAGCCCAAAAAACATCAAAATGCTTGTACATATCAGAGAGGAGGCAGCAAAATGCACACAACTGAAGTTTCTGTATTTATTTTATTTTATTGGGAAAAACCTGTCATCCTTCCAAGTTACGCAGCCAAACAGTTGAAATCTATTTTCAACTAATTAATCAAAAAATAAGTAAACTGGAGCATCGATGATACGTACCAACCGAGACGCAGCATAATGTAACACATACATATATGAATATAGTATTCTATGTATTATTATTTCTGTTTGTAATGTGCGACATGATGTCTGCGCTCCGTTTCATACTCGAAAAGAATATTGTACACCGTCTTAGTCTGTGGTTCTCATCTCCCGTCTTCTGTACTTTTTTTCAATGAATGTCTGGGCATGGTTGTTGCCTTTGGGGCATCATCTGTCGTTGCTGGGTTTCCCTCACATGTTCGGTGTCTTCAAATGTCGCGCAACGTTTTCTTGGAAAGACGCGCAAAAGTTGCCTAATTGTAATTAACTTTAGCAGTTTGCAGCCGCCGCCATTGAAAATTTCATGCATCATTTTGTGTTCAGGCACATCCTTTGAAATTTGTGAACAAATTTCAGAGCTGAATGACACGGCAATGATCCGACTCGAACTCAAACTCAAACTGAAGCACGAACTCCATTTTGATGCACCTCCTACATTTTGTTTTGCATAACTTAAAGTCTGCCCTCATAATTAATGCATTTCTTTTTTTCTTTATTTTTTTTTTTTTGTGTTGGAATTTGCAGCAGCAGAGCGCAAGATTTCTTGGGCCCGGCGCAAGGGAGAAAAGTCCAACACCACCTGTAGCACATCAAGGGAGCAATCAATGCGGCAGTGCTGCAGGTGCAAATAACAATCATCCATTGTTTCGCACATGCTCCACATCCTCGTGTCCAGATATTTGTGATCACAGTACAAAGCCATTTGGCAATGCATACGGCAGCGAGTCATACAGAAGGTAACCTATACTTTAACTTTTCGACTATTTCCCTACTCTATTTACATATTTCACAGCTATGAAACTGCCGATCGCGCCACATTCGAGGACTCGGCTGCCAAGTTCTCAATTAGCCGCAGTCGCACGGATTGCACGGAGGTCAGCGACGAGACCACATCGGGCATATCATTTAAAACAGAGCCCTTTGGACCACCCAGCAGTCCCGAATCCACCAACGACAGCAAAGTAACCCGCAATCCAGACGATTGCGCCGGCTGCGGCAGACAAATACAGGTAAGCTATCCTAAATCTTCCACAGAAATTCCGACGGCAGAATAATTTTTTTTTTTATATGTTCTTCCGAAGAATACATTATTATAAAAAGTCCTAAATACTTTTATAATTACTAGGCTAGGGAAACCATCCCATTTAGCTTAAAAGTAAATTTTAGATGCGATAATTAGATCATATTATTGATATAGTTAAGCAACAAAAGAAAAATTCTAATAGAAGGTTTAAGAAAGCTTGTTCTGGTCATAACTAAAAACAATTGAGATCTAAAAATGTTTTTAAGTACATTTATTTTTAAAGATCTATATTTTGTTCTGTAAAAATTAACATTAACACTTAAAATTAAATACTTTATACATAAGAAGTTGCTTTTATTATAAAATTTTAAAATCCAAAGAAAGAAAAGTGCATATAAAATCTTTTCTACCATTTGGATTAGGGTAAGACAAAAATAGTATTTAGTTAACTTAACTTGACAAACTAGGATACATTATAATAATGTTGACTTTGTGTATTAGTTTTATATAAAAAAGGATCTTTTCGAGAAAACAGAAGAGAGATAATATATACTCTAACCCTAGAACCCAAGACATATAGAAAAGGTATGGACTACTGAATGTTTAAACATTTCTTCTATCTTTTATATCTCCGGTGGTTTTCTTTTGATAAAATGTTACATACATTAGCAGAAAACTATTAAACCTTTTTTTTCCTATTTCATGGGTATAAAAATCAAAGATTGATCGTTGTGAGGAAACAATTACTAACACATTTATAAAACGAAAATTATATCAAATAAAACAGTTTTCTTAAAAAGAATTACTTGATAAATCCATTTAACAGAATTTTTAAACATTTCATTAGAATTATATGCTAAATACTACAAAATTATGAAAATAAGACCATTTATTAATTTATTGTTTTCGATTGATGCTTCATTGCAGGATCGTTTCTACCTCTCCGCTGTGGAAAAACGCTGGCACGCCAGCTGCTTGCAGTGTTATGCATGTCGCCAGCCGCTGGAACGGGAATCCTCATGTTACTCACGTGATGGCAACATTTATTGCAAAAACGATTATTATAGGTAAGTCGTACTTAAGTCCGAATGCCAATTTCGCGCTGACTCTAATGTGATGGTGTGCACTCTAAAGCTTCTGGGAAGCCGTCTTAGGGGCTTAGGGTTTGGCGGGCTTGGTGGGTTGAGCGGATTCAGCGGGCTCTGGGGGTCGTCGGATGAATCAGATAAAGCCTCGAACTGCATGCCAAGACATTGACTAGAAAATGATTGCCAAACACGCAAATGAAATATTTATGCATGCATTGTTTTGCACCACTGTGCGAAGGCTACACCCGATGGTGATGGTGATGGTGACGGTGACGGCAAGAAGCAGACCGCGACCGCTATGACGAAGACACCACAGTGGCAGCAACTCCACCACCTTCTTCTCCTCCTGCCCAGCTTTGGACGAAGCTCCGCCTGGCTGAATGGGCCTGCGTGTGTTCTGCTGCTTGCATTCCCATTCCGCGTTGTTTCTCAATTCTCAAGAACGCGACTTCAACGCTCGCTCACCTCGCTGCCGCACGCTACACTCGCAACTCGCAACTTGCAACTTGCAGTTGCAGAAGCAGTGCCACGAAATCAAAGCCACGTTGCAGTTGTTTCTTTGCTTGAGGTTGACACTCTTGCGCTTGGGTGGGTGCTGCAAGCTAGGAAGCTGCCACAGCTACTTCTACAACTGCTGCTGTTGCTCCAATGCAATGTGATTTCACGCGCCGCAACAAACACGCGAGATTAAAGCAACAACAACAAAAATATTCAATTAAACATTGAGACTAAACAATACCCTGTTAACAATACAGATAGGAAAGCACACTTAAAAAGTAAACTGTCAAAATATAGAGCTTAATGTTTCCTCAATAAATATCCTTTGAGTATTTCCGGATTAAAACAAATAAATTTTTAAAAAAATTGTAGTAAGTTAGAGGTTATCGAAAGAGAAGAATGTGGATATCGAAAACAAATCAGGAAATACAATTTAAAATCATAGATATTTCCAAATGCTATTATGTCTATTATAATACATTTTTAGACTTCTGAGTTGGTTTCTTGAACAAGTTAAAAAATCATTTGCATAACTTTATCCTACCCCTTTTTATACACCTTTCAATTGCGCAGGGTATTGAAAAAAAAGTGGCTGTAGCAGCGGCAATAACAAAATGAAAAAACAGGTTATAATTATGCCAAATTTTTAACTTGCACGTACACACACACACACACATATACGAAGAGTAAAGTGGCTCTTACAATTGTGCACAGCAACGCCTACAATTTGTTGGGGCATGGCAATTAAAGCTGCAACTGCTGTTTACAAGTTGATAGCTCGAAAAAAAAGTTTTCTACACCTGCCAGCAGCCACTGCGTAAATCAAAAACTTTATCATTCATGCAAGTCCCAAGAAGAAAAAGAAGAAGAAGATGTAGAAGAAGTCGAAGTAGCAGCAACAGAATTTTCAACTTGCTGGTCGGACGCACCATAAATCCAATGCAAGTCACGCTCGTCACTCGTATTTCCTCTCAAATGATTCTTGTGACATTTATTACCGCTCCATATTTCAAAATACTTACATATACGCAGCCAGAGTCGCACAGATCGGAATCGGAGCTGCAGCAGACGCACAGATCGGACGATGATGCTGCATGCTGCATGCTGCATGCTGCACGCTGTCTGATCCCCCTTGCTTGGCAGGCAACGCAACCGCTTCGCTCCGCTTCCAAAACACACACACACACACACAAATACGCTTACATGCATGCCTTGTCAGCTTGGGGGCATGGGGATGCGCTTGGCGGCCGCCATGTCATGTCATACACAGTCCAATCCACAATCCATTCCGCCGTAATGTTTCATTTCGTTTCATTCCGCCGGCAACTTAGCTGCTAGGCATTATCAATCAAATCAAAAGCAAGCTTCCCCTTACCCACACCCCACCCCACCCTCTACACTCCGCGCGCCCCCCAAATGACAACGACATTCTTTGTTGATTTATAGAGCTGATGTCAAATATGACAACGCCGCGTCGACAAAGTTGGCTTGAGGGGCGGGGCGGGGAGGGGGAGGGGAGGAAACAGGCCAAAATTTATGCCCTATGCACCGTTAACTCTATGGGGACAAAACTTGTGGGTGTACGCGAATCCCTCTTTCATTCTCTCTCTTTTTATTCTCTCCTTCAACATATGAAAAATCATCAACGCATCAGTGCAATAAATTCATGTTTTGTTAAATTAAAAACGAGGCGATATTATTTATCTGAAAATAAAAATAAAAAAAACATCACACGAAAGAACAGTTTAGTTTTTTGTGCCAAAGATTAAATATCATGTAGACATAAAGCAAACGTCCTTCATTTTTTGTGTATAATTCTGATAATGCATAAATCGTTTGGTTTTTATTAAAAAGTTTTTTTATAGTTAAAATATAGATGTTCGAGGCTTATTTGTTAATGTTTTATTTTCGAGAGCATGAATGGAATGTTTTTAAACTGACTTTATAGCAGTTTGGAAACATAAATCCAAAGATAAATATGTCGGAATAACTTGTAAAAACTAGTAAAAATCAAATTTACTCTTAAAAGATTGAGTCATTGCACTTTTTATTTATTATCGTTACTCAAGACTTACCAATATGTAGTATTTACAAAGACAAGGATATCTCTTTTATGCAATCAAAGTTTGTTTTTTATAAATTTCCAATTCTACTTACATTAAGAGCATTACAAGTTTCTATAAATCAAATCAAAATAATTTTAATTTCCATACACTTGTATATAATTGTGTAAATATTTAACTTGCATACATTTAAAACTAGAACTGCCTACAAGTGGTAGCAATTGCCCTGAGATATCAAGTTTTACATACACTTTGTGTTGTCTACATACATATTAAATACTTTAATAAGTCTTTTTTAATTGAATTGGAACCTGAGCGCATTTATTGCAAAGCCTATTGATGTCTTGCAAATATTTCAATACAGTTCCACAAAATTGTTTATGTTTTCCATTTTTCTATGGAACTTTTGTCTGTTTTTGTGTAAGTGGTCAATTGAAGTCAACAGTAATTATTGAAAAATAAGTACACACACACACACACGCACACAGATATATGATACACTTGCCAACGCAATTTTGTGCTGGTAGTTTCAGAGACCACAAAATGTATTTAACTTTAATTTGAACAGTTCAAATTTACAAACTAGGTTTGATTAAGTTAATAAAAGTTCTTAGTTCAAAGCGCTTAACTTTTGAAGTGTTTGATAATATTTATATTGTTTTAATTGTTAATTCGAGATTAAAATATATTTTTTTTAAAAGTAAAGTAAATTTGATAAATGGATTAAATACTTGGAATGATTATGTTGTGGATTTTACTTAACTTTTGTTATCATCGAAGGGATATTTATATTCAAAATAAAATAATTAAAACAAAACACTTTCCAATACTTATTTAAGAAGAAAAAGGTTGATGTGCTCAGGATGGTTAAATACATTTAAATAGATATATGTTCATATGTCTCGAAAAAAAACCAAACATCATGAGAAAATTTTGTTAAATTTTCTTTTTAACAATAAATCCCTTTTAAGAAAAAAAAAAAAAACAAGTAAGGAAGAATTTTCGGCCTTCCGTAAACTATATACAGTTGAAAAGCCTATTATTTCATACCTAGATCATATTAAATATCTTGTATTTGTATGGCAGCTATATGATATAGTAGTCCGAAATTTGAACTATGATCTAACCGCAACTAAAAGAAGACCTTGCCCAAAGTTTCAGCTCGATAGCTCTAAAACTGAGGGCTTGGCCGACATGGCTAAATCAATTTAGCTCGCGATGCTGATCAAGAATATATATATAATTAATGGGGTCGGAGACGCTTAAATGATAAGAATTGATCAAATTTCATACACAAGAATATATTTAAATAGGAGTCTTGATATTTGTTTTGCCTCTATTCACTTATTTTAGGTATTTTAATTTGAGGGTTGACCTTCGCCTGCCAATCGAGAACGAGCTATGAGCCATGAGTCTTAGCTAGTCTTTAGCAAATTTGTTTGTGGTATGCAATATGCGGATTTAGATGCCAATAAACTTAAAACAAAACATCTGATAAGCACTAAAACACATGTCACATTTGCTGGCCGTCGCTACTGAACCGTTTGGCGGGGCCAGTAAAGATTGAAACTACTACACTGAACAGAATATAGTATGTATGTAGTATGTATCATTCAAGTTTTTGTGGCTCTAATCGGGCCATCAAAACATATGTTTGCCACCGCCGCAACAGTGTTAGCAACATATGTATGTGTGTGTGTGTGTGTGTGCTTTGGGCCTGCTCATAATTTTGTTGTTTAGTTTTTTAAGCTCGCAAGCCAAATAATTGGATTGTTGTGGATTACATTGAGACCGAGACCGAGGCAGCATTGAAAGCCGTCGCTGTTGCACTTGCCCCCACCTTTTTTTTGTTGTTAATGCTGTGCTGTTGTTGTTTTTCTCCCCTCAACACTCGTTGACATTTTACAATCAGGCAATGTACCTGTTTCGGTCCGCAATTCTTGTTTCGCTGCCAACAGCAACAAGACGAACAAGATGGAAAAATATATACAAGAGCTGAAAAAAAGAGATGAAGAAATAAAAATTGTTGGCTGTCACCTCGTTTCTGCATATTTCGTGGCCGTCCTGCAGCGACAACGTCATAAAAGTCCAAGCAACCCAAACTGAACTCAACTAAACTCAACTGAACTCAGCTCTTATCTATCATGATGATGTTGTGCTGATGCCACAGCGGATAAGCCGTTGGAGCCGAGCAGCAGCTTTATCGTGGCAGCATCTTAATACACATAGTAGAGTATTGTATGCAGTAGATAGATACTCATGCTAGTCGGAGTGTCATAATTTTTATTGAGGAATATTTTTTAACTGATTGGCTTCGTTATCAGAGCGCAGTGAATGCTCAAAATGAAAGAAAATAAATATGCTAGAAACATAAAGTAAAAACAAAATCGTAAAACAAAAAAACAAAAAAAAATGCGTTTGCAGCACGCTGCGCGAAATGTCTTAATCAGCGACTAGAAAAACAGGCAGGAAGGGTTGCAAGGGTGACCACAGGTTGACCGAAGGCTGTGGAAAAAGTTTGGCATAAAATGTTTACAGTTTGGAAAGTCAGCGGAGCGCGTCCATTTAATTGTGGCCAGCGAGTGGCCAAGATACTCGAGCACCAAATTTATGGGCAGCCTGAAAACGCGCGTTATGCAATAAAATAATTTCTTGCTGTTCCTCCAACTAGAAGAAGACGGAGCACGGAGCAGAAGAAAAACAAGAAGAGGAAGCGCACCCCATGCGAATAATCATAGAAAGTCTCCAGAATTCATTAAGCAAACAGCGCAAAAAAAATATATAAAAAAGCCGCAAACTAAATTGAAAAATCAAAAAACCCACAAAGCAGCCGTAAAGGAGTTAAACAACCGAACAGTTTAACGATTCTATCTCACGACGTTTTTTAATGTTCCCCTAGTGCTCCTCTACCTTCCTCCCTGTCAGCTACAACAACAAGACACTTCACTCTGTGGCGTCATCAAAAACTTGAGCAATGTGAAGGCACAGGAGGCACACCAACTGGGCAGAGAGCCACACACACAAAAAATCCAAGAGGCTGAGAAAAAGCGCAGTATTTATTTTTTATGAGCACTTGTCAGCGATCCCATGTAGCGCCGTCGTCAGCACCAGAGCACCTAAGCACCCAAGCACCCAGTCTCCAACTTACAATGGTTGAGAATGAGGAAATTTGTGCCCAGACTTATTAAGCTTGGATTAAATAACAATTATCAATGGGAAAACAAACTGATGTGTTAATTATGAAATCTGCAAGAAATATGAATTCCAAATGAGTAGAAAATCTGTAAGCAGAAAAAATGTAAAAATAACATTGAAACTTTTTTGTTAGAGCTTAGAAACTGATTAGTTGTAATAAAACTTATTTATGGCAGGCTTAAGCTTAACAAGGAATCTTAAACTTCTCAAGAAACTTACATTTTTCTGGAATATTAATCTAAATAGTTTTCTAATGCTTTTGATAATAATCATTTACAAAGCTTAAAATATCTCTTAACTTTTGTTTCTTTGATGTTAAAAAAAAATGCTCTCGACAACTTATTTGTATTTTGTACAATTTGAGTTCTATTTTTAAAAAACTTTTCATCAGGTTTCAAGGAAAAAACTCTTAAGAAATATGTTGATAACTGCTTCTATTAAAGCATGATGAGCTTAGATTATGACTTTCCCTTGCATCAACAATAACTCATCCATTACCACTCACTTAGCACACCTGAGTTTTTTCTTATATTTATATCAACCTTATCCACAGTTGCTGGTTGCATTCCGGCCATAGCGTTTAGGCCAAGTTGCATTGCAGCTCGCTCGCTTCGCTGGTCAATGGCTTAACCTTTCTTGGCTTAGTTGGTTCAGGTTATCTCTTTCCATCACACTTGGCCAGGGCGAAACAAACACAGATGTATATTATATATGTACATAAAAAAAAAACAGGGCAAGAAAAAAACAGCTAGCGGCGCGATAATTAAAATGTTTAATGGGCATCTTAAAAATCATTTTACGCCGAATTTATGGGAGAGAGGCGCATAGACTTGGCCGACACTTAAGATACCAAAACACAATCTGAGCCGCCACAGGAACCAAAAGATACTTTTAACTTATACAAAATGAATAACTCTGCTAACAATGGGGCGCTAATCTAATCAGCAAAACTATAAAAATTATACATGCAATTTGAGTGAGCATGATGCGCGTTTCTTGGAAGCCGGAAGAGTCCTATTAAAGAACGTTTAAGTATTTAAATTAACATTTAAATGTAAATTTAACTATTTGGGATCGTGTCTTTTAAGAAATAATCACCAACAACAAGAGCACATTAACCGTAAATCGTGTGTGAGTTAAGGTTAGATTTGTTCCTCATTGAGGCTATGTTGTGTGTTTCCAGTGCTTTAACCGCACTAATCCCTTAGGCTCTACAAATGCGGGTACGTGCGACAAAAAGACAGCAATACAAACTAATTTTCCAGCACATTTAACATGTAAAAAAAAGTAAATCACAGAAATCTGGAACAAATAACCAAACTTGTCGCACTGCATTTTTTAGGGTCACAGTCACAACAAAACCAAAACACAACACTCAAAAAACTTCGTAATGCAAATAATTATTGTATATGTTTAGGCAGACATTCAGCACATGGGCAGAGCCTAGAATCGAATTAACGCCATGGGACGTCCGCCGAGGTTTTGGCCGCGTTGCGCTCTCACGAAATCCGGACCAGAAACCATCTACATATTTCTGTTGTTTTTTTTTCATTTGCGAACGGGGTGGCGTCTGGGAAATCCGTTTTGCAAGCACCGGTCGATGTAGTTGTTGTTGCAGCATGTATAGTTGGTATGTAATCGGAAGAGCCGGACACAGCGGGTGGCACTTGAAAAGAAACACACACAAAAAAAAAAAAACTGCAATCCCTCCGTGCGCTACAAATGCTCTCACGTTACAAAACGTGGCCAGCGATACTCATACCCCGGTGTAGCAACCAGTGCATCAACAACAAGCAGGACCCCCTTCAAAACGGCAGCAGCAGCATTAAAAGCAGCAGCCGCTGTTGCTGCCACACGTCGACTTACACTTCAGCATACATACGCACTCTTTTGCACTGTGAACTCTGCTCTGTTTCCGCCTTTAAAAACATACGGATCCTATTCATGATGTTGTTTTGTGTTGCCCATCGGGTCGAGCCCATCGAGCTATCCATGGAGTGGCCGCCGAGTGGCCCGAGTGGCAATGCTGCGCGCCACTTAGCCACGATTTCGATGTCTGTTATCAGCCCAGTCTGAGTTGCAACTTGCAACCACCACCAACAGCACCATCACACCACCCTTGCTTGCCCTCGATTCCCGGCAACCCAAAAGCCCACCATCAACACTCGAACTTATCTAGTTTCGTAATCAGAGGCCGAAAAACTTGACTTTTTACTGTTTTGAGCCGTCCGAGACCAACAATAAATAAGATAAAGTATAGTAAACTTAAAACTGACGAAGATTTAAACACACTTGCAAAGGAAATAATGTTTCCACCTAATTCTGTTTCAATTTATAGTTATAATTTCAATGTCATTATTTTTTATATGAATTTTAAAAGATTTATTCTGTATTATTCTTTACACTTATAACTTTTAATTTTGATATGAGGCTACTTAAGGCTACAAATTTAGAAACATTTAACAGAATTCACTTTGTGGCGATATCTTAAAACTGGAATGGTTCCTTTAACCAAAACTCAAATTCTAACAGACATTTTCCCTTAGCATACTTTCAGGATCTTGTCTGTTGATTTTTCATTTGATTCAGGAAAACAACTTATTTCTTTTGAACTATTGAATTATTTTTCTGATAGGTTCTTTTTAGAGTTATAACATTCAAAAATGTTGTATTAATTTCCATGCCACAAAAGCTTTTAAAACTGAGACGTGGAATGAATATATCTATAAAACCTATCGTCCTGAATTATAAGCTAGCTTATTATATAATGTTACACATTTCTTGACAAACTCAAACACTTTTTTGAAGGGTATAAGGCACAGACTCTCTCAGACTAAAGTCATGGCTATCAGGCAAAATCTGCATCTGCGGCAGCTGCTGATGCTGGTTGCTGATGCTGCTGCTGTTGGTGATGCTGGTGATGCGGATACTGCTGCTCACACATGTGTCGTAGCTTCGCACGCTTCAAGTGGGCAACGCCTCCGAAACAAGTGCATGAGGACAACAACAACAACAACAACAGCAACAGCAACAAGAACAAGTGCTGAACAACAAAGCTGAACGATGCGGTTAACCCAGGCAGTCAGCCGGGTTTTTGGGATCGGTTCTCAGTTTTTGGCTCGGGTCGGGATTGATGTGCGCTATGTGGTGGGAAATAGTCGTCGCACTGCGGCCGAGCCGGGTCGTACCGGGCCGGGGCAAACAGTCAGTGAGTAACTGCCACAGCCGCAGCCGCAGCCAGAAGCCAAAACAGCGGCAGCAACAACAACAACAACAACAGTACATCACACAGAAATGACATTGAGGCTGCGGTTGAAGCTGTGTCCAGACTCTCTCTGTATGTGTGTCTGTGTGTGTGTGTGTGAGAGTATCAGATTTCGAGCGCTCGAAAACATAATCATATATTAGGCGTTGTCACTTTGACATTTCGCCTGCTCTTTTACATGGCAATAATCATAATTCATTTTTCTCTTGCTCGCTCTCTCTCTCTCTCTCTCTCACTCGCCTCTCCGTGTAGTAGCACAAAGGCGCATAAATGGGCGTGGCAGGTTGGGTGTTAGGTTAGGGAAGGGGAAGGGGAAGGGCAAGGGAGATGCCTCTCTTACACTAAAATAAAGTGCCCACGAAATGAAGGCATCGCCTGGGCCTCTTCTTATTGTTGTTGTTGTATGTTTGTAGTTTGTAGTCTTGAAACAGTTTTATGAGTTTTGGTAGCCGGGCAGAGTGTCGCCGTCGCCGTCGCCGTGCCGTTGCCTTTGCCGTCGTCTTTGCATGATGTTGACGCTGCCTGCATCCATGTTTAATATTATTTATGGGGCTTGCGTCTCGGCGGCGGCACAAGGTACTGCTACTATCTGCCACACAGTGAAAGATCGAGTGAGAGTCTGCGAGTGCGACTGCGACTGCGGCAACTGTGAATTTGGATGTGAATGTGAATGTAAATGTGACAAAAATCTCGGCGTCACATCCCAAATAATTTTCAACGAAATGCTCGCGAATGGGAAATGAAAATGGAGCTGAGACCAGAAAGTTGAAGCGCCTTGTGTTCGCTATATATACATACATATGTATATTGTAAATATGATAAATTTATATGGAATTGTTTTAGCTTGTGTATTTAGCCAGTTTGCCAGGCACTTTTATACTTATTTTTGCCAAGAGCAAAGACAACGACGAAGACGAAGACAAAATGTGAGAATGAGTCTGTTGAGCGAAGTTGAAGTGAAATGCGCCAATTATTTTGATTAATGTCAAAGAAATCGCGTGTCTCGCGCATTTGATGTTTCCCCCCCTTCCGCCCTTTAGCCACTCCTCGTGGTGTTGTCTTGACGTCCCGTGTCTGGAAAATGCCTTTGCACCCGTACAGGGTCATCATTATTTGGCACGAAACCCAACGAAACGAACGAACAAACGAATGAATCCAACCAATGATTATGACTGATGCTGGTAATCTTTGATCTGTCATTTTGCGAAAGTGAAAACAGTAGCCAACGCTCCAAAGTGATGCCCAGACGGAGATGACGATGAGTGGGCGTTTTGTTAACCGCTTCATTGTGCTCTGGCTGGCTTCCAGACTCTTTCACAGATCTCGTTTTGCCGCTGCCGATGATTGCTCAGACAGTAGCTCAACGCTCGCTGTTTCCTGTCCCCCTTGAAACATGTTATTAGTTGGGAGACCATAATTTTGTCTGGCCAACGGAAGATTATTGCCTACACACCTATACAAAATGTTGTAAATAAATATATATGCAGGTACATACATACATATATATTATGACTTTCGATTTTTATTATCATCATGCCATATAATTGTGCGCAGTTCAAAGATACATAAAGGTTTAAATTCTTTAGGTCGCGTAGGAGCATTAGACTTTTCAACTTTACGGACCATACTTTTATCAATAGGAAGTATTAATAAATCATGAAAGAGAATTTAAGTCAATACTATTTCTCTTTACAAAACAAGTTAAGAATCTGTTGACTCAAAAAAAGTCACTAAACTCAAACAGTTTCAATTAAGAACTTACAAAGTCGTGTTAAAAATATATTTATTTTATTTATCCATCGAACTTCGCATGTGTTTAGTGATAATTTCACAAATCTTTTTAGTATTTTGATCCTGACAAGCGAAAATTTCAAATTAAAAACGGAAGTATTTAAATATGTATTGAAAAATTTCAGTTTTTGCACGGACTGACGGACATACTGACTTGCCTATATCATGAATAAATCTATATACTTTTTCTAGTCTTGTGGATGTTTTCTTCTGGGCGTTATACATTTTATAACAAAATTATTAATCACTTTTTCAAGTGAATAAAGGCACAAAAACTACTGTGAACATTTTTATCACACGTTAGGCATATTGATTCTATAGAAGTATTTTAATTTGATGTATTTAATTATCTATTTTCATTGAGTTTTGATCACTTCTATAAAATGTGATGATTAAAACGCCTTTGATTACTTATTCAATTTAGGGCTCAATAAAGAAGATATTTTTCTTATTGATCACTTGAAAGTTATTTAAAAAAAAAAATTGAAACATTTTTAACATTTATTGTTTTCTGTAATTGCAGTTTTTTTGGTACTCGCCGCTGTTCCCGCTGCCTGGCCTCAATTAGCTCCAACGAGCTGGTGATGCGCGCCCGCAACCTGGTCTTTCATGTCAACTGCTTCTGCTGCACCGTCTGCCACACCCCGCTCACCAAGGGCGATCAGTATGGCATCATCGATGCGCTCATCTATTGCAGGTACGTTTTTGGAGATTGAACCAAAGATCATAATATGTAACTCTTACTATGGTATCTTTTGCAGAACTCACTATAGCATAGCGAGGGAGGGAGATGCTGCCTCGTCGAGCATGAGTGCAACTTATCCGTATAGCACACAGTTTGGATCGCCGCACAATGACTCGTCGAGTCCGCAGTCGGATCCCAGTCGTAGTATTGTTCCTACGGGCATCTTTGTGCCCACATCGCATGTCATTACCGGACTGCCGCAGCCGGCGCGTCAAAAGGGCAGACCGCGCAAGCGCAAGCCCAAGGATATTGAGGCGTTCACAGCGAATATAGGTATGTATGTGTGTGTGTGTGTTGGTTGTAAATACCAATCTGGTCATAAAAACAACGAAGCGAAGGGTCTTTATGACCGGGTGGCTAAACCACCTCCGGACTGGCGCCAGAGCAGCGGATTTTTATATCCAAGCGGGGCATTAAAGTCGCATCATAAAACTTGCGCAAAGCTTTAAAAGTCAAGTCAAAAATACAAGACATGTAAAATATTTGTTTGTGAATTGTTTGCAGATCTCAACACGGAATACGTGGACTTTGGGCGTGGCTCACACATGAGCGCCTCGTCGCGGACCAAGCGAATGCGCACTTCGTTCAAACATCATCAGCTGCGCACCATGAAGTCCTATTTTGCAATCAATCACAATCCCGATGCCAAGGATCTAAAACAGTTGTCACAGAAAACGGGTTTACCAAAGAGAGTCCTGCAGGTAAGATCAAGTTCGGATTACATTACAAACTACAGAGTTTAATATTCGTTCGTTTCTTCTCTTCTTCAGGTCTGGTTTCAGAATGCACGAGCCAAGTGGCGTCGCATGATGATGAAGCAGGATGGCAGCGGCATGCTGGAGAAGGGCGATGGCACTCTGGATCTGGATAGTATTTCGGTGCATAGTCCCACATCGTTCATGCTGGGCGGTTCGAACAGCACACCGCCCCACAATCTGGACTAACAGATGCTCAGGGAGAACACTGCCACTGTAGCTGCCTACGCAATTGAGTTGCAACTGCTGCAGTCAAGTGGCAATGGACGCAGCTCGCCGCCGCTGCTGTCGTTGGCGGACCTGTTGAATGGCAGTGACGATTAGCTTGTACTTGAATATCAAACAAAAAAATACTCAAAACTCCCAAGCGCGCCTAGAGAATGTTGTTAGACAAGAGCTGCTGCTGCCTCAGTGTAGTAGCTGTTGCATTAAGTATTTTTGTAGTTGCTTCTAGCCCCATTCAGACTTCAGTCTACAGACTCACCTTGACTGGGGAATCTGGCAAGGTTCTTGTAGCAGCTTATCTATTTTTTAGTGACAGAGATCAGATCTTACGCACCAAAACCATTATCACCGCCACACCACCACCATAATTACCACCCCAAAAAATGTTGTTTCTATTTCTATCGTTCATTTGTAAATATGTACTAGAAACTTAGTAATTGCGCTTACCAGAATATTGTTAATACTTACATATATATATATATAAATACAGATATATGCGTACATGTACTATATCTAGCATACACTTTAAATAAACAAATCTAATATATAAATTTAATATTTATTGCCCAAATTACATAGTTAGAGATGAATTTAGTTTAACGAAGCGCTCTATATATGATTCATATATACATAAATATATGTCGTAGTATTACGGTAATTAACTTGCTTCGCAAAAAAAAAAAAAAAAAAAACAAGCAAACAAAAAACAAATAAACAAACATGACGAGATGCTATATAAGTTGATTCAAGTTATGATGAGCAATGAAAATGCAATTGAAGCAAAGTGAATAACAAAAATTTGTACTTACAAATAGTTTAACCATAAGTCGTACCATAGAAGCCAAATAAAAATTATTTAAAAAAACCTTAATTGATTTGAATGTATATTGGTGGGTTAAACCTAAGCTAGTAATTTATATATATATTTTTACTAGCTAAACTAGTCTTTTTAGCATTCTTTTTAAAAAATCTTTATTATTTTAAATTCTTCACCTTTCGTCTTTACTTTTGGTGTACTCAGTTTCAACCACAGGATTACCTTGTGTATATTTTTTCTTCTAATTTTAGAGCTCTTTTGCCAAGTATGCTTAGTTATGGAAGCCATGGTAACGGTTGTCTTAATCCGGCTTAAGTTATCAAGAAGAGATTTACTTGATCCCTACAAATAAAATGCGGTTGATTACAAATTGTCCATTAAAGTGAAAAATAATTTATTACAAAAACATTATAAATTAATTAAGAGTGAGATTGTGTGTTCCGTATGCGGATGTGTTTTTGTGTGTGGGTGGTGTATAAATTACAAATTAATAAATCTCAATACATGCAGCTTATATGCCAAGAAAATAAATGTATATATATAATTTAGATCAATAGGTTGCATTTAAAAAACTTTGAATATTGAATACAAAAAGGTTTCTAGTGTTGTTTTTTTTTTTTAGTTTTAGTTATAGATTTGTTGATGTTTCTTTATTTGTTGCACTTAGGTCGCTAATACAATTACACAAAAATAAATGTCTTTTATAAATGTCGCATTTTGTAAAAACAAAACGCTTGTAAAAAATTACAAACAAATATCATTTTTTTTTTTTTCTTTTTTATGTTTTTGTTTTGGTGCACAGCAAAATGATTTAACGAGCAAAAAACACGTAGATAAGGCAAACTTTATAAACAATGTATGACGAGCCGTGTTAACGATATTAACTCTATATGTATGTATGTTTATGCATGTAGATTTGTTTGTTTGTTGGTGTTTGATTTGTTTGTTTGTTTTCATTTGTTTCGATGGGCAAGAGCCGATAATCTTGCTGCGGTCGCTGCTTAATGACGCTGTTGTTGTTATTCTTATTGTTGTGACAACTTGTGACACGTTCGCAATTTAATTGTTATGCAATAGTTAAAAAGCTCCACACCGTGAGAATATTATTAGTAGTTATGTATATTTTTAGTTGGGGACTAGTTAAAAGGTTTAATTCAACTAGGAATTTCTAAGTATTTTTTTGTTTTTTTTTTTCGTTTTGCTTGTTGTTGACCTGCGAGTGAGTGTATAATGTGTGTGTTTGAGTATATATGTGTGAGTGTGTATGAGTGAGTTAATTTAACAAATATAACTAGAGAGCATGTTTTCGCGTATTGCTTTGTGATGTCAAGCACAATTCAGCTGCTGTTCTTAACGGCAATGTTAGCACTATCACCAATTGTTGCTTGCAACTCGCCAGCGACATTCACATTCACATCTCGATCTCCATCCACATCCACATTCACATTCACATCACCATCACCATTACAGGCTGTTTGATTTTTGGCAGCGGCGGCTAAGGCCTCACGGCGCAGACGTTTCATTTCCAGCAACTGTTTTCGCTGCGCCTCGCGCTTCATTGCAGTCACCGAATTGGATGCGGCTGTTTTGGTGCTCCTTGCACTGGCCGTACTGCCAGCTGTTTTTGTTTTCAGATTTCCAGTCTTTGCTGTTGGCTCAGCTTTGGTTGGTGCCTCGGCAATGCGCTAAAATAAAGTAGTGCTGAGTTAAAACAGTTGCTGTTGATATAAATATGCAGCTGACTCACTTGCCAATCGTTGCTCCTGAGTTGCTCAATATCTGCATATATGGAATCGACTTGCGTCACCTGCAAGTACACCATGTCCCAGAAGCCTTGCAAGTCATCGATGGTCGTGGGAAACGCATCTTCCGGCGACCGATTCAAATTGTTGTGACATAGACCTGCGTTTAAACGGATAATTAATCTATAGGTTGAACCCATCTTATTTGGGGGTTAGTTACCCTCAAACTGTTTCATTTTCTGGGAGGCGAGCAGACGCGCCTTGCCTGAGGCAGAACGCAACAAGCCGAAAGTGTCCTCCGAGATATCTGGATTGTTCTGCAAAAGTTGTTGAGCATTAGCAAAGCTGGCCAATTAAATGTGTCTTGTGGATGATACTCACTGTCAAGGCGTCAATATACTTCTCAGCTACGGCGGCCAGCGCAAGCAGACGAACCTGTTCGCCTTTCAGTATTTTCAGAAAATAATTGCCATCCTTCACAACGGCGCAGACCTTTGTCTCTACCATTTGCTCCGGATCTGCAACCTTTGTAGTGACCATGTACTCATCGATGTGCACGGGTTCATGATCAACGACATCAACGCTGCCATTGGTGGGTGGCAGCACCACCTCTGGTGCCGGCGAGAGGCGGGGCACATTCCGCTTGGGCGACACAGTTGGCAGCTGGGCACGGAACTCGTGACTCAGATGCCGGAACACTGGCAAATCCACATCCCCATTGTGTGCAGTCGTGGCCTGCTCCTCCTGTGGCCTTGGCGTGCAATTGTTTTGCAGTTTCTTGCGGAACTCGCCGTAGTCCTTGCTGGGCGAGAGCTGCTTGAATTTGCGCGACAGCTCCGTGCTCTGTGGTGGCGTTTGGAGCTGATCATGCTGCTTCTGCTGCTGCCTGCTGACAACTGGCGACAGGCTGGACCTCGAGCTGCCGTTGTGCTTTTTGGGACTGTAGAAGCCTTGGGCTAGAGCACCGGGTCCATACAAACGCTCCACACGCTGCTGTATGAAGCTGCTGGTTGATGTTGCACCAAATGATTTTGCGGCAGCACTGCCGTTGCAATAGCTATGATCACCATTCTCCATCTGGAGATGACCATTCTTGCCAGAGCTATGGTTATTATTGTTATTGTTATTGTTGTTTGTCTCGTTGATCATCGTTGTGTATTTGCTGGCCATGGCCGTGGCGGGCTGCTTGGTGAGCGGCATTGTGTGCAACACTGGCGCTGCCAGCGAATTGTTGCGCTTGCAATACTGCAGGCTGCTGGTCGAGGGGCGTATGGGCGAGACCTCGCGAGATTTGTTAATGTCCTGACGTATCTTGGAGTCGTAGGTGGTCAGATTCGAGTAGCCGTTGACGCAGCAGGCCAAGTTCAAGTAGCTGGGCTTCTTCTCCACAGCATCCACGACGACCAGGCTAGTATCGCTCCTGCCGCTCACGTTTCTCGTATGTGCGGCTGGAGAGTCATCGACTACGTCGCTGGCTGGCGGTGACAGCACCATGCGCACTACGCCGCCCGTCCGCGGATCCAGATTGATGTGGGCGGTGGTTGTGGTTATTGTGCGCTGCAGCGGCTGCAGCGGCGAGCGCAGAGTGCAACGCTCTCGTATATTTGCTGTGAATTCACGTGTTATGTCCTTCACGGAGATTGGCGTTGGAAAGTTTAGGCTGCCGCTGGTATCTGCAAGATTGAAACAAACTGAGTTTTAGTAAAAGCGGCAAGAAATGCAAATGAACAACACAACAACACAACAACACATGCAAACACAAAAAACACAAATTAACAAAAGAAAAAGAAATCGAAATCGAAAGAAATAGCCATAAAGAAGATTACTTTCTTCGGTATGCCGAAGTTGAAATACGCTTGCAGACAGGTAAGAAATGCTTGTGCTCTTGTCAAAAAACTTCAAATTTCAATAGTGCTTGCTAAAATATTGAGTATAAATATACAAAAGCATTTTATTAAGTACATTTATTTGATTGTTTCCAATGAATTGAGTAGCCCCAGAGCTTAAAATCATAAATCAAACAGACAAGTTAGCTTTGTTCCTGGCCAAGAATTATTGTCCGCTGCAATTGTATTAAAGTAAGATAATTAACAGTATTGAGGTTATGTGCGCCACTACGGTGCGTGTGTGTGAGTGTGTTGATTGGAATACCTGATATATCGGATGAATCAGCATCAACATCTAGTGAACAGCTGCCAATGGAATCCAAGCTGCGATCCATGGGAAGAACTTTTGGCGGCTAGAGATGAATTATTGAAAGTGTTTTCTAGTGACTTTGTGCACTTAACTATTAATTTTGATGTGTAAAAACAATAGTACTAACTGAAATTCAAGCAATGAATAAAGCAAACGAAAACAAGAAACAACTAATTCAATAAATAGATTGTTGACTTCCGTAAAGTTAGGCTAGCTGAAAGCTTTCTGTTAATGCGCTCAAAATAAACGCCCACTTCTGCACTTGGAACGGCATCCAAAAGAGAAATGCAATAATTTGTAATCATGGAAAGCAACAAAAACAAATAAATGAAAACAACTCAGCAGCAAAAACCAAATGGGCGATGGCTTTATAATAATAATTTTGCCATTTATGCAAAGCGGAAACCAAGCGGTACAAGCGGTACGAGAGGGGGCAAAATCAGACTGCAGATCGGTTCGTTTGCCCGTTTTGGACAACACCAAGGCGACAAATAAATATCTGTGCGAGAGAGTGAGAGCGCGGGCGGGTGGGAGGCAGTGTAAAAATGTCTACTTGAGCAGACGGCAAATAAACAACAACACCAAGAAGAAGCAGAGCATCAGTGGAAGCAGAAAGCTTTTGAGCTGCGCGCTATTGGAGATTGGTTTTTTTTCTTCTCCTCTTTGGTCTTGTCTGCTTCTCATTTGCGCCATATTAGATGTTGTTGTTGTTGTTGCTGGTGCTGCTAAGTCGGCAGCTTAAAAGCTGGGAGCAGCTATAACGGCACCGACTGACGTCTACATTTCCAGTTCCGCTTTGCTAACTTTTCGCCGTTGTTTAACAGTGTTATTGTTGTTGTTTTTTTTGTTGATGTTGAAGTTGCCTGCCATCTTGAACTCAGTTTGTTCTTTTCTATGTCTAATTCCCATAGCATGAGACTACTTGGAACTAATTACACAAACAAATAATTGGCAGTAACAGCGCCCCAGCGGCGCAACAACAACAACAACAAAGACAACAAAAACGCCAACTATTTATAATCCGGGCACAGAAAGACACCAAAAGGGGAGCAAAAGCGAACACGAAACAACAAAAAATAAATGGAAAATCGGAGCGACACGTTAAACGGCAAAGAAGTCCCAGGCACAGAAAACATGACGATGTCGCTCGACGGCAGCGGCAGCGGCAGCAGCGCTCGCTGGTATTTGGAGTCAACAGCCACAACCGCAGTGGCACGCAATATGTTCTATTTTAGTCGTTGAAACTTATTATAATGAGCTTACAAAACGCATACACTGGGCCGCCTAAATGTCTGACACAAAAAGGCCAGGTCCTTCATGTTGGATGTGGATAATATGCAAATTTATCAAAAATAATTTACTTATAGACAGACACACACACACAGACAGTGATTTACAAATGCAAACGGCACACACATACACAAAGATGACAGCACTGCAGCTCACGTACAACAAAAAAAGGCACACATACGCACACATGTAGACATTAATTAATAAACAAGCAAGAACCACACACCTCCAGCGTTCCTTCGGCTTTCAGTTGACTTTGTATGTTTAATTGTAGCAAATATCAGCTTTCTGACATAATTTTTTGTGCAATTATATCGCGAATGAACCGAATGTTGCAGCGTTTGCGTTTTTATCTTTACTGCGGCGAATGACTACCGATAAATTGTGGTGGTCGGTCGATGAGCACTTTATTAGGTATGGCAGTTACGCAAGTATCGATGATCTGCCAAACGATATATCGTTTGCGTAAAAATAACTAATATTTCTAAATGTGTGTATTTGTTTTTATATTAACAAATTCAAGTGGTTAGCTTATTAAAAATTAAGACCATTTTACGAAATGTTTTTTTAATGCTTACTGAACAGGTGAATCACTTGATTTAACAAGCATGCCGGCAAGCACTTGTTTACTCTTCGAACTAGTTGACTCTCAGCAGGCTGATTTCTCTACATTCTCCAAATCAAGCTTACACACACATGCTTACGTACGTATAATGTTTATTCGCATGTTTTCTTTCGCTCGCGTTGTGCATTCTCCACTCATTCCCACTTTAGAAGCCGCAACGGGAAGACGTTTAAAATTCCGGTGGTATTCAATTAAGTCTGCACGAATCGCACAAAAAAAAGTTGATAAAATGGCCGAGCTACCCAGTGAAATGAAACAGCTATTCGAGTGAGTAAAAAACCGCTAATGTTTTTGCCAGTGCGAATGTGAGATTGTGTGTGGTGTGTGGGATGACTATGGCACGATTGCATGTAACAACATCTGTGTTCATACACATATGTGAGAGGAGGTATATATATTTATGTACAGGCATTTATATATGTATCCTGCTTATCTGCTTGTTGTTTATGGTTATAATTGGACTCATTCTTGATAATAAGGGCGGCAACAGCTGACTCCGATAACCGCTTGCAAGGAAAAAAAATGAAAGTGCACGTCCACAGTTTTTATTAAATAAGCGCACTAACAAATTCCTTTATTAAGTGCACAAAATCTGTCCATAACCATAAAAAAAGGCAAATGATAACACGTATTCATTTACTGTCTGGATAATTTGCATTTAGCCCGGCAACAACGCCTTTTGAAAATGCATAAAAGAATCTCGCTGCCTGAAGCTTTCTTTGTCCAATCAGAAAAGACACGACAAGATAAACAAAGAGAATAGAGAAAAAAAGAAGAGCATAAATACACTTGAAGGAAAATTGGACATTAAATATTTTATAAAATATAAAATATATTAATACGTTACACTTAGACCATGTTGTAAATTAGTAGTAATGATTATAGATTTCCCAGGCAAAACTTTTTGATATTTTATCACATAATATATATGTATTACCTTTAAACAATTTCCGATTTATCTTGGAGAAAATGTGAAAAATTTAAAAGGTATTTATAGCGGTCGCACAGATATAAGAGCTTTTTAGAATTTTAAAAATTCCATGCCAAAAAAACACAATTTTATATTATTTATTTTTAAATTAAAAGTCCGGTAATAAGTTAATAAGAGCTAAGTATAATTTAAATAATCTTTACAAAAAACGAATTACCTAAGATACTATATCTGCATTATAATACACATATGTGGTACATAACTATTCTATTCAAAACTATTCTAGAATGCCCTGTTAAATGCATACTATAGTTCCTGATAAGATTGAGGTTTTCACTATCTACGATACGATTCTACACAGTGGTTTAACCGCAGACTTAACTATTTCATATTATCAGTATAATGCCTAATCTAATATATGGCTTGTAGGTTTGTGAATAGCAAGAAAGCTGATTACATCGAAACCCTGAGAGCCGCTGTGGCTATACAATCGGTGTCCGCCTGGCCGGACAAGCGCGGAGAGATTGACCACATGGTCAACTGGACGGCGGACAAGCTGAAGGCTCTGGGAACTAAGATCGAGCTGGTTGATTTGGGTGAACAGACGCTTCCCACGGGTGAGAAGCTGCCGCTGCCAAAGTGCTTGCTGGGCACACTGGGAACGGATAAGTCCAAGAAGACGGTGCTGGTCTACGGTCACTTGGATGTGCAGCCTGCCCTCAAGGAGGATGGCTGGGCTACCAAACCCTTTGAGCTCACCGAAATCGATGGCAAGCTCTTCGGACGCGGTGCCAGTGATGACAAGGGACCCGTTCTCTGCTGGATTCATGCCATCGAGGCCTATCAGAAGTTGAACATAACTCTGCCCCTGAACGTCAAGTTCGTCTTCGAGGGCATGGAGGAGAGCGGCAGCGAGGGTCTTGATGAGATGTTAATGGCACGCAAGAACGATTTCCTTGCCGATGTCGATTTTGTTTGCATCTCCGACAACTATTGGCTGGGCAAGAAGCGTCCCTGCCTGACCTATGGCCTGCGCGGTCTGGCCTACTTCCAGGTGGAGGTCGAGTGCGCCTCCAAGGATCTGCACAGCGGCGTCTTTGGCGGCACCGTGCACGAGGCCATGCCGGATCTGTGCTATGTGCTCAGCAGCCTGGTCGACAAGGATACCAAAATTCTTATACCAGGCGTGGATCGTGATGTGAGTAGAGATTGCTTAATGTGCAACTGTTGCTAAGGCCCAATATTTTTTTTTCTCTCACAGGTTGCACCCCAGTTGCCCAACGAGGAGGAAATCTACAAGAATATCGACTTTGAAGTGGATGAGTACAAGTAAGTTGTCTAATCTAATCTCCAATCATAAATCACAGAGCTTGATACCTAATCTGATTCCTCAAACTCTTTTCCTTTTTAGGAAAGACGTTGGCGTCGAACACCTGCCACATAATAGCAACAAGACTCGTTTGCTGCAGGCCAGATGGCGTTATCCCAGTCTGTCCATACATGGCATTGAGGGTGCCTTCTATGAGCCCGGAGCCAAGACTGTCATACCAAAGAAAGTCATTGGCAAGTTCTCCATTCGCCTGGTGCCCAACCAGGATCCCAAGCACATTGAGGAATGCGTTGTCAAGTACATCAATGACAAGTGGGCAGAGCGTGGCTCTCCCAACAAGATTAAGGTGCGCAGAACCTTAATTATATTTGTAGCGTTGTAATAACTATGATAATTTCATTGGCAGGTGGTCATGTTGTCCGCTGGCAAGCCCTGGACTGAGGATCCCAATCATCCGCACTACGAGGCCGCCAAGCGTGCCATCAAACATGTGTTCAACGTCGAACCCGATATGACCCGTGAGGGCGGCTCTATTCCAGTCACACTCACGCTCCAGGAGGCCACTGGCAAGAATGTGATTCTGGTGCCCGTTGGTGCTTGCGATGATGGCGCACACTCTCAGAACGAGAAGATCGATATCTACAACTATATTGAAGGCGTATGTTCTTGCTAACAATTTTTATTCACTGTTACTATAATTGGAACTCGGTTTTTCTTTTGCAGACAAAATTGTTGGGCGCCTACTTGCATGAGGTTGGCAAGTTGTAAGCTGAATTTACAGGGATTAAATCCAATTTTTTATACATCACGATGCGACATCACAAAAAATGAGTGCGCATATACAAATATACAAATTCTAAATAATCATATAATATATATTTTAACACATTTTTTGTATGCGCCTTATATTGAAACAAGCGAATAAACAATAACGATTGCATTTATATAAAACGACTCTTAATCTGTCCAGGAATCGCCGTATTTGTTCTTCTTGCCACCAATTTGTTCGTTTGCTGGCGCCAAACGCCGCTGTGGTTGGGTTTCAAGCGGCTGCTGCTGTTGGAGAGGCGCCTCGTAGGGCCTTGAGTAGGGGCTTTGTTGATGCTTCAAGTACTCCTCCCGATTCTTCTTGCGCAGATCCTCATACGATTCACCCGGCTTGGCTGGCTGTAGCGGCAAGTCCGTGTCCTCCATTGTGCTGTCAGCTGTCGAAAGCAAAAGAAAAGAGGTTTAAAAATCTTTCTATTAAGCCCACATACATTGGGTATACGTACTGTCCAAGGTACGTCTGTAGATATCATCTAGACCTGACAGGTTGGGTCGTGCATCGGTATCCAGATTGAGTGCTGTGTTTTTCGACGGCTTGAACCCATCATCGGTGTACACATCCGCCGAGCTGGGCGTGAAGGGAGCCAATGTGAAGGCACGACCCAGATTCTCATCTGGCGTCATGCTGCTCATGATGCCACCTCCCTGTCGCCGTTGTCTGAGTAGTTCGCCCAGGTGTGAATTGGGCAATCGCATTATCTTCTCAGCGCATTTCTGCTGGTAACTGAACTTGCCCACAAAGTAGCCCATGATTACGCCCAGCACAACCTTGGGCACTGCGCCGTATTTACCATTGCCCTGCAAATAGCCGTTCTTAACGCCGAAATAGGCCATTAGACCCAGACCTGTGCCGATGGGCAGCGAACGCTGGAAAAATGATTCCTGGTTGCATTCACGTAACACTCTCAGCTCATCTGCAGTAAAATGGTAGTCTGTCTGGAAGGTGATTGACATGTTACAGCAAAGATTGCATTGGGCTTGACTTTAAACTTACCAGCGGATGCTGATTTGGCGGTGGCGGTTGGTTTCCGTCATTAAGTGATAGATCCATAATTATTATTATTGAAATGAATACCAATATTGACGAAATTCCACCAGGCGGCTATCGCCGGCCTCTAGAATTGTTGATGGCCTATCGATACATCGATGGGTCTCATTATGCAGTTTGCACATAAATATCGTTTGCTTGAGTATCGGAAGACCATACCAACAAAACAAATTAAATGTAACTGCATTGCATACTTTTAGGCTGCTCATTTAAATGCAAATCGTACGTCGTTCGTTCAAAAATGTGTGTTTTTATTCATCATTATTTAAATAATTGCATTTCTTCTGTGTTTATTTAGTTAGTTTTGCAATTATTGGAATGCATTTGTTGAGCTAAACAAACATGCTCGAGTATGCATTTTAATTGAATTTTGATTCGCATGCATTGAAATACCCTTTTTGCGAACAATCAGCGATTTAAAAACAATAAATGAAAGTCGGGTTGCCAAAATTGGTAAACTGGTCAAAGTCAATGCAATGTCTAGATGTTGCCGACGCCGCCGCCGTTGCTGTCACGCAAACGTCAGTTATTGGCCAGTTTCAGCGTCTCAGATTTTCAGTCCCATTCCCAGTTGCAATCGCAGTCGAAGTCGAAGTCGTTGGACAATTGACAAAAACATGAGGCAGCGCCTTCGCCTTCGCATTCGCCTTTTTTGCTTGTGCTTTGTTTTTGTTTTATGTTGCACATTGATAATTTCTTGTGAAAAATCTCAGCTTGATGTTGTCGATTGTGTTGTGACGCATGAATAAAATAACAGCGCCAAATGCAGCAGCCAACTTGTGATTGAATCTTGTACAAATGTGTGTGTGTGTGTGTGTGTGTGTGTGCGTGCCTGGCATGCCAAGTGCTTTGGGGCAACCATAAAGCTCCTTGTTGGGTCGAGCCCTCATAGACAGTCATCCCGAACGAAAGCGAGTTTCAGAGTTGAATCCATCTGACCTTGACCCAGCGGAAACGTCAACGTTAACTGCAGTTAACGGTAAAAGCTGGTTCTAGACTAATAGCCCACTAGTCAAACCGGCTAAAAGACCAACAAAGCCATCTTCAGTTCTCAGTTGATTGTCTTTAGAGCTCGACGAACTTGGCTCTTGGCTTCTACTAGGAGTGTTTGTGTTTTGTGTGTGTGTTCTTGGCCTGATTACCATGTGCAGCGGTTGCGTTTTGGCTAACGATGTTTGTACAAAAGCCCGTTGATTAGCGACCACCTGCAAATCTCATTTGCATCCAATGACGGCTCATTGCGCCGGTGTATTAATCAAATGGGTAATAACCAAATAAATTGCTCGAGAGATCGCCAGAAGGAGCTGCTTTTAAGCCTCGAGGAGATTTAAATATATTTGACAATGATAAATGCAGGTTGTTAGGAGATTTAAGAAAGATTGACTGATTCACTGATTGACCGATTTATTAAGTGATGAATTGGTGGCTTACGAAAAGCTTAAACGGTAGAAAAATTTAGTTAAGTTTTAAACCTATCCTGGCTCCAACCCATTCAAAAAAGAGTTCCTTCTTTATTAAAAGAACCCGATATCAAAATAACAAGTAAGAAGACTCCAGTCGAGAGTTCCCGGCTAGGAGATACCCTGAACCGTGTACTTAACGAGTACAGTCTGTATGTATCTGTGACTAAAGATATCTCTGGTGTTTCTCAACCGATTTATATCAAATTTTCACATATTTTCATTAATTTGTATCAAGTTTCATTTCACATGTTTTAAATTCAAGATTTTAATGTTATCGATCTCATGTGTATATCGGAAACGGAAAGAGTTATTGAAAATCGAAAATAAACTGCCTACGTTCAAAATCTAAATTCTCTAGCTTTTATTGAGGGTATTAAAAATACTTTAAGAATTGTCCTGCTGAAGTCCTTAAAGGTTTTCATTAAAAAGATGTCATATAATATAAAAACTCTTTTGATTCTTGCATTCAATTAAATCTTCTCTTTTTACTTAAAGCTTTAAATTGAGTCACGTTTTTTTTTTTTGTTAAACCCAACTCTATGCATAGATAGTATAATAATTTGTTGTAAACGAACCCAATCCATTCTAGGAATGGGCGCAGTTGACAGCGCCCCAAAAAAAGTGAAACTACAGTTATCTATTGCATATATTTTTTCATACCTATTACTTTTACATGCTATCATCATGACAATTTGGTAAGACGAGACGTCAAAACGCGCCACACGCTAACTGTAATCGGGCCCTAAAAAAAGGGTGCCATACCCCAAATGGGGATCACGTCGCGGATGGATCATAATTCCAAAGTGATTCGACTGATTCGTCTGACCAACGGGAGAGATAGTAATGTATGAACATGCATTAATAGAACAACACGTAGCAACAATTAATGTTTCTACTTCACTTTTTGTTGTCTTTCGTTACTTCTCCGATTCAACAGAAGTAAAAGAAGAAGCAACTGTCCAGTGGGGCAATGAGGCGGAACGTTGCGACGTCGTTAAATCTCCAATTTGGCGCTTACCATATTCAAAAACTTTATTTTCGGCCTGGGCTCGGGTCTTTGGCCTATGGGTTTGGAAGTGATTCCGATGCAATTGGTTATGAAACATTGGACTGGTGGGGGTGGGGGTGGGGGATTGACGTTTAATTGTAAGTTTCCGGTTCAATGCAAACTCATTTGTCTAACTGCAGTCGCTTCAGTCAGTCAGTCAGTCAGTCAGTCAGTGAGTCAATGAATCTCAGATGAAAATGAAAACCGGGAGAGTCAATGAAAATGTCGCTAGTATTTGGGTTAACTGCCTAGCCGAGAAATGCGGAAATCAACAGTGCAAAAAATATATATATGTGTGTGGAGTTAATGAGATCTCAGTTTTTAATAAGCACAGAAAAAAATGGGGAAAAAGACGAGAAAATAAAGTTGGTTTTTTGCTCGTTTTGGCATTTGATTTAAATTGATAATGCACACAGCAAACAGCAAACTGATATCATATCGGTGGCAACATCAATATTGACCGAAATTAAATTTAATCACCTTTGTCAAAATTGTCATATGCGGGAGAATGTTTAGTCATGTGCTTAGTTAAGATAGATTGGGTAAGCAATGCGGTTGGGTTTTTTCCTCTACATATATAGAGGATAACTAAACATATATTGATTTAAAAAGAAACACTCTTAACTGTTGGCCAGATGTACTTGAAGAATCGTGGAATTGCGAATGATACGAATAGCGCAAAACTGAAAAATATATAAAATGGATACTCGAGTTCTCAACATCTGCGACAATACAAATAAACAAGTTGTGAATTGCATAACATTCAGTTGGAGATTAAACATTTGCAGTGATTATATATATTAGCGATAATTGAAAGAAGTTTGATAAATTTATTTGTCAGCTTGCTTAAGCTAATGGCATTAATAAATATCATGACAATCTAATCAAATCAGCTGATTGCCGGAGCTGATTGAGAACTCATATTTCTCCAGCTGAGAAAGTTGAAAACTTTTTCGACCTTGAAATATGATTATTAAAACAAAAACGTGTCTATAAATAAACTTAATTTGTTTAAATTATCTAATCTCATGTGTTTTGTTGCAGCTCGCATCTATTTTCGATACGTGAAAATAATAAGTTATTTACTTAATTTGTTGTGAATAGAGCGGAATGGAGAGAACCAGTAAATAATTTGTACCTCTGCTGTGTTTGCTGTTTATCAATTGTATCCCATTTCTTAGAACATTTATATGTATATTTGTTGACCGAGCACAAACTGTTTACACTGACTGTTACGCAAGTTCGCAAGTATCAGTTTGATATGGCAGTATTAATATTATACTTACCCTACATACAACAATCGATCGTTACAATGACAAATAAAATTGTACTCCACTTCAGATGTTATCAATACTATCAACTAACTTTTTCAGCTTTTTCAATTCATATATACATCATCATATTTAATGACGACAACCTCTATGAATTTGATATATATACATACATATATACATATGAAATCAGCAAACTTTCTGCTATGATCAACGATCTACGCCAATCTCTGACGTCAGTTTTTTTCAAGGTTAGCCCAATTTGCAATTAAAATTTTGGCTGTTCTCTCAAACAAAACAAAATTCATTCAGCTCGGTTTCTACGGCTATTATCATACCTGTTTTTGCCAGTCCATTTGGACACTTCCGATACAATTGACGTATCTGGAGGGCAGGCGAGGCGTCTTCTCTCTTTGTTCAATGTTGTTGTTCCTTTTCGCAAGTATCAACAATAAGATAAACAAAAATACGCATAGCTACAAATACATTTGAAACGTTTGTGCGAAACTTTAGAACTAAAATATTCTTTATACTAGATGCGGGGATTTCAGTTCACGGCAGTTGAAAACTGTTTTTGGGTTTATCCAGTCTTTGCAATGAATATGGAGCCATAATCAACTTAAAGACGATTAAAATATTAAAGAATAAAAGTTCTTGATAGTAAGTATCTTAAACCTTATTTATATGTGTTAAATGATTTTTATTTTTTTTTATAAAATGGGCACAACAAAATTCGCCAACATTAATATAAATAACTTCTAAATTTATATAAATATTAACCGTTAGTAATTATTAACAAGTAAAAAGAGCGAGAGAGAATAATAAATTTGAGTTCGCATTGAGTTTTCTTTTAAGATTCAAAGCACATTACTTTTTTAATCAAGAGTATTTTATAGTTTGTATGCATTTAATTTTAAGCTACATCTTTTTAGTGTTTTGTTTCGTGTGTGGCGTTTCTTTCTAATCATGCAAGGTTAAAGGCAAATAAACGCCATGCCTTCTGCTATTTCTGTATAGTATATTTTGTATGATTAAAGAAAGACGAATTTTTTTTGAATGAGATAAGCCATTTCTGTACGCTGCCAGACTACAGAATTATGTGAACGCTTTAAAATTAAAAGCGGTTTAATTAAAGGCTAACTAAATTAGCTTGCAAATGACGCGTGCCTTTTAAAAAAAAAAAAAACGTCGAATTTATTGCAGATACTGCAAAGAGTTGTCATTAGTTAGTTCAGACTGAAAGCTTTGGAGTGAATATTCGTGGTTCTAACTTTTGGGTTGGTGATATCATTGCTCAGTACACTGAGTAAGTAAAACAAATAATGTTGGCTGACTCGGGCACGAAATGTGCGCGAGATATGGCGATAAGATAAATTCAAACTCAAATATTTAACATTGGTATTAACACAAGTTTTGCCACTCAGCGCTGCCTCTGCAGTTCAGCTGCCAACCTTAAATTTGCTCAATATTCGATAGAAATAATTGTTCAACCTATGTATGTATGTATGTACGTACATATGTATGCGTGCTTTGAACAATGAGAGAGAACTGACAGTGACCGTTAACTTTGACCCAGAAACCCACTAAAACGTAAACAAAGCCACCCACGCAGCACATGAATAGAAGTTGGGATTTTTGGCTGCTTTTCTATTCTCAGTTCTCAGACAATCAGCTTAAGCTAAGCAACAACAATATGAGCACACAATCCACACCAACAAAAATTTCAGAACTCAAACTGCAGCTGAACGTAGTTAGTGAGTACATTATCAGCGAGATTGGAAATTGATAAGATATGATAGGGTGTTGGCTCTAACTAAGCGTTCGGTATTTATATAAGGTGTGAGCAAAGTTGCAGAGTTCTGCAAACCAACAAAAATAAAATAAAATAAAATATATTGCTGATAACTTTATCGCCAAAAGCTCACTCAATCTCTGTTAATATACTCTCCTTATTGATAACACACCACGAGCTTTTTAAAAGAAAATACATGCAAACATACATATGTACGTGCTGACACCTTAGCGAATTCAATAAACCGACAGAGCATTGTGAATGGGTTATTTACTCAAACTCGCAATTTCATAACTTCACGCATTCTTTATGCCTGCTGTCCACGTGTTCCACCAAGGCGTAGAGCACACCGGACACCGGTAATAGCTAGGTAGGTTTTTGCGCTCATCGCTCAGCAAGCGATCAACATTTTCGCTCAGCGAATTTCACTCCAGCTCCAGCGCACTGTGTGTGTGTGCTCTCTGTGCCCGCTCTGCCGGTGCTCTACGTGCGCTCCCAACAGCCAACAGTAAGTAGTATTTATATGTGTGTGAAACGGTGGTGAAGTTTCAGTTCGGTTTTGCTCAGTGCTGCTTTGTGCGAAGGTTTCATTTAGCATTGCGTTTATTCGGCGTAAAGCTTTCTCATCGAACGGTCGTGTGTGTCTCCGATTCGCTTCGGCTAGTTAGTTTCGTCGCGATTCGCAGCTGCGATAGTCAACTCTCGGTGCCTAAGTGTAGATCTCTATATAGATTTTCGGCTTCGATCGTGTCGCTCCGCAAAGCTCGTGGAGTGCGTATGCAAAGCCAGCCGTGTGTAAAAGCCGAGTGAGAGGCACAACCCCCGAATTCCCACCCAAACCGAATCGTGATCTTTAATCTGCCGCTCTGTGTTCTCTAGGTAATTAACAAAAACAAAACAAAACGAAAGTTTTTCAAAAACGAAACTGTGTGCGAACATTTTGTAGATTTTACTTATACTATGTATCAAAATCAAAGACTGACAGCAACAAACATTGAGCAATTTATGGGACTGCAGTTAGTTTGCTTGTTCTTTTCATTTCACTGTCTCTGTTTCTGTGTGTGTGTGTATGAGTGTGTGTGTTAGTTTGTGTGTTTGGTGCTCGCTTTTGCTCAATGCTTTCGGTGACATTTTTCTCGGCTGCTGTTTGGGGCATTTCTCGCTCGCCTCTTTCAGACTCGTTTTCGAAATTCTTTTTGTTGTAGTATCTTTTATGTGAATTTTTTGCGCCGAAACCTAAAATTGATAGCGAACGCCGACGACAGTCGCAGTCGCAGTCTCAGTCGCGCAGGCAGCCAGGTCGAAAGATCTTCAAACTTGAAGAACGACAGCGCGTTGAAGGACTTTCTGTGAAATACACTCACAAAAAAAAAGCAGAAGATAATTGAAATTTAAATTGTGCCGGTGCAAAAGACAAAAACAAAAGTGCCAAAAGCAAGGCAAACAGAATACACGTGATACATATATGTATAATATTAATACTTGTACACATCGTATGTAAATACGCAAGCAAAATATATTTAAAGAAAAGATAAACACAAATGTATCTTTAGATACAACAAGAAAGTGTGCAAAATTCTCTACCTTTGTGTGTTCAGTGAGTAAAACAAAAAGAAAGCAAAGCCAAGTGTACTAAACTTAAAACGCGTGTTATTTAAGATCAAGGCCTTGTGCCTTTGACCATGTGCTCTGTGTGATAAGCGTACTTGTGTTTGTGTGTGTGAATGTGTGTGTGTGTGTGTGTGTGTGTGTTTAAGAATTACAGTTACAGTCCTATAATTCAATCGAATCAGGTTTATGAGGGCAACGTATGATTAATACCAAAAAAACAACCCAAAAAATAAAATCACGAAATCTTTCTGTGCAAGTTGCAGTCGTTTCTTTTATTAGCTATTATTTCATTTGAGCTTTTTTGCGGTTGTAGCTGATCTGTGGCCAAACTTGACCCTGTTTCCCAACCAGCAACCAGCAACAGTTATATATCGTTATATAATTGCCAAAAGCCACGAAACAGACAAACGGACGATATACGAGACGAGACGAGACGAGACGAGTAAACCTTAATAAAAAGTGGTTGCTTTAACCCCACTGGTCAAAGCTGGCACTTAAAATTACAAAAGCAACAATATAACACACACAACAATTTAAACCTTTTTGCCCAGCGATCTTGCAGCAATTACACAAAAAAAAAGAGCTTTAAAAATATTGTGAAAAGTTTTTACGTACATGTGAAATCTTGGAGAGAGATAGCAAAGTTATAATGAGTACCCTTTGAATGCACTCGCACGTACTCACACGCACACTAACACACTCGAACAACAAAAAAGTAGCTAAAAAACCACACAACTTAAAGGTGCTCCAAACACAGATACATTTGTTTATGTGTGGCATAAACACTTGCCACTTATGGAACATAGAAACTTAACCTTATGAAATTTAAAGTGTAATGAAATAAACCTAATATATTGTACTATATAAGCATTCTAGTTTCATTTTACACAATCGGAAACCATTTGTAATTTGTTTGTTTACACGGTTCGAGTGTAAATCAAGTTCAAGCAGCGCTGATTACAGCAAAAAGCAAATGCGTATCAATTCCTATGAATGTCGAATGAATCATTTTACCGCAATCTAGGCGAGTGAAGTAACAACGATTGGGAGAGAACATATCTTACATGCTGAGGTGGGCGCTGAGCGGAAATTACGCAAGAGTTGTCGTTGTCTGGAACATTTGTACATACATATGTCTGCGTGTGAAACACAGTTTCGATACTCGTACTTCTCGCCCCAGACAGGTGCTAATTTGTGGCGCATAATTCACAGAAATGTGCGAGTGCGCGTTCAAGTTTCAACCAACACTTTTTTATGGCCCATAACTCAGCGAACTGCGAGCCTGCTAAAAAAAACACACACATACTCGCCCACAGTCAAACACTCGAAACAACAACAACAACTTAAAGAAGACAATATCGATGACGTTTGAGCTCTCTTATCTCTGGCCATTTGTAATATTGGCTATTTTTACGCAACAAGCTCAGAGCAGAAAACAACTTCCGTTGCATTATCGACTCCTGAGGGGAAGTGCAAAATTTCACTGGTTGCCAAGTCACAAATTTTCAAAGTTAAAATAGTCCAAAAGTCGCTTATCATAAAGCGCTTTGCTAATTGACAAATTTATAATCATGTTGTTGCCCTTACTTAAGATTTTTAATGTTCCCGTCACGATGTGAACCATAAAAGGGGAGAAACATTTGATTGTTTAAAATTTAAATAAGTCACGAGTATATAACGAATTCGATGTAAATATTTCTTATCAAGTTTTTAAGAAATTGCTATCTAATGTAAATGAATTGACAACAAGCCTTTCGGTTTTTTCCCATTTTGAATTTTTTTTTTTTTTTATATACTTTGCGTTTTCGCATCAGCCATTTTTGATGGCGTCCTGAGTCTGGAGTCTCGATTTTCCAGAGTCATTTGGTTTTTAGTTGCGTCTCTGCAATCGGAGCGTTGTGCAAACCGAATTCAATATCGATGAAGTTGCATTCACACAGAAACACAAACTTAACCAAGAAAACCACAGATATATTGTGTAAACACATGTTGCATGTTGTATTGCTCATGTTGTTGTTGTTGTTGTTGTTGTTGCTGTGCATTTGGGCGTTATGTCAACCTTGCCCCCATTAGATACAGCTCGCTGTGGTTTCTGGGATGAGCATAAAAATGATTGTGTTTCGATAAAAAGAACCAAACACGCACTTATCAGCGCGCAATCAAAACAAAAGCCATGGAACTATTTCCCCATAACAACAACATTAATAGCACAAGAACAACAATAGAAATGAAGACAAATCCCATGATATTAATGCGTTAACTCCAGAGGCTTTTAGTGCATTCTGTCATTTGCTTAGTTTTTTTTTCTCTCTCTCTTTTTTTTGGGCACGAAACAAATTCCGGGCTTAACGCCAAGTGCACATGACTGTGGACTCCACTGCAGAGCTGCCAGGCGTATCTATAATTAGCGAATGTCAAGCGTTTCCCCAATACGATAAGATAACCGCCGTCTTTGATAACGAACAAAAAGTATGAGCAGTAAACATGCGAGAAATATACCGCTTGTACAGGAATTAAATATCATTTCAATAAAATAATAACTAAATAAAAAACATTTAGATACGCAAGTATCAAGTTTCAGACCTGAAGTTCCTTTGCATTATGTCAAATCGACAATATTTCGTATTTCTATTTGTACAGGGTATATTATTGTATGGCCTCGGAACAAACGAATAGTCTGGAAACAGACTGCAAAGCAAATAAGCTTTCATTTCTTATAAATATTTGTCTACATTATTTTTTTTGGAAAAAATACTTTCTGCCAAACGTGGCGATTTTTTGTAAACAACAGCGAAATTTGTTCATCATATTTTTATAGTTATTCTTTGAATTGAACGGTGTAGGACCAACTGATTAGTTTACATGTGGAAAACAGGTGGCTCTTAAAAAAATTCAGACAAAAATGCTAAACACTTTGCTGGCGCTTTGCTGTTTAACATTTTGTTTCACTTGATCAGTTCATCAATGAGAAATAAATTTGCATGCGGATATTTATAGCCCACGCCAAACAATTTGGTCAATTGGCAAAGGCAAAGGCAAATCAAAGGCACAAACACGCGCAAACATGAATGAGGCTCGTTTTTTTTTTTTACATACATGTATTTTGTTCTCTTTTTTTTGTCGTTTTGTGTATTTTTTTTGGCTTAATAATTTTTTTTATTAAATGGCATCAAATGTGGAACGGTGCGACCTCGTCTGGGATTACAACTGCGTTGGCTGCAGCCGCTGATAGTGAAATGTGCTCTTTGACGGATCGATTGCATGGGCTGCTAGAAGCTGTGCCCCATGGCGTATGAGTAATCTGCTTGCTCTCTGACACTCTCTCTCTCTCTCTCTCTCTCTCGCTCCCCCGTGCGTTACGTGACAATATGTTTGGCACGTTCGACGCATATTAATCAGCGGTCAGACGAGCAGATAAACAAATTCGCTTGACACTTTTTTAAGTGCCCCTCCTCTGTGTGGCAAGCTCGAACGACGCATTGTGGCAGCTCATTAGGTCGGTGATTTGTATGGGAAATGCATTGTGTGCTTTCTACGCTTTGTATTGTCTGAGTCCACGCATTATTAAACGAAAATGTGCTTTCGGCAAACAACAAAAAAAAAAAAAGAGTTATATAAAACTATGATTTTATGATTGATAAATGCATAGAAATCATAAGTTATAGTTCTTTGAGTCTGTTTTTTTTATGGTTTCAAATACACCTTGGCTTAACATATTTTTTATTTTCACCCATTTGTAACTTTATTGTGCAAAACTTTCACACTTCATTGCCAAAAGTGATTGCCAGCTATGGAGATTTGCAAATGGCTTAAATTAATAACACTACAAGGCAGCTGCAGCAGTCACAGTTGCCTCAGTAGCTGCAGCAGCAATGACAAAGTTCGTTAAAATTGAATTTAGAGACTTGCAATTAAGCGCTAATTATACACAATTAAAATCAAAGTCAACAGCAGACAGCTGTAGCAGTTAGTGCAAAAAAAGTATGTAGTTAAAATAAACATACAAAAGTCAAGAAATCGTACATACATATCTACATATATAGATATAAGCAAAAATGCACTTTCGATTCACATGTTATTTGTTTCTCCACTTTTTTTGCATTTATTTTTAGCTCTGGAACGGACCGCTGACCATTTATGTCTTATAAAAGGTAATCAGCTCGCACATTAGCATGCCATGAATCAGAAAAAAAATAACCTTAACGACAAAAAAACAAAAAAAAAAAGAAAACAACATGAATTTGTTCCTCCAAATTGAGCTGTAGCATTGGCCATATCCCAAATTCGCCAAACGCTCAGATCTCCCAATTTAGTGGCGACTCCAACGACTGAAAACAGCTCAGACAGCCACAACAACAACAACAACAGCATCAACATCTGCAACATCATCATGATGATGATAATGGAGAAACCAGTTTTAGTAAAAAACCAGACAGCAAAGTTGCTTTTGCTATTGCCACTGCCATTGCTTTTGTTATTCCGCCCGCATTCAAGCCCCGCTCGCTCGCCCGCTCTCCACTCTTTAGGCCAAGTTGCATTTGCCGGCAAGGCGACTAGACGGCCGGCCGGCCGGCCGGCAAAGTTGGTCTAAAAGCCAAAGCAACAAGTGGTCATAACTGTCAAATGCCTCTATCTCTATCTCTGCCAATAGCCAACGGGCAAGTGGGCCACTTTAATGGCCCGGCCAAGAGTCGTGCGTGCTCTTAACGTGTCAACTGCCAAGTGGCAACCAAAAAGGAGGCACAACACAGCAGCCACTGCCACACAGCATCTGATCATGCGATCTTCTTCCATGCCATTGTGCACATCGACAGATACAGATACAACGACTACAATATATTTATGCATAGTTTATTAAACTGCTACCAAAACCTAACCGCAGGCTAATTTGTCTACACTCCTGTATAGTGTCTTCTCCTTATGTTGCTGAGTTGTTGCTTTTTCTGCTGGGTTGCTGGGCTGCTGGGCCTTGTCTTCTGTCTGCACGTGTTTCTAGCTACACTGTGCAACAAAATTGTTGTTTAACCTTAACAGATGTGAATCATCGATGAAATGTTCTCATACATTAACTTTTCTGTTGTGTGCAGTGTAAACACTAGCTGTCTTTAGCACAAAAACTTTTGTATGTAGCCATTCACCTTGTTTGTATATCTATGCAACTAACGACACAGTCCAGTCGGAACGCATTGGCAGGTGCAATTGGCGAATAATTTCACGCTGCAGTTGGATTATTTATGGCATGTTGTAAAAGTTTATTGATGGCCACAAATTGTTTGCTGCTGTTAAGTTCAAAGCGATTGAATATTGAAATCGAAATTAAAACGAAACCGAAAACGAACTTATTGAATTCGGTTGCACGCAGATTAATGTAATTTATCATTGTCATGCCGGCAATTCAACAAATGTTTTGCCTTGCAAATATATCACATTAACCTCGAGCTATTAGTTAAATAGCTACTCGTATTAAATCGGAAGTAGTTGAAGTGTAAATGACTACAATTGAGTATGAACCGTGACAAGGTTATCGGTTTAGTAACTGCTATAAATAGCAGCTACGCAATTTATTGAACACACCCTGAACTTTGATCTTCTCTTTGTTTTTAGAAAAGAAGAAACCCCCACGCAAAATTGTGTTAATGGTTAAATTTTTGGTGCGAATTCAATTAAGTTGTCACCCAACCGATTCGATTCGTTTCCCCATACTTGGAAATCCCCGGAAAGTTAGCCCAGGGAATATGCGATCATCCAACAACTTGTTTCTTTGTTGTTCTTTCTTTGTTCGCCAATTAACGCAACCGCAGTTAGTAATTTAGCTTAACTACTACTACTGGTGTGTGTATCTATATCTGTTTCTATTTCTGATGATGTATATCTATCTACTACTTTTCCATATCTCGTTTGTTAAGATACTAATTATGGATACGTTGCTCGAGTCTGGTTCGAAAACTTGTTGAAACAATTATCAAGCACTGATTAACTGACGACTTGTGGCCCGTAAGTCTGATTAAATTAACGTGCTTCTAATTATAAACGGTCAGCAAAAAAAAGTTCAATGAAATGTCAATTTGCTCAGTGCCGGCGCTTCCTTCAAGCGTCATTGGATGCTGTTCAAACACTTCAACAGATACATTTATAGTTCTACTACATAGATAACATGGCAATTGCTAATTGTTACCTAATTGTTATTGCAATCAATCTGTACATAGCATATGATTATCAACTTAACAAATACATTGTTAGCAGCACGTTCTAATCCTTTAATGTGAAGGCCAAAAGTCTAAGATCAGATCACATAAGCAAAGTTCTAGAAATACGGAAACAGAACATACGTCAAACAATGATGAAAGTTCTAAGAAAACTTGACTTCTGATATGAAAGAGCTGCAATCTAAAAATGTATTTTTATTCTGTATATGTCTGACTTAAGATATGATGATCAGCTGTTGTTATACTATGAACTGCTCGGATCACTTTAGCTCTTTTTCTAATCCCCCCATTTAAAATTGTCGGCCACACACAATGGGGAACTTAGGGAGCAGGTTACGAAACGATGGCCAGACTGAATGGTTGGCGCCCATTGAAAACTGTCGACAAAGTGCAATCCCATTTGGCACTAATCAACGTTCACTTGTCTACGAGTAAATCATCATCATCAGCATCAACAGCATCAACAGCACCACAATGATGATGATCAGCATCATCTGTGCATGCAAATGTATCTATGCCAATGACAATGAGATACGTTGGCGTCGTTGTCAACGCGCCAAAATTTAGGCGTAGGTGTTCGTTTCGACTGCGAGATTTGCACATAGACTCTCTCTATCTCTCTCTCTTCTTTCACACCGTCAGACAATCCGACGTGGCCATAACCGGACTGACTCTCTTTTAGTCAAAACTGAATTAATAAGAAATAATCAAAGTATTTATTTTTGTTGCCTTTCTCTTGGTCAGTTTTAAGACTGGGTTTCACATGCTACTTCTTTGGTTCATGATGCAATACAAATGTATATTAGGATATTTTGAAGGGGTGTGAATTTTTACATGCACAAAAATTGCCGAAACAAAATAGAATTGTGTATTTGCTGTTTAAGAATGTTTGAAAATTCTTAAAATGTTTTCATTTCATTGCATGCACAAGGCAAAAGTTCATTAAACAGTACGTGTTAAAAGTATGCAGACGCCTAAAATTGTTGGTAATCATTTGATCAATTTCTATTCTATAAGAAACTATGATAAATACTTTACAAATAATCACTCGATCACTGAGTTCAATTGAATAATAAATCATTTCATTGAGATATATTCATACACTGTTACAAAAATTAAAATACAATTAGAGATTTTACAGTATTGAAAAGTTTCTGTTGTTAATCTATGAATGGGGTAAAAAGTTGAGTTGAATATTTCCTTTCTAATTGCCAGCACGGCTTTCTCTACTGATCATGTTTTGGGTTTTTTTTTTCACTCATTAATTAGTTGTTCAATTTAAAAGCATTTATTGAGTCATTTACAAGCGTATTTTTCCCATTTCCGACCCTGCACTGCTGGAGATTATGAACATGACAAATACCATAAAATCCGCATGAATCAGTTTTAAAGAGAATATGCCAATATACTTTTGTTACCTATAGCTGGCAGCTAGCCAAACAGCCAAAGCTGGCAATGAAAAGCACTGTCAAGAGCTGGGGGAAAATGTTTTTGAGTTTCTTTATAAATTTGGCAGCGATAAGTTGATGGCTTGACGAGTTCAAGTTCAATGGAAATTACACGCTAACAATAGGCAATGTTTTTTTTCGGGCAACAGGGCGAATGCGTAATGTGAGAGCTGCAGTTTGGTTTGGTTTTGGTTTTTTTTTAATTTTGTTGGCTATCGTTTGGTGCATTGACTTTAAGTGTGGGCCCCACGTTTTTGCTTTGGTTTTGATTTTACTTTTGCTTTATGCTTCACCTTTTTGTGGCTGTTATTAGCTGGGCGGGGGAAAGGGGATAGAGAGAGAAAGAGAGAGAGTGTGTCCAGCGATTGGTGGCCAACAACACGTTTTGCATAATTCACATAATTTTCGCTTATGCTTTGCGCTTTTTACCTGTGAGCCCATTGCTCGAGTGCGAGACTCACATTTAAGTTACGTATCTTGAAGATTGCTTTCGCGTTGTTTTGTCTTCTACTTCTTTCTTTTCTTGCTTTTCGTGGAAATCAATAAAAAAAAAAAATACTTGCAGTGGGTATTTTGGGGATTTTTTGTTTATTAATAAAATGTTTTAAGTTTAAGTTGGGCTGATTTGCACTTGGTTGGCGTTGCCACACTTTACGCAGACCTAAAATCCACATGCGAAATGCTTAATTGGCAAATTGAAGCCGCTTTGCAAAATTGGCATATTGATACTATATATACACTTAAATGTTGATAACGCAGAGCGGGGTGTGGTGGGCGCAACGAATTGGGTCATTAGACCCCGCAGACAGAAACAGAAACAGAGACAGAGACAGAAAGCTCCCCAGCGACGATTACAGTTGAGTGTAGTTGTTGTATTTTAGCTTGGGGTAATGAGCTCAGTGCTAGGCTAGAGATCGAGAACAAAACAAAATTGAAATATGCTAATTGTCTTTAGCATTGCCGCCACTCTCTCATGTGTGTGTGAGAGTGATGTGTGTGTGTGTGTGTACCTGCCCACAAGTTATCGCAAAATTGTTCGCTGCTTGTTGTCTATGACGACATGACTGTGTAAAATTCGCAGTTTCGCCTTGAATGAACTGTCCCGCTTCGTGTTTTGTTTGTCATTTTGTATTATTTTATAGATATTTTGTTAGCCATTGTGAATGGCAGCTTTCGACTTGGCTAGCTTCGTTTGGCCAGCTGCCTGAGTCATAAAACACTACGCTCTATGGCTGAGACGTCATCTTGGCAACAAAGCGCCAAGCTTGTCTTAAAAGCTATTTATTTTTATATTTTTTTTTATACATATGCATATTCATATGAGTATGAGCTCGCAGGTAAAACACAACTGAGAAATCACCTGATATTTTAATTGCGGCGCGTCATCATTTCGACTGCGTAAACGCGGTCAGAGGACAGAGAGGCAAAGCAAACGCAAAGAGAGAGAGAGAGAGAGAGGAGAGAGGGAGAAAACGAAAGCAAATGGCAAAAAGAAAGGCACAGAATGAATATCGTAATTGCTGTATAGTTCAATAAACTACGGCAGCAACCTCAAAACTTAACGGTTACTTAGTCGTACTCCATAGGAAATGCATTACTTTGTAGTTTAGTGTAGCTTATTTTGCATAGCCAATTGGCAATAGTGGAAGCAGCCGCTAAATTGAGCTAAGGTTGAGTAACTTTATCTTTCGCATCTATTTATAAGCCGTTAGATAAATAAAATTGCAAAAAATAAAGCGTCTTTATTATTTGACGGCGAGCACAATTTAAGTGTGCCCATAAAAAAGAGATTTGCACAAATTTAAATACACACACACAAACACACGAGAGTTTGCAGATCGTTCTACACACTTTATGATTTTTACGATTTTTTTTATGGTTTGTCAACACTCAAATCTACTTACCATATGATATACATATGCAGACAGTCATTCCCTCGTATATTATGAGTAGCTATAGAATCGAACCAACCACAAAAAAATGACAAATCATTGGCTATAAATAGGAGAATGCGTATGTCTAAAATCTTGATTGATTTGTATCTAAATAAAAAGGCTACAAAAACCAGTTTAATTAGGTGTTGATATTATTAATCAAATTAAAAAAAATTCAAATTTTTCAAAGTGAATAAAATATTTTAAAATTAAGTCTGCTAATTTTAGAAAGTCATATACTTATAATTTTATTATTTTAATTGGACAATCAAGCGGATTGAAACGTGTATTTCTGAAATTTATTTTATGTGATTTTAATTAGCGTATATATTTTCTACACAGTATCTGTCCACACATAAGAATAAATTTTAGTATATACATATATTGTTAATGTGGTCGGTTTTTTTTCTTTCATTTATTTGAGATTTTTTTTTTGGCATCTCTCTGAGTCAAGGTTAGTCGCATTTGTCATCATTTAACTTTGTTTCGGTGTTTTTTGTCGCTGATTTCTTTCAATTTGCAACAGAAATGTTTGTTTAAAGTTCGACGCCATTAAATGCCACTTGGCAGTCAAGTTCCTTCCTCCTCTCTGGTTTGAACTAAGTTCATATTCAAATCTCAAGCCGCCAGACAGAATCAAAGCCCAGCCTATTGCCATTTTCCCCCTTCGTCTGGCCACATGGCTAATTTTTTGCTTCCTGTTGCTTTTTTTGTTTTATATTTTTTTTTACGATTTTAAAGCGCACGTGTGAGAACGGCGAGGAGAACGCAGTCAATTAAGTGAAATCACGATCAAATTATGATAAGAAGCATATTTTTAAATGCAATTAAGCGCATTGATTGCGATTTCGAGGCAACAAAAACAAAAACTGGTCAAACAGGTGGCCCCCCGAATGGGCAAAAACCATTGAAATTTAGCAAATTGACAGATTTTGATAAATGCCACCGCCAAGTGCGCTAAGCTTTTGCATTTCCAACTGCAGCAGCAGCGAGCAGGGAGAAAGTCTTGGCCAACACCAACAGCAATTTGTCAACACCAGCCCATTTGAAGAAGACATTTGTGATTTGTTGCTTGTATTGTTGCTTGTATTGTTGTTATTGTCACGTTTAACCAAACGCAATGACACAATTTGTTAAGACCACTTTTCACATGTCAACTTCATCTTCAACTTAAACTTCAACTTAATTTTCAGCAAACGGCAACTGTTCACATTTTGAGTTGACCTTGAGCCTGACAACAACTCTCCCTCTCTCTTTCACTCTATGGCAAATACTCTTGTATCTCAGTCTCATTTGCATATGTGTGCCGCCTCACTTCCAGTTGGCATTTTCATACTCGCCGCACAACAACAGCCCGCATCATTATCACAACAACCACGGGGACGGTTGCTGCGCCTGCGCTTTAATTACGTGCCTCAATTGTGGCCCTTGCTTGCAGCAGCTGTTGCACATGCCGCGGCATAGTATTTTTTGTCATACATATATCGCCGTCTGTCGCACAAATTGCTCGAAAATTGGCGCGCCGCTGAGTTGCACAGTTGCCCAAAAAATGTTTCCGTCCTTGGGTGGCGTTCAGAGCTTTCTATACCCTTGCAAAAGCCATTTAATGTATGCCACGAGATGTGTAACGAGAGCATATGCAAAACCAGAAATTATAAATATTCCTGTTTAGCACGTTCAGCAACCTTAAAAATCTTTAATAAGGTTTCTATTTATGTACTGATAACAGACCATTAAAATTAAACATATTTATTTAAAGAGTATTAAATCATTAACCGACAGTTATTATATTCTATGCATAATGGAAATCACACGCTGTCTGAGCTTGTTAAAACATAGCATTTTGAAGAATCAGCATGATAATGCATAATCAAAACAAACAAATGTCAACTTATAATTACTTTTAATTATTAAAATGAGAACAAAAATAAAATGACTACAACTGAATCTGTTGAAAATTTGACGTAAACTTAAATTTCTTGTTTCTCAGCTAGGTTTAAATTATTTAAATTACTCTTGCAACTATCAGATACTTTAGCAGCGCACTTGCCTTGGCGATTAGTGTGATTCTTACAATCCGTATCTCTATCGTAATATCTATGTCTATATTGATGCAAATATGTACTTATTCATTGTTTTCCGACCGTTTTGCGGTCAAAGACGGAGCTTATCAACTGATTCTGAGGCTGAGGAAGAACGCGCGAGCTGCACTTAAATTGCATCCACGAGACAGACGTCAATCAGTTTGCGTTGCTCAACTAATAAATGCCCAAGCACACACACACACACACACACACACACACACACACACACTCACACACTCTTATAGTACACTTACAACAGATTGAGATTAAAAGCAAGCCGCTTGTTAGTCTGGCAACGATGGAGCAGCTGCCTCGCTCCCTCGACCTCAACCCCTTAACCCAAACAGGCGCATACTAAATGGACTTGATCTGTATCTCTGCAAGTGTATTAATCTCTCTATGTATGTGTGTGTGTGTGTGTGTATTTAAGAGACAAATGTTGACAGGTGATTCAGTTAATTAACAGCATGCCCGAGGAACAGTGAAAGTCACATGATAGATGGTTAAATGTATCAAACACAAGTGCTAATCTCGCCGCTAACATTAATAACTGTAGCTTTAAATTCAAATAATTGTTTAGTTATTGATGTACATTGCTTATTTGAAGGCAGTTTAGCTTGTAGATAAGAAAGTCCCTTGAGAACTTCAACTGATTTATGAACTGTTAAAATAGTAAATTGACTTGAGGAGAATTTAGAATTCTAAAAAGAAAAAATTTATTGAAGATTTGGGTTTTAAGAATTAATTGTTCTTACATGAGATGATAAGCTAACAAACACAACTAAATATTTAACATCAAAATTTGTTTGTTAATGTAACCTAAGCTCTTTTTGGCTGACTGACTCACACACACTAAAGTGTCAGGTGCTTGAGTTGCTGCTGATGTCACAGTACAACAAATATTATGGTGTCAAACTTATAGACTTTATTGATAAGTCCAATGACAAAAAAAGAAATATGAAATTGCCAAAGCGATAACACAGTCAGTTTTTTACCTATGTTTAAGCGAAGCAATAAGTAAGCGATAAGGAAATCTAGGCAAGATAGCAAGATAGGTGGAAAGAGAGGGAGAGAAAGAGTGGTTGTGGGAGTTACTTTGGTAACAAAAATGACGTAACTTGTGATTTCTTATTGATTAAAGCGATCAAAGCTCATGGAATCAACTAGAGACAGTTTCCATTGTGTTCTTTTTCGAACCACTTTTTAATTAACTTTATTATATTTTCCGTATATTTGCAGCTAAGAGCGGAGCAAGCAATCAGATCTAACCACTCTAACCACCTCAACACAGCCATGGAGCGTCTAAACTTGCCCGCATTGTTGGCGCTGCTCCTCTGCGTTTGTGCCGCAGCTTCGCCCACCTTCTACTGCCCCGAGGACTGCGCCTGCGTCCTGTCGCAGCACACACACAAGCCTCTGCTGCACGCCAAGTGCAACAGCACGAAAGGATTGAAGCTGTCGGAGCAACCGCTGCGCGCCTCCATCCCAATACATTCCATTGATCTGTCCTACTTGGGACTGACGCGATTGGACCATGTGTTGGACATGCTGCCCAACCTGACCTCAGTGGACCTGTCGCACAACGAGCTGCACGAGATTGGGCATCTGAGCAAGCGCATCAAGAAGCTCAATCTGAAGCACAACCGTTTGACGTCCGCCAAACTGGTGAAGCTGCCACAGCACCTCCAGGTGCTCAACCTGCAGCACAATGACATCACGAATCTGCCCATGGAGCTGACACATCTGCATCATCTGCAGCAGCTCGAGCTGGGTCACAACAGCATCAACTGCTCCTGCAGCACACTGGAGGTGCGCAACTGGCTCCAGGAGCGTCACGTCTACATGGAGAAGCCGGTGATCTGCAGTCACCCGGTGGAAGCTCGCGGCAAGCCCTGGCTGCAGCTGAAGCAGTCGGATGTGTGCGAGAAGGAGCAGCGTGGCTTCTATGCCAGCGACATGAACGAGGAGAACGAGCTGATGATGGGCGATCAGCCCATGCCCGACTCTGGTGAGCACGACGAGGCGGAGGAGGAGGAACTGGGCAAGGACTATCTGGTCATCGATGGCAAGAAGACAAAGAAGTCGGTGCCAGAGCCACCACCGCATGTGGAGAGCGATGTTGAGGGCTCCGGTGATCTGACCGAATCGAACATGGAACTCGTGGCGGCCAAACCGAACTCTATGGCGGATGAGCCCAAGACAGAGCCACTGGTGGGTGAGGATGAGGAGCAAGCGGATGAGGAAGGCTCTGGCAGCGGTGGTGGCATGTTAATAATACCTGCCATTGCCTCTGGTCCTATCAGCACCGATGACTTTGAGCCACCAGACTCTGCCGAGTCCGCACAAGATAAGAACGACAAAGACGACGACGACTCCTACGACAATAAGCCGCTGGAGGAACCCGCAGCTCCCTCAGCGGACATATTCAAGAACATTGGCATCTTTGAAGATGCTTCAGGCAAACCCGAGCCGGTTAACGAGGAGGCCATTGTACCTGCAGTCCACACCCTACTGGATGCGGAAGAGCCTTCGGATGTCATTACCGATGGCCCGCTGGACACAGAGAAGACCTCCGAGGATATTCTGACCGCCAAGATGGGCAAGAAGGATGACAGCAATGCCATATACTATTTGCTGGGTGTCATCGCCCTCATCGTTGTGGGCCTGATCCTCTTCGTGGCCATCAAACGCTGCAAGTACAACAGCAATGCGGCAGCCCGCGATGCCGAGGCACAGCGTCAAACGGAGCTGCTAGACATGGACAAGAAGAAGCTGGGCAAGCCGCTGGCTCGCAACGGTCACGAACACTCCCCTCTCATCGGCGAGAAGACCAAACTGGACGAGGCTCAGATCATCAAGAAGACCTACGACGGCAAGGACCAGGCTGGCCAACAGCCTCTCCTCAATGGCAATGGTGCAGCCAATGGCGATGCCAAGGATGTGCCCAAAATCGTTGAGCCTGTTGCCGGAGAAGCTGCTCCCCACGAATACTATCCCATCACACCGAGATATCCGACGCCGCAGTCGCCGCGCGCCTCCAAGTACGCCCAGCATCCACAGGCTGATGCTGGCGAGCAGAACAACAACAATGAACCCGATGGCGCCTACCTGCCATCCTCACCCAAGTCCGGCCGCTACTCGCCCGTCTACTCGCCGGAGACCGGACGCGTCAAGATCAAGCTGACGGAGACACCCAAGCCGAAGACGCCCATGCTTGTGACGCGCAGCAAATCGAATGCTGGCGATATTATCACAACGCCCGTTCGGGCTGGCAACAGCTATCTGGAGCCGACGCATCAGGTCAATGGCATTGCCGGCCACTGAGCTGGGCTCCTGATCCTCAAGCTTACTCCAAGTGCCAAGCTAGAAACAGCGGCAACAGCAGATACAATATTAACAACAGCAGCAATAATAGAAAGCACCTGAGCTTAGAGTGTGGCAATCGGCAATCGGTAATCGGTTATCGATATGACTATAACGGTGCTTTTGAACACAGCAAGAACAGCAAGAACTATTCGATTTAAGCTCCCGCTTCCCTCTTAAATATACATACATATACATAAATTGTAACCAATGTAGTAGTTCTAGCATTAAGTAAATTAATTATACTTAAGCATAAATCTAGTTTAATACCAAAGTTTAAAAATATTTTTAAAATGTAAATTTGCATCAGCGCGAAACAGAAGCAAAAAGCGTTAATGACACTTTGCAACACTATTTTTCTACTGGAAACTGCATCTGCATGTGATGTGCACACACATACACACACACACACACACCATTAATTACTTTATACAAGTACATATTATGTGTACTTTTTATATCCGTAATGTACATTATTTAAGCTCTATTCTCTTGTGAAATTATATTGTGTTACTCTGTTCGTGTGAATGACTTTTCAATTCAAAATAAGCCTATCAATAAAAACAAAAACGACAACATAACAAAGCTCATTTAATTCTCTTTTGAAATAAGAAAAAATGCTTTCGATGTTTTTTACCTATTGGGCTCGTCAAGTCTTGTTCTAAGGTTAAAGTAATTGATTACATCGCCAACGGCTGTCTAGTGTGGTTTTTGTCTTTGCTACACTGACCATGATTACAGTGCTGACTAAAATATTGAGCAGCTTGGCATTATTTGGCGGCCTGTACCAAATTTCGTGTCTGGTATAGCAAATACACAAACCAGAAGATGTACCGAATTGCGTACTTGGAATAGCAAGTGCACGCACCAGTGACCTTCACTAGGTTGCATTATTGGACAAGTACACAAAACTGTAGCACACTTATAGGGGCACACAGAAGATAAAAAGGCTTTGACTTGTACAAAACATTTAAACATTTGAAATCAGATAATTCTCTATTGTCTATATATGTTTTAGGTACACATTTATTTAAAACTTGATATGTGTGTGTGTGTTGTTCGAATATATTTGTTTTTTCTAAAATGTGTTTGTTACATGAAATTTAAATAAGTCTTATGTGGTATATAGTACAATCATATGATTCAGTTACAATATTGTCGTTCTGAGTTCTTAAAATAGCGTTTCTCTCATGGGCTTGTGCACTTGTGCATTACGTCCCACGTCAAAGCTGGAGGAGGAGGAGGAGCTATCGGCAGCCGCTGCGGCGCTAAAATTGCCGCTGACCCTTCGGCTGGCAGAGTTCTTTCGCTTCTTGCGCTTGCCGCGCTCCAAGTCCAGCTCCGAAATGGAAGTGGAACCATTTGATCGGTTCTCATCGGGCAACGAGGCGATGTCCGGCTCGACCAGCTCTTGGAAATCGCTGGCAATCGTGGATGAGGAGACAGCCTTCTTGCTCTTTGCGCTACTAAAGTAATCCTCCACAGCCGGATCAAGCTGAGCCGTTTCTAGTGTGTAGACCTGGGCGTTGACTTGTTGCACCCTTGCCGGCAGCTTGGGCTTGCGTTTGGCAAAGGGGCTGCCCGGCTTGCTGCCAAGATCCTCGTACTCGGGATCGGTCAGAAACTCCACACTCTCCGCCATCATGTTTACGCGCTTAAAGGGCGGAATTTCGGCTATCTTTGGCTTGCGCTTCGTGTACGGACTGTTCTCGTAGCTCTGGAAGTTGCCAATTTGCTCGGCACTCTGCAGATTCTGCCGCTTCAAATGGGCAGCCGGAAAGCGTGAGTCCTCTATGCTGAAGCGCCGGCTGCCCGACTGTGTATTGTACTCCATGTAGCCGGTGCGACGATGTGGTCCATACTGAGCCCGGCGCTCCTTGTCGCGATTCGAGAGCATCTCCACGCTACGGAATCTTTGGCGTGTGTCCAGCTGCAGATCATCCTCGCCAGCAGAGGGCTCACCTTCGGGATGGGTCTGGGAGCGACGCAGCTGCTTACGTGTCCGCTCCGTGGCGGTCAGGTCCATCATGGACTTGGCGGGCCGCTCCAATTTTGGCATTCGCAGCGCATCTTCGTACGACGGCAGCAGACTTATCTCTTGGGCTTGCTGCAACGTTGTCGATGACTCCTCACGCATCATTCGGTCGTTAAGGTCACGGCTAAGTGGACACAAAAATGGTAATTAGCTAAGAGTTTTTTTTTTTCAAAATAATTATGTTACACAGTGCAACACCTTAAAACCGATCTCAGCTTCAATCAACAAGCTTTCCCAATTAGCATCTCCTCTATTATATCAAATTGGTTGCACATAAAGGTATTTGGGATATTTTTTGTGTATCTTGGGCCAAGTTGTCTTCTAATATTAAAAAATTAACATAAACTAACAAGATTTCCCAAAAATTTGACATTTCTCAACGTATTTAACTTTTAGCTTAATATACCTCATTCACGTGTCGATATACTCAATGTTTAACTTGAATCGTACTCATTCTGTTTGAAAAAGTAACCAAAGAATTGGAAAGGTTGGCTTGAGCTTCGTTTCTAAGTACCACAACATCATATCATTGACACACACAAATTAAACATTAAATAATATTTATTAAATGTTTTTTTAAATTTATTTTACAGCATTGAGCAAGGAAATAGAAAATTTGTGTTTTTGGCTGTTACGTTAGTATTAAAAAAACTTGAAAATATTTTTGCTGTCGACTTTTATGTCTGTGCTTCTTATAACCTCATTATCTTTGTTTGTTGTTCAATTTCAAGATCCTCCTCATTATCTTCATAGTAGATCGAGTACTCACTGTCATATCTAAGTTGACTCACAATAATAAACAAACAAAAAACAGTATGATATTTTGCATGATTTTAAAGTTATTCGAAACATCCCCTATAGAAGACAAGTTTGTATGTGTATAAGAATGCAGAAATTTCTTGACTAAGCTAAAATTTTCCAAACTCTCAAGCTTTTATGGCCTCAGAGATCGACGCGCTGTTGAGGCTAATCACGAAAATATACATGTTTTATAGGGTTGGATATGCTTACTTCTGTGTCTTACACACATTAAGTATTTTCTATGTAAGCTGATAGCTATAAAATGTATTAAAAAACAATTAAACATTCGCAAATAGTATATTTGAGTACAATGTACACACGTATGAGGTTAATGAAAGTAAATAAAAATGTAACTGATTTGATTGTGTGGTTACTTAAAAGTTGCGTATTGAATCAAATTACAATCTAAGAGTTAAAAGATTAAAAATTGTTTGTTCAGTGATATGAAATTGGGGTCGAAACGAAGTCAACCCTTCGGTCACTTTGGTCACTTTTTCATTCAAATTGATTACAAAAGCTTTTGACAAATTTCAATATATGGATGACGTATACTGGGGCATTAGGGCATTATTGCACAATTTTAAACTCTACATGCATTATATGGGCTAATTTTTTTTTTTTTGCATATTTAAAACTACATGACACAAATAAAAAAATTTCATAGCGTGGCAAAATATTGGACAACAAAAATTTCTCAAAAATGATCAAAGTCGCCCTTGAGGAAAAGTGGTATATAAATACAAACTTTATATTTGGCAATTTAAAAGAACTAAGTATTAGTTTCAAACTCATTTAAAATTAGTAATTTTCAGACATTAAATTTAAAATTCATCATCGAAACCGTATAATGAAAAATGGGTTGAATCTGTATTATTAATCCGTTTAGGGCTCTACACTTTTTAATATAAAAATTTGGTTGTACGGATGAAACTGGAATTATAAGTCTCTTTGGATTAGCCTCAATTTGAAAATAAGAAATTGACGATATACATTCATAATAAGTATTAGCAGCTATGTTGATTTAGCCATTTCTATATACATATATAAAAAACTAAATAATCCGAATTTAAGAGCTCGTGACTTTGACAAAATATACATAATTTGTATAATTCGAGACAGGTTAGAAATCATGGAAGAATTGTAATTGCAATTTACCGAGACATGCACAACGCGTCCAAGCATATTGTTGTAATGATTACCTCAAACTTTCCGGCTTTTACCTACGGTTCAGGGTACCTTCTAATCGAGCTTTCAAACTTATCTTTTTCTGTACTTACATGCGTCGGAGCTCCTCATGATTTTCGTTCAGTTCCCTGCGATTATTTCGCTTCTTGCGCTGACGCATTATCTTCTGGAAGCAGCCAAACATTAGCGCCAGCAGACCGATGCCCAGAATGCTAAGCATAATGGTGGACCAGACCTTCTCCCCCCTACTGCTGCGGGCACTTACTGTCCAGTCTGTCATGCAGGCATAATCCCAAAGTTGGCCATAAAAGATGGCGGGCGAAGCACATCGCAAATGATAACGATCCTTTAACTGTTGGAAAGAAAGTTACTGCAAGTCTTACAATAGCTTGATTTCAAATCTACCTTTGATGGTTTAGCTATCAGAAAGTCATAAAACTCCTCGAACAACGGATTCTGGCACTCGCATATCCAGGGATTGTCGCCCAGCCAGATTTGATCCAGAAATTTGTTTCCCCGAAAATATGCTGGCGGTATAGGATTTGTCAGTCGATTGCCATTCAAATGTAGATCTGCCAGCTCGGGAAAGCCAGAGAAACTGTGATTCCTAACGGTCGATAGCCTAGGAATAAGATGAGACGGCTTAAGTTTGAGGTTAAAAGAAGGGAAATTCTCTTTGAGCTCACCTGCAATTGGCTAAATTCAGGTGTTGCAGTGTCTCCGAGTGCATCGAGTTGGGTATATCACTGATCAGATTGTTGGACAGATCCAAACGCTGAACCGCCGATAGACCTGAGAGAGCTGTGCTCTCAATCATGCTTATTTCGCACCAGCTCATGTTGACTACGCGCACCGAGTTGGAAACGATTTTCGTAAGTTTCTGAATGATGTTGCGACTCAGGTTTAGCTCCAGAAGCACATCGTTGCCACGAATGAGATTGCGGTCCAGATAGGCAATCTCATTGTAGGCCAGGTCCAAGTGTTTCAGTCGCTTTAAGGAACTGAAGGCCTCGTTTCCAATCAGACGTAGCACATTTCTGGACAAATCCACAACCTCGAGCAGGGTGTTGTTGGCAAAGGTGTTCTTATCGACAGAACGTAGTAGATTTCCTCGCAGACGCACCTCCATCAGAACGGGCAATCCACTGAGATCAATCTGATCCAGGTTGCAGTAGGAGGCGTCCAGGCTCCTCAGCTCGTAGGCCACAATCAGATCCTCGTCCATACTGCCGAACTGTAAAGCCGTGTTGCGCGAAAGATTCAGCACCTCCAAATTGGGCAACGCCTCCAAAAAGGCTGAGCTCAAACGTTGCAAGCTGCAGTTGGTCAAGTCCAGTTCTCGCACACTCTTCGAGGGCAGGCGGAGCAGCTGCGTCAGTTGATTATTGGCGAGAGAAAGGCGTTGCAGGTTGGGCAGCTGATTCACTAGAAGATCTCCTCCCACAACGCTAATTTGAGCAGCGGAAAGATCCAGTTCGGTCAGATATTGACTGTTTAGCTGCTGACTGGAGTCGTCGCCGCCAAAGCTGCCCAGCTGATTTCCACTGAGACTGAGGCGCTTCAGACTCTGGGCATACTTGAAGGCCTCGTTGGGATTGATTTGCGACCAGAGCACAATGGAATTGTTGGCCAGTAGCAAAGTGCGCAGCGATGTGAAGCCAATTAATGCATCTTTTGCCAGAAATGATATTCTGTTATTGGACAGATCCAGATACAGCAGAGAGTCCATATCCGCATATTGACTGGGAAACTCCTCAAAGCGGTTGCCCGACAAATCCAAGTGCTCAACGGGAACATCGTTAAAGTTCGGATAGACGCTCAGTCCACGGTTGGAGCAGTTGGCATATAAACTGTCCACAACCCAGTTGCACTTGCATGACGTCGGACAGTCAACGGCAGCGACTCCAGACCCAAGTGCGACCAGAAAGATCGGGAGAAGCAACCACATAGACATTGCCATGCCTGAAAAACAGAAAGAGTGAGAATCGGAAGTGAATATCAGGGCAATCAGCTGTAGCTTCTCTATTGGTTACACACACTCTAAAGGTCAAGGTGTGACGTCATTGCCTTAGCCTTACCATTATCCCTTTGAGACTTTTACTAAGCGAAGAGCCGCAATTTTGTAATGCCAAGTGCAATCAGCTGTAGACTCATTCTATTATACATACATATATACAGTCCCTCCCCTTATTCGATTATTAGTCTTTATGTTTATTGCGCATGCATTTTATTCGGGCCTTATCATTATCAGTTCGCGCAAAAATAAAAAGTGGGGGCAAAAGCGAGGGCCATTACATGGAAAGTGGAACTTTTAAGTACTAGAGCTGCCAAGAACAATAAAACTTGAATTATAAGTTGAGAGAGCTTTTTTTATGAATTTGAATAATTCTCATTTGAATGTAATATACTTTTGATTAATAGCTTTCTATCGCTTCCTTTAAGTCGAGTGATCACTCTACCTATATTTAAGCACATTCGGAAACTGCGTCGATCTGCTTAGATTGTTGTATGTGACGTCACTGTTGGAATTTATTCACCTGCTTCAATGTTGTTATGATCGGTTCCTCGCCTCACGGCGCGTCTCAAACTCCACAGCTCTTATCTTATCGATGGGTTTTAGGTGTTGTGGGTAGTCTCAAAACTGGAGCAACAAACACAGCGAACACTCACATAAAACAAATACTATTCACAATTTGTTGTAGCTTAGCTATTACAATATTTAAAGACGTTATTTAAGCAACGTTTTGTATTAGTTGCGCCCCTGAAGAAAAGTCTACATTTTATGGGGGCTCAATTTCGATTAACTTGTGCGCGATTTATGCGCAATGTCTCCTCAATGTCGCCTAATACTGAATGACTGAAAATTAAATTACTCACCTGCCGCTATAAGCATTGTTTCATGCTGATAAGATAAGCCACTGATAACACTAAATACAGTGTTGGAAAATTGCGGCAGCGCCTCTCTCACTAAAGCCAACTGTTTTGGTATGTCGGAACCAAACTATCGCAAAAAAAGTACAAAAATACTACAAAATTCGTTAATTTGAATATCTTTTTAAATGACCCTTTTAATAAATTAATTTTTGTTGCTTTATAAAAATAGTGACATTTTATTTTATTAATGTATATCTTAAGCACTGTCGTACTTTCAAAGTCGCTTAAGTTTTCAAATTGGCGAATTAAGTTAGTTAAGTTAGTCAACATCGTAAGCATTAAATAAGACTGCAGCTTAGCCACTCTTCACTTGACTCAAAAAATTGTGAAATAAATGAAAAGAGAATGCGAAAGATTTAACGGATGTCATGATGATGTCCGCATTTAGCGTTGACTCCACTTGGCATGTGGTGAAAATGCAACTGCAAATTACTCAAAATGTGTTTCTCTGTGTTTGCGAGTTCTGGGAAGAGTGAGGAACTACAGCGAGCATACACACGACTGATAGGGCATTAAAATTACCCTTACTCAGCAAATGGATGCAGGCGACACTCAACGGAGTAGAGGAGAATGTGGGTGAGAAGATGCGCCAGACACCTTCTAACCGGATTTATTGTAATGAAGCGTGCGCAAAACAGAAACGACGCTTTTGCTCAGACAGCGAGCGATAAAAGATGCAGTGGGAAATAAAAAAAATCCGGACAACCAACAACTGCCACAACAACAAAAAGAAGACGAGCAACCAAAACTGACGTGTTGACAGCAACATATTTGTGTGTGTTGAGCCAGGAGAGACGAGAGAGGGGATTTACACAATGTCACCAGGAAAAAACTAAGGTGACAAATATTTTCAAAACGTTACTACACTGAACATTGTATACCCTACTGTGTAAAAGAAAAATAATTTTCTTCTTTAATTGAACTAAACTTCTTTTAAAATTTGAGCTACCTTCACAGATTTATATAAATGTGGTTAGTGTATAAAGAGAGAAAATGGTTTTTAATAGCGTAGCAACGATACAAATACAATAAATAAGTTGACGCTTTGCTTTTAAGGCAATCAAGAAGAAGCGCGGAATCGTCCAAGTAGAATGCAGAAGTCAGCATAACGCCAAAGTGATAAGCGCTCGACAGGATGTAGCCAAAGCAGTCCTGCAACAACCACCTCACCAAACCGCCCAACCCGCCCTCTGGCATCGCCTTAAGTTTAAACTATTGAATACGTTCAATGCGGTCTGTCTGTCTGTTTGTCTGTCAGGCTTGTCAAGCGACAAATTCTGTTGCCTGGGCAGCAGCCACGCGTTCGCGGATAACTTCACAGATAATGAGCACCAGGAGCAGGAGGCGATGTACGACTAGAGGCAGAGAGAGGGAGGGAACGTCCTTGCCTTTTTAATGAAGCGCAATGGCTTTGTTGGCCGTGACTGTGTTGAGGGAGGAGCATTGTGCTTGGCGACGGCGGGATAATTAGCGGCTTGCGAGATGCAAAGCCAGGCAATGTCCTTGGCATGGGCGTTGGGAATTCGCACAGTTGGAATCACAAGTTAATGCCACACGGTCCTTGCGCGGCATGTTGCCCTTTGTGTGTGCTTTTGTTAATGGATTGATTTTCAAATTTCTCTCTCATCTAATCTGGGTGACTTGATTTTAAGCGTCTTTTGCCCCCGCCCACATCGCTGTTATGGGCGAAATTCTTGCTGATTTTTAATAAGAAAAGAAGTGCTTTTTATTTATTTTTCTCTCGTTTTCTTATTTCACTTAGTGACCGCCACCCACAATGCAGGCAGGCGTCAAGTTTGCAGCCAAAAAGTTTCTCAACGCTGAATGACAGCTGCGGTGTCCAGAGATAAGCGCCACCCCAAACCACGCCCACCCACTTTTCCAGCGCTTGTGACACAACTGGCGATAAAGCAAATTGTGAAGTGCCTGGCAACTTTGAGCTTGTTCTTTCTCCCCCTCTCTGTCTCTCTCCAGTTTGCAGGTGTGCATCAGCGAAAGTCAGAAGTCCAGAAGTCCTGATAGCTTAGCACAAAAGTTGTTAAGCATTTGACAAACACACACACACACACACACACGAGTGTCTTGCGCCGATGTCATAAAGATAATTTTTTTTTTTTTTGGGGGCACATTATGGACCTTCTAATCGGGCCTTGGAATGCCAATCGTCATCATCAGAAGTGTCCGCCCAGCACATAAACGACCTCGCTTTTATTATTTTTATAGTATGCCTTAGCGCCTTGCCCTCCCAAGTGCCCCCAAAATTAGGTTTTTATTGTTGGCTACGGAGGTGGGGAGGGGCACGAAAACAATTTGTGTCTATCTGCAAGACGATACGTCACAAGTGGCACACATAAACATAATAACGATAAAGTAGAGGGAGCTGCAAATTTGCATACTTTTTATACTTCTGACTTCAACTTCCTCTCGTTTTGCTGTAACTTTAAGCTGGAACGAACTGTGACTTTAATTACAAATATCTATCTGTGAAGGATTTAAAATGGGGCGTGGTTGGGGCTGGCATAGTCGACATGCTTGGGCGAAATCAAAGCGCTTTGGAAAATATCTTAAATAGCAATAAATTTCGATTTTTGTACACTTTATGAATTATAAGCTTAAGAGCTGGCAACTCAACCACCCAACCACCCCACCCCTCTAAAAGAGGGGGCGAGCAACAGGACTTAGTGCACCTTAACCATTCTCAACGTGCCAGCGTAAAAGTTTGAGCGGAGTGTTGCACCCCAACTCCACCCAGAACACCACCCAACCCCACCGCACCACAAACTGACAGCCTTGGCAAAGATTTAGACAAAGACGCCAGCCCAGTTTCTGTTATTCCTACTGATAGCAAAGTAGGAAGATGCCAGCCACCCCCCACCCTACTGTTCTCCTGAAATGGGGGCACAGCGTCTTAACCGAGCACACCGAATGGCATTTTAACATTTTTAAGACGCGGCTACCAAGTAAAGGCTCCCCCCTCCCCCCACCACCTTGAATGCCGTATCCAGCCTTGCGCCGCAAGCCTTTCGCCAGGACCTGCCACGCAGCGGCGGAATGCCATAAATCAATTCGTATTAGTTTTATGAAATGTGTACCTGCGGCGTGCAATGCCATACACACATACAATTACAAGCATTTAGCTCGTTTATGCGAAGCACATTAAGATAATAATTTTAAAAATATAAATATTTGTATTTCATGTTTGTTGAAATATTAACTCAAAAACATTCATCTGAGATTTGCATATTTTGTCTTATAAATTAAATAATCATACTAATCGGTAAAATAATCGACTTAACAATCATGTCATTCCTTTGGCTAACCACTTAGGATCAAACACAACACGCAGAAGATTAAAGCATTCCCACTCAAGTGACCTTTGGACAACTGGTTGTCAAATTAAATGACAAGCTACCATGTTTTATTTCGGTTCATTAAAAATTTCGTAATGTTGTTCATTTAATTTTGTTCTTGTAGTTATATATTATTGTTATTTCTATTGTCATTCCAATTATTTATAGCCTTTAGTAGGTTAATTAATATTATAAATAAAATTTGCTATATAAGTACACAAAAAAATAATGTAGCTAATAGCAAGTAATAATGAATGATTTCTAAAACGATACGATCAATATAAAATAAGTATAACAATACACCACCCTATGGAGATATCATGACTTCGTACAGTACATAAACATGGCAATCGGTAAACGTTGGCGGTTTAATGAGCAAATCTTTTTAGGCAGCGTCTTCAACGGCATCAGCAGAAAAACGTTGCCAATTAAGCGAGTCAGGCAAAGGACTTGGCATAATTCATGTCCTTGAGCCGGTGCCGGTGCCTGTGCCTCTAGCCCAACACAAAGCATAAGACACTTTTCCACACACATAGGTTTGTTATATTTGTCAAGAAAAAGACCGTTTCAATGTGCACATAGTTTAAAAAAAAAAAAAAAAAAAAAAAAAAAAAAAAAACTAAAAGTGTTAAATTTTGGTGTAACAACAAAAAAACAAAAATTCAAAAAATCAAAACTAAAAAGAATAAAACAAAAAGTCAATTTTCATTGCTTCAAGGCGGAATACGACTATTTAAAAAATTTAAAATAAATCAAAGAAATCATATTTTGAAAAAAGACAATTAAATGTTTAAAAAAAACTGACATTATATATTGCACTTAAGACAAAAACAACATTATACTATACACACTATAAAAAAAACAAACATAATACAAAAATTTACATTATAAAAAAACCACAAAAGCACGCCCATTTATAAACATTTCTTTGCCTTAAACCATGCAAACCATAAAATATTTGCTGTCTGAGTTATTAATTTGGCATCTTTTCAAAACGACTGTTGGCATTTCTTTTCACACTCAGTTTTAGTATTTTTGGGTTGGTGTAAGACTGAAATTTGCATAAATCTTCGCTTGGGCAAGAATTACAATATTTCTTGGTTATTTTAACTAGCTGCCCAGCAGTGGAGTCAGATTTATACCAGTGCTAGACTATGCATATTTAATGGAACTTTTGAATTATCGCCTGACAATGGGATTATCATTTTTACATTGGCCGCACACTGGGCACGACAGCACTGGACAATGGGACAGTAAGACAGTGGAACAGTGGGACACTGAGGTAAACAAAGACGCAAACACACACACACACACACACACACCTTGAAGCAAGCCAAAGCTAAGCCAAAAGCCTTCACTGGGTGCGTGCTCCCCTGGGGGTAATTCACAGTTGCCATAATTATCATCGTAAATTATGAGTAAAAGTTTCAGGGATTTTATGAAAATGAATTGAGATTGAGCTAAAAATGAAATGTATGAATTTAAAATTGATTTAAATAGTCGGTAGTAAACGCCATCAGCAATAGAAAGAAGTAAGAAAATCAGCATTAAGGAGTTGTAAATCAAAGCATCTTCCAATCTATGAGCCCCTGCACCATCTTCCCCCTTCCATTTTTGGGCAATAATCTGCTGCGCCGAGTGTCATAAATAATAATTAAACAACTCGCGTTGTTAAGTCTTTTTATTACGGCCAAAGCAAGCGCCCCCAAGACAAACGACAGTTGACAGCGGGAGAGACGGTGCGAAGGATAAGATGCCCGTGCAGTGAAGGCATGAAGGGAAGGCTTAGAGAGCTGGTAGCATGTGCGAGCTTTGCACGCTTACTCCCCCGTTTCCTTCTTCCCTTCTTTTCCTGTTTCCCTGTTGCCGAAAAGAAGACGCACAATTTTCCACGCAACGAGCTTTCCCATGTATCGTCTGGCACATGAGGCAGACACAAGAGAGAAAGTGGCGTCCAGGATACGGGCAGGTGCCAGTGGCTCTGCCTCCCCCTACTACCCCTTGGCCGCACTTCAAGGAGGATGTTAAGACATAATTAAGAAAATAAATAATAATCGCCCGATGCCAGCAAGCAACTACAAACATGAGTTTGGGCTATGCTAGGATATATATTGCCTCTTTGGGTGTGTGTGTGTGTGTGTGTGTGTGAGTGGGTGCGTGTGTGTGGGGGTATTTCAGCTGGCGCCTTTGACTTAAGCCCACGTTGTCATACACTTATAAAATATCTGAGCTAGAACAGCAAAATGCTTGACTTTGGGAGTGGGAGGAGAGTGGACGCTACCCGGACGCTTGTTTTGCGTAAATCTGCCAAGACTGAGACAACCTACAAGAAGAATTATTACCATTTAATGGTACGCTTTGCAAGTAATGCTAAAGGTTTAATAAGCTCACGTCTTCAGCTTTGGGTTGAACCTTTTTTTGGGGGGTTAGCTAGTTGTAACTACTGGTGCTTAACTGTGCAGCAAAGATATGGAGTCCAAACACTTCACAGGTCAAACTTGTGAGTTTAAAAACTTAATTTTTATAAAGAGAAAAGATTAAAAATCAATCTAACAAGTTAAATCAAAAAAAATTTTGATGACATGCTTTTATACGCTTTCTTGCATACAATGGTTAGCTTAGTCAAGTTAAATAAAAGCATGTAAAAAAGTTTAATTAATAAAAAAATATATATATAAAAAAAAGAATATCTCGGTCGTTGCTCGAAACCACGACCTTCGGCTTGTGAAGCGGCAGTCTTCCCTCCATGCCACAAGAGCTTGTAAATTTTGGGAGTCAAATTAGTAAGTTAAGCAAAAGGGAAAACTATTATTCGTGGTTTTTACATGGTATTTATTATTTTATTGTGCCGAAAACTTTCAAAACATGTATTGTCATCTGAAACACATCTTTGGTGGAAATTGCAGAGCTCTAGCTAGTCGGGAACTTGGTGAAATTTGGATTACAAGAATCCGGTACAAACAAACATACAAACAGACAAGTCAAGTTAAATAAAAGCATGTAAAAAAACAAATCATAATTTATTAAAAGATAGATAGATAAGATATTCTCACTAAGTGATTTAAGTGCATTAACTGGAAAAATAGTTAACAGAAAACGCTTAAAATAAGTTTTTAAGTTTTTTATTCTAGCTTGATAAAACTAGAAGAACATGTTTTTTTCCCAACCTATTCAACTTATTCTAAGGTAATGAAACTATTTATTTTTTAAACGCATAAAACCAAAGAAACTCTTTAGATCTGCCCTCTCCTCTGCGCTTTTCCTGCAACACACATTTGGCAATATTCTCATTAACTAATTTGTGGCCACAAAGGCTGTAAGTGCAGCGTCAAAGAAATGGGCGAGGCTGTTAAAGGGGGTGGTTGAGCAGTTTTTCGCTAAAACTGCGCATTGCTGCCATAGAAAATCGCCGTGAAAAGCGAATGTCACAAATCAAAGCGGAATTATTATTACTTATGACCATTTAATTGGACTTGCGTTTATTCATTTGAGTTTCGCTCCAAGGAGCGTGTTTCTCTTTCTCTTTCTCGTTCTGTTTACGTTTTTGTTTTTGTTTGTGCAGTCAATTTGGCAAATGGTTGTGCCACAGACATTGGCAAGCAAGTCACCGCAAAATTCTACCACCCACCCCACCCCTCCCGACCCATTCAGCGAAAACAGCAACGACAACAACAACAACTAAAAGCAATGCCAACTGTTTGGCTCGTGCGCTCATTAGTTTTATTGGCCCGCATATCAGTCAAAGCCGCAAAACTATTTATGCGGCAAAGCAGCGACCAGAGGCCCCTGTCCAAAAACAGATACAGCTCTTCTGTTTCTGTTCCTGTTCCTGTTCTTGTTAAGGACCATTCACAGTTGTTTCCTTGCTGCACTTGCTTTTGGCATTGCTTCGTTTTGTATGTTTGCTTAAGCCATTAATTGCCGAAAAGAGCCGAGTCTTGTGAAAGTCGCTAGAAATGTCCTTTTAATGAATTGGCATCTATCCTCAATTGCAGCACCACAAAAGCCACTAATAAATTACATTGAACAATGCACACAAGCCTTAGACCATTAAGCCCAATTACAAGTCTTCAACTCAATAGCATATGAATTTGAAGGTTAGGTCAAAATTGCGATTACATAGAGTAAAAGGGGAGTATTATATACATATCTGCTATCAATTTCAAGCTGTTTTTTCTGCCTCTGGGCTTATAAAACTTCTCAAAAGTCAAGTTAATTTTAACTCTCCGTTTCACTTAATTACGTTAACATTGTACGAGATTTATTTGCCATTTAACATTGTTACGATATCAAGCATGAAAAAGTTTTGTGAAAAGCACAATTTATGCATCGTAAGTACCTGCAAAAAAAAAGAAACTGAGCAATGAAATTATGAGGTATTTAGGTAGTTTTTTTTTGTTGAAAAAGGCTGGTAAAGAAGTTGCACAAACGGTCGAAAAGACCACAAGTGCGGCGTAGTTAGCTATGTAAATGTTTCGCAGCTGTTTATGTATTTACTTTTAATGCCACTCAAAATGGCGGCTGCCTGAAGCCCAGTAGCAAGAACCCTGCAAAGCGGAGGTGAGCTGCAATTTCACACAGCAGCAGCCAACCAGGGAACGCGAAGTAAATGCTAACAATTTTAATTAATGGATAAAGTTGTATAAAATTCCACGCCTCCTCACTCTCCTTTAACTTTAGTACTGTCCAAATTTTGCCTGTGGTCGAGTTCAAGAGGGGTACGAAATATTATGTACTTTGTCAAAATATTTGTGCACTACCAGCCAGATTTGATGAAACTCAAAGCATTTCTTTTCGCCAGCTATTCGTAAAGGAATTTAGAAAATGTTTGTGGCTCTTTGAGCTGCCTAACGGTATCTTGTAAGTGTAAGAAGTGATAGAAGCAGTAGAAGCGATTTCAGAGATGCGAATCTACAGCTAACTTATGTTAGCCGGCGCGCCCAAATGGGCTGAATGAATAGAAACAAAGGACACAAAGCGGTTCCTGGCTTACCCCGTATGGGTTAATAAATAAAACAGAAAAAAAAAGAAAAAAAAAAGAGATGCGAATGACATTTCAATAAAAGCTATGTTAGCTCCCTATGTAAAAAAAATCTCTGTGCCCCAAGTAAAACCAGATAATACCGGCTAGTTTTGTTGGAAGCTAATTTATTTCATTCATTTTTGGTTTCGCTTACGAGATTTGAGTAATTTATTCAAGACGCCGCTTAAAAGTATGCAACAGTTTCTTATGGAATTCATAAATAAAAGCCAGTTAATATGGAAGCCTAAAAATGTGCTCATAAATTGTGTTACGTTCGCGACTCCCACTCCTCCATTTTCCTCTGCCCGCTTTTCCGGTTTTTCCCGCCCACATTTTAATTTAAAAGTTTGCGATAACAAATGATGAACATCCCAGCAGACACACACACACACACACACATTCGCCAATTTAAATACGTTCTTAAAATAAGAAATAATGTTGACTGCTGATTTAGGGCCTCCGCACAACCCGCCTGGCTGCCACACATGCATGATTGTACCTATATTTATCTATAGGAGCATATATGTCTGTGTGTATCTTTGGAAGTAGTATGGTCTTGTAAATGTGTAAGCATGTCTACAATTGTGGTTTGCACAATGGCGAGCGAAAAGAAAACGAATAAAGAATTGAGCATAAAGAAATGAAGCAAACTTTGGAGCTAATAAATTGTTTCATATCTCGTTGAAGGCAACAACGCTAATATACTCCGCTCGAGCAGATAACTCATACGCAGCGTGGCCAACAGCAGCATCAGCCCCAGCAGGAGGCGGAGCAAACGCTCGGCATCGCCAGCTTCACTCGCCATTTTTCCATATGCATATTTATTTCCCGTTTGCTTATCAGCGACTAACAAAAATGAAAGAAATAAAGCAAAGCAAGTCCTGCCGCATGAGAAATTGCCAAACACATTACCACACATTAGCCGCAGCAACAGACTCAAACTCGCAGCGCCAAAGGCAACGACAGGGGATGCGGAAGAGAAGCCTTCCTTCTCTAGCATACCATCGCAGGACCTGCAACTGCATACGAGTTTTATTCAGTGTGCCACATGCAAATACTGGGCTACAAAGAACATTATGTGACATAACTTATGCCAAGTTTATTTTAGTTTTTTTTCTTTGCTCACCTATTAAAGTATATGTAATCAAGCTATGTAATTTAGAAATATACGATGCTGCATACTCATGCTATTACCTATCTTTCGCTCTAACTGAGGAACAAAGTTTTCAGAAATTACTAACAGACTTTTCAAAGAACATAAGCTAAAATTTAACACTTTAAGAATTTTATTATACTGGCCATAAATTCATACTTTGCGAAGTGATAATTAAGACTTTAACTACTTGTTTCATATTTGGTAAAACAAAGCATTCATTTCTTATTTTTCTTAACAGAAACTAGCGCTGCAGAAAAAAAAATTTGAATAGCAACTACTTGGCATAGCCATCATTCCGAATAAATTTTGGTACATACTTACTTCGAATTTATTTTAAAATTGTTTTTATTTGTTAGCAACAACAAATAGTTTAAGCTAAGCACAAATCATTCGTTTATTAAGAAGTAAATGTTTTCAATTAAAGAACGTAAACTAATAATTCGTTCATAATTACCAACATAATTACCAAGATTTGTTCATTAAAAACTTATCAGAACCCTGAAACCTTTAAAATGTTCACAAACATTTTCCAAATAATAGGCGTAAGGAAACATCTCTGTAGCCATACAAAATATGTACATTCTTGACAAACACCAGCAGTCGACTTCAGGCTTGGAATATAAGTCCTTGAAATTTATCAAAGCAAGCTTAGACATTTTTTGAACACAACGCTTGCATACAAAAAGTCACTGAACGCGTAAAGTTAAGTGTACCTCTAAGTCGAGCTTCTTGCTGTACTCTGATTCCAAATATACAAGAGTATATTGGTTTTATGCAATGTCTTTGAAACCGCAAATCTCTTCGACTAATTAAAGCTAGAAATTTAAGTCCTTGTAAACATTTTGGGCAATGTCTGATTTAGATAAAGTGTCCGATTTGGGCGCTACGCCCACTACGTAGTGAACAAGCAATGACAAATCGTGCAAATTAATAAAAAGTACAATTCCCTCCCGGTTCATTAGCTACACTTGCCAAATTTGATGACAAGAATGCTGATGTTATAGAAAATGATTAAAAATGCACAGATCTTTCAAAGTTTTTGAGATAGAATCCTTTCACTGGAAGAACTAGATCAGTCTTGCGATTTCTTTTCAGCTCTCTCGTACCCATTTCAAAATTTATTCTAGGTCTACAAGTAGGTTCTTGGCTTTGTGAAAGGTAAATTTCTTTAACAACCTCTGTGAAGATGTTGATTTTGTTGTTGCAAAATAAAAGACAACACATTGAGTTTAGCTCAAATTTGACATTTAAAAGTGGATTTATTTAATTATTTTATAATTGCTGGGTATACATATTATAATATTATGTATGTGTGTTTGTAATATGTATTTGTGTGTGTTATCATGGTTTTAATAAATTACAAGTAAATTTAAATTGGTTTTTATTTTAGATTTGTATGCTTATGGATCTAGTGGAACAATTCGTTAAACATGTTTAAGTGTAGGTATAAATATGAAAACTACTTGTAATTGTTGTCAAACTTTCAAAATTGATAAAAAGTTCTTAAGTCAGCAGTGGAATATTAACTTTTGATTTTCGAAAACATTATTATGTTATCTTAGCTTTAGCTTTTCTGCAGGTATTAAATACCAATTTATACAACGAAATCCACTAAAGATAATAATTTATGTTTATTGTTTTGTTTTTTTTCTTTTTTTCTTTACATTCAATGATTCAAAGATATGTGCTAAGCTGTAAAACGAACTAAAATAAGGCAAAAACATTTAGAAATTAGACAAAGTTTTTAAAAACGACGAATTTCCAATACTCGTAACTGCTATTAGTATATTAATATAGATTAGGTTGTAGGCATAACATACATATTTACACATGAAATTATCTTTCTTTGGTTACACGCCTAACTCGCAAATTGATAGATAGTTAAACTTATTTAGATACAGAGTGCTATTAGATATATGTATATATATTTGATTAGGTCATGCTACGCTACGTCGTATGTCAAAAGTTTTCTGCGATAAATTAAAGTACTATTAGTTGATCTAATTTTAATTTTTAACTAATTTTTGCTAATTATTCAGCGGCAACTGCCTGGCTTACTGGGACCTTGAGTGGGTCTCTTACTGGGTCATTAACTGGTACACCTCATGCTATAATACTTGTAGAGAAATCGCTTAATGGATTATAATATATTTTTCATTGTTTTTTTTTTTTTTTTTTTCATAGCTGCATAGGATTTTAATCTTAAAAAGTGTAGTTCTGTAGTCAGGTGTATTTACAACATGGCCTGACATGTTTAATAATCCAATAATTATGATTTTAATACTCTCGCATCTAATCGCGCTCCTCGTATTTGGGCACAAAGGAGCCGAGGCCAGCCAGCTGATTGCACTGGCTGTTATCATAGAGGGACATCTTGAGGCGCTTGCACTTGGCCCGTCGGTTCTTGAACCAGAACTGAACGTTCTTGCTCTCCAAACGCGGAAACTTTTGACTAAAAAAAAGAAAAAAAAAAAAAACAAAAAGAAATTCATTACTTTCATTGTAGTTGAATGATTTTGATATATCTAAGGGCATATGGAGGCCAGCTTTACTTACCGGTAGGGCATGGTATTGAGATCCTCGGTGTACTTGAGGATTAGATTGTGGGAGGGATGCGTGTTCATGGCGAACCACTGCTCCAGCTTGGGCACCTCGGTAACCGGATCGATGAAGGTGCGATTGCGCTTGCGACGCTCCTCGTTCGATATGCTCGAAAGATTGAGTCCTGCTCCGCCCATCAATGCATTCGGCTGCAGTCCAGCGGCTGCGGCAGCGGCTGCCGCATGATGGGCATGTGGATGAGCAGCTGCCGCCTGGCCAAAGGCTGGGATGTAATGGCTCATGTACATGAAGGACTGCGAGAACATCGAGTTGGGCACCATGGGAAACGGCAGCTGATCCTTGTGCGGTGTCACGCTGCCGCCCAAGTCCGGCGAGGGCGAACGAAACTCGTCCAGATGGCTAACATCGTTCTCGTTATCCTCGTCGTCCTCATCCATGTCTAGGTCATCGTCCTCCTCTTTGGGCGTGCTGCGCTTGGTGGGACTGCCTCCAACTTCCTGCTCGCTGTTGCTCTGGTTATGTGAGCTGTTGTTGTTGTTGTTGTTGGAGTTTACATCATCGCCGGATGGATCAAGAATCGCACTTGGATGCGCATTAGAGTTGGAGTTGTTGGAATTGTCATGGGTTTCATTTTCGTCTCCTATTTTCGGCACACTGGGTTTCACCTCGCGCTCCTCATCCAAGCCATTAACCACATCGCTACCAGCACTCTTCGAGCGCTCCAGCTGCTGTGTGGACTGTTCGCCGGCACGCTCCTCCTCATCCTCATCCTCCAGCATGGGTGTGCTGCGATGTCGCTCGTGCGTGGTCAGCGACAGCGGCAACTGTGGCGTCCCAGCTCTGCTCTGCTCCTCCTCCAGCTCGTCCGAGTGCTGCGACATGGTGTCTATGTCCTCGGACTTCAGGCTCATCGGGCTCTTGAGATAGTCGTGCGACATGGACAGGTTACCCATGCTCAGCGGCTGGCTGCCCGCACTGCTGCTCGAGTTCTGACCCAACGGAGCATGCTGACTCAAGTATCCATTCATGGCGGCATGCCCCAAGGCACTCATGGCGTTGCCCAGACTACCGCCACGCATCTCGGCGCGCTTTTGTGCGGCGCGTGCATTCTTGAACCAGTAGACCACATTGTTGACATCGAGGGGCTTGCGACCGCGACGCGACTCCAGCGCATTGAGCTGCACCACATAGGTCTGGATCTGCTGGCGAGAGGGATGCGGATTCTCCTGGAACCACTTCTGCAGCTTGGGCAGCTCCATCTCCGGATCGAAGCTGGTGCGCATGCGTGTCTTCTGGCTGGGATACTGGGCGCCATGCGATGCCGCATGATGATGATGATGCATCGACGCATGCATCGGATGCACAAGCATGTTGCCATGATGCCCGGCAGCCTGCGCCGCCTGGCTAACAGCCGCATTCGGATGATGTGCAGCCGCCGCCGCCGCCGCAACGGCCGCCTCATTCGCCAGCATCAACGATTCCCGACTGCTCATCGCGCCCAAGGGATTGGCAGCGGCGCCAGCGCCAGCTGCTGCAGCATGTGCCGCCGCTGCGGCAGCTGCAGCCATCGCAGTGCCCACGGGAAAGTCCATGTCGCCCGGCACCACCGGCACCGTCGAGGGTGCCGACATGAACGGCAGCATCTTTGGCGTCATGGCGGACTGCGGAGAGAGCTGATTGGACCACCACTGGTCGAACTTGCGGCGCAACTCATCAGAGATATCACCTCCGGGCATAGCGTACGTATTCTGATGTGAACTGCGGCAAATCTGTGAGAGCGTGACCTGGAAAGAATTAAAAAAGGGAGAGAGCAGGATAAGCAATGGGTTTCCTCAAACAGAAAATATGAGTAACATCTTTCTGTGCCTTTTGAAGTAGTTGGATAAATTTAAAGATTTCAAAGTCATTTGAAACAAACATTATTTAGCTTTGGTAACCGAACACGAGCTATTTATAGGGATTTTTAAAACCAGTAGGAAAGAAAAGGAAATGCTTAATGAAGGAAAAAGAGGAAAAAGAGGAGAAAATGTTTGAAGCTGTGCAGTGAGAGAAGTAAGAAAGTTCTTAAATCATAATCTAGCAGAAAAAAGGGAGAGTTGGATAATATAAGAAGTATTCTCTATGCTAATCGCCTCAGGTAACACAAGGGTAATTTTCCAATTTAGAACATTGGGATAGAAATTAGCTTGAAATTGATTATTAAAACTTTTTGCAATTTCGATACCGCTTGGCAACAATGTTGAAGGGTATTGCTTGGCATGACTGTACTCGTGCCGTTGTTGCTGTCGCCAGTGGAGTTAGCTGGTTTAAGACCACGTCTGCCACACTAAGCGGCTGTCATAAAAATCACAGTTGGGTTGGGTTGGCTTGTGTTGGGTTTTGAGTTGGTTAAGGCCCCTCACAAGTGGCGGGATTTACTTAGCCATAAATGTGCGGTTGGTGGCTCTGATTGCGCCAGACTCGAAAATTGCCTATTACGATACCTGCTCCACACGGAACTGATACCACGCAACTGATATTAACTGACGGCCCCGTCAAGCGCAAGTCGCGATAAATAGATAGTCCCCCCAAAGAGAGAGAGAGAGAGAGAGGGGGGAAGATAGGGTACGACGACAGAACAGCTTATGCGATTAAAATTGAATTTAATGTTCAGAAATAGAAACGAATTCATAAGTTCTGCGTACCGGGTGAAATCGGTAGCAATGCCAATCGCGGGGGGAGGGGCGGGGATAGTGCGGGTATAGCGTATTAAATGCTCATAGTAGATACGTGCGCTTCTCTCTTTCTCTGCTCCGATGTAGGTAGAGACAACGCGTATAATAGATAATGTCTGTCGCTATCAGCTAAGGAGGCGCCCCAAATCACTTAAGCTGCTCAAAACACACACGAACTGGGTGTGGGGTGGGGGTGGGGGTTTGAGAGGGGGAGGTGGTGTGTTGGTTGGGTAGGGGTTTGGTAGTTGGTGTGTGTTATAGACAACTAATTGTAAATAAAATGGACTGAACCGGGAGTTTGAAGAGCTGGAGGAGGAGGTGTGACAATTATTAAATTGATTTTCATATCAAAACGAGCGCAATGTGACCGAAACAGACAATCACAGTGCATTTGTCAGTGTGTAAATGTGTAGGGAGGGAATTATGGAATATGCTTATCATGTGATTAGAGAAACTGCTTTGCTAATATTAATCAGGGCCAATAAAATCACTCACAATATCAATTGAAGGGTATTTCGGTCGTGATTTCCGATAGTGCCAACTACAACTCTACAGCAATATTATAAGACTGTGATTTATGGCTGCCAACACCGGGGATTTAGATGTGGGTCATGTGCTGACGCAACCACCTAACAACCTAAGACTATGATCTGCCCAGCAGTATGTACAATATAGTTGCCTTAAGTCCTCGCCAACAATTTAATAAGCCTTCAATCAATGTACATACATATGTACATATATGTATTTTAAAATTGTCTTTAACGTACTTGGCGATAAGCGTAAAGCTGATTAAAATTGAAAACTATTGCAGCAAAGGATTAGTTAAGTGAACCAAAATAAATGAACTCGGCTTAACAACATTTCTTTGTAGTCATTATCAAAACATTTTCTATAAATTTCATATTCATACAAAGACACAACACAGACAAAGCACGAAAGAGAGAGAAAAGGGGGAAGGCTCAAGGATATGCCAAAACTTTTGTTGCCATACGTGTGTATGTTTGTGTGTGTGTGTGTTTATGCCTCAATTCACGCAAATTAGCGGTTTGAGTTTTTAAGTTTGCTTTTAAGCACAAACCCAACCCCAACTTAGCCCGTTACGCTTAGCTACAGCTTAGTTTTGCACTGTCTACAAAAGTAAGTGGGCTAAGAATGTGGGGAGTCAAGGGGCTCAGAATAAGTTTTAGAAACTCTTACGACTAGGCTGTATGTGTGTGTATGTGTGTGTGTGTGGTGTCATCATAAACCGCTTATGAATCATTATAGAATTTTGTCAACTTTCGTGAGAGAGTTCAAAGCGAATGTCTAATTAGCTACACTCTTCGACACTCACCTCATCCAAGGGGCAGCCGGTGGAGCGGAGCAGAGCATGCGATTGGAGCACGAGGAGCTTGAGCAGCTTGTCCTTGATCTCGCCAAAGGGTGATGTCTTCGGACGCAGGATGACAATGCGCAGCGTTATCACCGAGGTCAGTTCACCCACAATATCGCTAACCGGCACAGCCGGATTATCAGAGATCTGTTCCAGCGGTATGGGCTTCCAGTGTTTGATTATAAGAGAGCCTGCGAGAGCGTAGAGAAATACATTATTAAGCAACTGCTTACTTTTGGTTAGTTTCTTTCCACTAACCTCTTGCTGTGTTGGCCACCTCCTGGGAGTAACCTAAACGCTGCAGCGCCGTTTGGACTATCTCGCTCCAGGGCGTTGCAGCTGCAATGATCACGTAGCTGTCTGTTTCAATGTTGGGCCGCCGTTTCCACGGCTGGCGTGTGTCTATGGTAAGCGAGGCATTCAAAGAGTGCACGGACTCAACGACGCAGTGCAGTGGAAGCGATTTCGCTGCAATAGACAAGAAGGGAGACAAGGGAAACTTTTATAATATTGTATAATTATAATCAAATTAACTATGCTGCTGCTCACTAAATGGTTGCAAGGATTGCAAATCACTCAACAGCCGCACTTCACTCTCAAAATTAGTTGCAAATTAAATAAGCTAATAAATTGATAACAAAGGGTATAAGCGACGTCGAGAGTGATTGGCTAGAAGATACCTTAACCCAAGGCTTATTTAAAATAAGATTTTAGGCCTTTAAAATTGACTCTTTCTTTTAACCCAATATTTCCTTAAATATAAAATAAATATTCAATCTCATCAAATCAGACTAAGTTATAAGATTTCCCTCAAGTTAAGTTTAATTAAAAGTCGTCTGATTTATTTTGCTGGAAAAACTACTTTATGTTATACTATGATCAGATATATTTTAATTTAATTATTCGATCATTTTATTTATAGGTAATTCTAGGGTATTACCCAGTCTTTCAACTTACTGGCTAACTATAATTTTTGCCTAATTCTGTTGCTGGTGCTGCTAATCGGTTTAGCGTTCAGTTTGGAACGCTTCAAAAAGCGGCAAGTGCAAATCGGGCAAATTAAAATAAGCAATTAAAACATATTTTATATATTAGCCTTCTACCCAGCACACACGCACTCTAACACACACACACACGCACTCTCTAACACACATAGTAGAATTTTGAATAAATTATTGCATGCTGCGGTTAGCCACAAAATGGTTTTAGCCGCTTACGCCCATGTCCGAGTCCATTGCCAGGATTATGAATATGTGCATGCACATAACAGGCTAAATAATTATAAATGAATAATGTCGGTGCGGTTCGGTTCGGTTCGGTTCGGTTCGGTGTTGACCAATTTGAAAAATGTTGCTGCTTATCATAAGCAGGAAATGGGCCAATTGATTTGTTGGCAGCAGCACTCGGAAGTAGCTCGAGTATACTCTAAATTCATAAATGAGAAGTACTCGCAGGCAAAGCTCTTTGAATATGGTCTAAAACAAATGATTGGCAACATTTTTTGCGACCAATTATGGACAGCTTAAAAATAATTTACCAAAATATGCCAATAGTGTACGCCAAATGCAATGCGCCCAATGTCCAATGCCCAATCCAAAGTGCAAAATGCATTTTGCCTGCTGGGCATTGGGTGATGGGTGAAAGGGGGTCGCGAGGTGGTGCGGGGGTGGGATACCAGCAACAGCAGCAAATAGGCTTAACGCCCGCTGCTGGCCGCCATAATGGTATTATTAATTATTCCAATTATAAAAATTGTAAGCAGCACAGATTGGCGATTGGCATTTGGGCGCGTTTTAAACAGCCAAAAGAACGCGCCCAACGAGACCAAATATTGCTTCCACAATTATGAGCGATTTTTACTATAACCGTATGTATGTATATGTATGTATATGTATGTGTACATGTGAGTGTGGTTTTGTTTGTGTGTATGTGTCTGCAAATCTTTTAATTGCCATGAAATCCTCATTGGGCATTAAAAATAAATATATCAATTGTATGGACACATTCGCGAAATGCATAAATGAAATATATAAGAGAACATATTTAACAAAAAAAATAAGTCTATAAGAAATAAAGAATTAATCGTGTAAAGAGCAATTGACTAAAGGCATTTTTAATATACCATGGAACTATGACAAGATTTTATTTTTGTGTGATTTTAATTACTGCAAAAAAAGTTTTATAATATCTCAATCACTCAATAAATATTAAATATTATTTATTTTTAAATACAATTAATTATGTTAACACATAATTTATGATTTTATTGGGTTAACATTAATCATTATTTTCTGTATAAAAATATTTCTCGAATGAACAATATTTGATTGCTATCATGACATCAAATGCCAGATTCTTTGGATATTGCTATCATGGTGGCATCAAATGCCAGAAACTTTGGATAATGTATAATCCTCGATCTTTGGAAAGTTAAATAACAAAATCACGCAGCATATTTGGACAACGTTATTCCATATGCCACATGATTACATACCTGCAAACATTCAAAAATATCTATGTCTATACTTTTTAAAGCCATGAACGGCGCCCCTTTTGTTGTATTTTTGCGTAATATACGCAATTACGATTTTCGCATGAAAATAAACCGATATTTTTGGGAGGTTTCGGGGTTGGAGGTTGAAGGCAACTTTGCATTTTGCTGACCAGTTTGGCTTTGGCATTATGTATACGCATCATAAATGGCGGATAAAGTTTGGGTGGGAAGGGGTGGGGTTTGGCCCATAGGTGGCATAGGTGCGTATTGTGGCAGCGACCGTGGCTGTGGCTGGAAAATCGCGGCCAAAGAACAATGAAGGGAAAATGCGTAGCGCGCAACCGAATAATAAACTCATTAAATCCATTATCCTGGACCATGATTTGGGGGCTAACACAAAAGCGGATTTCATGCACACATGCATATGTGTATGTGTACAAACTGTGAATGGGTTAGTATATGTGTGTGCGTAGTGTGTGTGTGTGTGTGTACGCTAATTGTTGCGTCGCCCCCCGTCCAGCTTTGTGCCTTTGGTAAAATCTCTCTCCATACTGACAGCCCTCAAAAGTGGGATTGTGAGGGAGTGGGTCGGGGGTTGCTTTAGTGCTTATAAATTCGTCTGCAGACAGTGGCTGCAGCGCTTAAGTAGCCCCCGCGTTCGCTTATCCTTATTAGCATTATCAGTGGCAAAAATAATCGAGACAGCCCAACGACGAACAGGCCAAACAAATTGAATTAAAAACGTTTGAGGCATTAAATCTCAGCCGGAGCAGACAGACAGATAGAAAGAAGGGACCCCCGCTCTCTCTCTCTCTCTCTCTAAGCTGACAAACGATTTGTAATGAACTCCGCTTGCATAGGCTTAGACGCTGTCGTCGCGCTGCCTCCACAGCCTCCCCCACCCGAGAGCGCTGAGTTTTCTTCTTCCATTATCTCTCTGTTCTTTCAGTTTTTTGCCCTGTGTCGCAGCTTAAGATTTATTAACCTGCGCCAGCGTCGAAGTCGATGAGAGAAGCGTTTGCCAGCTCAGTTCGCGCAAAAATAATGAAGTTGCCAATTGTCTGAGTTTCTGTCTTTAGCTAGCAACCAATTGCTTGAAATACCCTTTCCCAGTACTTTCAAAGCAAGCATATTAAAAAAACTATTCACAAAATAAATAAATAGAAAGTTGTTCCCATTCAGAACAGTATTAATAAAAGTACTTTTAAGAGAATAACCCTTGGAAAGGGTATTTGGTATTCGCACTCTCGAAATTGTCGCACGCTCGCTGATTCTTGATTACCTCCACGGTTTGCCTATTGCAAAAGTGGTTCGCGTTTTGCTGCTTTTGGCTTATCGCAATCTGAATTGAAAGTTCAAATAAATGGGATATTTGTGAATTGGTTTGCTTGTTAGTGCCGTCAGCTAAGCTGCTTGGAGTATGCAATGGACAAGCAGGACGAGTATGATTACGCAACACAGCCCAAGGGCGAACCAATTAGAAGGGGCGAGCAGAGCAACCCCTAAAACGATTTAAATCTTTGAAACTTTTGCGTAGCATTCACGTGTGCAGATTGCCATGAAATTTTCATGTGGAATGGAACTAAAACCACAATGTGTGTGTGTGTGTGTGTGTGCGCTTTTGGCTTTCTTCTAAGAAATTGACCAATTGACTGACCACAAGAAGCGAGGCAAGGACTGCAAAAAGGCCAACAATAATTATGAATCGCCTACGCACAACATCAAAACGACTTAATCCCCAACTAAGAAACACACAAACACAAACACACACACACACACATGCACACAAATTGAGTGAGGGGATGGAAAGGACAGATGCAGAGAAATTTAAGTGACTGCTGGCAAGGATTATATAAGTTTAAGGTTTAGTTTGCTCTGAAAATATCTTGACCAAACAAATATTTGTAGTTTTGCTTTTTTGTGACTGCCTGGCTGCTTGAGGTTGACCTGAGTCCTTCTTGGGTGGGTGGGGGGAGGGTTGGGATTGGTGTTTGAGGATTTTTCGGGTGGCCGAATAAATTGTGTATTGTTTATTTATAAGAAAATTGTTCATAATTTACTTATTAAAATGATTTGAGTGATTTGGGTATGAAAATTAAAATTTTACAAGTTTTAATAACCGTAAAGGATGCGTGTAAAGGACATGGAAGGGTCTTCGAAGGGGGGGGGGGGTGGCAGGTGCGGCTATGCGTAAGGGTCCTGCTTAAGCCAAGTGAACTGTTCTGAGTCTGCTTATCAGTGGTTGACCAGTGAAATGTCTTAGTGCTAAGAGCCGCACGCAAAAATCTTAAGGATTTTAAAGGACTTAAGTGTCAGGCATTTGTTTGTCCCTGTGCGTGTGTGTGCGAGTGTGTGTGAAAGTAAGAGTGACCGGAAATTAAGCAATAGTCTTAAGGAAATTGCCACAAGTTTTTTGGGTGCCACAACGCTGATGTCTTTTCTCCGACTTCTTACAACAGTCCTTAAGTCTTTTAGGTTCTTATGTGTGTGCGTGAATGTGTGTGTGTGTGTGTGTGTGTGCATTTTTATTTACACTTCAACTTAAGTCCTACTTAATTGCAAACTCTTTTCAGTAGAATTTTTAATGCATGCATTTTAATTTATAATGCCGAGCCAACAACGGGACTACTTAAGAACTTTCTTCACAACAAACACACACACATCTATAAACACCCCCACACACACACACACACACATACATATGCATGTCTTACGCATGGCTGCTTACTTCTCACACCTTGAATGTTGCATATCCCTGTCTAAGTCCTGGCTGACGTCCTGCCCAGACCCGATGGCTGTGTTGCAAGGTGCAGCAAAATAAAACATATTAAGAAAATCAACTTGGCTGCCCGAAGCCATGTGCCTCAGGATCACAACGAGCAAAGCAAAGCAAAGGAGAGAAGATGTAAAAATTCATCAAAAATTAAGAAAACCAGAGAAAAGTTCCACACCGAAAGTAAATATACTCTTCTAAGTTCAGTTGAGTTAAAATTGAATGTGAGAAAAATATTAACCATATTATTTAACAACCAAGTTAATATGAAATTCGTAACTTTTTTAAATGCAGCGCATTGTTTTTAAGTTTTAAAAGTGCGTCTTAACTCAAACTTAAATGCGTTCCATAAAGTTGCTGCAGTAAAACTGCAAACTCCTCTTGAACTGAACGAAGAGGTTAAGATGGCTTAAAGCCCTCCAACTTAAGTTACTATTGATTATGGCTGTGCTAATTTGAAGACGCTGCTCTTTGTATCCAAATCTGCCACACACATACGTCTGTTTATTAGTACTTATTGTATTTTTTGAATTTGTCAGGCTGAGTCATTTGGCGTATTTGGTATTTTTCGAATGGGCTTTCTTTGCAAAACATGTTGAAACTTTTAAGCGGCTTATAATTAATGCCGCTAGGCATTTTCTTTCTCTTATCGTTGTTGCTTTCGCGTTAAGCGCACTGCACAACCCCTCAACCCCTCAACCCCTCAACCCATCAACCATCAACCCACCGGCCGAACCTACCCCCTTTTCTTAAGGTGTTTGGTCTGTTTCTGTTTTCTGTGTCAGTAACAACAAAACAAAACACATAACCGGAAATGAACGGAAATCTTTCTTGGCCAGCCCCCCTTCCTGGCCAATTGGCATGTAAATAGCCTAAGCTAATGGATGCGTTGCAATATCTTCGTTAGCCGAAACGAGAGAGACCCACTCGAAATAATCCTAATGAAATAAGCATGGCCCGTAGCGGTAATTTATTTAAACCCAGCCTCCGACTCCGTCCGAAGTAGTAAAACATTTTTGGCGCCCCAGCTGCAGAATTCGCCTCCGACTCTTTCTCGGGTATTAACGAACGAAGCAAAGGCATTTAAATTGTCTCAACTTTTCGTTTTGTTGTGTAATAAATTCATTTTTTGTCCTCTTACGACATGTAAAACTATGCATGTGTGTGTGTTCGTGTGTGTGTGTCCTGTCTTAGATTTAATCCTTTTTGTTGTTGGCCCAAGACAACACATACATATGTATGTATGTTGATTTGAGGGGGGTGGGGTGGGGTGGCAAGAGCAGGTGAGGCTGTTGGCCAGAAAAACTAAACTAGCCCCAGAGTTCTCTGAATGGATTTTCTTAAGTGGTTCTAAGCTTTGTCTGTGAAGCAAACCAGAAAACATGCTTATACATGCGGCCAAGTGGCTGCCACTGCTCCGGCTACTGGCCAAGGTTCAAGTGCAGGCAGCTGAATGAGTTCAGACAGCTCCGACTCCAGCTCCAGCTCCGACTCCAACTCCGACTCCAACTCCGGCTCTAGTGGTATTAGCAGCTGCTTAAGGCACTGCAGCACTTCATTAGTTCCAAATTCGAGTTCGAGTTCGAGCTCGAAGTCGACGGAGACAAGGACATCCGTCCTGAGACAATGGCCAACTGAGCACGATAATTGAATGCAAGCAAAGCCAGAAAATGTAACTCCAAATCTGCAAAACCAACCTAACATCCAACCTAACCTAACTGTGAACCCAAGTTGAGCCCGTCGACAGACTGAAAAAGCCATGTGCAACGAGATGTGGCAGAGAGGGCAAAATCACAAGAAGTTGCCAAATCCTTACAAAAGGATTATGATGTGTATTTTTGGTCAAAGCACGTTGATGAGTGGCAAACGACTTTGCTGAGTGTTGTGATTTTTCTACATACATACATATATTTCTATGTATGTGAGAATTTGGTAATGGGAATGGTAATGAATTCTGTGCTTGAATCTAAACAAATTCCTGTAAAGGAGTATATTGATTAATTGATGACACTCAAGTATTGCATTTATAATGCAACATAGCTTAACTTGTGAAGGAATCAAGAATGTATGCTGACTTTTAAATACCTTATGATGTACAAGTTATATAACTTGATAAAGAACACTATCTTCTACAGTGGTAGATTTTCTCATTGACTTTAGCTGTTTAACCACTTTAAGGATATAAATATAATCGTATACTGATCTGGACAATGGCACAAACAAACCCTAAGCAAAGTCCTTTCAAGTGCTTAAAACAAATATGAAAATGTCATGAATGCAAATAAAAATGTTGAAAAGGATTAAAATTATGAGCGAAGGATAAGGCAAACAGACAAGCAGCAAGCAGCAAGCTGCATGCAGCCATGTGTGATCACACACACACACACACACACACACACACTTGGCCACAAAAGTGCAGGCCGCACAAAAGAAATGCTAGCAAAGGCGGTCGCACAAAAGGATTTTCAATTTGTCAAATATTATCAAGTGAAGAACAAGCCAACAGCGTTGCCATTGGCATTGCCTCTTACTCTGCTGCTTGGACCCCTGAGTAGGGATTTAAATGTCGATAATGTCTGCAAACACGCGCATACACACACACACACACACACACACACAATCGAAGGTTGTGGCGGAGTCAAATGTTTGCGCAAAATGTCAAAAATCGACTTGTAGTGCAGTTGAACCAGAAATAAGCGCACCAAACAAATGTCATTGACTACCCCAGCCAATAAGAGTTAAAACACACACACACACACTCACACACACACTTACACACTTGAATGTCAACTCGCATTATCACACTTGTATACGCTTTAAACTGCGAGTCGAGTGCTATTTGCCAGCTGCTCAAATCGATCACACATTTTTGAAAGGACATCTTAGAGGTAAGTCCTGGCCATTGTTATATGGGAACGTCTGGGCAGCGCAGAGAATGCTCACACTGAGAAAAAAAAAACACGGGGTTTTAATGTGCTTTTGAGCTTGTGCATTTGATTCGAAAAGGAGATTATTATCACAATTGTTTTATATTCTTTAAACTGCAAATTTATGAACTGGAAACAATAGCTAAATTTCTTTATAATGCTAATTCACAGGACTCTCTTTCGACATAACAAAATGCAGTTTGAAACATAAAGGTTGAATCTGAGGCGTATCTTGATATTAAGTAGAAGAGAAGTATGTATCTTTAAAGTTATAGAAAACTAATCTATGCATTTTTTAGAAGTTGATTTAAATCTTCTATTTTATAGAAAACTTTATGCATTTTTCAGTGAGTTGTTTTCAATTTTCAGGCAAGGATTGATTGATTTAAGAAAGCACAACTTTAGCTTCTTTGTTTCTTTTTGTTTGTGCAAAACTGGACGCTTAGCTGCGTTTCCGGCATTCCGACCATCTTATGCATTCACATTCGTAGTTTGTTGCAACCGGATCGGTAGTCATCGTTGTCGTTGTTGTGCCGTCGTCATCGCTGTTGCCACACATGGCGGCAACCTTAATCACTTTAGTTATCAATATTACTTATTTACGTTGCTCCTACTTAACGCTTAAGACGCTTTGCCTTTTATACAGCACACACATGAGAGTGTGTGTGTGTGTGTGTGTGTGTGTGTGTGAGTGAATTATAGGTCTGTATGTATGTATGGACTGACAGACTGGGCGGCCCTGGCGTTGCTCTAGCATTACACTTGCCTTTAAATCTTCCTGCTTAAAGCCAAACAAAGTCTTTAGACGTGCGAAGAGGGGGGGAGGGGAGTAAAAGGAGCACAAGCATACGCGATCTGGCCTTATTGATTCAATTAAGAGAGCAGTCGACTCTCGAGACAAGTTAAAACAAAGAGACTTTACTATATACATACATATGTATATAGGTTTAAAGAGGAAACAGAATACGTATACGCCTAGTTGGTTATGAGACTGGCGGCAGCATTGATTAATATAATCCGCTTGAAGACGCTCCAATGCGATTTAAGTTACACCCAAGAGACGCGCAGAGGGAGGAGGGGGCGAGGAGGGGGCGAGCGCACCTGGCAGCGAACAGTTTTAAGTACAAGTTAATGGTGCTTATGCATATTACCCTCAACCATACCCATATACCATATACACCGATATCGAGGCCATTAATACCCACAACTGATTTTCTTTTATACCATTTTTTCTGCGCTTCTTATTTATACATATTTTTTTTTGTTCGCTACGTTGTCGCGTCGTCGTCGTCGTCGTCACTGTATTTTAAATCGATCCAATGGCAAAGCGTCTTTGTGTCGCTCGCTGCGAGTGCGCGGCGGCTTAATCCGCTGCCAATGAACTGCGAATGCGACGCCGGCTGCTGTTGCTGAGGTCGCCAGATGAGCGGCTTTGAATGCTTTTGAATTTACGCTGGGGATGGGTATGGGTAGCGGGGGGGGGGGTGGTGGGGAGAGTCAGTTGTTGTTGGGCCGCATTGGCAGCGCTGTTTGGTTTATTAGTAAGCGGCGTCTCCGTCTACTCAAGCGGCTGCCTTGGCAGAAGGATGTCGTCGATGTCGTTCTTGTTGTTGTCGCAAGTGGTGTTGTGTGGTGTTGTGTTGGTGTTGGTGTCGGTGTCGCAACTCGCATTGGTATTTTGGTATTTGGGCTTTGTCTGGTGGGGATGAAATTTGATCCTCTGCGCGCCAGCAGCAGCAGCAGCAGCAGCAGCAACAGCGTATTTGCATTAAGCGTAACCTTTTGCAGCAGCAAGCAACCACAAAAGGGTGGTGCGCTGGCAGCGCTGCTGCCGATACGCGACTGCCAAGGAGCTTAATTTGAGAAGGGATTTACGCTGTGGCATTATAATTCTTTCTTTCTTTGGCCCGGTTTTTTTTTTTATATATTTTTTATTATGCTCTTTGGTTACTATATGTGTGTGTGTGTGTGTGTGTGTGTCTGCTGGCATCTTATTGTTGCCGTGTGCTTTTTTTCCTTTTGATTTCTGCTGCGCTTCACAGGGATTAAGCAAATTTCTCAACAGATTTCCAGTTAATACTTCAAGTTCCAACTTGCATTGATTAGTTGCCATTTGTGTGCGGATTACTTGCATCGGGTTACGCTTTTAATGCCTCATACACACATACATACGTTCGCATCTTTGGGCGCAAAGCCAAACCACAGAAACAAACAAACAAACACAACCACAGACAGCCGCCGCACCACACAGCTGACAGCTTAAGTCCAAACAGCAACAAAGATACAAAAAAACAAAAACAAAAAAAGAAGGCTAAAGCCCGCTAAAGATATGTGGAGCCATAGTCTCTCTCTTTCTGGCTGTGAATCCACCAACGCGGCAACAAAACTTAAAATCTTAAACATTTATCCGCGCGTATTATGTGGCAACTCTGGCTAATTGCCAGGCCGCATTAAGCGTTGCCAACACACACACACACACACACACACATTTACAGCCATACCCATAGTATACAAAACATTTGTTTTTGTTGTTTTGCGGTGGGTCACTTTGGGGGCGTTGGGTTGGGAATCGGGGGCAGCTTACAATAGTTGGCTGTGTGTGTGTAAAGTTTTTTTTTTTTTGCACAATTGTTGTTGGTCTTTGTCACTGCCATCAACATCAACACCATCTGTGGTATTCAATTTAAGGGGATTAACTGCTAATTTTTTGCGATTTCACTCAATGCCAACAGAGTTTTTATCGCTCTCAATGTGTCGCTTTTTATTATCTTTTTTTTTTTTTTTAAATCACAGCACATACGTTGTCTTCTATGTGTGTGTGTGTGTGTGTGTGTGTCAAACAACCGCCTGTGGAGTCAGCAATGTGCAGAGAACTCAAAACAGAAGCCACGAGTTGGGATTAAACGGGCAATTTTCACTGAATAAGTAAAATTGAAAAAAAAAACCTTGATAAAATTTTGAACGTTTTTCCGAGACTAGCCAAGGGAATTGGACAAATCTTGGTAATAAAACAGTTGGAAAATGTTTACAGAGTAATTGAGAGTTCCAGTCAAAAGTATTTGACTTGAAAATACCCTGTGCCCAGTTATGGTATATAATTATATTTATATAATTTTATATAATAAATTTTTACAAAGGGAAATACCTAAATCTTTAATATTTTGAATATCTTTCTGATTGTTTTTATATTATAATTCGCCAATTTGAAAGCTTTAAGCAATGACTCTTCTTTTTTAAACCTCACAGTATGATATACTTTTATACTTTGATAAATTCCCAATTTTTTGCTCCATGATCTATAATATTTAATAAGGATCTTTTTTATGTATGGTAAAATAATTATTAACACCTAACATTTGTTTCTATGATGTCAATCCCAAATACTTTAAAATTTCCTTATATTTAGATGCAACGAAGACTAAAGAATTTCTATTACAAGCAATCATATGTTTATCTAATATTTAAACAAAAAGATATGAATGTTTTCTAGACCATAAGCAACCAAATAAAAAAAAAATATTTTTTTTCATTTAAAAGTAATAAGATATTAAATACTTATTCTTTGATTTATCAAGTTTTAATCTAAATTTTTTTAAATCCACACCTGCACCTATATCACCCATTAAAATCTAACACACTTCTAAATAGGTTTCAATAAGTGAATCCAATGAATCTTAATCTCGCACACACGCACACACTCATACACTGATTGCATTAGCAACCTTCAGAGGGAAATAATAGTAGGTACCCAGTTCTATTCTCAGCTGCTTTCACTTATCATTTTAGCCTTTATTTTATTTTCACAGCCTTATATTCCTGTTGAGCGCTACGTGCGTTTCTTGTTGTTGTTATTGTTATTGTTACTGTTGTTGTTGTTGTTGAGATGGTGGTGGTGCGGCTTAGGATGTGAATGTGACTGTGGATGTGGATGTGGATGTGCCGTTGGTAAGGCGCTAGGATGAGCGCACTTGCCACTGTTTTGAGTGCAAAAGCGCGACGGCATTGTTGTTGTTATTATTGTTGTTGTTGTTGTTGTTGCCACATGCATTGTTGTGATTGTTGTTGTGCCATCTCTCGGCTGCCAGCTTTAGAACTGCTTAGTGTATATATATATATATTGTGTGTGTGTGTGTGTGTGTGTTTGTGTAAGCTCCACTGGGATGCCAAACAGTAGCACAAAACAAAATCTAGTGAACTTCATAGGGATTAGCCTGCACGAAAGCAACAGATTTAAAAGCTTTCCCTCTGCTTTTTAAGTTCATTTGTGCGCTTTGTCTGTGTATGTCTATGTGTGTGTGTGTGTGTGTGTGTGTGGGTAGCTCTTTATTTGTGTGTGTGTATGGCATTGTTGCTGCTGTCCCTTTTGTAGACAAATGCGACTTGACAGTGGTGTGGCAAATCTTGTCTGGCGACAACGGCACAAACACAACCCCATCTTCAAGTGCTCTTCTCACTGTGTGTGTGTGTGTGTGAGTGTTGCACATGCCACTTCCACATGGTTTCATAGTTTTATTGCACTAGCTTAAGGAATCGAAAGGAATCGCGGAAGAAATTCACTCAATCGGCACATTTTTTTATTTTTTTTGAGTCACTTTCATGCACTTATTGGTTTTCGTTCGTTTTGGCTCCTACTTCGTTCTTCTTTCTACCCATGCGCGCACGTTTAATCCTCATGCCCTAAATATAATCCAAGTGCACACACCACCACAAGCAACAACAAACAACAACAAGAATCACAACAACAACACTGTTCGACCGGCGCGATTCGTTTTAGACGGCAGGCACGAATACAAATAATACAAGAAGACAATAAGAAAGAGTAAGAGCTAAATGTAAGACCAACCTTCCTCCAGCATGTTTGGAACGATACTGAAGCCCAAAGCAGAGCGCACGGCTCGTTTTGGCGCCCCATGCGACGAAACACGCACACAAACAAAGAGCGATGAGCGCACACATACACATATACACATATACAAAAGCAGCTGCAGATAGCAACATGTGGCTCTCAGCAATTTCTGCTCACTGCTCACTGCTCTCTCTGAGCGTGTTGCGCTCTCTGTGTTCACAGTTCACAGTGTTCGTGCTGGCTGGCTGTACGTTGAGCCTGGGCGGCATTACGCTTATCAAAGTATATCTCAGGGATTATACGAAATGAATGGAATTAAGGATTAATTTCCAAGGGATGTCATTTCGTTTTCGGATAATTCAGCCCGTCTCTGTGTGTACGCTCGTGTGTGTGTGTTGGTGTGTGTCTATGTGTGTGTGTGTGTGTGTTGGTGTTGGTATTGCCAACAGCTTACGCTATAATGGATTCAGGTTCGCGCTGCTGCTGCTGCCCACAGTGGCCCGTTACCGTTACCGTTGCCGTTGCCTTGGGGTTTGGTTTATAAAAATACACCCGAGTTTATAATGCCAAGGCGGGTAATAAGACAGGGGCGGCGAATTAATTCAAACACCCATAAAAATGAAGGTGATAAAGGATTGAAATATCTCTATGGCTATACAATAAAAACAATACGAACACGGATGAATAAAATTTGAAAACAAATTAAGTTTATAAAATAATATCCAAAATGTATATTACAACAGTATTGCATAACCTCATCAAGATACTACATTCCATTTGGTTAATGTCTTAAATGTGAACTTATTTGTGTTTGTTGACCCCTCGATGTTTTAATGGCGTGCCAACGACGCCACTGCTCATTATAATACCAAGCGATCCATAAAACGAAGAGTTAAATCCGAAATAATAATCCCGCACGAAATTAAATCCCTCGCCCACGCCACCACGGCCACCAAGCGCCAAACCCAAACCCGAAATATTACTCTCTCCCTCTCTCTCTCTCTCTTCGCTGCCTCCACCGCACTGTTTGCCTGGAAAAAAGTTAATCCCCCCAACAGCCAGCAGCCAACAGCCGGCGACAGCGCAGTCGACGTCATCTCATCCGCCAACTCTCTGGCAACTCTAGGGGGCTGTCACTGTGCGTCGCGCGCGCTCTGTGTGTGGCTGTCACTCGCACCCCCCCTTAGCCCACTTCCCCCTTTACCCAACGTCAGTCCGCCTTCAATTCTCAGCATGTTTTCGGGCCTCTGCCACTGCAGTTGACTGTGACGCTGGCAGCGCTGCTGGCTTAAGGATTAACACAGACGCAAGCATTGCCAACACACAAACACACACACACACAGCACACAGGGACAGCTAAAGCACGCAATGGGCAGCGCACAAAATCGTTGGGATTAATTCGGGATCTACTTTATTGCGAAAATATGCTCGACCTACACCCCCCCCCCACACTGTCCATGTTGAGGCAATGGCAAATAATTTTGGCGTCGTTGTTGTTGTTGTTGTTGGCGCTGGCATGGATTGTTGCGACTTAAACGAATTGGGATTACGTTGCGTATGATTCATATGCAGGCTAAAACAACAACAGCAGCAATGTAAGTTGTGTGCGTGTGTGTTCGTGTGTGTGTGTGTGTTGGTCATGTGCGTTTCCATTTATGCATGCTGCATTTGGGGGCATTCAAACGGATTAGAGCCGAGCCAAAAGCTCTCAACCCGCTGCGTTCGAGGTTGGGAATGGGGATTGGGTTGGGGATTGGTTTGGGGATTGGGCTGGGGATTGGGGTTTGTTGTTGTGCGCACAAATTGAAAATGACGAGAAGGCAGCCAGCTGCCCAATATGCTGAGTGTGTGTGTGTGTGTGTGTGTGTGTGTGTGGACTCCCTGGATAATCCTCGAGGCGATCAATAAAGCGTCAGCCATCCATCCAGTCCAGTCAGTCCAGCCAGACAGTCCGCCAGTTAGCCAGGGCCATCACTCAGGACAACCAGACACACATACATATATACATACATATGTATATGGTAAGATATATGTAAGAGGACTGACAGACTGTGTGTATATGGTATGTGTGTGGGAAGAGAGGGGGCCATTTTGGCATGTGATGGGATTGGCATTGGGATTAGCAGCCCAGTCTCGAGAGCCAAGCTGCGACTATAGACTGAGCCAAAGGCTTCCAGTGAGGCATGCACCTGGCGCACACACACACACACACACACACACACAGACACACTTAGCTGGCGGCCTAATCCCAAAGTGCTGCCCTCCCCTCAAGCACTTCAGAATCAGCAGCAGCAACAAACAGGGACGAAAAACAAAAGCTTAACTCGCAAATGCCAGAAAAGGAGTTGAGTTTGAGTTTGAGTTGAGTTGAGTTGAGTTTGAATTGACGTTGCTGCGTCTGCGAAACGTGAAACTTCTCTTCATTTGTGTCTGATGGGATTAGAGCTAAAGCCAGATAAAGGGATAAAGGATTTCAAATTCGAAATGCGTGCCCTGCAAAACTTTTCATGCCACCAATTGTTCGTTCCTGCCTTCCTTCGCTCTGGCAAAACTTTTGGCGCCAAATTCGCATGCAAAACAGACAAACAGGAAGAGAGAGAGGAAGGGAGGTTTTACCCGTCGGCTAAAGAGTCGTCGTCGTTGCGTCGTCGGGTCGGGTTGAGGTCCAGGTCGTGGATAAGTCGAAAACTTGATGCTTTCGGCTAATGTCCTTGGTTTTGTGTTCTGTTGTGTTGCTGCTTGTGTTGTGTTGTGTTGCGGTGGTTGTTGTTGCATTTCGTTCGCTGCTGCTGTTGAAGATAATTATCATGTTGATGGTAATAATGATGGTTTTGTTTGCGCTCGCTAAGGGATTATTTAAAATTCCCTGCTTGGCAGTCAGCGTAAAATGCAAACCAGGGGATTATACTAATAGCCCTAATAAGGCTAGATCTGATAGTTATAATTGAGTACTCTAAAGTGAAATCTTTTTCACTGATAAACTACGTTGTCTGGCATCAGTGACAAATCCATTAAGCTCACAACTTTATCATGCTGATATATTTGTAAAATTCCCTACATGTGAATCACTATTTAGGCTTTAATAAATAGAACAAAATTTCTTATCTAATTATATAAAACGTAAAGCCCACAAACACACATTACTCAACGACAAAAGATATGGAAAAAAAACCGATCAAGGAAAACCTCAACTTTCAATTTGATATACACACACACACACACACACACACACACACCAGAGTCTACAATAACTTCTTAGCCCAAAACTAAACATTAGCTGCTTTACTGGTCTTAAGCCGTAGCAGGCGTTGTGGCAACAACAGCAGCTACTACTAATTACAAGTATATGCCAAAACATGCTTAAGAAACCCAAAATGTAATTCCACTTGTGTATTAATACATTGCACACACACACACACACATAGTATATATTCACAAGTGTGTAAGTAGCTAGCCAAAGTTATCGTAAGTGATTTATCATTGTTATTGTTATTGTTACTGTTGTTTATATATACTCAGCATTATACTCAGAATAGGTATGTTCAATGTGTGTCTTGAAGGTTAAAGGTTCACACTACATTAAAAGCTATTTAAAGCGTATAACTAAAATGTTAAAAATCTCAGCATTAGAGTAATGATATTTACTAAACTAAAAAACTAAAATCCAAAAAAAAACAAATAAAACAAAAAAGTTGAAGGTATGAAAGAAATATTGTTAAATTAAAAATACAGTTATATTAAACATTAAGTCGTTTAGATTTTATAGTAAGTTTCACTATAAATCCTGTTAATTTTAATTATAAGTAAATAAATAAAATGAAGGAAAAACAAAAAAAGAAGTCGTTTAGAAATAGTTCTCAGAAACTGCACCCTGATATACAATAAAAAGATAATAATTGAATGCACGATTTTAGCTAAAGAGAATCTAATTTTCAGGCTGTGCAATCAAGTTCTTAAAGATGTTCAGATAACATGTAGTTGTGCATATCCTATAGCGATTATTGTGTACAATTATATTCGTTTCTATTATTGTTTGCTTCACAGCATGTCTTGATAATCACGTGGCAGAGAGTGTGAGTGTGTGGCATGCAACAGCTACACAACGTTAGTTGGCAGCCAGCAGTATTTATTTGATTATAAGTTAGTGGTTGGCCAGTTGTGAAGAGGGGCGAGGGAGTGGAGGCTGCCACATGCGTCACTGAAGACTTTAAGCTCTTCCTAATGCTCCCAGCTCGAGTTTATGCACAACACAAAAGGTGCCCAAAGGATGTGGATGTGGATGTGGATGCGGATGAGGAAAGGTGTATTCAGCTTCAGTTCAGAGATGTAGCGCAGCTGTTGTTGTTGTTGTTGTTGACTCGTTTCGATTGAATTCGATTTGCACAACATTTAAATCCTTAAAATTTGTAGTTTGAGCTTTGCACAGAACCGAACCGAACCGAACCAGAACCCAACCCCTCCCCCAAACCTATTGGCTCTGAAGCGGAAACTGTCGAATTTCCTGTGCGTACCAGATAAGGATTAACTGGCTCCAGTTCCACACACACACACACACACACACACACACAACACACAAAACACACGCATACAACAAGAGACAACTAACTGCGACAACTGCAATTTCACTCCTATCTAAACCGGCAAAGACAGACGGACAGACAGAGAAAGGATGGGGAGGAGAAGGGGAAGCACACAACAACACACACACACACACACACACACATGTTGCTGAGAGCGAGTACATGATGTTGGCTTAACTCAATCGGTAGCACCTGCAACTGCTGCTGTTGTTGCAATCAAAGCTGCTTCGAGTTGGGAGCTGTTTTGGTTTTTTGTTTTGTAAATCCCTTTTTGCTTATAATTCGAAAATGTTTGCCTCCTGTTGCTGCTTTTGGCATTTATTTGAATTTGTATCTGTGAATCTATGCGACGGCAAACTGGGGCGACATATTGTGCGTCTATATCATGGGGTTATGGCTATTCTCTGTGGGTGGGGCTCTGCCACACACACACACACACACACACACAAATCCCTTGCACAACTTGGCACTTGTGCCAGGCTCCCCAGCACACATGGTCCAAATCCGAGTGTGGAGTAAACCAAATGCTCTCCCTCTCTGTCTAACTCGGTGCATAACGCTTAACACTTAAGCTGCAACCGCGCACCATCCCCCCTCCCCCTCTAGCCCTTGGGGCAGGACTTGGCTTACGGCAACATAGATATTCGTATGTATTTGTATTCGTATCTGCTCCGAACTGCAGCAGCTACTTTTCCGAGTGATTGTGAAATTTGTAGCACAAACTAACCAGCCTTGCCCCCCTCTAATGCTCTGTGCCTCTGCATCGGTTGATTACCAGGAAACTGTGCGACAATCTTGATGATTTAACACAGACGGTTTGTGTTGTACCCTTGTACCGGTTCCTGTACCTGTACCCATATGTCCTTGCACTTGCTAAGGGATGGTTGCTTGCTCATTGTAGCCGGTGGTGGATTACCAAAATATTCAAAATTATACAGGGACAGTTTATGTATAGTTTGATAAACATCTTGACGTGTTTTAAAACAATCTTTGATCTTTGAAGTATTTTGAAATATATGTTAAATTATCGAGTTATTCTTATAGTAAAGAATTTCTTAAAAAATATTAATACAGTTTTATAAGTTGAGTCTGGATATTATATTAATTTGAATTTGAACCCGTCCATTTCAACTGATTAAATTGATCTTTGGTTCGATTTCTTACAGCAACTGGGCAGCAATTGTGATTGCCACAAAACTTAAATTGAAACGAACCGAAAACCATACACACACACACACACACACACACACATACACATAGACTTAAATACTGTCGATCCGTTTGGAATATGCATAATGTGAGACGCGTATTTTTGAATCCTGAGCGGAGCGTATGCTTATGTATACAGAAAGAGCCGCCTAGCTTATGTCAGCTGCAACTGCAACAACGACAACAACAACAACAACGGCAGCAGTGGCTGCCACATGGAACGGTGACCCTGGCAACTGCAACACGACAACAACAAAAACAGCAATGAAGCTTCCGAGCCCAAAACAACAATGGTCGGAGTGGAGGTCAATTGCTGACAAGTGGCGAGGGAAGGAGAGGGAAGGGAAGAGGGGAAGGGGCTGTTCTGGTGAACGCGTTGATCCACAAACGTGTCGTTAACTAAGGCGCAGTGATTTTCAATTGCAGAGCGCGATATAAACGTATGTGTGTGTGTGTGTGTGAAGGTTGTGGCACGTGTGTGTGCATAAGCTTATAGGTGCCATTGCCATTCGCATGTGTGTTGCAACTGAGTGAGGAGGGGGCTGGGTGGGGGGCAGCATATTGACAAGTGCGGCCGTTTGGGGATTTATTAAGGCTAACGTATGAACATTTTGCATACTAAACGCTGCATAAATCGAATCGAATCGAAATGCGACAAATAAAAATTGCCCAAAAATGAAAGCTCTGTTTGCAACAGTATTATTTGCATGAGCAACAGAGAGAGGGAGAGGGAGATAGTGTGTGTGTGTGTGTGTGTGTGGGGAGTTGAAGGGATAAATATCGTGTTGCGTCGCTGAGCAGCTTAGGCGCAATAAGCACACGCACACACACGCACTTGCAACTGCAACAGAAAACAAAACAAACAGATTTAAATATAAACTCACACACACACACACACACACACACATAGATGCAGCTGTATGAAATGGCAATGTTAAATGACAATAATAACAACAACAACAACAATGATTTCCCCTTGATGCCATTTTGCTGTGCAAATCCTCAAAATAACAGTACAACACACACACACACACACACACATACACTTATACATATTCAAGTGAGACATTCACAAATTCAAACAAAATTCAAATCTAACGCACGTTTCTATCTATCCAAACTATCATGCACAAGCTTTAACCCAACATCCTCTCCAACAAGCTGCCTTTCAATTCAGCCTGGCTCACACACACACACATACACACACACACACACACACGATTTAGCCAACAGCTTAACAGCAACAGGGACAAAATCAGCCAGAACAACGAAGTGAACCAAACAAAAACGGCTAAAACTTCTCTCGTGTAAATGCAATACGAACCGATTTCAAAAATACTATGAGCTCCATATGCAAATTATGAGAGTATTTACACAATTTTGTGAATATATTAAGTCAAATGTTAGAGGGTTTTAAAAATGCTTTTAAATGTTTACTAAAATACTATTTATTAAAAATTAATAGAGATAAGTTAAGAAAAAAAAATAATAATCCAAAAATGAGTAACATAAATATTGTACTAAATACTTAAACAAAATCATTCACTAGTGGAGAGTTGAACTCATTTTAAGTTCAACATAATAGTTAACCATTTTGTGCCCAGTTTAAGAAGAAGTACGCAAAAAACATCCCATTAAAGTTAAGTACCAAGTTTTGTGTGGATGCAAACGCGCGAATTGAAAGCGACGCGATGCCAAAAGAAACCATAAATTGGCCATAATACCAAGCCTCGTGGCAACCTGTTGTTGGGCCAGCCCAAAGGCAGGCCCCCCTTTCCAAAAAAAGAGCAGTTAATGCGTTGCGTATACGCCGCGAGTGCCGTTCCAAGGAACAACTGTAACTGTCACGCCTCCACAGCAACTTCCGTTGTTGTTGTTGTTGTTGTTGTTGTTGTTTGTGTTTTGTGCGGCTGTATTGGCCACAGCCACATGGCCAAAATAGCTCCACAAGTGTGTGCTGACGTTCATTTGACGCAACACAGAAGCCCAAAACGCCCCACCCCACCCCACAAACTGGCAGCCCATTGTAACAGAGTGACTGTGTGTGTGTGTGTGTGTGTGTGTGTGTGTGTGTGTGTGGGTCCTCTCTTGCTCTTGACTGCCACAGCCAAAGCAAAACGAATGTGTTTGTTTGCTCACAATTGAGACTGGGCTGAATAGAGAGAGGGAGAGAGAGGATAGACAGGAGGTAAAATAAACGTTATGAATGCTTCATATGCTTAATCCAGGGGATTTGGATGCATATACGATGAGTGTATGTTGTGTGTGTGTGTGTGTTTGTGTTGGTGTTGTTGTTGTACTATGTTATGCCAAGCTGAATCTGAATGGATCTCAACTGTTTGTGCGTTGTTGTGTTGGTATGCCAAAGGATTTTAGATTCGGCAAGCGACAACCTATCTGACAGATACTGCGTTCGCATTCAGATACAGATACAAGCTGCTAGCAGCATTAGTAGTTGCGTAAGTATCTGAATATGACACACACACACACACACACACACACACACATACAGATTGTGAATACTGGGTACAGGTTGAGTCTTTGTCCATGACTAAACTACTATTGATGAACTAAACAAGATTACCGCAGCAGGGCCACTCAAAGATGCGAAAAATAAGTGTGTTAGTGTGTGTGTGTGTGTGTGTGTGAATGTGTGTTCGATTTAAAGTTGCACAAATCCTTAAAGCTGCCTATTGCAACACATAATCACCAGTTGCGAGAGATTGTACCACAAAAGGCTTCGGCCACTGGCATTTTTATAATGATGCGGTTTCCCCCTTTTATTATTGAGCGCTCCATTGAGAGGCTGATAGACGACGCGTCGGCCGGTTTCTGTCTCGCATAGTCCGGATTAAGGGTATTTGTGCGACGGCACGGAAATAGCAAAACGCTCTTCCCTTCTCCCTCCCCTCTCCCTGTCCCTGTCCCTTTCCAATTGAGTTGTTGCGGCTGTGCCGGCTGACTGGCTGGGCGGGATTAGGGCTCATGGATTAATGTGATTTATGCAACTTTCGTTTCGATTTAGTCGCATTTTGATTGCACATTCGAATTTGAATGCAGCAAACAAATATTTGAACAGATTTGTGGTTAGATATTGGTATTTTATCAAATGGAATTATTAAATAAGTTTGACCTTTAAAATCTCTCACTTTGTAGCTATTTTAAGTTATTGAATTTCTTATTTAAATTTATAAATTATGTTGTTAGCTTTATATGTGAAGCTTGAGTTGGGTAAATCCAAACAGCAAACAAATATTTATGCTAATAAATGTAAATTATTATGCTTGCGGAATTTTTGAGATATTTCTTGAACTTTTTCTCTATGATTTCATGGAGATTTCATGGAGACAGTTTGCTTTCGGAGGTAGTGTTAATATTTTGAAAATTACAGAAAATATATTATTCTTCAGGAAAAAAAGTATAAAAATAAATATAGATAAATTTAATTTTTTTTAATTATTCAAAGGCTTTAACCTCTAATTTAAACAACTAGAGAATAAATTCAAGTTAATTGTTTTTGTTACACCCAATCTATATTAATTTAAATACTTTCTCCTTCAGAGCAACCAAACTACTATTTTACTATATTTACTCGCTTTTTATACATTAATATTTATACATTTGCATGTGTGTACGGTTCCTGTCTGTTTCTCTTTAACTTTTAATTGCTTAGTCTAACAACTTGTTTAATTAAATAACTTTATGAATAATCAATCAATCAATCAATAATTGTCTACTCACGATTCACTTTGCTGACATCGAAGTCGCGTCGCGATTCCAGCGCTGGATGGCTGAGCAGCTTCTCGGCCTGCTGCTGGGCCTGCTGCACGCCCACGGCCATGCCCAGAGCAGCTGGTGGCAGGCAGGAGATGCTGCCACGCTCCTCGCGCTCACTCTTCGGCGTCGCCGCCAGCGATGCATTCTGACTAGAGCCCGCCGACGAGGACAACGCAATGCTGCTGCTGCCGGCATCTGAATTGTGCATGTGTTGTTGCTGTTGCGCATGTTGCAACTGCTGCTGCTGCGTCGCCTGGTGTTGATGTGGCACAAGCCCCACAACCGGCGGACTGCCCTCTGCGGAACGTCGACTTGTGGCATTTGTTGCTTCCAAGCTAGACTGCTGTTGTTGTTGCTGCTGCTGCTGATGTTGCTGTTGCTGATGTTGTTGCTGCTGCTGTTGTTGTTGCTGCTGTTGCTGTTGTTGCTGGTGATGCTGGTGTTGCATCTGCAGCTGGGTGAGCTTCTCCTGCACGCCCTGCAACGAGGCGCGTCTGTGCTGCAACTGTCCAAGGCCAGCGCCAGTTTCCTCCGGAATAACGCTATGAGGTGGCGACAGTGAGTGCTCCTTCTTGACGGCCATGTCCATGAGACTGGCAGCAGCCGAAGGTGATTTAGCATTGGCATTGGCATTGGCAGCTGCAACCACAGCTGCCGCATTGGCTGCACGGGTAAGGGCCAGCGCCTGGCTCTGTGAAAGAGAATAGAAAAGGGAAAGAGTTAGAAATTTGATTAAGTTTCTCTTGGAGATTACTTGCAACATTAGCCTACTTTCAGAAGATTTGTTACACCTGATTTCATGTTTGGCATTTTTTTAAATGAAAACACAACATTTATTTGCTTTGGAAAAGACGGCTTTGGTTGGACTTAAAGTACCTTGTCCAAGTGTCTGTATTTAGTTTGCTTGTTTGCTTTTGTTTGTCTAGCTAAGTGTTGATTTGTCTTCAATGCGAAATTTCACTTTACAGTCTCTGTGTGTGCAAAACAACCTAAATTCAGTGTATTGATTGATTAAGTCGCCAATAATGCAAGCTCTCATCGATAGTGGCAGCTCAAAGCGATCTAAAGCAAAAGAGTCCATCTCGAAGCTCTGAAGCTCTGACAGGCGTTGATTTCTATTGATTTGTGCGGAGCTCGTTTGGGGCGCCGATTTGTTTGCTTTCTATAATTTAGCAGGTAATTTGGCGAATCACGAAATTGTCTTTAATGACGCGAGGCTTAAAGCTCCCCGCACCACCAATCTTCAATCTTGCCTCTTGCCTCTTGCGTCTTGCGTCTGCTTTGGCGCTCAGCGGAGCGTAGCTAAATTAATGTTTCTGGCCGTCTCGTCACTCTCTTCGGCCATTAGCCAGCTATTTTTTTTTTTTTTTCTTCTTTTTTTGCTTCTTTCAATACTAGCTTTATCATACTATTAATAACAAAACTTCATTGAAATCGCATACAGCGACGGCTTTCTCAGTGTATCTCAGTAGTCTCCTAATTATAGCGGTGCTACCGTTTACCGTTTGTGCTTAGCCCTTTTTTTTTGGTGGGCGCTGATCTTCCTGCGGCACGCAAGGAATTCCTTCTTCAGCAGCCTACACACCAATTTTTTATTGGATTGTGCGAGACGATACCGAAAATTATGGCATTCGAATTCATTTTCGGGGATCTTCGGTTGCTGATCGTGCGGATAAACTTAAATCGAGCCGAAGCGAAGATTCTCTAAGGAGCAGAACCATATAACCTCTGGCTCTTGGGCCACTCTTTTTTTTTTTTTTCGTCTTGCTGCTGCGTTTCGCTTGCCCCCGGCTAGTTTGTCAAATGTCTGACAAAAACTTGCCACTGCCCCATTTGCCAAAAAATGTGAACCAAGTGCCTGAGATCCCAGTGATCAACATATGTAATACCCTAACAAATATTTTAGAAATAAATATTGATGGCAATATTGGCGACAATTCTTTAGAGTTAACTTGTCTTCTTAGTATTTAAATTTCACAATATAAAAGAGCTTATAGCATATTAACTAATTTATGTTAATAATATATTAGAAAGAGTTGTATAAAAAAAATTCTGTATAAAAACCACAACTAAACACAGTTATTTTTAAACGACTTCAAAAAAAGGAGGTTATTAAATAATAGAGCAAACAATCTTTCTTGTTTTTTTTCTTTTTGGCACCTTCTCGTATATATGTCAATATGTCTATGCCATTATTTGTGTGCAGGGTATAAACATGATACAAGTTTCACTAGAGCATCATCGTCCTCGTTCACGTCATGTTCGCATCCACATTTTTGATCGGACGGCGTCTGCTTTCTACAGTAGCCGCGTCGAGTTAGCGATCAGCGACAGCAGCCATCGATCTTATGTTATAATCATCGTCAGAGCTCCGACCAGCACAAAATTCATTTACGCTTTAATCAATTTCATTCAGAGTGCCTCTGCCTCTGCCTCTATGCATTTGCCAAAGACTGCAACGAAGACAGACCCTGGACAGTGAGTGGAGCAAGTGGGGCTCAAGTCGAAGCAAAGTTGGCCTTAGGCAACCGCCGACAATTTCAGCTTACATTGATCTTGCGTACGAGTATACATATATGTATGTATGGGTGTGTGTGCATATTACGAGTGCAACTGAGGGGCCGTGTCCGGCTGAGTGCCACGCCCCATTGTTGGCTTCTGTTGGCCACATGTCAAAAAATTGACGAAAATTCGATCAAAAATTTTAATTGATCGCCCTGCAGTGATTCCGCTCCAAAACAAAATTGATCTCGCTGTGCGTAATTTTCGGTTGCCCCAGCTCCAGCTCCAGCTCCAGCACCAGCCGAAGACCGACCAGACTCGTGTTGTGATTATGTTAATAGAGGTTGCCTCCCGATCGCCACCAACCCCACCGCCAGAAGAAGACCTCCTCCTGAACGGTTGATGCGTTGGCGCTCAACGCAGCCGGAAACTGATTTGCCAGCGGCACAAAATGGCAAACAATCAGACATACTATGTACATGAAGTTCGTATATAGTATGGTATAGTATACCAAGGAATGTTCTTAGCCAGCTGATCCTGATTCCCGAGACTCGAATAATATGCTAATCTTTACATTTTTCCTATAACCACAGCGCATATCAGTGTGCTCCAGATCTCGCGGATCGCCAAAGTAAAGCCATTTTAATATTAACCTGTCAAAGGCCATAATTGACAACGATTAACTTTGTCTTTTGTTCGGCCAACGATGGAAAATTTACATTTTTATGGTTCAATAAAATAAATCAACGCACAGCAGAAGCTCAAGAGTACTACAAGACAAAGGAGAAGAGTGAAGCTGTTGTTGTTGTTGTTATTTTTGCACAGTGGCTGCGAAAAGTAATTGCAGCACATAATAATCTCGCATTTAATAATCCTCATTAAAGCGCAAAATCACGTTGCAACGTTGGCCAGAAAAAGGGTATCAAAATATGCTTAACCAAAAGTTGTGTTCTGCTACGAAGCAATCTTTACTTGTAGAAATATCACCACCACTAAAGTGAACTGGACTCTGGCCAAAATTAGAGGGCAGCCAACATTTTTGGGCTGCCCAAGCTACAAAATTCCAAACAAGCAGCCGAACAACCAACCGCTTCAGTTCTTTTTCGGCACTGGACCCCAAAAAATGCCTGTGTGTCTGAGTTAGTGTAAGAGAGAGGGTTGGGGTGGGGGGCAGTCAGGAGGACTACTCGCATCAATCGATGATATGATGAGCTGACGTTTGGGTTGACGTTTGCTTGTCGTCAATACGTCGCCCTAATAACACGTCGCAACAGGTAGTCCCCGGCCATCAAGCTGACGGACTGACTGACGGACTGACTGACGGACTGAATCTGATTGCGACACAGATACAAACAACGATTCAGATACAAATACTGTTGCAGGCAAGGCAGATAAATAACTGAAGCCAGGGACCGTTTTGGGCGCTACGGAATTTCAGCAATTGCATGAAAAATATGAAATTAGTTGCCTGTTGCAGCAGTTTGGCCAGCATTGCCAACAGTGTGGAAAAAGTCGTCAAACTTAAACTCAAATACTACTCAACCTTCTTCGTTCTTTGGTTGCATCTTCTTCTTCTTCTTCTTCTTAACTTGCTACTGCTGCTACTGGATTTTTAATGTGTTTTAATCATCAGAGCAGTTGCTGCCTGCTGCCTGCTGCCTGTTCAGCCCCCGACGCCCATGCCCCTCTTAACCATCCAGAGTGCGGACTAAATTGTTTTTTATTATCGCTCGCTGCCGCGTTCGCTGCTCGCTGGCGATTTTCATCTCTGATCCTTTGGCATCGTGGCACATTCCGTTGGGCTATAAATCGTTTTGCCTGGCACCATGGCGCTGATGTCCCCTTGTCCTTGTCCTGTGTTCATGTTTGTGTTCTGCTTGCTTGTTCTTGGCTCTTGTCCTTGGCAATATCATTTGATTTAGCAGCCATAGGCATTAATTGTTTTTGTGTCATTTAATCAGTTTTCAAGCGACTGATGCGTGAGCCGAATGCCAAATGTGTATTTTTCTCATTCGATGCTAAAGAATCAGTAATAAGTCAAATAGTTGCAGTAATAGAGGCAGCAGATAAAGTTGTAAGCTTAACTGGAAAGTGATTGTTGTTGGGGGTTCTTCAATTAGTTGTCATTGCTAAAATGCATAACAATACATAGCAAAGACTAGAACCATAAAATTATCCTATTGTGTTTGTGTTTTTAATCAAACCTTAAGAATATTTCGCAAGAATATATTGTATTTAAAAAAATACTACAAATTTATTAAAGAGGTAAACTATTATATTGTATTTATTTTTTTTTATGAATTTTATAATAATGACCTTGTTGTAATCTTATTTTAAGATTTGTTTATTTATTTGATTTAAGATATTTTGTGTTCGTGTAATAGTGTAAATGATGGCTAATTATTTAATTATAAATGTTTTGTCATAGTTAGCATGGATTCTAATTGCACAGTTGTCACTGTTGTCACTTAACGTGTCGCTGTCGTGTTGTCTGTCAGTTGTACTATTGATGATGTAGGCGTTGATGTTCGATGGAGCAACTCTCGACTCTTGATCGATTCCTGTTGTGATCTTAATCGCTGGATGCTGTGCTCAAGAAGAAATCTACAACCAGTTTCAATGACATTCCTGCTTGTCTGAGATTATGTCTGCTTTAGACTTGTCTGGCTCTGGCTCCGGCTCCGTCTCCGGCTCTCTGGTTTTGGTTTAGTTTTTTGCAGTTGGCCAATGAGTTGGCAGCTACCGCAGCGATCATGCCATTACCATTACCATTGGCTGCCCGGTTTTGGCCTTTTGTGGCTGTATCGTGCGTTTTTGTGATTGGGTGTTGGCCCGTTTTTATGCTCTTTACTGCTCCGACTGCTCCGACTGCTGACTGTTATTAATTATCAACGTCGCAGACGACACAGGGCGATCATCGTGTTCGTCATCAAGTTTTAGCCGGGCCTGAAATTCCCAAGCGGGTCGCAGACTTTGCAGTTTGGGGCGAGCACCAGAATGTGGTATGGGTATGCGGCATTTGGCATTCGGTTCTGTGCAAAATATCATTTTCGTTTTTCGAATCAGTTTCGATGTGTTTTGTCGTCTTTGTTGCTGTTGTTGCTGGTTGCTGCTGTTGCTGTCAGCTTTGCCTTTTGGTAATTTGTATGAGATATTTGGAATTTCTTAACATTTGCCATTTATGTGCATATGCAGCAGCAGCAGCCTCTTTGTGCTCCTTCTTGGCATGCCCTTAACGAAATTGTGATTAAGTGTTTCAATATTGAAGTGACGAAAGACCCAGCTCGCTGATTGCCAGGCCAGGCTTCACTCTTTTGGCCATGGACCCCAAACTGGAGCCCGATTCCAATTCCAATTCCATGAGACCGAATCTCTGTAGCTCTGTAGTTATAGTTGTAGCGATGGCGAACATCGTGCAAAATAATTAAAAATCAGCGAGCGTTTTGTTGGCCGCTGCGGCGCCCTCTCCTCCCTGCCCGACGCCCGCGCGTCTGTGAGTGCGAAAAAACGCCATTTAAAGATGCCACAAAGCCGCAGATAAGCAGAGCCACAAACACACAGACAAGGATGGATAGAGATGGAGTAAGGGAGCAAGAGAGAGTCAGATGTAAACCGGCTAACAAAAATGTTACACAGCAACAAATTTGACATGATTTTGGCTATTTTTAGCAACACTTTTTACAACTTTCTTGACGATTTTAAATGGTTCTGTTTATTCTTGATTATGAAAAGATTTCAAATTAAAGAGGTATCACATTTTTTGACAGTGTATGCGATTTGCTGGCAGATAGCCAACTTCTTCATCTGCTCCCCCTGGACAAGAATGTTTACCAAATGACAAGCGCTACCAACTACGCAGCAGCAACATTGCCAGCAACATCGCCAGCAACATATTCAGCAGCAGCAACATTGATGCTTAATTATATTTCATTCGATTTTATTTTAGTGGCGGGTTTTTGGTAATGCTGCTGCTGCACTCGAGCGCATTAATGATGACTTGGCCTGAATTGCAGGCATACACTCAATAATAACAATAATCATAAACGCTGCGCATAAGGGAGCCCAATCGATGTCCATGTCCATCCATGTCCAAGCTCATGTCCATGTCCATGTCCATGTCCATGTCCCCATGTCCACCATGTCTTCATGTCCGGGCCTTGATTATGCGCGCGTTCGTCGCACGTCGCCAACTCCAATTGCCTATCTCTTTCTCTTTCTCCTTGCAGCATCTTCATAATGTTGTTCAAGTTGAGGCATCTGCAGGCTCATTATTTCTCTTACTCCAGCCATCGTTGGGCATTAATTTGAGATCATTGCTACTGGTCCTACTACTGCTGCTGCTGCTGCTGCTACTGCTACTGCTGTTGCTGTTGCCACAAACTTCTGCAAGTGCGATCCATGTTGCCATGCAATGCGATGACACACAGACAATCAAGCGATCGGCCAAGGTGTCGAGAGCTTGAAATGTTTTAAATACAAAAATTAATAAAGCTCTCTCGTGCCATAGCTCAATGTCTGCTGGCATTTTTCAATTATTTCCCAGCCCCGAGTCTCACAAATTATTAACTTAACACTTTGTCCCATCACGTTACAGCCAAACACCTTACTAAATGAGGGGGAGTTGACACCATTTAGGATACTGGCAGAAGAATTAAATTGATTTGAATTTGGGATTATATAAGATGATTCCCGATTAAAATTAGAATCAATTATGAGTAAAAGTCGAACATAAGCTCTTTGAAATTACCATTTAAATGCCACCTAAGAATTTGCATTTTTATTTTAATTTTTTTAATATTGCATTTATCGTAAAACATTTTTAAAAAGTTTATCTTACTCTTGAGGCTTAAATATGTCATAATAAAAATTTAATTTTTCTTACATTTCCTACTAAATTGATGTAAGTAGTTAGAACACTTCGGATATTGCGCTTTAAGGACAACACGACCAATTTAATACCATTTTTGCTATAATTCCATATTAAAATAAAATAAAGATCGTTCTAGCTTTTTCCTCATATAATACTGTATTATTATTATATGTGTGTTTCTTGTATAATTCTCGTTGTAATATCACATAATTAATATCACAGCTTAAAATTATAGTTCTTAGAATTGTTTACAACTTGCGCAACTCTTTTTTGTTTGTGACCCTACCAAATAATGGTAATGACAGGTAGCTGGCTCTGATCGTGCGCAACGTTTGTGTTTTGGTGTCCAATATCTGTGTGTACCGTTTGCTCCGAAATTTAACAGCTGACAGTAAGAGAACGCTTAGAAACAGACAGGAACAGGGCAGGTTCAGGTTTTCGTTGGTGGTGGCACAAATACTAAAAAAGCGACTGGTATTTTTGAGTACTTTGTCAACTTGGTCTGGCATATGTAGGTGCCCTTGCCAATGCCAATTATAATTTCAAGTTCAACATGGCGGGCGGCATAAATTGCTGCGTTGCACCCTTCACCATGTTTGTATGTACGTACTTCTCTCTATTCTCTATGTGCACCATTCTCATTTCCATACCCACTCCAACTTCAATTCCGCTTCCTCGGGCGAAAGCGAAAACTCAAAACTCGTTCAACTGTAACTTTGCCGGCTTGCTGCATTTGCGCGCCGCTAACTTTTCACATGTGATTGTGATCCTGCCGACTACGACGACCATCGAAGGGCCAGGGGATGTCCACGACGTCCAGTTAGCCTCTCCCTCTAGCCCTCTGTCCCTCCGGTCCCTCTGGCCCCTTCAGCTGCGCATTCGTTTCATTTGGCTCTGTTGCGCTTGAGGAATTCCTCGCACAAAATTATTAGTTACACATATGCTGGTTGGCCAGCCTCTTTTCCTCCCCTCTCTCTCCCCTCACTCTTTCGTTAGCACAGTATTTGTGTGGGTTTCTCCAATTATAAGTCAATTAAATAGGTTAACATTTATAAAAGTTAGAAATAAAAAGGCAAAGGGACACATTTTGTCAAGCTCGAATGGGCAACAACAAATTTATGAAGTTGACTTTTCGGGATCAGGAAAAAACAAGGAGCATCCCAGCACACGCAGGCAACCCTAAACACACACACACACACACACACACACACACTCAGTTGACAGGACACTTTCTTTGCAAGTCATTAAAATGATCTGGGAATGAGCATGCATCTTTCTGTTGTGTATGCTCGCATGACAAATACCCTGTAAGCCGCAGGAACAAAGCTTAAAGAAAATTTTAATACAACACAAAATAAAATTGTTGGAAAGTGTTGCTAGCGTTAGATAGCGTTATGTAATCGCCTGATTGCTGACAAAGTCCTCTCTGTGTGTTTTTGTGATTTATGTATATTTATTTATCAATCAATAATGTCACATTCAATAACAAAACTGAAAAGTCAGCACTGATTGCCCAACTCTTGACAAAACGCTCGTCTTCACGGAGAATCATGCAAATTCTAAACTGTCGAGGCCTGAGATCGAGCCTGAGGCGCACATTGTCACAATTGTCTCATTGATCAATCATTTAAGCAAATCGAGCTCGCAAGCAACCGCAGAATACAATATCAGAGCAATCAAGTGATCTGTGAGCCTAATCGACACCAAGAGCAAATGGATGAGGAGATGGGAGAGAGGGAGAGAGGGTGTCTAACTGAAGCCAGCACAAGTGGCAGCAAACGATTTTAATTCAATCGCACCAATTAAGCTTTAAGATAGTCAACAGCTACCGAAGGCGCCCCCAAAAGTGGCACGAGCGTTGGCATTGGGCAATTAAGACAAAACGCAAAAATAACAATATATGTACACTGAGAAATATTAATATTAATATTAAGATCTATTCATAATGAAATTAGAATACGGAGAAACTTATGTTTCAATACTTATATATATTAGTTAATTAATTACCTGACTAACTGAGATATAATTATCTAATTTTTTCTCTAAATGATAGTTTGAACACCAAGATTGAATTATTCCACAATTCATCTGCAAGTGGATGCATTTTTAGGTCAAAGTTAGAAACTTTTTTTTTAAAAACAATTATTTTCAGTGCATTTGTACATGTGTGAAAAGCGTGAAAAGCGATCAGCAAATAAATAAAAATACTCGCTGCTGCAGCGCAAAAGCGAAAAAGAAGAAGAAGAAAATAAAGCTTGACAATTTGCGTCACTGAAAATGCTCGACCTACTCAATGGCCCCCAATGAGGCGACACTCTCTGTAGATATATATGTATATAGAGTGTCGGAGTTGGACTCGGACAAGAATGTTGGTTTTCATTTCTTTTGGTCCACACTAATCTGTTGGGGTCAATCGATGTTAAGTAGAATCACGAATACCAAATTAATTGATGCTGATACTATATGAATGTATATGATGATGGTTGTTCTACTGGGGCGCCTCTCTTCAGCTCAAGTTGTTTTTTTTTTTATCATCTCTTTGTCGTGTGAGATACATTTGATCAAACCCACCATCTCCCTTATTCTCCCCTCAACACAATACTTCGCATAATAGATGTGTGTCAATCTGTGGCATATTTCTAACACGCTCTTTGCTTTTGTGTTTGTGTGCGAGTGTGTGTTTGTATGTGTGTGTGAGTGTCAAACGAGTAAATAATACCCAGTTCATGTTTTGAATTAATTTTAATTGAGATTCATTTGTAAGCAATCAGTTAGATTGTTCACTTGACGCGCTTAAGATGACGATTCTGATTCTGTTTAGCATTTTCAATATCAAAACTGATAGGGGTAAAAGTTTGAACACACAATATACATACATATATAATTTACTGCACATTCTTTTGTCCTTGCTGGCCGTCACACATGGCCAACTGCTTAAAGTGGCTAAGACTCATTTGGTATATATCCCATTTTAGCTGGTTTTATGCTTCATGGATTGGCATGTGAACACAAATGTTGTGAGTGCAACAAATTGAATGCGCAATTAAACACACACAGGAGTCAAAGAGTCAAAGCAGGGGTTGGTTGGTTGGCGGGGGGGCTTGCAACTCTAAATGTGCAACTAAATGGCATAGCTGATATAGGTAATTAATAAAACACGCCAACAATCATAATTGAAACATGTCTCTTAGCGCCAAAGCACTCGTTGCTGCAACACGTAGTAAACAGCAACACTTAGAAGCACTGCAATATCAAACAATCTTAAACTTAACAAGCCAAAACACAAACACCTGCAACTTGCCACTTGCCACTTGCAGCCTGCAACCTGCAACCTGCAACAGGGCACCGCCTCACCGTTCAGCCAACAATGCGCCAGCGCCCTCCCCCAATAAACTCAAAACGAGACGAGACGCGCCCCCCCCCCGCAATTGTTTGCCTCTGGACAATGTTGTTGCAAGTTGCTCTGTCTCTCTCCCCAAGTCTCTCTTTGTGTGTTGCATCTATTAGCTGCTTGGCAGCTAGGAAAATACCAGTTGCTTCTGTTGTACGTGAGACAAGGCAAACAATTGGACCCCAGACAAGCTGCGGAACGTGCGGCCAGCCAATGCAATTAAGCTAAAAATGTGAAAAATACGACTAGCAACATCAACAACAACAACGAACAAGAACAACGATGGCACAACCGACGGCATAGCTGCGAGGATTTGGGGGCATGCCTCAGCATCTCTGTGGCAAGGTAGCAGCCATGTCTGCCAATGCCAATGTACACGCGCAGAAATTAGCTGATCAATTTCTTTCAACATATAAATGGATTCATTAAGCGGCTGTAAATGGTTATTAAAGAGTTATTATAAAAAATTCTACATATGCGAATAGAAAAAGAATTTGGAAATATTTGTGGAAACTTATTTTTTGCAGTGTAGTCTAAGCTAAATGCTTAGAATACATCAATTTACGCTCTTATCTGATCTTGTATAATTAAAGGCGTTGTCTTAGAATATTAAAATTTAATTATGAAATTAATAAAGGCAAAAGAAAATTGTAGACAACATGGTAATAAAAAAAATAAAAATAAACCTTTGATATATATACCTTGAAAAAAAGGAATAGCAAAATAAATTTAGTCACTCAACTTAAGAGTTTCTTACAAATATTAGAAGTTTTGTTTGTAATTGACAAAAATTTTAATTTGTAGTTTTTTTCTTATCTTTTCAGAGTCACATTCTTACATGCCACATGCAATGAAAATCAACAAAGAACAATCACAAGATTAACGCGCCACTTACAAAAACAACAACAACAACAACAACAACTTGCAACAACAAATGGGTCATTTGAACAGCTGTGCGAGGGGGCGCAGAAACTTTGTCTTCCTGCAACTGCAGTTGCTTCCTCGTTGTAAGGTGTAAGACACACGAAATAAGACACAACAGGAAGCGGCTCAAGACAGCTACTGGGACAACTAACGGCAGCAGGAATACTGTGTTGCAACAACTGCCGCAGTTGCCACCGATGATAGCCCAGAGCCCTATATAGATAAGCAAGGAGTGCAGTGCAATTGAGTGCAGTGCATTTTATTGTTAGTGACTGGCAATGTCCTGTGAGTGTAGGACTGCATTGAGGTGGAAAGGATGTGCGGGGCAGGAATGCAATGTGTGTCAAGGACAGGCGCCAAAAGGCTGAGGCACAGCTGTCGCGGGAGTTGCCAGAGTTGCCAGACAGAGTTCAGCCCACACACCCCAAAACAAAAACAAAACAAAATAAAAAGGAGGCGTTTCAGTGAAAGAGGACTGGCAGAAAACCGCAAGCCACTTGGTTCAGAAATTGACCGGAAGCTCTTATTAATTTGCTATTAGCGATAGACAGACAGGAAGTTAACTTAATTTGGCAAACAAAAAAAAAAAAAACAACACACAAAAAGAAGAAACCAAATAAAAAACAAAACAAATGAAACAAGTTGCAGACGGCGGGTAAAAATAAACATTTTCTAAACAGTGCACAGGATATGAAGGCGGACGGACAGGACACACAGGACATCATGTGTGACATCAAAGGCTGAGTTTTATTGTTTGGCTTTCGATAAGAGAGAAGCTTTTACCGTTAGCCTTAGATGCCATTGATTAGATCAGCGCAACAGTCTGTCGACCTAGACTGTTTTAGCCATGGCCAACACAGCAGCTGGATTGCCTGCCAGCCAATTAAAATATTTGCCAATTGTGATAGGTCACTTCCGTCTAGTCCGAGTCTCCCTTCCATCTCTCCCCCAACAACAGCCTCCCTCAATGCCGTACTTGCAGCTGGGGCGCGTGGGGCACGAATAAAAGTAGCTAATGCAAAGTATGTACTTCTCATTTGTAGGCTTTTTGTTTTCACTTTTTTTTTTTATTGTAAGGGGCAGATCGCAGGCGGGCGATAAAGAGAGAGGGAGAGAAGAAGTCGTTAATGATAAAACCAAATGACGAGCAGCCCTCGCTGACGGGGGCGATTAGATAGAGAGAGAGAGAGAGAGAGAGCCTTGTCTGCACCTTTAACATTGTACAAGTTCCCGTTTTTATTGCCACAGTGGCAGGAAGCACTCCAGGCAAGGCAAGACCAGACAATGGTAGAGTCGGGAAGAGAGCGCGCGGGCCCAAGGCTCTGTTTTTTTTTTTTTTTTTGTCAGAGACCCTTTGCACACAAACTGAAAGTGAGGTGCGAGCTCTCGATTTTGAGAGAAAGATTATCATATCAGAGTATCAGAGCACATCTCAAGCATGTTCGACTAACTCCCCTGCCTGCCCTCCCCTCCCCTCCCTCTACAGTGAGCACCCTATAGCAACAGCAGGCACACAGGACTAACCTACTTCGGAGACAAGCAGTTGCTTGTTCCTCTCTCGATTGAAAGTGAAACTCGCGACAGGAAACGAACAGGAACGGACGTGTGCCCAGAATTGCAGAATTGTCAGTCGCTTCTTAGCACGTGCTCTCCAACAGTTTCTCAATATTTATTTCTCTTTTCGGTGGAAAGTATTTACTGGCCGTAATTACCGCTAGACGTTTCCGCTTGCCGACGTTTGTCAAACAATTTGCCAATTTTTTTTCGGGCTAAAAAATCTATATAGAGACATTTTGTCAAATATTTGGAAAATATTTAAAAACTATTTTACACGAAATTGTGGAGAGATGTGAGTAGAATCTATCGGCGGCTGGCTCGTTAAAAGGCAACCATAAATGCTACATAGTTGGGGGCACGGAGTTGGGGGCATGTGTGGCTGGGAGGGAGGCTGCGCTTAATAGTTTCAACATGTGCCGCACAGACACACAATTAGGCAATAAAATTAATTCACACCAAGAAACGCATTAAAGCGACAACAACAACAGCAACAACAAGGTGCCACTTGCCACACCGTCGCCTGTGCCTGCCCGCCTGCCTGCAACATTTTTGCACGCATAACTCGCAACTCGAACTCAAACTCGGTGTACTTGCAACTTGGCTGCTTGCTACTTGCTACTTGCTACTTGCTACTTGCAAGTTGCCACTTGGAGCTGCCGCCCATTTCATGGCGCGTGCCTCGTTGACAGTTGCCCTCGCCATAATCGTCGAGCACTGGTATTAGTTGCATTTGCGGTGTGGCATGCCACATTCAACACAACAAAAAACATTGCATTTTAATTACATTTTTATGCTGCCTGGCATCATCTGCCTCACATTTCGATGTCTAATGCCACTTGCACTCGGATCTGCAACTGACCTGAGGCAGACACCAAAAAAAAAAAAAAAAAAAAACGATTAAACCAATCAATTGTTGGTAGTTGCATCTTCTCCTACAACTGTCAACGAATGCATTAAAAGTGTTTAAGATACGAATACGAATTTTCATAGCTGCAAGCCTTTTTTAATGAGTTTCCACGCCGCTTTACGACTTCAGGAAGTTTGACGCCAGCCAAATACAATTACAGTACAGATTTGCAACTCATGTGCTTGGAATTCGTTTTTAAGTGTTAATTTTTTAAGTAATCATACGGTAATCAATTTGGGCAAAGATACAAATTTGTGCTAGTCATATACCACTAGAATTTATTGACAAATCAGAGTTAAATAGTATAACAATAATTTAATTTAACAATTTAAAAATCAAATTTTTTGATTTTGTTTTTATAATGATATAATTAATAATTATTATATTTATTATTTCTTATTCACAAATGTTTTTATTCTGGCGCATTTTATTATGGTCCAACCCTAGGATCATAAATAAAAAACTATGTTAAGTTATAGTTTAAGAACAAAAAGTTAATTAAGAATTTGAGCACGAAAAACTAAAGCCATTTAAACAAGAACATTTTTTCTGAGTGTTAATTAAGGGCTAGGATGGAAATAAATTTCTTACAAAGGTATTATTCGGCACATTGAACCAAAATATTTAGGGCAATTATAAATACTTTCAATAATTTAGTGAATAATTCTATTAAAGTGTCATGCAAAATAATTACAACATTACAAAATGTTAATAGAATGTATTTTAGTTGTTGTCACTTTTACTGTTTCTTTTATCTTATCCATCAACGCATCGACATTATTAATGCGAAAACCGAAAGTGCGTCCTTTATTTCTTTTTTTTCGAGGTTAATTGTTGGCAGAGTATTTAGTTGTAGTTCACCTGCTGTAAGAGCTGTTGATATTAAGTATGAATTCCGGAACAGGTCAGCAGTTGCGTCTTTTTTTTTTTAATTGCACGTGGTGTGTGTGTGTGTGTGTGCGTGTGTGTTGCCCTCTTCTAGCTGCTGTTTTTTGTTTCCTTTTGAGCCACTGCCATTTGGCCAAGTTGTTGTAACGTACGTTTTTCAGTCAGTTGTCTGAATTTCCTCATGGTGTTTTTCCTCAATGCTTCCCGCTCTTTTTTTTTTGTACGTTTCTCGTTTCTTTTTTTTTTTTTTTTGCCTTTCTGTGTGTTGTGTGTTGTGGACAATGGGTTAACGTTAACCCACACACACGCACATTGCTCACTTCCCTGGCTGTCTCTCTGGGTCCGTTTAGCTCGATTACGCTTCCGGTTAATGGGCGCTGCAGCTCCCCTCTCCTGTTTCTAGTCTTTCCCCCTTCCATCTGAATGCTGTTGTGCTTCCTATTCTTTAGTTGCCCAGCAAAACGATCCTGCCTCAGACAGAGAATGACACAATTCTGTTTTGTCATCTGCCCCTTGTGACTGCCCCTTGTGCCTGCTGCTGCAGTCAAGACAAAACGCTTGCAGCAATTGTCGAGTTTGCCGCCGTTTCCTCTCTCGCTCATTGCTGCACATTGTCATTAGCAAGATCGAATACGTGTCTGCGTGTGTGTGTGTGTGTGTGTGTGTGTGTGTGAATGATCGTGGCAATTAGCTAAATGTGTGTGCGTGTGTGTGTGAGCTGAAGGCGAATCCATTCATTGTGCAGAGAGCTGCAAACATAAATTACCGGATAATCCGACATAAGCGCATTTCCATGATCTACTCTCTGCCTTGCTGCAAGTGTGAGTTTGTAAGATTGTTGTGTGTGTGTGTGTGTGTCAAGCACTCGTTTAATGCTGACAACTTCCTGCCACACAGAAATGCACACAGAAACGCAATGGAAATGGAAATGGAAATGAACTGCACACTAATTAGTGTGTGTGTTGTTTGTATAATTTGCATGGATATCGAATCTAAATGGCACAACACTGACTCAGATTAGCTGACATTCACATTCTAAGCACCCCCTCGTACCAGACTGGCAGCGATACTGGATTAGGTTTTAGCTAACACGCAAAGTTTAGCTACTACATATGTGGCATATTGTTTGTGCAACCGGGCGGGCACTGTCAGGCGACGGCGACGACGACACCGATAAGCCGGGCCCAGAGTCCAAAAGCCCAAGCAAACTCGAGCTGACATGCGATTGCCAAACACACACACACACACACACACACACACACACACACACACACACACAACAGCTGAAAGCTTGCAATTTGTACAGGAATTGATTTGTTTCTTTTTATTGTTTTTGCTTTTTCCACGGCACGCAAAGTGGCAGCAACAATGACGTTGGATTTGTGTGCATTGAGGCGATGGTGTTGCCGGTTCGGTTAGTCGTCATTGGCCGCAAACTCAGACCAAGCGGCCACTTAACTTGCCACTCAAATGACCCTGAACACCTTTAGGACCAAGAACAACCTCTAACCCTTAAATACATCTATCCCCCAGTTATGATTTTAGTTGTGTTTTTAATTTGAACATGTGACATAAAGCTTACTCATTATCCAATTTGAAGGCACTTTCGGTAATTGTGTGTATTTAATCAATCAAGTGTATGTGGGTGTGTGTAGTTTTATGTACATATGTCGAGGGTCTGGTTGCATACACCATATTAAGGCACTTCATTAAGATAAAATGTAATTTATCGAAATTCGATTTGATAAACACTCCACACAGCCCACAGTACACGTTCCGGTTATCTTTCTCTAACTGGCTGGTCAACATGCCCGTAATTCTCAGCGGCGTCGATTAGATTAACCCAAATGCCAGCAAAACTGTTGCCCAGGGGGTTGGGGGAAGGGGCAAACGGGGGCGTACATTAACGCTTATATCGTAATGTGAACAGAAAAAGATATGGGTTTCAATCGGTCGCTCGTTTGTCCAGCCCGTATTACCAAACAGAGGTCTTTGATAAAAACAAAAAACAAAAAATAGCTCACACACAAATATGCCGAATTTAGATACAGTTTCTTAGTGTGGTGAGAAGGTTGGTTGAGGGCATGTTATAAGCGAAAATTGATTAGATTTGGATAAAAGGCGGCCCATTATATAGATTAAAGTTGAGTTATTAACGATTTGCTTTACAGGTTTTATCGTCGTCTAACTGGCGACTTTTTACGACAGTGATTAACAAGCCCAAAAATAGTTATAGTTAGGTAAGAAAGTTTAACAGTAACTGGATTAAGCAGTTGACTCTACAGTAGCTCAATAAATTGCTGGTAATTTGAATCAATTTAGTTATTGACAAGCAATGCACGCAGCTGAATGGGAAATGGTTTATTTTCTTATTTCGCTTTGCGACGCAAATTCTAACTAATCCCGCTGTAAAATGTCTACACATGGAGTTGGAGTTGAAGCTGGAGCTGGAGCTGGAGATCTTGGCCTGGGTAATCACCGTCCAGCAACTTCCTGAGCGTCAGCGTCGCAGTCGGCGTTAATGTGTGACTTTTGCTGTGTTTTTCAACGACATTAATTTTGTGTCGGATCTTAAGCCGGATTTAGTTAAGCAGCTCAGCGATCGCCAGACAGCAAACAGCGAGCAGCGATCACTGCGCATTAGGCATTTCCACACACACACACACACACACACACACACGCTCTCAGAAGAATAAGATAGAGAGAGAGAGTGGGGAGAGAGCGCAAAAGATGCTCGATCACATTTTGTTGGCAGCGCTTAGGAAATATAATCCCTTTTGTAGATGCTCGCATGATCACCGCTTCATCAGCTTCAGCTTCAGCAACAGCAACAGCTACAACAACAACAGCAACAGCAACAACAGCAACAGCAACAACAGCTTTGGGCTCGGCTTCAGACAGCATCACCTGTTTTGGTGTTTGGCGTTGGCGTTGCCTCTGGGTAGCGCCTCGATGTGGACTTGAGAGTTGTATATGTGTGTGTGTGTGTGTGTGTGAACGCCATCGCTCTGGTCAGTCTGGTTATTGGTATGAACAACAGAGATTTACTAGCTATATAACACTTTAGTGGATTGTAGGGTATACCCGATAAAAATACTCTTGAATAACTTTAAAAACTATCTACAAAAACACTAATAAGAGTTTACTACAGACTTTTGACACATTAACTTTTTTTGTTTCAAAAAAATATATATAAAAATATTTTTAAAAAATTATTTAAAATTATTTTAAATAAGGTTCCTAAAAAGCCACTTTGCCTTACATGTTTTTTTTAAATTGTTAAAGTTTTTAGGTTTAAAAAACATATATTATTGAAGCATATTTTAACCTACGTTCGATATAAAATATGTTACTTTGCAAAGAAAATAAAAATAAACCTTTTTTTAAATAAATAAATGAGTACGTCACATTAAAAAAAAGATTAAAAAATAATTAAAAATTGTACATATATAGATATTGGTCATTTTATTTGTAAGCTTTTGCTTTGTTATTAAATTTGAGCTAAAATCTGTGAAATATATTAAAGATTACAATCTAACAATTGTTCGAGAATAGGAGGTATCACACAGTCGACCAGATTAAGTGCTTGGCGATTTAGTTGATGTTTGTTGTTGGCTCGTTATAATGTGTCGCACATTAGTTAGCAGTTAATACTTTAAATAAGACGAGGTTACCGACATTTTTCCATCATTGCGAGCTATTAACGAAAAATATGTTGAGACGGCGACGACGACGACGACGACGACGAGTAGCAGTAGCTGGTGTATTAGTTTAAGCCGATTGTCGCTGTGACTTGTAGAAATCGTTTGTTGGCGGGGCGGCTTATGATTTTTAACGGGGCGTATTAGTAATATGCGCCGAAGACTTAGTCGAGCCCCTTTCGAAATTAACGAAATGAAATGTTATAAATCTTTTGAAAGAAACAACGAAGCACAAAATATAAGAAAAATAAGTAACGCGGCTTATGTAAGTTTTTCGTTATTATTTATTTTTGTTCGACAATATCTTCGTCATCGCCAAGACAAAAAAAAAAAAGCAAAAATATCCCAAAAATGATTTGCTATATGAAAACATTGGAAGCTCACGGAAGATGGGTAAGAGGGGGCAGCGTATTGGATTTATATTCACTTGTCTGGGAAAATACTTTATAATATGCCAGCCCACTTGTCATAATTTTCAAACAAAATTAAGTCAAATTTATGTTTGTGTGCTTGTGGAAAATGGCCCAGTCTTGGATTTGGATGTGATATATAAATAAATATATAATGCCACAGGGGAACCAGATGCGACACAATATAGACGCCAAATCCACTAATTAAGGTGACAATGTGTCGTGAGGAGGGAACAAAAATTAAGAAATGCGCATATTGTAAATGTTATTCATGTTTCGTTTTCGTGTTTTCCTCACACAATTTTCCCGTACACTGATTAACGCTGCTTAATAAATGTGTTTAAAAATACATAATGGCAGAGGTGACAGCTTCGAATGAAAATAGTTGCGTTGAGGGGGGAAATAGTAGTGAAGGATTACGTATACGATATATCAATTTCATGAAAATCTCATACGATCTATATTTCATTGTATTTATTTCCTAAACACGTTAGTTCTTTCAGTTTATCAGCGAGTTTTACGGCTGCCTTAAGCTACAAAGCTTGAACCGCACTTATCGCAATGTCTTACAAATCGTTTTATCAATGTGTCATTAGCTGCGAAACAAAAATGTTTTACGATAGCTCCCAGCAACAACCTCCAAACTCGTTGAGTTGCACGTTAAGTGGAAGGGGCAAACAGTAACAGTAACAACAACACGCACACACAAACACACACACTTTGTTGATTATCACATTATCACAGAGGGCGGCACTTTTGAAACGATCTCCGGGAATAGGGAATCAAAAAAAAATAATAATAACAGAAACAGTAACATGCCACAAAATTGATTTAAAGCCATTTCATTTGAGCCGGCAGTGCCAAACTTACAGACAACTTGACAAGTTGTAATTAACTTAAAGCGTTTCTCGATGTCACCACGATTTTCGGCAAGTATACTATAATATCTATACCCTATAGTTAAACCAAAAATGAAAGTATACCAAGTTTAAATAGTTTAATGACTAACAAACTTGTTCTCATTACTTAAGTATTCTAAAACATTAGATAGATTATGACTAGTTAGAAACGCAATAATCTGATGCAAGCCCTGCCCATTTTCTTTAATTTTATTGTGTAGATCCAAGTCCAGTTTCAGTTTCCAGTTCGGACTTGCACAGATGCCAAGCTGGTCAAGCTTATGGTAATAATGATTATAAATTATTATAATCCAATCGGATTTGAATAATTAATATATATTTTTTATTAAAATCGCATACGCAAACTGAGCACAGCGCATAATCGGATCGGTAAGAAGGCGCTGAACTCAACTTTGAGGCTTGACTGAGAAAGCGAAGAATGAAATGCTAAAAATGTGTGTGTTACAATAAAACAGATCTCTGTCTCTCTCTGTGTGTGTGTGTGTGTGTGTGTGAATGGAACACGACTAAGCCCTGATAAATGCAGCATGCTCGTGAAGTGAATGCGCGGCAGCAGAAAGAGTTTTCAAAAAGGTGTTAGACCTGTAGAAAAGAAAGCCAAGACAGCGACAATGCGAAGAGTCGGAGGCGGGTGGCGAGGCGAGAAAAAGGCGTGCCACAAAAGGCCATACAATATACGATGAAGATGAGAGGAGGGTAGAGGAGAGGAGAGAGAAGATGACAAACAGTTTGGACATTTATGAGCAGCATTTAATGGACATTTGACTACTGGAATTTAACGAACACATGCTGTGTAGCAGCCAGGGAGGGGAGTGGAAAGGGGGAATCGGGGGGTTAAGCATTCATGAATTCATTTATATGTATCATGATTCGATGCGCTGTCGTTCTATTGATTACCGTGTGCGGAAATGAATGCCTTTGTAAGCAGGAAGTTAAAAGCAAGTGTTCAACATTGTCCATTTTCTAGTCCATGTTAGTTGTGTGTGATTTTTGTAGCTGTCATCACAATCACAGAGCCTTAATCTGAATGAAAATTTATAATGCAAAAGACGCTTAGCTCTAACTATGTATGTATGTACTATCAGCAGCAGGCAGCACCTGATATTTATAACTACAAAGCGCGGCACGCATAATATTATCTGGTGTCTTTTGTTTTTTTCTTTTTGTGGTTCGATATCGTGCCGCGTCAGAAATTATCACAACAATAAAACTAAATGCTTTATAATTAGTTTGGCAAAATCAAAAGAAGCTACGCATTTCAGATTGTGGCAACATGGTTAAAAAAGATAGAAAATGATTTGTTATAGATTGGGTTTCTACTTTTTTGGTTTGGGTTTTATTGTCCATTTTTTTTTTTTTTTTTTTTTTTGTGTTATTTATGCGCATCGATTGAGACACTCACAAATTATATACTAAATAGAAAAACCTACACACTTAGGCACAGACCCACATACCTAAAGCTTTATTATCTTTCTATACGAACACCCAACTTAGTCTTATCTTAATCCCATTCACGATTCACTAAGCGTATGCGCCGCAACACATAAAACTGTCAAAAATAAAACACAAAAAGCAAAAAAAAAACAACATTCTTGTCGAGCTTTGTCTATAATAATTTTAAAAAGTTAGAACTCAAGGCATGATTTAGGCAAGAAGACAATGCCGATAAGTCAAAAACTCGTGAGTGTGTGTGTAATACACACTGTGTATTGATATCGGCAAAACAAAATTCGGTTAATACGTTGATTTATTAAATGTATAACACCAAATTTTTTTGGGTTTTTTCACGAGATATGTTGCAAAACTTTTCGTGAAACTCTTCTTTACAAAATATCTTTAAAATTTATATGAGTATAGAAAAACAATCAGTTCAATAAGAAAAAATTACTTTTGTGTCTTAGATCAAAATGCACTGCGAACTTTACCATGGCAACTTACTTGAATATGAAAGAACTATAAAACAACTCTTCTTTTTTTTAGGTTATAACCATATGGCTCACAGGGAGAGAGAGAGAGAGGGAGAGAGAGGAGAGAGCGCGACAGGGGCTTTTGGGTGAGTGGCAAACCTGATGCAGATAAATAATAATTACACTCACACGACATAATCAATTATGCCTGCTAATAAATGCCCCGCTACACATGTAGTCTATCAATGTGTATGTTTGTGTGTGGTTGTGTGAGTATGTGTGTGTGTGTGTGTGTTATCCACAAATGTGAGTTGCACTAATCACGCCAGCATGTTCATAATCAATTTTATCGCACTTATTTGGATTAGTTGCGATACCAATGATAGGGTGACGTCTCTGCCAACGTCGCAGTCGCCGTCGACGTTTCAGTTCGATAAAAGAGTTGATGACGCTATGCGAGCAAAAGTCAAATAATCACAGTTAAAATTATAGTAACAGTTACAGTTACATGGTGTTATCACACTTATCGTACCCCCCCCATATCTAAGTGTGTGTGAGTATGTTAAGTGGGGTGGGGTAGAGGGTGCTGACGTCCTCCCCTTATGCCCAAATTAGCAATAAGTTGTCACACCACCATAGAGGATTATCTTATCTGTAGCTAAAAGCTTTTAAACTGAACAAAACCACAACTTGGATATAGGTTCGGTTCGTTTCGTTTCGTTTCGGTTTTGAGGTGTGCCAAGGTTTGGCCAAGACGCATTAGCCAACACTCGGATATGAGTAAATAAATACCACACTGTTTTAAAAGCTTATCGTGCTCCAATCTCGGGTCGCAACACTAAACCAGCACCGATAAGGATTATCTCTTAATCTGCATAAATAGCGAACAAATCGTCGCACATAGCCATAATTACACATTCTGGTTTTGTTTTTTTTTTATCATACTATACGAGCAAATGAACCCGTTCCAGGGACCCAGCATTTACCGTTTGTTTGTGTTTAGTTATGCACTTTTAGCCGTCAGATTGATACATTTTCTCATTCACTTTGCATCAGCAGAAAATTGAGTAAATAATTTGTTTACTTATATGAATGCAATCATTCTGAATCTATTTAAGAAACAGCAATTTACATCAGTCTTATGTTCTCGAATTTTTATATTATTTTATTAAAAATGATTCGACAACTTTTTTTTAGTTTCTGACTTAAATCCCTTTTGTCTTCTTTCATATAATTAAATACCAGCAAATTTTAAATAACTATTTCAACCAAAAAATAAAAAGTTTGTTAAACTAAAAATAAAAAAAACTTAAATACATGTACAAAATTATCATTATTTTTAGAGATATAATCATAGAAATATCCAGAAAAAAAATAAAGGCAAATCTAGCGTTAAAATATATCCGAAAAATATATATCAAAGGTCTTGCATTTGTATGACAGTTATATGCTTCCCAAAGTTTCAGCTCGATAGCTTTTTAACTGAGGGATAAGCTGAACATATCAACAGACGGACACGGCTATATCAACTCCGCTTCTTTTATGCTTTACACATATCATCACAAAATTAATATACATTTTTTAAGTGTATAAAAACAAAATTTCCAGGAATTTCTAAAGAATCAAGAAGATGAAATTCTGCAGGCAATTTCACTATCCTTTTATATCGGATCAAACTGATACACCTAAAATTTCACATATCTAGGTCATTTAATTACCAATTTGAACTAAAAGAAAGCATATGCAAATTTTAATAATTAAGCAATTTGATGTTCAAATAGAGTATACAAAGTTTGCTAATTGGGCTTAAGGTATTTTTTGCCACCCCTCGACTTGCGTTTATGTACACTAATTCAGTTAGTTGCCGGAGTCGTCGTCGTCGGCTGCTTTTCAAGTGTCAACGGTGACTAATGAGCAAATATATAGCTAATTGAAATTCTTCACGGCTGATCTTGAGCAAAAACTAACTCTGTACAAAACTCAAATGTCTAGACGCCTGAACACAACAAAAGCGACGGCACTTGAGGATCACATTAAGTGTAATCGTATAGTATTTGGATTTGGTTTCAGTTTGGAATTAAGTAGACTTATCATTAACTCTCACCTGCTGGCCGGCATTGGCTGCCACCCAAGCTTCAGCAAAGGTTTCCATTGCGCTTTGAAAGTCCATGATGAAAGTGTGTGCGATCGTTTGTATCGATTGTTTGGTTTGGTTTGGTTTGATTTCGTTTAGTTCTGTTCTGTTCTGTTTATAAAGTTTTTATACTAAATACTTTTGCTTTGGCATTAATTGGTCTTGGTTGGTTTGCAATGCATCAATTGTTATTATACTCGTTGCACAAACTTATTTAATTTCATTTGCGATAAGGCCAAAAGCACGCTTTGATTTTTCGATTATGGCCCACAACGCACACTCGGACGCGACTTGGGCATGCAACTGGGTTTGCCGGAACGGATTCGATGACGCTGCCACCACAGCTCTCTGTTGCTGCAGCTCTCGACGCGACATCATTAGCACTGGCGGCACGGGCACGCCATTTAAGTATTGGATAGTTTCTACTGTTTAGTTGGGAACGGGGTGGGGCACCGTGTCAAAAGTCAAACACCGACGGCGGCGATAAGAAGACCGGCTGCACTTTGGTTTTGTTGTTGTTGTTGTTGTTGCTTTTTTTTCTTTAGGAGGATCTGCCTCGCAAATTGGAGCTGGGCAAAAATGAACGCGACAGAACGGCTCGAGCTGCCAATGACGACTGACGACGATATCGAGGCAGATTCTCTGATTCTACGACTGATTCAACTATTTGTCAGTTGAACTGATTCGTAGTTGTTGTTTTTTTGTGTTTAGCTAGTTGTTATTGTTATTGTTGTTGTACTTGTGATAAGCGCAAGCTGTTGTGATTTTTTGTTTACTTTGTCGCTCGATTTCGATTTGTTTTCTCTTTTTGATTGTTTGACTATCTTTCGGCTTTTGACGCTCCACACAAACATGCACACAAACATACATACGTACACATGTACTTGTCTGTCTAGCTCTGACTGCGACTGGCCATTATTCTGATTGTCAATAACTAATAACGAGACAGCACTGTTAACAATTCGTCAATGGCTCTTTCACTGCTGCTGCTGCTGCTGTTGCTGAGCGGACGCGCGTTAAGACATCCTTCCACAGCACAAGTTGTCGCACAACTGACAAATTCTTTCGCATTCGCACTGGCAGCGACGCAGCCATCTCAGCGCCTCGCCTCGCCCCGCCGCTCAACACTTTGCCGGCCTAAACCGCCCCGACCGGCATTCGGGCTGCACCGTACACGATGTTCGCTGTTCGTTTTCGTCTCTGTTCATTTGCTGCTGCTTGCCTTTGCATTTGTGTGAGTCACAAAACGACGACGACGCTCTCTCTCTCTCTCTCTCTCTCTATCTTTTCGTCGATTGCGGGTGGGCCTCTCTCAGTTAATGGTGCGTTTTATAGTAGCAGATCTGAAAAAGTGTTGTATGAAGTTTGGTTTTGAATAGGAAAAGGAATATATTACAGATTCCTTAAAACTAGGGAAAAAAATCAACAATAAATATCAGTTTATTTAACTGATCGCGCAAGAATTTTAGCATTAAAGATATGCAAAAATTCGAATAGTAAAACTTACAATTGTGATGTAGAATGTTCTGATATTAAAACAAAGTTTGAAATAATGAATTCATGTGTAAAATTGATGGGATTTCCAATGTATTTTTAATTATCTAAGGAGTTTATAAATCTAAGCGGCAGCTGTAATAAAAACATCTGATCATATTTTTGTTTATATGTAATACTTCTTAATAAAAGTCAATTTAAAAACTCAGCCTTCATTCGCAAGACTATCCTAACAAATCTGAATAGTTTGAGATTTTATTTTATGTGGAATTGTTGCAATAATACGAGGGTTAACTTTCAAATTTTTATAATACATTCAATGTTTTTCAAAGTCTTTAATTGTCATTATTATTTAATATTTAACGAAAAATTGATAACTGAAATGAAAATGTTGCAAAACGAACGGTTTCATAGAAAATAAGTAGTAGAAATACTACTATTTATTATTTTCATAGAGAGAGTCTTTTTAGTAGTGTGTGTGCGTGTGACCAAAACAAAACACGCACACACTGACAGCAGCGAGAGAGTGAGCGAGAAAGAGAGAGGGACAGAGAGCGAAATTATATGAGAGAGTGAACGCACACACACACACGTACAAGGTGGGGGAAACCTGTTCCGGCGCAGAATTGCACTTGTCTCGCGACAGGCTCATCTACAATACACATATACATATGTATACACAAACACACATACTCGCTTGCACACCACCCACCCCCCTCCAAACAGTTGAACGAGAGCCGCTCGGCTGCGCGTTTCTTTTACTTTTTGTGCTCTGTAGCGAAATTCAATGGATTTGCCGCAAATTCGGGTGGAATTATGCCAAACACACACATACAGTATACATGCACACCGATAGCACCGACTCAGCTATTATTGAGAGTGGGCGTGGGCGTGAGCCACTCGTAAAAGCGACGGCTAAGCGGACAGCGAATACGATTGCGAGTGCGAGCGATACGGGAATACTTTCGCGCCTGTGCCTGGGATGAAAGAGTAAATCGTCAGCGCTTATTATTATTATGTCGTTATGGGGAGCCGAGCCAGCGAGCTTTAGGCAGAGAGGAGGCAGAGACGGAAGCAGTGGCAACAGCAACACCCACTCCTCATTTAGCAGCACCTCGGCGAATGGAATTGGATGGCGAACAGTGTGTGTCTATGTGTGTGTGTGTGAGTGTCCGTGTTTTTTGTTGGTTTGACACGAAGTTTGGTGTTGACCACTTGCCGCCGAACATGCACAGAATTGCAGATAAGAGCGCAGATAATGCGCGCGCATTACATGTGATTAGGTGTTCGGCAAGATGGGTTTAGCCAACCACTGCGTAGGAAGCCGACGCCAAGTACATTATATACTCGAAAGGATATGTATGTGTGTGTGTACATTTTAAAAGTTTGGGTGGAGTTTTTCGGCAGGCAATTGCGTTTTAATTACTCTCAGCTGGCAACTCCAACATCGTTGCAACTGCAATTTAATTAAATATGCAAGCATACAAGTACAAATACGAACACATACATAAATACATACACATCTTAGAATATTAATTTTTTCATGCAGCACACATTACATGCAAATTTGCGCAGATTATTAGCCGGAACAAGAAAAAAAGAAACCTCCTGCTTGTTTTTGTCATCTTCCTTTATCCGCCTTCCTACGGCTGTATAAAAATAACATGCACGCTCTCCCTTTCTCTGTACTGTTGCTGCTCTATTTCGGTAGCAAACTCGCTCACACACACACATAAGCACAAGCACAAGCACAAGCACGTACAAACACAGTCGCATATTCGAGCAACACTCGCTCTCTCCCTTTTGCGCTTGCATGTGCGTGCCAGAGCGAGATAACCCATAAAAATGTTGAGCAAAGCAAAGATGAGCAAAGTGTAAACGTAAACGAAAAACGCAAAGCATACAGCAACAACAACAACAACAACAGCAAAAATAACACAAAATAAACATAAAAAGCGCCGGCAAACCAGTTCGGATAGACTCCGCCCTCGGCGTACGCTGATTGGCTAAGCTTTGTCTTTGCCCAAGACTTCATCTTTTTTTTCTTTTTGTTTTCTTCGCTTTGCTGTTTGTTTTGTTGTTGTTGCTGGGCCGAATGCTTGTGCTGCTTTTTTGGCTGCGGTTTTATCGCCTCCAACGACAACGACGACGACGACGACGCCGACATCTTTCCACTTAGTTAACAGCTTTCCCCCTAGATGTACTCATGCCCTCCCACACCCCCCAATCCAGTGGAGTTGCACTGTGCCGTCGTCAATCGTCGCTGGGGAAGGCTTTCAAGCTCCAAATAATTTTCGTGATTTTAATTATACAATTGTTTACATATTTACAATAGAATTTGGAGCATACATAATATGTTAATAGTTACAGAAGTAAATATGTACATATGTAAATTGTGGAGGCAAAGGTTAATTAAGAAAACAACAAAATGTTCGTTTTAATGTTGATTTTAAATACAGTAAAGCCCCAACACGGAGCCGTTAGGACAACCCATAAACGGACACTTTACATGGGAATTTTTCATTCAACTTATTTGCCTACTCTAAAGCCCCAACAGCGGACAAAATTTTGGGAACCATGAGTGTCCGTTGTTGAGAGATTTCACTGTACATACAAAATTTCATATTTCCTTATTAGTGTGAACACTGAAAACATAATAGAAAACTGTTTGGCTTACATTATGGAAATCAGATAAATACTTGTGGTTAAAATAATAGATAATTTGAATTTAAAATGTTTTTTTAAATATCAATGAATTGCAGCAACAGCAACCACACAAACCAAATCGTACACAAACTTTCACACGGTTAAAATTGTTAAAATGGTGGTTAAAATGACCCCATTGATCTCAGAAAATGTATGAGCTAGTAATTTCAGATTTGGAATATAATTTTTCGTTTACCCCATGTTTGCATGGTTTAGAAAAAATGTTCAATTCCAATAAGCGATATATGTATTTAAAGCTTTTTAACCTATGCTAAGAAAACTGACAAAACTTCAACAATAGGGTATAACCAATTACTGATAATGGATTAGGTACTAATTATTTTAAAAAAAAAAAACTTGATTTGCATAGAACGCATTTATTTAAAATTCTAAAGTTTCTAGCTCTTACAGTTTCAAGGATCGAAAACAGACAAGAGATGTTTTCTTATGCCACTTATTTTTAATGGGTTTAAAGTGTAATCAAGACTCTATATGTACTTGATATTTATTTGTAACAAACTTCTAAGAAACACTAACAAACTTATTTTTCTGTCGAAATGTGCGATAACATAAAACTTGATTTAAGTTTTCTTTGAAAAACGAAGTTTACTTAAAGAAGATAAACAGTCTAAAAGCTTATTAAAATATGTCAATATATTAAATTGATTGTGAAAATTTAAAATATGTTATCAAAGCTTCTAAGTGAAGGAAAAATACATATACATTGTTTAAGGACTTCACATGATGTGAAGCCAACCCAAGGGAAAATCAATAATTTTATTAAAGTTGTTTCTCGCTGCTGTTGCTGCTGCTGTGTAGCTTTTCATATTTTCTTTCGCGAGACAAACAGGAGCCAATGCGCGGGGGTGGCGGGTGGTATGTGGCAGGGGCAGGGGGCAGGGGGCAGGAACAGGAAGAGGGACAACCGCGACATAGAATGCTCGCCATTCTGTGTGTAACGTGTGGAAATTTTCAACTTTAAGCAGCGGCAAACGCACATGGCAGACGGACCCGGACCCGGACCCGGACCCGTAGCTGGTTCCCCGTACTCGCAGCCGGACACGAATCGTTCTTTTGACCCTATCGCCACCACCCCGCTGCCTGGGTGGTCCTAACTTTGTGTGTGGGCTCCACTTATTATTGTTATTACTCAATGTGCCACCATCAGCCGCGTAAACGGTCGTTGCCGTCAGCCTCGTCCTCGTCCTCGTCCTCGTCCTCTCATCATCCTTCATCCTGAAATGCTACAATAATGCCATCAACGCTGGCAGTAGTCCATCTCCCTCTATCTCTCTCTCTCTTTCTTTTTCATCATTGTCAACGTTGTGGGCATAATGACAAAAGGACATTCATTAAGTTTTTGATTTCTGATTTTTATTGTTGATTAAACGCCGCTTCCCCCTCACAATAGCGAATGAAGGCCAAGAGCCAGAACAGAACAGAACAGGGCAGGGTAGGGCAGGAAAGGGGGTAATGCTTGAGAAGGATACAACGACACCAAAAGCAGCGATGATGTGCTCGGCATTGTCCTATCTATCGTGCTGAGCACTTCCGGCGAGAGCGTCAACTTGACGTTTCCGTTTTTTGGCTGTGATGTTGCCAGTTTCCCTCTTGAGGCAGCCAGTATCTGGCTTATCACCCGTCACCCCGGAAGGGGTATACACACACACACACATATATACACACTTATATATATATATAGATATGTATATACATACGAACATATGTACTTAGTTTACAGCCAACCAATTCGAGCTGGCAGCATTTTGATTAAACTGTATGCAGCTTTATCCTTGCTTGCGACACACACACATACATATAGCATGTATGTATGTATGTATGTATATATATGTACTGAAGTGCTGCTATTCGCTTGGCTCAAGTATTGACATCGCCCAGGCGAGGGGTGGGGTTTGGAGGCATGCCACTAACGCCTGGCGGTGCCATTGGAGCTCTCAGACGAGCTCTCGTTGCAGTCGCCCCGAAATGCGCCTGCGCTAATTTCGGGTTTTACTTGATTTTTTTTATTGCTCTTCTCTATATCGTTTTTGGTTTTCTTTTATTTTTGGGTTTTTTGCTATTTGTTTATGCAGAGGTCTGCGTGTGTGTGTATATTTATACATAAGAAATATGGGTGTGTGGGAACATTTCAGTGATTATGTAGCAGAAAATAAACTTGATTAATTTAGTAGTAGGTTAAAAATGAACTAACTACATTTCGACATGTAACCTAATTAAAAAAAAAAAACTTCCTTCGTCACGCAATTTTATATCAGGAGTTTTGTAACTTGTCTGTGTAACATTTAAAAAAATATCTTTAAAAAATACCTTTACAACTTTATTCACAATAAATTCATATTATGTGTGTTAATTATTTTTTAAAATTTAAATATGGCTACTAACAACTACTAAAAGCTCCGGAATACTTACATATATATCGTTTATTAAGTGACCTGATCCATTGTTTGTTATTTTCAAATCCGTCTACCAATGTGCATTAGATTGTTATTGAATCTATTGTTGTTGGTTTTTTTATACAGATTCTGTAGAATACTAAGAAGCAAGCAAGCTATGTTTCCGGTGGTTTTACTTCAACTTTACTACCAAGGTAAAAGCATTTTAAAGTTTTTTTTATATAGTGGAAATAAAACCATATCAAGCCCAAATAAGTATGAATATTAATAAAATCATAATAGTATTAATAGATTTAGTAATTACATTTTAACAACTGGTACATAAGCTCTAATAAATTCGTGTTAGAATTGCTCCTGGATTTAACTGTTTTTGCGAAATTTGTGCAGATCTTACACAACTTCTTTTTGCTGATTACAAATGCCCAAAAACAAACTAACATTGCGTATATAAAGCTTATTAGAGATACTTTCCTGAATTTCACAAAGTACTTTAAAGTTTCAAGTTATTGTTACTTTTAATTTAAAGGTAACCTTGAGGTGTCGAAAAACAACTCACTTTAGTAAGTATTGGGGGGATGGAAAAATGGTGAGACATTAGCTGACAATGTTTGGCTGTTGGGCTGTGTTGAATTCCCCCCACCCCTGATTAAATGGAATAACCACATTAACCACTTGAGGTAATTGAAAGCGACTAGAAAAACACGGCGCAAGAGCAAATGTGTGGATGTATGTATGTAGGTGTATCGATACCGATACCGATAACATTGGTAAGCATGTCGCACGGCGATCGGCAAAAGTTCCACTTGAAAGCCTTAATTGATTTAACTGATACTGATACTGATGCCAAGCAAGCAAGCAAGAACGCAACAAAGCAACAAAGCAAAAGAAACACTCAACAAATCAATAGATAAATTCCATGCTTCGGCTGTTTATATCGCGTCGGTATCTGGTATCGGATGTGGCACTGATTGCCGTCGCAACCACCCCCCACCCCCACCCCCTCACCAGCCTATTGCTGGCATGTGTTACCGTTAACCACAATGTGAAGCAGCCCAACCCCACAGTTTCCACTTATTCCACCACGCGTCTTCACGGCATCTTCAAACGCTTGTGGCAATGGCGATGGCGATGGCGATGGGGCGGGACGAGCAACAAGAACCATGAAAACACGCCATCCAACAAGATACGACGAGTATCGATTTGTAAATTTCTCAAATGATAAGAGATAAAAGCAGCGCTTGACTTTGTGAGCTCACATTTTGACAATGAAAATAACCAAGCAATGAAATCAATGTTTCAAACTCTGAAAAGATGCCACATACACAAGACAACAAAATGTGAATACATACTATATCTCTCACACTCTTCCACTAATGAGTAATAGCCGTAACTATAGCCGTAACCGGCTGCTTTGTGCAATGCCGCCGTACAATGTTGACAGTCGTGTTGTTTATCGCTTATCGCGATCAGAAACTCGGCTGGAGAATACAATTGGCGATGAGGTTGTCCGGTGTTTGCTGACATTGTCGCTGTTTTGTTTAACAAATCCCTAATTAAAAAGATACCAAATCAAAGTCTTGACTTCAAGCGAAACTGTTATTCAGCTACCTGACCCAAAACCAGCTAAACCATTCGCTGATCTCCCTGTATTCCATCTGGCAACGTCCATTTGACAAATACACAACGCTAGCAACTCTGGCAGCACTTGACTTTGTTTACCAATACAATTGAGTTCTCGGTCTGGGTCTATGTCTGCCGCATGTGGTCTCATTTCAAGCACAGCCTGCCCCTTCTACCTTACTTTAAAGTCCCTTGGGATGTTAGAGTTGTTTGCAGTTTGCGTGTGTCGCTTTTTGAAATATATTTACACATTTCAATAATGACTAAGTTTAAAATGCAAAAATCTCACAAACTTTATTCAATTCAACTCGGTGTTTATTATGAAAAAACTTTTGTGTTTTTAAAATATTTTATCTTAAAAATTTTAAATTGTTTTGTCCCACAATATATGTTAAATTAAAACTTATTCACGCTTCTTCTTAAAAAATGCAAAATAAAGCTAAATGAAGGTTATGCCAACTTTTTCAGAGGAATTTTCCTGCAAAATTCATCGAGCGGGACTAAATGGTAAAAATTGTTGAATGAATGTTTTTCATTTTTAACATACATTACAACAAGATGACTATTAGAAGGCTTAAAGTCATTTAATCAAGGAGAGCTTTCTGAAACTCTAAAAATTTTAAATCGATTGTCCATATAATATATATCCATGTTTTTGATGATTTTTTTACTACCATCATGCGAGGCATCGTCGAATTTTTTTTTAGCCTTGAAAGCATCCTTTTGATCCCGCAGACCAATTTTTTGATTATACATATTAAGTCGAAAACTTAACTTATAAATCTACTTATCAATGTGATGCTTTACACCAGATCAATATTTTTATATTTCGACCTAACACTACAGTAAATTAAAGACCCGTTGGAATAATGAATTTCAATCCTGTATCTGTTTGACAAACGGACATTTCCTAATATTAGCTCTTGTATTTTTGTGTACCCATTAAAAAGGTTTTATCAGTTTACAGCAAAAAGAAACAATGTAATTACAAGTCATGTACGACAAAAAATAAAAAATTAAGCCAAAATTGTCATTCTCAAATGGTTGGGTAAAAATAAATTTGTATGACTAACCTTGACGTACTGTACTTTTATTAAAAACTAAAAAATCCGTTGATTTTTTTAAAACCCTTAAAAATCAGTAATTAGAATTTACAAACCCAAAATTCATAAGAAACAATACAAAAAATTAATAACTAAAATAGTTTGTAAGGTTTTTAAAATTAAGGTTTTAATTGTTTGTCGTTTTTAAAGTAAAAAAAATCAAAATTCATATTAAAATTTGTATATCATTATTTACCATTAAAATAAAAAAACGAAGAATCGTAAGCCTATTATGTATACATTCATTGAAATATTCAGAAATGCCATACAATCAGTTAATTACGAAAATTGAGGAAGAAAGATTTGACAAAAATACAATTCACACTATTTTAAATGTGAACATATAACAAAACGTTTTTAAATTTGAAAACTCGTTTTACGTAGTAAAAGATACTTAATATTTTACAGTTTTTCTTCATATTTGCATTGTCAAGTGCGTTTGACATTAACCTACTTATATAGTACATTATATAACATACTCGGTATATCTAGTAAATAAATAAGTTTTCGAGTAAAAAAGAACAACTCAATTTGTACATTTTCATTAACGGCTAAAAGCATCTCGTTTAGTGCGCACTACAAACAAGCTGAAACAAGTTTGTAGCTTCAGCAACAACAACAGCAACAGTTTCAATAACAAAACGAGGCTAATGAGGATGTGGGTGATTCTGGTGGCCAGCGGTCAGTTTGGCCAGTTTGCCACCCACTCAGCATAGTTGTTGGATACGACCACATAATTAAATTAATTGCATGAAAAGCGGAAACAGGTGAATGTCCGGAAGTGGCAGGAGAGAGAGAGAGAGGGAGAGGGGGTAGCCGCAGGCGCATGAAACATTTTTAGAGCAGCCGCAATGCAAATATTGGTCAGCGTTGTCGAAATCAAACGGGATGACCAACAACTGTCCCCACTCCCCCCATCAGAATGTTCACGGACTGGACTAAATAAACTCAAACAAAAAAGGTAGAAATCAAAAAAGTTTAATGGAAAAAGCGGACGCAAACAGCGACGATTCAAAATCAAAACAAATTGCGATAAAAATCCAGGCAAACAATTTGATTTCATTGAATCGTTTGAGGTACGCTTGGCTCAAATATTTTGAAGAGCGCTTATAGTATTTATCTGCCCATCTATTATCAATTATAATTATCTGTATCTCGGCTAAATGTGACCTCAAGTGGCTGGTCGAAGCAGGGGGGTGAGCAGGGCGGCAAATTGCGGCGATCCTTTGAACGATTGCTGCGATCTGTTATTGATAAGCGTTTGAAGCGTTGAGTTTCGAACTTAAGGCGCTGCTACGATTTGATTAATATTGACTTGGGTGCGATTTGTGTTTGCTTAGCTATTGTGTTCAGCTGTTCAGTGTTGGCTGCGTTTTGATTAATTTGAGGCGATAAAGCTTAATTGGATTTCGCTTAGATAATGGCGCAATCAAGTAGTCACAATTCCAGTGCAAAAACTAAAATTGACAACACCTTCTGGGTGCATAGCTAAAAGCAAAATCGCAGCTAATCAATAAAGACAAATACATAGCGGTAAACAAATACTGCAATCACGAACATATTAATCAAGTAGCTCAAGACAAAATGCAACCAGTTGCACTTCTACGATTAAAAGTGATAAGTCTAATAGTAAGTACACTCAGTCAAGTGGGAAGTTAGATTAAATACTCAAATTGTGAAATTTGTGATTAAAACAAAGGTTTGATAGACCTGCTGTCTTCTCTTATACATCGAGTTATCATTTCTATAATACTACTCAAGCTTAAACTCAAATATACATATTATACTCGCACAAAATAGACAGTCTTCAACCTAAGTGGTTGATTGATTATATTTAGTTGATATAATAATAAATAGTATTAAAATAAATAAAGAATCAAGTTAGAACTTTTTACTAGTGCTCATTAAAAGTTATTCGTTTTAGTTGAAATTATCTATGCTATGACCATCATATGTAGTATGATTTACTTGAACAGAATCTGTTTTGCTCATTTTGTTAACGTCTTTAGTAAATATTAAGATTTGCCTATAACATATAAGAACAAATATAACTAAGTGCTTTAAACCGTTTTTGATGTTTATTAAACAATATTTAACACAAAAGAGTATCGGAAACATATGTGATATATAGTATAATATTCTACCAAGTTCTTGACTTGAGGGGCTATTCAAAGGTTATATCTCCAGTATAGCAAACTAATGAGTTCAATGTTATAGGATTAATTTTGAGTGTGACTCAACGAACCAAACCCACGACTAAAATAAGTAGTTGGTTAAATATCACCAACTGCAATCTCAAGTCATTTGCTTCATCTAAGATGTCCACTTAAGTGAAATAAATGTTTACTTATGCTTCGCCAACTGGAATTCATAAGACTGCTACTAATGCTCATATTTGTAGTTGGAATCGCGTTCATATCTTGTGTGAGGGAGAGGGAATACGCTTCCTCTCTCAATCCTCCTAAAAGGCAATAAAGTTTATCATGCAATTAAGAACGAATTACGCTGCTAATAGAATAATTAATGCAATTTCCCACAACATTAGGCAGAAAGCGAGCGAGCTGCTGCTGCTGCTGGCCTAGGACACGCCACAAGGCAAGGGCGTCGAGCCCGGTGCGAAATCAAGATGTGAGCTACTCACTCGGACTGAGAGAGAGTGGGTGTGCGAAGTGGGTGTGAGAGTGGGTATTGGGGGTGTTTGTTCTTCACAGTGACAACTCAACTGTCGACGTGCGTCCGCTATGTTTTCGTTCAGCAAACCCCAAATAATAAGCCATGCCAAATGGGTTTATGTTCGGGCTGGTTACGACTACATATCTCTATATATGTGTGTGGATGTGTGTGTGTGGTGTGTGTAAGTCTGCTATTGCTATTTTTATTTCAGCATCAAACCGCAAACATCGCGTCTGTCTGTGCCAAAGTGACTCGAGCTGGGTCTACGTCCTGCTCCTGCTACCGTTCTCGTCTCCTGCCTTTTGGATGGCAAAGTGTTTTGTGGCTGTGCCGCACTAATGAAAATGTCAAGTAAATTCCTGCTTTTCGGACGGAAACTGCTACTGCGATATCGACTTAACTATCTCGGCAGCTGCTGCTGCCTTTTAAGTGCTGAGAAGAGCTGAAATGCATTTTAGTTTCGTTGCCGGCTTCAACTTAGTTTCCGTTTCATGTCGCCGCCCATAGTTTGGGGTCTCTCATTGTGTGTCTGATGACACCCAACCACCCCCCCACTCACCCGGGCTGTGCTGTATAAGCTATGACTGCTTCTTATTCATGCATACATTACGTATACGCAACGCAGTGCTGCAGCTACCGCTGCAAATTATTTGGCTCCTAATTTACTTTTCACATTCTCTTTTTTACTTGCATCTTACTTAACGCTTCGTCTTCCTTTTTTTTCATATACATATACATATATTTTTTGGCACTTTTTTGCAGCTTTGCTTCATTTTATCTATGTGGAAATTGCTTGTCAAGCGGAAAGTAGTTGTCAAGATTGCTAAGTCCTTATTTCTTTCTACTCCTGCGACTGCCAGCTAATAGCTTCTGCTTTCAGCTGTTAGAATGCATACAAACACATAAATATATATAAATATTTGTTTGCCTTAAGCGTAGACTACGTCAAAAGAAACCAAAAACTGTTTCCGTTGCCTGCTCGCATTTACCTTTTCAGCACTGAAGTTTTTACTTAGGTTTCTTGTAGTTGTCTCAGTGGAATCATGGTGATGGCACATGTTTTGCAGGTAATGTGCAAATTTAGTTTTACATTTTATATTTGTTAGGTAAAAATGTTTTGGTCTTTTCGAAAAATAATATAAAACAGTAGAAAAGAAATCTTTTATAGCCACACCACTTCCAAAATAAAATATATATATATATATGTTGTTTAAGCCTTGCATAACTAAAAAATGAAGCATCATTAAAATGTTTATTGTTTTTAGAAGAAGTATACTAACTTACACATGATCAAAATCGATATTTTTTAGAAGAACGATTGAAGTCACAGCTAGTTTGCATCTTTATCTCCAATTTAATATTTTTTTAGTTGGTACACGTTTTTGAATTTTAAAGCAATTGAGTTCCACTGTAAGCGGCTTTCAGACGTCTCTCATTTTTAATGCAAATACTCAATGACTGGCACTTTGTTGAGAAAACTACAACTGGAAAGACTTGCCCCAAGACTTATTTTGTGGTTTTAATTTGTGTGCTTACATTGCTTGCCATCATACATACTTCTTACATACATACGTACACACTTAGAGATATCTAACTGTATACACGCATGCGAAATCGAAACGCTGCGACAATCCTGTTTCATACAATTGCTTGGTGCTTCATTCGGAGCGCCGCTAATTAAAAGTGCTGCCAAAAAGTATGCAACACAAAAGAAAATCGGCTGAAGCAAAGGTAAAACTAAAAGCCGTCAGCATAATGAGTGAGTAAGTGAGTGAGTTGGTGAGTGGGTGAGAGTGAACCCTTTCAAAGGACCTCCCCCCTCCACCTCTAAATAGGACTTCTTAGCGCTGTCAACGTCAAGCTTTTGATTTGCGACTTATATTTGCACCAACAACTTTGAGAGCTGAAAAATAAGATGTTGAACGGAGGATGGGTCGCTTCTTTACGCCATTCCTATATAATTACGCATAAATCCTTTTTACACGCCAAGCATATTTTCTGCTACTTTATACTCGCTTTGTGCCACAGAGCATTTTATGAAAATTTGATTAATCTTATCGAGATACTGGCGCTTCCATCATGCGCACCCAAACACATAACCATAACCGTACCCCCCGTAACCCGGTTCGCCACCCACTCAGAAAGGGTTGCGTACGTATAACATCATCAACTACAACAGCAACATCATCATCAGCAGCTCAGCGTCGACGTCTTGTCAGCAGCCGTCGACGCGTCGACGTCAAAGTCTAAACAATAAAAAGAAAGTTGCGCTTAACACACCGAAGCTTACATACGCTTGGAATGTTCATAAAAAGGATGTCAAAATGTGTTAAGCAAAACTCTCGTAAGAACAAGTTCACATATTTTACCCCTATAATCTTCTTACTTGTTAACAACAATTGGTTTTCTTAGATTACATTCAATATACCCAATTGGCAGTGTATAAAAATGAATTATCAACAATTTTTGCCTTCTTTATGGGTTCTGCTTGGCTCTGGAGTCCTGCGCATCCTTGCCAATGTATAAGCAGTCATCAGCAGAGACAGTTCCAGCTCCAGCTTCAGCTTGAGTAACGTTGCCTTTGTTCTAATTGAGTTACAAACAGTTTGAAGTGCTCGCTGCCAATGTGGAATTTTATTAAAAGCCAAATGTCTTGCGTCTTGCAAGCTGGACGCTTGGCCTGCATTGCCTGCTGTGGGCGTGGCAGCGGAACACCTCCAACAGCCACTTAAGGTAACTTAAAGTCTGCTGAGATATTATTGATATATGCACATACATACATATGAGAATATAAGCTGGCAATTAGCAGCAATTGATTCTGGGCATAAACTAACGCTAACATATTCATAGGGTCATTTTGAGAATCCTTTCAAAAGCAGTCGAATGGTCAATATTAAAGCTTGATAAGAAGTTTCCCCGAGGAGTCGCCTGGCCAATTGAGAAAAAAGCGTATTAGTATATATTTTTTATTCGTTTAGCTGAAACTTACTTCGTACGATGCTCCCTTGCCCCCCTGCTTCTTGTAAGCGGCATCCTTTCAACGTAAGCTGCTTGTATCAATAAAAATTCGATTATATATTTGTATATGTTGCCCTCTTACAAGTTGCCTTTTTTTGTTTTTCTTTATTTTTTATAAATATTATAGCGATGATTTATCATTCTGCTGACTTTATCGTCTATCACACACACACACACACACACACGTGCATATATGCTTTTATATACGCTTCTGGTTTATATTACACATACGCCTAGTTAAGCCTGCTGCCTTTTGACAATATCAGTGTGTGTGTGTAAAGCGGCTTTTTATGGCAGCTTTTCATATTTTCATAAATATTTTAAGCATGTGCCTTGACCGATCCAAGAGAAAGAGGAAAAATAAAATACAAACTGCGAAATTCAGCGTTGTCCTGCAATCGCTTTTGCTGCTCAAGTAGCTTATCAAATGGACTTATGTAGGAACGATGACTGTCCAGCAACAATGACAACTATTGCACAAGTTCGAGAACTCTTGCACCCTTATCCTGCTAAGCATATCAAGTATCAACTGCCAAACAAGCCAGCAAATTGGCAACCTCTTGCTTTTGTTGTACTCCATTTGTCCAGCTTAGTCCCCTTTGTCCATGGACACACAGGACACTCCACGAGCGACACTTGTACAGCAAATATATTCGTTTATATATTCCATATACGTAATCGACTTGATATGTTTCCGCAAGCTTCGCAACCACCCCTTGCTTTTTCCACTCGCTCTGCAAATTGTTTGAAAGTTTTCTGCTCTTTGATTTTTATGAGCACAATGACAGCGCTTGCTTCTTACACTTGTGTCCATGTCATCCAAAAGCTGTGACCAAAAATTAAGCGCTTTGTCTTCTGACTCCTTGGCTCTAACTCTCTCTTTCACTCTTCCTCCAATAGAAGCTAAAGTCCTAATTGGTTATGTAATTGTTGGCATTAAGTGATTTCTTGTTTATTTCACGGCTGCCTGCATTGCAATTGAAATTAGTTAAGAGCACAGATCCAATTGAATTCGTTTTTGTGAAGATGGTATTTAGCTAAAAGTTATATTGCGTTAATTTTAAAATCAAGTTTTAGTTCAAGATACAGAAAGTAAGAATATGAACATATGAACCTTATTTCATATTTCAAAACTCTACAAAGTATGCAACAAAAAAATCAGCAATTAGAAATTTGTGTGAGAACTGAAACAGGCTGGAAAAAGATTTACATGCCTAAGATGATTTTGTGAATAGTATTATATCCTACCTTTATATAAATACCATAAAAAACATAATATGTTTAGAAAAGTTTTTTTTCCTACTTAATAAACACGCTGAAGAGCAAATGATGGGCTAATTAAGAACATAAGCTCTTCTTTTTTTGTGCAAATTGGTAAACAACGAGAAATAAAAAAGAAAATTTTAAACATCAAAGAAAACTTACGGTAAATTAAAAGGCAGATTAAAAATCGTAAACACAAAAAAAAAATACGAAGAATATTCATTGCATTTGTCAAAGAAAAAGTTTATAATTAAACAAACACAAAACGGAATATTCAATAACTGTCAAGAAATAAAATAAAAGTGGAGTGAGTGAGAGCATTATAAACGGGAAGCAGGACAACGTTAATCGCGTCTTTAATAATTTTTCGTCTTTGTAAAGAATAAAAACTGGAAATTTATAAGATGCTACGAAATGAAAAAATAACTTTACAAAAGAAAAAATCAGCATTGGGGAAGCCGCAGTTGGGCAAAAGTACGAGGAACCATTAAATGAATTAATAGACAGCAACGCATTCTAATCCAATAAGCCCGCCTGGGAGCGAGCAGAGTTCAGACCAGTCGGCCACCCCTCCATAAAACTAAATATGTTTCCTACCCCTTTATGCATATTGAGCACCCTTGAGGAAAAGCTACCGAAATCGAAAAGAAACGCATCGCTAAACGTGGACATCGACGGCGCGCATAAAATCTTAGGAAAAACAATAATTATCCTTGTTGACTCGAAGCGTAAAAATAATAAAACGCCCGCGACCGTACACTCAGGACAATAAGCAGCCAAAGAAACCGTGGCGCACTTAATTAGAAAACGTTTAATGCCAGCTCTGAGACTTCGATGTCCTTACGCTCTCTCAACCGAAAGGGCAGCGCCTGCACCAGGACATGACTAGGACCAGTCACAAGTGAAGCCATTGAATTCATTCGCGGCCAAGCTGTTCCCATCTTCGTCTGCATTCAGTCGCCTTTTAACAAAATCGCTTCAAAATTTATATGCTTTTTAAACTTTTGCATTTTCCTTCACAAGACAGGCTTTGGTCGACTCCAATACAACACTCCCCCCCCCAGCCGTAGTATTGTTCTAGTTACTTGGAAGACAATCTTATAGTACATGTAATTTTCCAACTAATTTAGTTTCTGCCCTCAATAATTGAGTTATGCTATAAATATTAAAATACAATTTATTTTATTACGTATCTCCTTGATGCTGTTTCAAACTAGGTATAACGCATCAGTTTGTATTTGATTCCTGTCTTGTATAAGCACCCAATTTGCTTTGGCGACCGATGCAGCTCTTAATTGCATTCCTATTATTGGATGTTTAAACCTTTAACAGAATTGCTTAATAAAACTTAAGCTAAAAATAATAGTTTCTTATCGAAAAATTTGTAATAATAGTACCAAATTGAGACACAGTTGATGTATATTGTGAAGGTGAGTGCAATTTTGTTGTTAATAATTAAAAATTTATATATTAAATTAAAAATAGATGGAGGCAAACAAAAAACTGCCAAAAAAAAAAAACAATATAAAAGTAGCAGGTGTAAAGTCGATGCAAAATTTCATAATGCAATCATCAGCATTTTTCCAAAGCAGCATTAAGGCTATTAAATTCAATGATTGTTTAAAGTTTAAACACACTAACTTCTACTGTTGAAACTATACATTCCATTGCTCAAAACGAAATTGTCAGTTAAAAAACTCAAACTTATGTTAATTAAAAGTATATAAGAAACTTTTGCAATCACAAAGAAGGCGAATAACTTCAAGTTCGTTTTTGCGCAGAAATAAATGCAATTAAAATATTGCTTCCACGTTTGCAGCATTCAAGAAAAACTTTAAAGAAAAAACCACATTTTCCCAGCATATCCTGCAGATGATGTTCACTGCTCCTTCACATAATGCCCAATGACAGTCCCCAGATGATATCGAAATCACAACAGAACAAGCGTGTCAAACCGCAAAAAATGCGCCGCATGAATATATTAAATTACAAGATCGAAGAGGGGAGACGGCCGGAAACGTCACAATCCCAAAGTGGGTGCTTCTGAGTGGGTGGGCTGCTGCTTTTAAGAGGCAACAATGCGACGATGTGGAAGAAAAATTAAAAGGGTCACTTTACAGGGACTTAAATGCTTTTTAAACAGCATAAAGCAAAAAAAAAAAAAATTCAGATGAAAAGTAAGGAAAATAAATTCATATTTGAGACCATTTCGTTGGTGGGTGGTTTAGGAGGTGGGGGGATAGGCAACGGCTGCTTCAATGTTTGTTCATGATAAAAAGCTCACAGATACGCCCCTTCTTGTCCTTACAGTAGTACTACGGAAAGCAACGGCTCTTTGCGCTGTTTACAAACATAATCGCTGAAAAATTAAGTTTTTGAAATTGCTTTTTAAATTAGCTGCTTATGCAGATATGAAATATGGCCAAAAGACTTTGCGCATAACTCAAAACTTTCTAGAATGTGAAGAGTTTTAAATGCAAAAGGCTCTTAAGTTTTTATGTGCAATGATTTTGTATAATCTTTTATCCTTAAATAAAATTGTTGATAACTTTACTAATGATACACAATTTTATTATTGTCATGTACACCCATGTAACTATGTATAAATGTATGTCTTAAGATATTGTAAATAAATAAAAAAAAACCAATATACTTAAAAAGGATATTTTTGTTTCGTATTCAAGGATTTAAGATTTATTTCAAATAATCCGAATGATTAAAATTCCAACTTTAATGTAAATGTAAATTTATAAAAACTCGATGAGAACTTATAGAATAATTATTTTTAAAGTGATTGCTGCATCTTCGGGTATTCAGGGGAGCACAAAATAAATATAATGAAGGAAAAAACACCAAAAATTACAATAAAAATAAGTGGAAACGTGATTTCGCTTGGTTGGGAGAAAGGTCAACCCTGTGCTGGATTAAGCAGCAAGCTTAGAATGCTTAAGTGGGCATGGACAAGGATACTTACAACGGATGCGCACAAACAATCAGAAAAACGCCTAAGCCCTATCCCAAACGAAGAAGAAAAGAAATGTAATGGAGAATGGTCATTGAAACGTTTAACATCGTGAGGCGGGAGGGTGCGGGATGGTGGGGGTCACGCGCTATGGCGACCGGGTGGTCCGGGTTAGAGCACGTCTCTAATTGAGCAAATGCGACTCTGCAAAGTGGAAAGGACTCGCGTAAAAAGTAAGAATTAAAATCGAAAGAACGAAAGCGTAGCGCAAAAAAATAAAATAAGTTCTTGAAATAAAATACAACCACAATGGACAAAGGACTCGAGCGGTTTGTTTGCCGCTCCTAAGCTTATTTTTCCGAGCCGCTTTCGGCAAGTGCCGTCGCCGCCATAAGAAGTGTAAAAATGGGGGAAAAAACGAATCAAAAATATAAAGCATGGGAATTAAAAATGGTCATGAACGTCGACGCTGGCTAAACAAAACAAATGGAAAGCCAGCGACCCGCAGCGGCCACATTACAATTGCCAATGCTAGGCTTAATCCTTTTTAACTTGCCGACCCCCGAACCCCCAACCCCCAACCCTTGCAGCTCATTATGCGCGCGGCGCCCACTGCCAATTTTAATGGTCCAAATCCGGGCAGCCAAACAGGCGAGCCGAGCAGCAAGCTATTGTGTGTTAAAAACTACGCTGCTTTTTTGATTAATTATGTGCGGAATATGAATGGCCCGAGGAATTTGCAGTACCTGCTCGGCTGCACACAAAAGTAATCGCTGCATTGTCTATTTTGACATTTGCTCTCCGGCATTCAGGCATTCAGGCATTCGGGTGGGTTTTGGTTTGAGTTTGGGTGATTAGGTCGACTGCAGCTTGTCTGGTGACCAAACCCACCCAGTCCACAACCACTTCATGCTAAATTTATCAAATGCGTAATGAGCGCACGTGAGCAGCATGCCATATAGAGGATGCCACAGGACGAAAGCTTATGCTTCTTTTTTTTCACTATTTCACTGGAGCAGCCGACGGCTCTCCGCTGTTAATTACAACTTAAATTGACAGCAAAATTGGCCAGCAAAATTGTGGGTTTTCCATGCGGTCGGCATATTAAGCGCAGCTGTATATTTCGAGTATGTCCCGACAGCAGACAAATGAAGACTTAAGACTCTGTACTAGCAGTATTTAAGGCAAAGCTGCGTAAAAATAAAGCACACATCAAAATTAGCTGAAAAGGGGTTGGGGTTGACAGCAGTTAACCCTAATTTGACACAGGAAGTCACAAATAAATACATGTATGTTTATTAAGGGTTAACGCAAACAACAAATAAAGAATAAAAAAACATGCCAAAAAGTATAAAGAGTGCGATGTAGCGTATGCTAAACGCCATTATGCCAGGAATATCAATAAACGAAGGGGGTGACAGCGGCAGTGGCAGCGGCAGCGGCAGCGGAAACGGAAATCACAACAAAGTGCTGACATGTGCCGCGGTTGGCAGACTCTCTCATACACACACATGCCTAATGTGTGGTTGAGTGTGTGTGTGTGTGTGTGGGTGTGTGTTGTGAGTGTCAAGTTCCTTTTCACGCGCAAATTGAGTGCTTAAGCGGTTTAGTTCACACGTCTGTTTGGGCACGCCGCGCACACATGTGGGTGGGGTGGCGAAAGGGGTTAAAGGGGCCAAAACGGAAATTGTGGCGTCAATAAGCCGCAGCATTCGTCTTGGCATAACACATACACTGAGAGAACTTAAGAAATACCCATTTCACATCGCAGCCCAACGATGTCAATAGTTCGTTAAGGCCGGAATTCTTAAAACAGAAACCAAAATTCTTAAATTAAGAACGTCATTGTGTCATCCGGAATTCTCGAAAATAGCCCGTGGGGATTGATTTTAAGCCCGCGTTTCAGACTTAAACCAATCCGAATCAGGCTAAATTCAAGAACGATTTACGAAAAAACTTCATTGGTTCTTAATTTAGGAACATTTTGAACATATGGTAAAGAACATTACTTAAATTTACTAACAATTTGTCCAAAGACTTTATTTTTAAACTGCCAATGAAAGAGAAGAAATTCAAATAAAAACCTTAACAAATTTTTCTGTATTTACTTAACCGTGCCGGGATTCGAACCAGGGACCTCTCTCGATGATGCGGCGGGTGTCTTTTCCGTTGAACCATTGCCTTTCGCGTTGTAGATGCAGCTTAACACTTACATATACAGCTCATGAACAAATATAAGCAGCAACAGCTAAGGCATCCGCTGCACAACAAAATAATTTTTTTTGTTTTTTTCTAATTTTTATGAAATTATATAAATAAAAATTATTCTGGTGTATGTCAAAAAAGTTCTGTCTCAAAATAAACACTTGGTTTAAACAGAAGAGCATCCAAATTGACTCTGATGATAAAAGCTACGCAAACAAGCAATACTTACTAAAATCTATACTTTAAAAAAAGCTAATTTAGAATTGTTATAAGCTCGATATATAAATAAAAAGTAAATGGTTACTAACAGATAACTTACGATTCATCTAGGTTATAATCAATAAATGTTCATTGCAAACTTAAAGATAAAACATAAACCTTAACATGTTTATTTTATTTTTGGGAGATTCAAAATTCTAAACAAGTGATTTTTTTTTTTCGTATATCAGTAAAGCAATTATTCAAAGTCTAAGCGAAATATGTTGATTTCTCAGTGTAAGTTACTTACTTTATAGAGTTGTTAGTGTCACAGAGACTGCCCTGTAAGATAAGCAGTGGGTGAGCCACACTCACACGCCCCTCAGATTTATTGTGGCTTTGCAAAATTTGTTTGCTGCATTAAAATTCATGGCGATTCACTTTATTTGCAAATATTATTTATTGTTAACGCTTGCAGTTTGTACTTCCCTTACCCACAGGACATGCTTATGTGTGTGGCAGCGATAAGGCCTCCGGGGAAGTTGGCACAAATGTCATTTGCATACGGTTTTGTTGGCAACAAAAGGAAAGCGTCAAGGAAATAAAATCTCTACCAAATGGCAACAACTGGCAGCGGGTCGCGTGCCAGCAGCATAATTTGCAGTCGCCGATTTTTATTTCTTCTCTTTTTTTGTGTAGCATATTTACAGGCTGCGTGCAAAAGTGCCAACACGAGCACACACAAACAAACAAACAAGCAAACAAACCCAAACGTACACACACGCGAAAGAGATAAAGATGCCGTCTCCAATAGCAGCAGTCTCAGCCGCTGACTCATTTGTTGTTATTTATGCTGAGCCTTGCTCACTGGCCTGGCATTGAAATTGGCTCCCCATCCTGAACGCGTCCCCATTTGCTACAACATACAACATTTGCTGCAATTACAACTCCCTCAGTGCGTATGTGTGTGTGTGTGTGTATACACAGCTGTGGCAGAAATGTCTTTGTCCTTCGACAAACCAAATACACACAACATCTTTATAATAACAAACATGCTACGCGCACTTTTTTATTGCCGCTCAATTGATACAAGAAATTATGTTTTTGATTTTTATTACTCTGACAAACATATGATGTTCAACGCACACACACATTCAGGCCACAAAGTTGGCCAATTATATGGCAGCTTTTGCATGTAGCGGGATTATTTTTAAGCGTTTCCATTCGGTTGCTTATTGCCAGATTTCAGCTGCTTTTTACAAATTCAAATTTAAATTTAATACTCATTCCTCAGCAGTTTTCAATACAATAACACCCAGGATACATTACCGAAAGTCGACATAAATTTACATAAATTAGGAACGTTTCGAAATTTCAAGTGCATTTTTTGAAGACCTTAATTACCTACTGATAAAAAAAACGTATACCAAAACACATTCTGCATGTGTTTTAAAAATTAAAAAAAAAAACAAATTCAAAGTATAGTAAAGTATAAAGTATGGAAATGTAGGGTATTTTTAAAGTCAAACACTTTATAGCTGTCTAATAATTTCAATTTAATTTAAATCGACTGAAAAGCTTAAGCTCGCCAGCTAAAAGCGCACCGCATATCGTTTACGATCTATAGCTGGATCGGGGCTTAGCTTTCGACGCACTTGTCATCTGGGCTACTTAGGACGCAACTGGTGACACCAGATACCAGAGTGAACTAACCGCAAACACCCGACGGATTGATTTGGGTGGAAAAACTGCGAAATGGGGTTTGCCTTTGGGTCAACCGCAAATTAATATATAAACTATTTTCATGCAATATTTCCGTATCACTATTTTGATACTCTACTGCTATACTGCAAAATGTTTTTAAATTGTATTATAATTGTAAGTTTTGTACGGAATTTACGATATTCAGTTGTGGTACAAAAAGTTTCACCTTGATAACCCTGGAATATGTTTTATTTGAATTTGTAAGATCCAAGTGCAAGCAACGCGAAGCAAATCTAATAAAGAATTGTGCACACACTAACATCTCAGCTTGGAATTGATGTCAGTGACACAGTCACACACGCCACACACACAAAAGACACACTACCCATACAGAGACAGTTTAGTGCTGAATTGGAATTAGCTTTGAAGACTCAAGTGTCTTCCATTCCCATCTCATCAACTCATCTTAGAACGCAGCTTTCCACAGAGATTATAAACGCTGCGTTTAGCTTAGTTTAGTCTGGCTACGGTTACGGTTACGATATCATCTTTATCGGGGCTCACTCTTTAAGTTCAGCTCAGTTTGGAGCTTTTAATTATTTGTAAGCTAGAAACTGAAAATGGTCACGTTGCCTTTCAGCGAATTTTCAAAAAGTGAAATTAACAATCAAAGTGTCCAATGTATTTTTAAACAATTTCAGAAGAAGTGAAAACAACTATATTTAATAGTAGTATGTGATAAGCACTTAGCTTAAAAGCTTACTTAAATATATTTGAGCTAACACTTAAGTATATATACAT